>JBAWJQ010002683.1:0-647030 GCA_037783105.1 Bactrocera zonata | reverse complement strand
ATGTTGAAAATCAGGAAGTTTAGTTACGAAAATAAATTAAAACAGATGCATATTGATCTCTTGTGTTTTTAACATATTTCGAAGGCGATCTGCCGATTCTACGTGTTTACGTGCCGCACACAAACCCCCCTCGCCGGCTGTGAGGGTCAACCGAAATAAATGTTTGGCGCCATTCGTAAGAATGCTATCAAGAATATCTGCATTTTTTGTCGCAAGTTCTACAACTGGCTACCCAGTTACCGTTTAATGTTTACGGTAATTCGAAATCAAAGTTTCAGAAACTCGTTAGTTTGCCGTGTAAAGTCATTGGTATTCAAGTTCAAAGTTATAAATTCATTAAGCAAATTCGCTTTTTAATGATTTTCCGCTATGTGTTTTATTTCTATTTTATTTTTTGTGTTATGATTTCTTTTGTGTTTCATGAAATATACCGTTTGCTTTAAGCGACAACGTCTGAAGCACTGAACTTGGCCTTCATTCGCATATACATACATACATAAATATAATGCATAAATGCAAATCACACAAGCACAGCTGTTTACGTCTATGCATATGTACATATGTATGAGTCTGCACAGCTCGAGCATAGAAATTTATCGAAGCATCTCTTAGGTCACAATTCGTTCGAAATTGCGCAATATTTTATTCAACTCACGACACAAATTGATTGTGCATGAATTTTACATATTTAGCGATTGGCAAAATAAATCCGTTTGATTTAATTTATGCATTTCGACAAAGCAACACGACAACCCAACAACTTTCTCCCGTTGTGTTATGTGTTCGCCTACGAATTGTGTCCACAAGGTAGCTGGCAAGAAAATGGCAATGTTTTGATGTTTTGATTTCTTTTCACTCTTTCGTCACTTTAGATTGCATAATTTCTCAAGCATTCCATCAAAATTCGCACTGGTTTTTTTCCACTCCACAACAGCTGAGCGAAAAGGAGCTCTCCTAAAATAACCAAAATTAGTGATTCCCGAACGCAAATCGAACTCGTTCACTATCTGTTTTCCAAAGTATGGATCCACAGTTGTAGAGGCTCATTAATTCCTCAAATAGTGCATATTAATCACTGAACCAGATGCGAATAAAATCGGAAGTGAAACTGTAACCATAAATCCGCATTTAGCGGCCGGCAAAGTGGCTCATTGCCAAGTCGGCTCGGACAGTTTAGTAATCGCTTGTGCGCACGCAATATTCATAATATTTAATGTTTGTATTTTTATGTGTGTTGACATACATATTCGTTCTCCACCGCGTTTCCGCGGGAAGCAAATTGAATGTGTTGTAATAATAAAAAAAAATTAAAAATAAAATTAGGAAACGTCCGTTTAATTCAGTTTTAGTAGTTCATTAAAAAAATAGTACTTCAGTTACATTTTCATTTATTTATTTTATTTTTTTTTTTTTGTTTTGAATGGAGTTTATCAGAAGATATTTTTGGTGATTTCAAAAGTAAACAAATATTTTGCGCCCGAAATGACATTTGGTGAAGTCAACGCTTGAGTGCGCACGATATGGTGATTTGCTATCGCATATTTGATATTCACGATTGAACGCGTTTTTGGAAAAATATGTCTGTCGATAGAATATCAATTCAACTTAAATTTATTGTACGTTACGTAAATTTGAAACCAAAATGTTAATAACGTGGTCAATATTTAGCCATTTGGTGCTTGAACAGTATTAGAGAAACACCGCCACGGCGAGAATAATGGCACTCCTATGCGTTTATTTCCGGAAAGGAAAGCCATTTTTCTTATTTCCATGCTGAAGTGTGTCTCAGAGCCGATATCTGTGTATTATTCTAAAAAAGGCTTTAAAGCCTTTCCTCAAGCAAATTCTATGAGCTTTAATAATACTCCTCTCTCAATAAACATACTGTAAAAAAGAAGTACTAATTGAAATTATTCGACTACGTAAACCAATAGGCTCTAAAACTTTCCGAATTTTGTTTGGCACAAGTTCCAATCTATTCCGCATTCTCTCGCCCATACATACATTATATTACATTACATACCTACATACATACTTACTTCGTTAACTGTATAGACAGACATTAGTGTCGGCTCTTTAACTAGTTGAAAGCGTTTAGCTCATCATCATTCATTTGTTTGTTTTCACATCTTTTTATTTGCTTTCATTGTTCACTTGAAATTTTTGTTACTTTTCGGCCAAATTTACTTAGCTAACGTCATCATACGAAGAGCACTAACATTTCATACAGAAAATGTCAAATTCTTCTTCTCCTTTACTGGCATACGCGATTATAGCCGAGTTAGCAGCAGCGCGGCAGTCGTTTCGTCGCAAGGTGGGGCCAATTGGAGATTTCAAGCGAAGCCAGGTCCTTTTCCACCTGGTTCTTCCAACGGAGTGGAGGTCTTCCTCTTCCTCTGTTTCCTTCGGCGGGTACTGCGTCAAATATTCTCAGAGCTGGAGTGTTTTCGTTCATTCGGACAACATGACCTAGCCAGCGCAGCTGATGTCTCTTAATTCGCTCAACAATGTCAATGTCGTCGTATATCTCATACAGCTCATCGTTCCATCGAATGCGATACTCGCCCTTGCCAATGTGAAAATAACCATAAATATGCCGCAGAACCTTTCTCTCGAAAACTCGTAACGCCGACTCATCAAATGTTGTCGTAGTCCATGTTTCTGAGAGAGGGCTTTATTTCTCAACTGCCAAAGTTATGACTATCAACAATGAAGTAGGAGCCAAGTCGCGAGTGCGACGAGAGTTTCTTTGATGACAGGAGATATTTTTGTATAGAATTGTTCACTCCATAACTTCAGTATGCTCTGTGCATCAGTCACTAGATTACCGCTGAGAGTTCTACAAGAGTTAAATAAATCAAAGAATGTAAAATTGCTTTATGCTCATTTCGAATTTTAATTCTTTCCGGACTCTTTAAATTTTGTTACAACGAATTGTGTTCATTAAAGTTCGTCGGCACTGTTTTCTAACTGTTTGAAAGCATGCGCCTGAGTAAGCGACAACAAACCTAATCTAAAGTTAAAGGTTGATGTCTTTCTAAGACTTCAAAGTAACTAGTTTGATTCGTCGAAGCGAGAGAGTTTCGCCCAATGAGATAGCCGTCAGAAAAGTGCCCAAACAATGACCCCTCTGTGACCAATCTGAACTGTGCTCCACGTCGTTTCTTATAGCTTACGTTCTCTGGCTGTATATCGATACTCGATGTCTTTGTGAAACTGTGACACATTTATTTCCGTTTAATTTCTTAATGTTTAGATATTTATGTACTCAATTAAAAAATCGGAAAGAATGTTTTCTCAATAAACCAGGGCAAAAGGAAGTAAATTCAGAATGATGATCCAAATGCAAATACCAGAAGAAATAGCTAATAGTTTTATAAATATTATTGATCAATTATGTCGTTATTGCTGCCACCGCACTTCCCAGCGGTCGCCGCCAACGCCTGTCCCTTGCATTGACGTCGGCCAGCGCATGTATGGAATATCAATTAACGCATGCCAACTAACGACGACTATTAACGCTGTCGACTTAATAATTGAGGCAGATTTTCCATCACCATATAAATACAATCGAAAACAATAAAAAACACGTGCTCAAGCTGCACGTGACCTCTACATCAAATCCAGTTGAATTGAATTTTTCAATGGATTTGTAGAACAACTGACTTTGCACAGCTTAATGAATTCACAAAAATGCATTTCGAATCGTTAAACTCTATTTTTTTGCGATTTTATCACTTTAGCGGCATTTGAGAAAGTGGTGCATGCGCCTGAAGTCACGTAGATAAATCTGACGCATAACTGTTAATTTGTTATTACAATTGTTTAAAGTATTTATCGATTATTTTGAAGCCGCAGCACACTCCAACTACTTAAACTCAACTAGGCTCAATCAAATTAGTTGTCTTCTTCTTCTTTATTGAAATTACAAAAGGCTATTGTTTCCTTTTCATGGGTGGGGCGTATTTTACGTGGCGGGTCACAATCCCAGCGAACAACCCTAAGGAGGGATGATTCGCGTTCTCACTTTAACTCGCCTTCAATCGGATGAGCTTTGGCTACCCACAGGATTAGATTAGATAAGTAAGTGAGAATTGTACCGCGACCCAGGATTTATTTCCTCCTATCCATAAGTCACAACGACTCACCTAGCCCCAGCAAATTGATGAATTCCAATATACTGCTAGTTGCTATTGAGGCGATGTGATCCCTGTTTGAAAACAAGGATCCAAGGGGCTTTACTCTGCGCCCACAGACTGTCAGGCAGTCAATTAGCGGGAGTTTAAGACTCCAAGTCACAGAACCAGGCAAATCGCACAAGAAGAAAGGCCCATGTTACATGATGGCCAGTGTAGAAGGCGATTAGTCCCTTCGGAGGTAAACTACATATTTAAACCTTTTAAGGTTGTAACCTACTTAGCATTCCGCTTGACAGTGCTTCTCTCTAGCCACTGCTCCATCATTTCGGAGCAGCTTCTTTTATGGTGTAGAGACCAACCGCATTGAAAGGTTCAGGTCCTACCATATTGGTGGATGCTACGAAGCGGGCAAACTCATCAGTCAGTTCCTTCCCCTGCTACCCAAAGGATACTTTGTCTAAGACCGGAAGTTGTGAGCTGTTTGGGCCATATATAAAAGAATCGCGTCTGATCATTCCTTAGTGAACGGAGGTCAGAAATCTTTCCTCACTGGCATGAACGTATACACATGACTCCATCCTCCTTAGTTTTAGTGTTGCAAAATATATATTGCTTTGTTTACGAGAAGCGAGGTGCAGCAATTCAAAATCATTATTCAAAACCATAATTTTCAATAAAATATTACAACTTTTCACAGACCTTTGATTTAATGAAAATAAATGGCCATCGATTCCGTCCGGCCGCTGATTGACATTAATTATACATATGTTTTCGTTATGCATCGATTGATTGCAATAATTTTTTATTAGGAAAACAAGCTCTAGGCATTAACCGTTCGACTGCCAGGTTATCGCACTGAATCATTTATACATGAAATTAAATGAAAATTATATATTTTCATAAATGCATTGACCCACAGCCATTGACTGCATTCACTGTAATTGCAGTGATTAATTTATTATCGGCCAAATATCAAGCGTGTGGCCGTAAATGCGGGCAAACCTGCGTCAATGAAACCGACACGTTTTTCATTTAAAATAAATGCGAAATGATTGAATGTGATTGTACTTTGAGCATAAAAAGCCCCACTTATACGGAGGATACGAGTGCGGACAGCTTTCGGTCGCACGAGGCGTGAATTCGTATATTGCACGAGTTGCTAACAATTGCGCTAAGCTCGCACTTCACCACTAAAAAGTGTAATTATTGCAATGAGAATAAAAGAAGTAAAACTCGACGTGATTAGCTAGAATTGACACTTGACAAGTTCTCAAAAAGTCACTGCTCAATTCGCTTAGTTAATGTCAAATTAAAATAGATTACGCATACTTTGAAAAATTCCCCTAAAATCGACCGTTTCGACAAGAAAAATGCGCCTTTATGCTCAACGCTTTCGATTTCAATTAATTACTAATTTGCAACTAATAATTCATGACGCAAACCAGCTAGTGATTACGCAAACCTCTTCCAACAATGTTGGCGTATACAGGATGTTCGTATTATCAAATATTTATACATATTCGATTCAAATATTTGCATTAAATTTCAAGTGTTTTCTTTCAACAATGACTCACACAGTCTCAATAACCCCACGATGGCCAGGGCAAATGTGTTTGCTTTCCGTTCAAATACTTGCAGTGTCAATGAGGCAAGAAAAACTATTTTAGCAAATAACTACAGAACACTTGTGATAAGAAGTTTTCCTTTCTAGCCGGATTTACAAAAATATGCAAATGTTCTAAGGTAGTCATACAAAGTGTGTGTAGACTTAGGTTTTGTTGTTTTGCTGGCCGGACAATCATGAGCACGTAAGCTAAGGCGGCGTTGGTCAATCAAGTAGAACTTAGTATTGATTCGAAAATACTCACAAAGGTTGTGTGTGTGAAAATTGCAATAGAATTCATGGACTGTATTTATTGTTGGTGCCTGGTGTTGTAAGCAAAAACCTCACATAATCAGATTAGTTAAAGAGTATTTGCCTGAGTCTGATTTCGGTCGCTTTGTCCTAGAGTTTCTGTCAGGTAAATGGTTTTTAACAAAATAACGCCAGTGGGTTTAAGTTTTAGAGCAACTCAAAATTTACAACGAGTTTGCTTCAAGTACATATTTATTTCTAAGGGAATGAGAAAAAACTGTTCAACTTATGATGGGAAGAGTTCTCCTAAGGGACAGTATTACCAAAAGTGTTAACTTCACCTGGAAGTTTAAGGTTACTCTCAGCAGTAAGGCTGAATGGAACGATTCTGCTCTCGAGCTACTGCTTAGGGACAGTACAATCAAGTGGTACACTGACAGCTCCAAAACGTCGGAGGGAATTGTCGCAGGGATCACAGCACCACGCCCAAAACTCTATACCTATGTAGTTTTCCGAGCATATTCCAAACAGAGGTCTTTGCTATAAGTAGGTGTGTAGAGATAAACTTCCAACACAACTATTTCAATGAACGTATAGCTATACTAAGCGATAGTCAAACGGCACTCAAAGCGATCTCTGCGTGCGAGATCAAATCGTTATTGGCGCAGAAGTGTAGAGGACGACCTAACAGTCTATCAGATCGTAACCAAGTGCACCTTATTTGGGTGCCAAGTCACAAAGGTATAGCCGGAAATGAACTGGCTGATGAACTTGCCCGTTCCGCAGCATCCACCAACATGGTAGAAGCGGATCCTTGTTTGCGGCAGTGGTAGAGAGTAGTTACAACTTCTAGGCAAGTGCCATGCCAAGTTGCAAATGGATGGTTACAATCTTAAAACTTTTAAATATTCAATCAAACTCCCAAAGGAAAAACTCAGGCTGCTTATAGCCTTCTACACTGACCATTATAATTTCAATAATCACTTATATAACATGGGCTTAGCTTCTGTGCGATTTGCCGGTTCTGCAACTTGGAATCTGAAAGACCAGAACACCTCCTAATTGACTGCACGGCAGTCTGTAGACGCAGGATAAAAGCCCTTGGATCCCTGTTGCCAAATAAGGGTCACATCGCCTCAATAGCAACCAGCAGTATATTGGAAATCATCCATTTGCTGAGGCTAGGTGAGTCATTGTGACTTAGGAGAGGGCACAATAGATCTTATATCGTGGTGCAGTCGTCATTTATATATCTAATCTAATCCAACTCATGCCAATTTTTGTAAGTTTGTTTAGAAGTAGAACAGAACTACCTCAGCTAATAAGCCCTTTTATACATTGAACAGGGTTTATTGAGTTTTCTTCGAAGTTTGTAACACCCAGAAGGTATTATAGCTTCAGTGCATCCGAAGATATCGAAGCCTAAATCAAGAATTTTACCTAAAACTAAACAGTTAGTATACCTATCTGGTTTAAACTGATATGAAATCTTTCTTTTCTGAGCGAAATCTGACAGTTTACACCAATCACCAGATAGTCAGGTGACTAGTTGTCTTTTTGTTTCATACTAGTTGCAAAGTAATTAATAACTAGTTGGTTTGACCGCGGGGTGTCAACATGACTATGGTATGATAATAACAATGCCGTGTTCAGTCGTCAACGCCAATGTTGCTATATATAGCACACACGTAGCTGTAGGTATGCATGTAGATATGTATGTATGTTTAATGAAAAATACTACGCCGGTAATTTTTCATTTCGGCTATTTCATCTTCATAAATACATTTGTATCTGGCCGTCAGCCCTGACATTGCTCAGGGCCAGCCTGAAGAGCGTCACCGCGTTTCGAGCCCTAAGCAGCGTGTGAGTCTTATACATATGTATGTGTGTGCTTTGATAGGCGGCAGCGGCAAATACTGGTTTGGCGCTGGCTTAAAGTAGTATGCTTCTTGCTGTGAGCGATGTGAGACATTAACTGCGCAAAATAACAGCGTTCGTCGGTATGTATGCGCGAATTTGTGTTTGTGTGCGTTAATGAATTAGCTTAGCCCAGTGACATTCAGAAACAATGAAATGGCATAAACAAAAAGAGAATATTTGAATATTTTGTTCTTGGGCAAAAAACTGTTTCACTTTCACAGGGCGCACAGCGGTAATCCTGTTACTCAGGTGCCGCTGAATTTCGTGTTGTAAAGGGTGATTTTTTAAGAGCTTGATAACTTTTTAAAAAAAAAAAACGCATAAAATTTGCAAAATCTCATCGGTTCTTTATTTGAAACGTTAGATTGGTTCATGACATTTACTTTTTGAAGATAATTTCATTTAAATGTTGACCGCGGCTGCGTCTTAGGTGGTCCATTCGGAAAGTCCAATTTTGGGCAACTTTTTCGAGCATTTCGGCCGGAATAGCCCGAATTTCTTCGGAAATGTTGTCTTCCAAAGCTGGAATAGTTGCTGGCTTATTTCTGTAGACTTTAGACTTGACGTAGCCCCACAAAAAATAGTCTAAAGGCGTTAAATCGCATGATCTTGGTGGCCAACTTACGGGTCCATTTCTTGAGATGAATTGTTGTCCGAAGTTTTCCCTCAAAATGGCCATAGAATCGCGAGCTGTGTGGCATGTAGCGCCATCTTGTTGAAACCACATGTCAACCAAGTTCAGTTCTTCCATTTTTGGCAACAAAAAGTTTGTTAGCATCGAACGATAGCGATCGCCATTCACCGTAACGTTGCGTCCAACAGCATCTTTGAAAAATACGGTCCAATGATTCCACCAGCGTACAAACCACACCAAACAGTGCATTTTTCGGGATGCATGGGCAGTTCTTGAACGGCTTCTGGTTGCTCTTCACCCCAAATGCGGCAATTTTGCTTATTTACGTAGCCATTCAACCAGAAATGAGCCTCATCGCTCATCGGACACGGACGCGAAACACATTTCGAACCGAACACTGATTTTGGTAATAAAATTCAATGATTTGCAAGCGTTGCTCGTTAGTAAGTCTATTCATGATGAAATGTCAAAGCATACTGAGCATCTTTCTCTTTGACACCATGTCTGACATCCCACGTGATCTGTCAAATACTACTGCATGAAAATCCTAACCTCAAAAAAATCACCCTTTACTAGGTATGTACACCCATATATAGATGGCTATTTGCGCTCGTGCACGTAGCGCTTGAGCCGAATTGGTTCGCTTTTGGCTCCAGCACACGTGGTCGCTCGCAAACATAAACAACAGCCGTCAACCGAATTAATTAGCCAAATGCACAGCCACAAAAATGAAAAAATGCGCAATAAGAAATTTAAAAATATAAATAGAACAACAACAACATGCAGAGTTTTGACTCTTTTCTTATTCTTAAGATTGTCATTTGAATTAGCTTTAATTGGTTTTAGGAATAACTGCTTTTTCAGGTATTGGAATCTGCTGTTTGTTTATAGCAACTGTTCTTTTTCGATTTTATTTTTTTAAATTTTGTTCCTAAAAGTATTTGTATTAATTTAATATGGCATTTATAAATCAACAGCTGTCCTAATTAAAGCAGCTCGGCATAACTTTACAGAAATAGATAACGGTACTCGTTAGAAAAAGTCAGTTTCATATTTCCAAAGCAAGCAGACGCTAATTATGTTGCCCAAAATGCACTCGAATTGTCCAATGAAGTGAATGCGTAATGTCAATAAGTACAATAATACTGTTATTTATTATGCCACATAATATTTGCCTTATCTTTGTTTGCTCTAAATTAATTGCAAACAAACACAAAAGCCATTTAAATAGTTAAGTTGGCCATTATGCTGATATTTGCACAATTTATGCGTTGGAGTGCACCGAAGTTTGTGTATTAGTGTGCAGTTAAATAAACAAGTACATACATACATTCAAGAATCATAGAGTGTGCCCCTCGTGCATGGACGACAAAATGGATAACCCAATCAATGTACAATGCAGACACAATGTGTTAATTTGCATTGGAAAATTATAAAGAGATCTGGTTTCGAAATTTCGATTTACACTGATGGAAGTTTTACACTTATGTATATAATAATGTCTCTAGCGGAAAAATGGCAAAAAGTGGTTGACCAAAATGGTACATATTTGTTTATTTAATTATTAGTATAAATACAAAAACAAGTTCAAGTTTGATTTGAAATGCGAAAAGACTTTTTCGACTACCCAATACATTGAGACCTTTTGTTCGAAAAGTGTATGATAGTAGAGATCTCTGACTGAATTGAAATACATGATTTAAGCAAATTGCTTGTAGTGTCATTCACCAAAGTCTTCTCTTTAAAAAAGTAGTAGTAGTAGTAGTGGTAAATAAGTTAAATATTCTAAGACAACTTATAAGGGCATCAAATTGGATCCCAAGCTTAGACAATTGAATCGTAACATTAGACAAATGAACAATAAGTGTAATAAAACTAGCTTTCAGCATATTATATGATATATTTTACATTGAACTATGACCTTCTAAATTACAACGACTCATATATCCAATATAATAGGGTCAAGCCCTTTACCTCAGTATTTAGATTACCTTAGTACCAATTGACATAAAGAATACACACCACACCAAAATGCTGAAACTAGAGGTTAACAAAAACAATGTCTTTGATCTTAGTTTTTAGAACTAATTTCCCAACCAAAAATCAATGATGGTAGCTGTCATCAATAATGCAAGCGTTGGAAAGTAGCGAATCGAACAACCCATAACATCTGTTCAGACACAATGACTGGACTTGCGGACAGGACAGGGCCAACATATTCTCTGATGAATTTTGTTGATTATGTTTAGTTAATAAATGCTTTTCACCGGATCACATAATATTTTAGTATCTCCATCACTATCACAGACTCTGTGTGTTCTCTTTACCGTATTATACATTATTTCGGGTCAAAAATGTATTTTCATTCGCAATAGGAAAACTGATTTGAAATCTGTAAATAAAGGCTTGGATTTATTGAAGAAAGTGGTTATACAGGTACCAGGTATCCGCCATATACTGTTAGCGAAGTCAACAGTCTTTTCTTGCACTCGCATTTTAAACAGAGAACAGCGCTCAGAAAGTGGCAAGAAAGTGGCGAATCGATGACGGCCAATATCGTATTTCAATTGATTCTCAGGATTGTTAACAGGTTATGTTTGTAGCATTATTTAAATATTATTTCGTTTAAACCAAAGTGTGGCCTTAGTAAAATAAACTAGACTACATCAAGTAAAACAAGTAAGGAAAGACTAAGTTCAGGTGCAACCGAACCGTTTATACTCTTGCAATTTGCGAAAGTCAAAGCCAAGAAAATACATTAAGGGGCAAAATCTCAACCAGGGGATCGGATTCCATATTTATACAAGGTCTGTCGCAAAAGAAGCAGGACTGTTAAAAAAAACAACAAAAAATTAATATTTTTTATTCAAAGTAGTTTCCTTGTGCTTCGATACAGCGTTTAGCCCGGTCAATTAGCATTCCAAATGAGTATTTTAGGTCATTTTTCGGAATGCTCTTGAGAATATTGGTCGTCGCCTTTTGGATAGCTGAAATATCCTGAAACCATTGTCCTTTCATATGCAAATGAAGTTTTCCAAATAGGTAAAACTCACAGGGTGCCAGATCAGGTGAGTAGGGTGAGTGATTAATGGTTAATATGGAGTCTTTTGTCAAAAAATCAGTGACTAGCGTCGACCGATGACACGGCGCATTATCGTGCAACAGGCGCCAGGACCCTGCCTCACGGTATTGTGGTCGAGCACGACGAATGCGTGACGAAAGACGCTTCATAACACCAAGGGAAAACACAGCATTAATCGTTTGGCCTGGTGGGATGAACTCTCGGTGTACAATACCCTTGGAATCGTAAAAAACAAATCAGCATTGTCTTCATTTTTGACTTCTGAAGACGACTTTTTTTCGGTGACTTCTGACCGTCACAGAGGACCTCACGACCTTCTTGGAATCGCTTAAACCACTCATGCATATTACTACGGGATAGACACCATAACTTTTTTCATCATTTGAAATGTTTCATTAAACGTTTTGCCAAGTTTAAAACAAAATTTAATATTTGCTCTTTGTTCAAAATGCATTTTACGACCGATGACCAGAAGCTGCTGTCACCTTTTGATCGATAAAATCGATTGTAGTTATCCAATTGTCTTAAAATTTTTACGAAATGTCAACAAGAGATCAAACTTTTTATTTCATATACCCACTAATAGCTGGCGCCATCAGAAACAGTTATATTTAAAAAGCACTGTTTCTTTTGCGACAGACCTTGTATATATACTATTGGATCCGGCCACGCGTTGCTGTGGTATACATTGTATAATATTATTTATATAATAAACTATTCAATACAGCGAAAATTTTATTTACAAATAAAGGAAAAAACTTTTTTGTCGGTATAAAAATCCAAGGGATTGTACTTGAGGTTTAATTTTGAATACGTTCATACAAATAAATTTCATTGGAAAAAACAGCGAATTTAAGGCTATTTTTTCAGTTTTAGGTGATGCAGACGACTGTTAGATGAAGAAAACTATTATACTCTTTACCAACATGTTGCAATAGTATAAAAATGCAGCTTAAGTCATTCAATTGAAGTTGTCTAGCGTATCAATCGAGGCTCTAGTTTATATATTATGTATGTATCTACCTAAATATACATACATATATGTATACATGAATGCTTGTTTGATTTGTATAATATAAATGTATAAATGCGAGCTGCAGATAGAGCTATCAAGCGAACAATTATTTGTTTTTCGTTATTAGTTTTTGTTGCTAGCGAATTTTTTCTTCTGTTCGCTGAGCTTTGTAGCTGCTTATTATGACTTAGCGGATTTGCTGCTATGCTGTCTGAGTGTATGTGTGCGTGTGTTTGGTTAGGTGCGGCGTTTCGTGTTTCTGGTTCAAGTTTAGGGTCAATAACACTCGATAGTACGTAACTAGCGGCTATTAAATGCATACAAACATACATATGCAATTGACTGACGCCGCAAACCACAACCATAATCCCCACTTGTCTTTAATTTTATGAAATACATAGTTATTAAATTATCAAAGATATTAAAAGCTATTACTTAATTAGATACTTTTAACTGCTAATCACTTTCCATTACTAATTAATGCTTAGCTAATTTGATTCCTCCTATTAAGCTTTAATATGCAAATATTTATTATTATACTCTCAACTGGGTATATTAAGTTTGCCAGGAAGTTTGTAACATCCAGAAAGGTTAGAAAAAATATTATTAAAAACTATTAACTTTTTTGACCCACCCTAATATGCTTACATCATTATAAATGTGCTTTTATAGGTTTGCACATTTTTCCTCATAATCACTGCATGTTCATTTTTTCCTTGGGACAATTATCACTATTAAAACTGCACATAAGTCAAGTGGAAAAGGTTAGAAGCTTACGACACCGCTCTTTGCCTTCTCTTGCATATATGTATGTGTGTTTATGTCTAGCTGGCAATGACAGCTATAATATCATTGCAACAATAAACGACTTAAAAATATAGCTAAAACTAAAAGCTGCAATTAAATTGCATAATGCTAATAAAGCAACGAGAAATTGGCGGAGCTTGCGAAACCGCACATTGCTTCAATGCCCTGCTGCCCTTTGGTCTGCGCCAGCTGTCATTGTGATGCCTAAGCATAGAGCTGACTCACTTAATCTTCCGCATGGCCGACTTAACTTCTAATAGTGGGGAAAAAGGAAGTAAATTTAAATGCGGTCAAGCGAAAACGAGATCCAAAAGAAAGTGGCTGAAGATATCGAAAGATGTCTTGAGGGAGCTTAAAAGCCAGCCAGAATCGTCATTTGTTGCAGACACAGCCAAAACAAAACTCAGAACAGTTCATTGATTACCCCAACGTCAACATTTCAACAGCTGCCTTATACATTGGCTTTGGGAGTGTGTCGGTATGAATCTACCATTAAAGCGTTAGAGATTCTTAAGCCTGCTTCCAATTTTTTATGACCGTTCCACGGTTCGCTATGACTGCCGAGGGTAATTTTTCAGAGATAATCTTCTAAACATTTATCAAAAACTGGTATCGAAAACGGGTTCTGCGGCACACTTGTTGTCACCAAAGCACCCCATTGGTCAATATATCGAGTCCCTTCAGTTGGGTCTGAGAGCTCAAACAGTATGCATTTTCGAAACATATTTTCTCAAATTTCTCTCACCGTCTTTTTGGTTCATTGGGTTGTTAGATACCTGTGAATGTCGCCTGTAACTGAAATAGGAAAAACACCGTATCGATAAATGAAATTAAATATTCTATAAATGTGCTCAAGCGAAATGAAGCCCAAAAACTTCTGACATGTAAAATATTTCGAAAAAATCTTGACCCACTTTTTTCAAGAACAAGGCTAACGCATTCGAAAGGAATAATTCTCGCTAAGGAAACGAAATACACAAAGTCACTACATAAAAAGCAACAGTGTGTACAATAATTAAGTGGACCATGAGAAAATAAATTGCAGCGCTGCGAGCACAGTGTGTTAACAATTTTCGTGTGTAAGTATATCACGGTATAGGTTCCAATTGCTGTTTATATTGTGCAGTTCAGTGAACTTGCGGCAACGACTCGCCAGAGTGTGGAACTGTATTGCAAGCATGTAAATGTGAGACTATAAACCTACATTCATTCATATTCATATGCATATACATATATATATGTATGAGTGTATGTATGTATGTAGGCATGTAACCTCTACTATCAAGCTGTGCACTCAGTGGGTGAAAAAGTGAAGCATTTACAAAACACTGGAAAAAGGTAAAGTGTAAAATCAATATAATAAATAGCCGGCAGCTCATGGATGAAGTGTGAGGTGTAAAAATTAAAAAGCCAGAAGGTCCTCGAATTGCGTTCAAGTGATTTTTATTTTTTTATTTATGTTTTTTGCTTCACCAAAACCGCACAGCCGCCGCTTACTTAATCAACAGGCCGATTTACGATCGATATTATTGTACGACCACAAACATATATCAAGCACACCCCACAGGAAATTAAAAAGTGGTGAGAAATGGTCTGGCAAATTGTTCCAGAACTTGATTTGCAGCTATAGATCCGCCTATAAGATATCACAAAATTAAGGTTACGGCGTGTCTGTGAAGTGAAAATCCGCTAGATGGCGCCGGGCCAATTTGGTCTGTATTTACTAGGCAATTTAGTTCACATTTGCAGTACATAAATATTGGTAGGCGTAACGCAAGATTGAATTGTAAATTTTTTCACATGAATGAAAGCAGAAACCTGAAATAATACGCAGAAACATTGAGCTCAGAAACGAACCATTTTTCTAAAATGGTATGTTCCTGCAGGGCATCCTTCCACTCATTTACAAGTTTAAAAAATAACAGTGCAGTGGATGCGTGTCCTCCTTTGTTTTTTTTTTCATTCAGAGTTTTGCATATTCATTTTTTCCTGTCCTGAATTTACGCCTACAAATTAAGGCAAACAGAGTTAAAGCTTCAGCAAGGAAAAAACATAAAAACACTTATTACTTAAACACACGCCTCAATTAAGCTTCGCACGAAATGTTTTCCTCAACATTTACTATTGCTTTGATTTTATTTTGCTTGACTTTACCCTGGTTGAAATACAGTCAAGAGCAGTGTCAGCCCCGACACACCGGAACCGCCTTGAACTCAAAAATCGAATTGCCGCTCGACGATACGCAACTCATGAGCATGAAGATAACGAAACTGTGATTCACTTCTTCAACTGCATTCAAAGCTAAGATATGTGTATACAAATACTCGATTGTATCACCGAAAGTAAACTGAAAGGAGATGCGAATAAATAAGCTTAGCAAAACACAATGAAAAGTGTAACAGAAGCAGCATAAATTTATCATAATAAGCGGACACGAGAGCGGCACACGCAGCCTTGACAGCTTTTGGCCGAGCTTTCGAAGTATTATAAATTAGTTTCTGGAAGAAGCTGTAGAGTTGTAGCTGCGCCTATTTTACTACGGACTAGATAGTGTCAGGAAACCCGAATCACAATTGTAGGTAGATAGGTGCAGCCCTGTTGTATTTCGGGCTCAAGTAACACTAACTGTGTCATTTTGTTGCACTAATAGTAGTCCTTTTTATTATTGCTATCACGTTTCATTTTCTCGTACAAACCATTTTGTGGTTCCAATTAAGTTACTAATGTCCGATATGCATTTTGTAGTCCATTCAAGGTTTGGTGATTGATGGATTCCAAGTGTTCTGTGTCGGATCTGCGATAGGGCTGGGCATTCACAGAGAATGTGGAAAATTGTTTCCTTATTCCTTACTAATTCGCAGCCTAGGCATATGTTGTTGTAGGGCATACCAGTTCTGGACGCATGTTCTCCAAATGATTAATGCCCTGTTATAGAAGAAAATAGTCTGCAGAGACTTTTCCTGGACCTTTTTAATAAGTCGTTAATTCTTTTCTTGTTATATATTGGCCATATCTGTATAGTTATATTGTATTTTATTATATTTTGCCTGTTGTTTGCTGATTGTTGAAATTGCATATTCCTTCCTGATCGATCCTAGCGGGCTTGGTATTAACTCTGCCTCAGTCCTGTTTCGGAAAGCTCCTGTCTTTGCCAATACGTCTGCTTTTTCGTTGCCGAAAATGTTTCTGCGGGCGGGAACCCAGATCAAGTCTAGGTGGAGCTTGCCTTCTAGTGAGCTCAGTGCCTTCTTGGTGTTAGGACTGTGCTGGAATTAGTCATGGGCGAAGACAAGGCCAGGAGGGCCGCCCAGCTATCCGTGTATATTGTTCCTATATGCATTCCTCTCGTAACTACGCAACAGAGCTTCGAAGATCATAATTGTACTTGCACTACTTTCTTATCAATTAAAATGCTTTTTTCTCCAAAACTTTCATAGAGAGCTAGCAGGCACTAAGTACTTTAGAGCCCTACATTTGTATTATAAATTGTGTACACTATAAATTGGACAGGAATAAGATAATTTTTCACATTAAAGACTCACCAAAAAACGCTTACCTCAGCAAGCGTCAACACACCCGGTACTCGCGCCTGGCAGCCATCGACGGCAGACACTTTCGGTTGCATTTGAGGAGCATAATGTGGTTTGAAAAGAAAAACAGTAAGGCAAATCTTGATAAGTTTTCGGATGTATCAAAAAGTTGGCAGCTGCACAGAGTAACAAGCAAAAAATAGGCAAACTTTCTAAAGATTTTCCGCTATTCAGGAAAATGCTCCGCAGCGTTTTCTCTCTTTGCTCTCGCTGACAGCTAAAAGTTTTGTTTGACTTTTTCATGCGGGTTATCATTATGAGTTTGTTGCGAAACTTTTCATTTATTGCAACTGCGGGAAAATCTGTGCAATAATATTGAAATCTTCAAAAATTTCCCGGAAAACATCACAATATCGGTTTTCCATTTTCGATGCACATTCAAACATCTTCTTCACCACTAAGGCGAGCGAAAGTACAAAGCACTGAAGTATTTAATGGGTCACTGCAATAAAAAGAGTTGAAAGGCTTTCTTCGCCCACCGCAACAATCAACACACACAAAAAAACCTTTCTGCTGGCGACCGACACAAATTTCTCTTTACGATGAACTGGCAGTAGAGGCATACATACAGATATGTATTTGTAGAGACAGATGTACAGTTGCATTGACGAATAGTATGGTAAATTGAAATTGGAGAAAGCTTCACTATAAAAGTGCATAGTGAATGAGGTATTGCAAGTGAGAGAAAATCAGTTTTTTCTCAATCGCGATCCATTGATATTACCTTACGCTACTTGAGTGACTTGCGAGCAGACAAAACGAGCTTCATTTATAGGTCAACTGGTGAAAGCTTTGAACTTTTATTAAACAGCATAAATTGGATTAAATTTGACGAGTACGTCGCATAGACTCGGACACTTAGATAAAATGCTGTGATTTGGTATGCTATCATAAATACTATGACGGTTATTTTGCCGGTTACTTTTCCGGTTAGTGTGCCGTTCTTGTTGTCCTCTGATATTGTTTCTGCCGAAGCAAAGACCTTCAAGATGGTTCAAAATCTTATTAAGAGCTGCCTTTCACCACAATTATTGGCCCAGTTGTGCATGGGTATCTGCGCGGCAAGCAACTGTTATTAGTATGCAAATGCACAATCATCCACACACACACCACTCAAGCGCAACGCGCATGCGCCGCAAAATCATGCCAAAAATCGCCAATTCATTTGACCATAGCAAATCATTTGTAAACGGAAGCGAAGCGAATTCAAAACAAAAAGCGAAAAATGCGCAAATCAGCTGCAATTATGCCAACGGCAACAACTACAACAGCAATAACAGCCGGCTAAAGCGCAACGAAATCTCGGACGGACGTAATAAACTAGCCGTAAATGGACGAAATTGGAAATGAGCGATTAAAGTGCTTGGCCAGAGCAACGCGATTGATCCGCGATTGTGAACTCAAAAGCGCTCACACACACACAAGCACAAGGCATACATAAGCATGTTGCAATACCGTGCAAGCTTGGAGAGGCGTGTGTGTGTGGGCACGCTAAAGTCTTGCATCGCGCCAATGAGAGTCACTCAATTTGAGCGCTGCTTCCACAACAACAACGCACACCTCGATTTGAGCGGCGATCGCGCTTTTCTTTGCTGCGCTCATTTCGACTCTCCGCTTCGCTTGGGAGTCTTCACATTTGCAGCATTTCGGTGGCTTTTTGTTTTTGGGCATTTTTTCGCGTTTTCTTTTCTTTCATTTGCTTTCCAGCGTTTCATCAACGCTGTTGGCTTGTTGGCGTTATTGTTGTTTGCATAAATTGAAAGTGCACGCGCTGCAAATGGTTTAGTTCAGTTTGATTTCGCAAAGCCATTCGACGCTTCGCCGGCTCCGAACCTGCGCCCAAGTTACCTTAAGTGGCGTCGAATTGAAATTCGAGCTCGAGTGCTCTGGTGTGTGTTTTTTCAAGTGGACGAATGATTCGGTATCGCAATCAGTTTCTATAAATATTTATCGCGTTATTACCGGCTTTTGAGTGCGTCAGCTCGGCAATCGAGTTTAAATTCAATTTAATTCCGTGTTTTTTGTGTGTGTGCGTGTGCAAAATTTCACGAAACAAGCAATCTTCCAGAATGGCTGCGTCACATATAACCAATGAAGTAAGTAGTTTGTGAGGGAGGTCTGACCAAAAACGACTTTGAACCGAAAGTGAAAATACCGAATAACAAACAATTCAAATCAAGCGGCTTCCCGTCTTACCAAAAAAGTGTTTGTGAAATGCCTTAGTTTGCTTAAGGAAAGCCAGAAATATTACGCTATAATCTCAATCTGGGACACGCGCCTGAATGTAATACCAAATATGGCTTGATTGGTTCAAGAACCGGCAATCAAATGAAATTTCGACGACAACATCTTTTTCTTTACCATTTTGGGGCCATCCATTTATGGCTTGCCACTTTTTCAGTGCAGCAAACCAGTAATGGATGTAACCAAAGTTGGCGTGTGGTAATATGCAAAACTAACCATTGCTATTCTTAATTAAGGCTTGAGTGTTTTATGCAAATTAGAAAAGTCTTTTAAATTTTCGTTGCTGAGTCAGTTTATCTTAAAAGACCATATAATAGATTAACAATGGCTATAAACATTCTTAGAAACTGAGAGATCCTGAATCCTGAGAGATCCTGAATCCTTCAACATATTTTTTTATACATATTTATTATGAACTTTAATGAACCAAATATGTACCATTTTGGTCAACCACTTTTTTCTATTTTTTCGTTAGAGGCATCAGTGTAAAGCTATTTTGGTTTCTCGGCGAAAGCCTGCGATAAATAATTTTCACAGGCTTCCCTTGAATCCAACTTCACTCCATTAAGGAAGTTCTGCATTGACCGAAACATATGGTAGTCCGATGGTACGAAATCAGGGCTATAGGTGGATGCATCAAAATTTCTCCGTCAAACTCTCCCAGTTTTTCCCGAGTCATCAAAAATGGGTGTGATCTAACGTTGTCCTGATGCAAGACGAAGACTTTTCTGTTGATCAGTTCTGACCGTTCATTTGCTATTTCTTGCTTCAATCTCATCAGTTATTGACAGTAAAATGTAGAATCAATCATTCGACAAGGCTAGAGCAGCTTACAGTGGATGATTCAAATACTCAGTATATTCCTTCGAGGGACTTTTTACGCACATTACTGTCGTATTTGATCCATTTTTCGTTTCCTGTTAACATTCGCTTCAGAAATGGATCCATTAAATTCAGGTGGTACCCAGACATCGAGCTTCTTTTTGTAGTTAGCTTTTTTTAAATGGTTCAAAACCATTCGATGATGAATGTTAAGTTCCTTAGCGATGTCATGGCTGCTTATGCGATGATCCTGGTCAATCTTTTTCATAATTTCATCGACTTTTTCAACATTTTTCACATCGAAATTCCAGATTTGTAATGAATTGTTGATATTTTCAAATAAGCACTTACGGATTTTCGTACTTCGTTAAAGAAGGCGTGAATAATTTTTCTCACCAGAGCTTATACTTATAACATGATATCTTTAAAGCTCTCAGATGAAAGCTCGTGCTCTGGTACCCCAGGCAACATTTGTGTACCTTAAAATGAGGGTTTTAAGATTTCTTTAAAATATCGAACGTAATTTCAAATCTTCGAATTAAATTTCCGCCGTTAAAGATAACTCAACTTGGCAAAATCTGCTTAACTTTATGCAATCTCTCATCTATTTTAAATTCACCACTAGAATTAAAATGCAAAAATCACAAAACATTGCTTATACAGTCTACCAAGTAAAAATGTTTTTATCTTCAAACTAACCTTTAATTTATAACAGGAATATGATGATTATGATGCGGCCTTAATTTGGTTTAATCTTAAAAGACACAAGAGTAACTTTTGATACTGACGTTTGGAATACGACTAGTTTGCAATGAATATATTCGACTATTAGTAAGGTTGTTAATTAAGCTTGATTAACAAGTTCCCAATAACATTTGGAAAGTCCTCCAACTTTCTATATATCATAAGAAATAACACCCATCTATCTTTATTATCCGAAAGATCTCTCGTACTAGTGTCTTAAAATAAAATTATAAAAAATTATTTTCATATAACAGTAAAATTATCAATTGGGCCTTAAGAAAACCATAGGAACTTGTAACAAAAATTTCCGGTAGCGCTGTTGGATAAATAACCGGTATTTTAACCGATAACTGGTTTGAAAAGAAACTTATCATTTCTAAAAAACTGCAAAAGTGCAAATCTTTTCTCAGGAAGACCCTTCAAAATAAAATATGTGACTGAACAGCACAAATCATATTTTTTAATTAGAAGATTCTACAAAAGTGTTGTTAACTACTAAGCTGATTATATTTTATTTACAAAAGTCACTGAGTGCTAATTCGCATTCACTGCCGGAATAATTTGTACCGTTAAGCCATATGCCGGCAATTTCCGCTGTTGCGGTCGTGCTCATTTCCGTTCTAGACGAGCGACTGATAAGCTTATCGTTACCTGTTCGCCCAATGAACGCGTTCTGCACGTTAACCGATTCCGTAATTCGTATTGTCGTATTTACAGTTATCTAGCGTGGAAGCGAAGCAACAATAACAAAGATTGTTGATCGATAGCGCTAATCACGCTTCACGGGCTCGACAGCCACAGCCAACTTATGTAATACACTTATAAACGCATGCAAATATTTATATAATCACGGAAATGTCTTCGATGGAAGTAAATAAGTGACAAGCCGACGACCGCAATGAAAGTGATAGTGAGCCATGCGAAAGCTGTGCGACCAAAGAAGGCGAATATGAAACCAAAACAAAAGCGAATCGCACGCGACAATGATTTTTGGACGCTTCAGCGTGAACGAGTGCCAAAATAATGAAATAAATACGAACACACAAACACACACAATGTAATGAGCCATATGTGTACGGATGTATGCATTTATATGTGTACAAAAAAACTCAAATTGCAAAAATCATTCCGTTTCACTGGAGCAAAAAACCGCAACAACAACTACAACAAATGCATTCGCGCACTTTCATTTTCAATTTCTACATGTTGTTGTTATTGTTTTCTCAATATTTTGGCTTGTTTCCTAGCGTTTACTGCCATTGTATGTACGCCACATCGCTGACATTCATTTGTTGTTCATTAGTGTTGGGCGTTGTTTTTGTTGTTTTTGCAATGTATTTTTAGTTTCCTGCGCTTTTTCATGTTTTTTTATAGTTTGTTTTTTCGTTTTATTTCACTTCATAAAAACTGTTAATTTTACAAACGAATGGCTGCACACCAACAATGCCAGCAACAGGAACAACAACAACAACTGCAACAACTTGCGAATGGCATATCACTTCGTTATTGAGTTGTCACTTTTATTATTGCTTGCTCATTCATCAATTGTGAGTTTCACTAAACTTGCGGGCGTGTGTATGTGTATGTGTGTACATCAATGTGCTGGGTGCAGGCATGCATGATGATGGTACCGTTATTCGTAAGGTCAATTAACTTTCATTAGCTCGAAATCACAACTGATACTTTTTCATATTTCCTCAAATGGATTTTAAATAATATATACATATACATATACTATACATACGTACATGTGTACATATGGTATATACGTACATATTGACGTAAATACATACGCTACATGTACATATGTAAATAATACCTAACGCAGTAAATGAGAAAACCTGTATTAGTCGAGAACAATAAAATAACGGTAGTTAATTCTCCCAGAAACCCCTATGCCCTCACTGTTTTCTAATTTAAGACATTATTTCTCAAAATCAGCTGGAACCAAAGTGATATTCATAAATTCTAAAATAAGTATTAATCGATGTAGCTCGACAATTTTCGGTAGTACTTCTCCTTGTCGGTATTTTAAAGTTCTTACAAAAGTTAGGTTAGATTATGTTTGATCGTATCGATGGATCTCACTTGAACAGCTGTGAACGTTGACCAACGTTGATTTGTTATAGCCAAAAACTTATAAAAAAGAGACAGCAAATCCTTATAGATCGACGAAGCCTTGTGAGTATACCACAAATTTATTAAGGCGGTTAATATCAATCCCAGCAATTTAGCTTGGTTTACCGAAGGTTGTGTGCCAATCTCAATCTGGCAAAAACACCAGCTCTGGTTGTCGGCCAGCGCTGACCGAGCTCACCGAAGGTCCACAGATTCTTCCAATCGGATAGAATTAAGGTAAAGTTGCCCTCCGCAGCAAACTTATCAACTTAATTTTGTAGTTACTGGCGAATTCAAAGCCAGTATAGCTGCACTATTATCGGAGTGAACTCAGACCTCTCTGAAGAAAACAATATTTCTAAGAGGTAACTCTACTACCACCTTAAAGGCAGTCAGCGTTCGCTTGAATGACACTACAGTAATCTTGTAGGACAAAGTTAGAGTTGATGGAGGTCTGCCAACAGAAGAAGAGATCGCTTTTAAAGGATTTATTTCAAATCCTCTTCCGTACACACACATATCTAATTCTTCTGATTTGTGAAAATCAATTATGAATTATCAATATCATTAGAAATGAGTGCAACTTTGACATTGTTACTCTTTTTAGAAGCCTTAAGACATTAAATTTTAAGCTAATAACTTCCAACTCATCTCGCCTTTATTATTGGACAATAACCAACTCAAAAGTAGATCACAGTTATTTATAGCTCAAAATCAATAGAATCCTGTGAGTACATCTGGAAAGAGAAAATATTTTCGTTTTGCTCACTTATTCAGCAGACATTTGTTAACATTTGCTCGACATAAAAATGTAAACAACGAAAGGCTCCTGAATTTATGGCAAAACTTTTTCACTTCAACTTCCGTACATTTGTTGTTTTCTTTTCACTTTTTTGCAACGGCAATTGAGTTGCTACAAAACGGACGTACGCAAATAAATTTACGACAACTTGAAAAATAAATTTTATTGTCCGTCAGCCAGTCAGTCGAGTGGGCTTGTTTACAGCAAACTAATATGAAAACTTTTCGATTTGACAAGTGTGTCAAAAAGTAAATAAAATTCTTCACTTAGAATTAGGCACAGTTCAGTTAAAAGCAAAGCAAGAAGAGAAAAACCAACAGCAAAGCGATAAAAGGAAGGAATCGGTCATTTAATTTTACATAAATATTTATTTTTATGCTGACAAATTGCTCTGTCAAGCAATGAGTATATTTGTCCATGCGTATATACATACATACGTATAACATTTGCTTTCGAACTGACAACAAATTGCTATAGTTTAGCACCTTTAAAGGCATATGGGTTTTCTTAGGTAAAAAACCACCTTTTTTCAGCAATTTTTTTTTATATAAAAAATTAAATATTTTATTACAGTTTTTTACTGTTACAAACATACACTAATAACAAAGAAATTGTGTAATTTTTGAAAACAAAAAATATTTAAACTCGGTTATTCTGACACCCCTCGGAAAAAAGGTTAGGTAAAGCCTTAACTGGAACTTGGACGAAGGAAAGAAACTGAAAATTGGATTTTCTGCAGGCATTAAAAAAATGAAAATTTTAGTGAAAATTTCGCTACATTTTTTATTCAAATAGTTGTAATCGAAAAAAATCCTTCGTTCAAGTCTTTAAGAATTGTATCTCAAAGAACTGTGTAAAATTTCATGTTCGGTTGAGTACCATATTTCTCGACAAAATTTGCCAACCGACTTCAAAAACACAGTTTCGAAAAAAACACGTTCTATTTCCGAAACTATTACTCGGATCAACTTGAAAATTTAGGAAAATATTGTGGTCGTGTTGTAGAGTTTAATAAAATAATAAAAAAATCGATTTTTTGAAAGCCGTAAACCCATGTAACTCCTAAAAGGGTTAAATCCACACGCAAGTCAGAAAAATGTTTTTGAATTTTTTTGTAGAGGTGTTTTATTTAATAAACAAACAAAAATAATACACTTGAAAAGTTTTGGATTCACATAATCCCGTAAATGAACTACCGAATGACCTCCGAAAGAAGGTATCTGGCGTTGAAGAAAGGTTTTATTGATAATAAAAGACTGGAAGGATATTTGTACGGAAATTGCAGAAGTTTAAGAAACTCGTATTAAGAACGAGTTGCCACCTACCTAAAATACATTTTTCAAACAAATTTAAAAAAAAACCGAGTTATTATAAGAATGCTTAAGACCGAGGAAGAGGTGAAAAAAGTGTAATGATTTAAAGAAGTAAAGGAAAAGAGATACAAATTTCAACATTAGTTTTTCATTTACTTTTTATTAAATCTGAAGACTACAATATAACCAGGGAAGGTTAGATTTCTGTAAAGTTTCATAGTACATTCACCAATAGTATAATGCAAATTGAAGCGAAGTCATCTTTCATCAGGCAAAGCAAAAAAATGAAGCCTTACTTAAAAATAAATTAAACTCATCACTCAAACAAATCAGTTATCAAATGTTAGGTATAGCACAGTGCTTATATTTTTTACTCATTGAAAAAGCTAAGAAAGAGTAATTCGCATTGAAGGAAAATTCACTTGCAGTTATATGTACATATATCAACTATCGCGTTATTACTAACAGAAAGACATTAAACATGTTTTCAAATAAAAGTTTGACTCACAATTTACACTCAAACTATCCAACTCATATACTTGAAGTGGGCTCAAACAAAGGAGTGGAGTTCGGAAAATATGTTTTTCTAACCGCTCAACTCAAGCTACGAAGACACTCAACAATAGATGACTACTTCGTCATAAAGATATAAGTATACGTGAGCCGCTGCACCCTTGTCTTGCTGCCAAGGCAATTAAAAACTTAAATTTTTATCTCTAAAATAGCGTTAATATTTCTTCTGAGTTTTATAATTACTATTTGTATAAAAAAATGTGTTGCTTGTAATAAAAATACTTGCAAAGGCAAATTAAGCACAAAAGCTGCTATTTACTATTTGCCCAGCGTCTGTAAGTGCCGTACCAGCGTTGCACACGTGACCCGACATCCATCACTGCCAGCGTTGACAAGAGGTTAACACAGTGCTGACACTCAATTTAAATACACTGAAATTCTTCATTCTACAAACAAAAATACTCACTCATATAGTGGAAGAAAAAGACGTCTCGTGGCGCTAAACAGCAAGCGCTTAGTGCAACAGTTGTGTGCTTCTAGCCATGAACTTCTTTGCGAAAGCCTCGAACACGAGCTGCAAATCAAGCCGAGCGTGGAATTGTTTGCGTTCTTCAATTTAATTCCCATCTCGGCGTCAATGTGTGTGAATTTTTATTTGTTTCATACATTTATGAACATTAAACATTTTTATGCGATATATAGTTATGCCACTTAAGATTGTATACCCTTAACATTCTGTGACAAGGTTGCCTTTGACTCTTTGCCAGCAACAAATCTAGGTGTGGAGCAAAATAAATGATTTTTACGCGTTTGTCAGCGAACATTAAGATGCTCCGCGTTGCTGTGAAAGATGTGTACATTTGATCCAGCTGTGCGTGCGGGCATTCTTTGCGCGCGGAGTTTGTCTGCATATGGCAAACATTACTCACTGCACTGTGGTCACGAACATCATGTTTTCGGTTAAATTTCAAAATGTTTTTTCCACAAGAGGATTTAACTTGTGTTTGTGCTCGTGCGCTGAAGGTACCTTTTTGTTATGAGAACTCTTGGTTTTAGGGATGATTTTTGAAATTGGTGTAAATCTGGTAAGGGTGTATTGAAACAGTTTTATCTGTTGTCATAAGCCGGCGCTGTGAATCAAAAGCTTTGTAGAGATCTTTTAGAGCCTCACTAAAACTCTCACAAGACATGGCTTCTGTAACATTCAGGATTCGAACAGTATCCTCGAAAATTGTTTTGTAAGAACTTTACCGTACATTTTTATCGTTGTTCTCGGCTTCTTTCATGTTTTTTGAAGTGGCAATGGTTTGAATGTGCAACAACGAAAAAATGTGCCACTAGTGAAGGGTCTGGTGAAAATTAGAGATCTCGCTTTTGGATACCGAAAAATATGGAAATAGAAAATATTCGAAAAAATATAGATAATTCGTGTTTGACGATATAAAAGATTAATTCGAAAAAAATTTCAATCAATTAAGTAGCCGCTAGCACCACAGTGCCAACAGCAAATGCGACTTGTTATTGTAGTTATGTTCGGCCGTGAAAACGAACACACAGTAGCGCGACAATTAAAAGCGAATTGCGCTGTTATCTCTCCTTGTAGAAGTCCATAAAAGCACGAGTCAACCAATTTGCGGCAATAGACGGTCAACTGTTATTTGCCAGCTTGACAGTCATGGCCGAGGTGTTGCACCAAATCGCAGCCGCCACATGGTCAGACGACTTTGTACGACGGCTTTGTTGTTGCAAGTTGTGCGGCATAGAAAAAGAAACTATTTACGCTGACCAAGCGGGCGCGAGAAGCGAATTCCCAGGCTAGAAGCGAAACAGCTCGAACGTTGTGCGGCAAAAATTTGGCGAAAATGCTAGATTGATTATTATTCGCGCAAACATTAGAAGGCGATCAATAAAAAAGTATTTATTTGATTGCAAAAAATGCAAAACAAATGAAAACCGGTTTTGACTGCGTCAACTGCACTTGCTGGTTCTTCAATTTTTTCGTTAATAATTTAGAGTTTTTATGCATATTTTTTGTGGTTGCGTTTGTGTGTGTGTGTGTACAATTGCAACGCTGCGCGCACGATCGTGTTGGCCTTGTGCTAGTCCACATTTAAGAACACGACCCCAGCGCGAATGCAGCCGCGAACAATAGACAGCGGCGGCCTACTGCGCAGCCGCAAACCAGCACCTTCTACACCAGAAACAACAACAACAGCGCACAGTAGCCACATATGATATGCTTTGTTTGGTGGCGGCAACGAAAGCGCAGCACTCGATCAGCGGCAAACAGCTGTAAGTGGTGCTTGTACGCCCTCAGCGCCCGTCGCGCATGCGCATTCGTCGCGTTTGTGTCTTAAGTCTTTTGTTTCGCGACTCTAATTATAGCTTTTTTTTGCACGGATCGCCAAAAGCGCGACCACTGCAGTGCTAACGATTGTTGTTGTTTCATTATTTTTTGTTATTACTTTTATTGAATTCGTTGTGCAAAATATTTAAAAAGCAATTGACTCAATGATACTCAAGCATTCTATTCTAGACAAACAGCAGGGAATTAGCAAAAATTAATAAAAAAAAGTATTAAAACAAGAATTCGAATTTTGAAAAAAAAAACAAAACGTGAAACCAAACCCACAAAGACCCACTAAAATTACCAACAACAACAACAACGATGAAGCATCACTTTGAAGGTAACAGCAGGCCGTTCGCTGCACTGAGCTCGTTTGGCGCTTTTCAAATATCAATTTAGCAATTTTATTTACACAAATCGGCAACGCGGCGTTCGAGTGCTTCAGAACGTTTTCAGTCATCGTTGGGTGAAGTTCGAAATCGAGTTGAAATCACGAGTGTCGCTTAGAGCGCTGATTGAACTTGGCACACCGGTCCATGCCACAAGGCGACGCGAGAAATATACACGGCGTTTGAGCAACTCGTTGACGTGCCACAAGCGAGTTCAAAGCGTTCTCGTTACGTTAAACTTGGCCTCCTTGGCAATCACATTCAGTTTAAAGCATAAATTATATGTTTCTGTTTTTGTGCGCGGACTGTTGAATTTCGAGTGTGAAAAATTTTTTGTAGGATCCTAGATCAGCTTTTATAAAAATGAGTTTTAACAATGATGTGCGTGTCTCTTAAGTAAATTCTCTAATATACCATATCAATGTATGCTAACATAAAAAATTATTATGAATTTGTAAATTAAGAAGTACAAACCAGCTCCTTCACTTGCTTTTCCATACTCCACCGATTATATAAAATTTATTTCAATTTAAATCATTTCTGAACGTATTAAGAAAAAAATTGCAAAATCAAATTTCAATACGTAAATAGAGTATAGTGTACTACTGACAGTTTTCCAGTACTAGTTATACATACCTACATATCTCCTTAAAATTTTCCCAAACTCAGCTATAATTACCAAATTTGTAATGCCTCAATTTTGTGCTCTTCTACTTGCAGATCATCATCACAGCAATGGATCGTTTCGTGTGGTTCGTTCTGCTCGTCGTCATGTCGCACTTGGTGACCGAGTTCACACGCGTCACCGGCTATGCGCGCGGCAACCGCCACGATGTGGTTCTCCTCAATGATGTAAGTGCCCACTTGAGTTGAGTGCAATAGTAAGCGTTTTAAGCAATTGGCTTTATTTTATTTTATTTTGTTTCTAAGTAATTGCAAAGAGGTGGGTGAAGTCGTAAAAGGTTTTTTAAGCCCGCAGTAAATATATTTTCTTGTCGGGTTTTCAATTATTTCCCGTCAAAGTTTATTGCTAATTAATTTTGTGATATTTTTAGGGGAGACAGCAACATTTAAAGGGTGGGAACGGTTAATTGAGCTTTGAACACTGTGTTTTTGAAAACAGTAGTAAATTACAACTTACTTCATATTGAATATTTCACTCTTTTTTATTAATTTTATGATAAACTCTGATTAATATCGATGAGTTCACGTAGCGCAATAAATAACTTAGGCCAACAGCGTAGTGAAGTAGTGAAATGGAATTTTAATTTGTAATAAATGCAAGTATTAGGTAGTCGAAAAAGTCTTTTCGTATTTTGTCAATAGATGCCGTTGCAGTCGCACATCCCCAGTGCTACCATCACATTGTATCATACCATATAGAGTTGGAAAGGTGAGGTTTTGAGCTTCATCTCACCAAAAACAAATAAAATTTGGGAAAGTTGAAAAAAAGTTACAACTGTTCAAAAATGAGTAAAAATAATGAAGAAATTCACTATATTTACATATTTTTGTATAAAAAAAGGAAGATTGCCGGCAAGCCACCAATGAAATTTGTGAAGTTTACGGAGACGATGCTGTATCAGTTCGTGTAGCATAACAATGGTTCGCTCGTTTCCGTTCTGGAAATTTCGATGTGAAAGATGCACCTCACTCTGGTCGACCTAACGTTGAAAGAGTCGATAACATTATAGAAAGGACCGTCACATAAGCAGCCATGACATCGCTAAGGAACATTCATTATCAACGTTTGAAACATTTAAAAAACTGGCTACAAAGAGATCGATGTTTCTTATTAATGGACCGAATTAACATCTGCGATTCTTTGCTTAAGCGAAATGAAATCGAACCATTTCTGAAGCGAATGGGAACAGGAGACGAAAAATGGATCAACTACGACTTTAATGAGCGAAACAGATCATGGTCCAAGCGCTCAACAAATGGTCCCAAAGCCAGGATTGACGCCTTGAATGGTTTTGCTTAGTTTTTGGTGGAATTGGAAAGGAATCGTTCACTATGAGCTACCCCAGCCTTGATTATACACTTTACTGTCAACAACTAATGAGATTGAAGCAAGCAATCGAAAACAATGGCCAGAACTGATCAACAGAAAGGGCTGCGTCTTCCATCAGAACAACACTAGACCACACACATCTTTGATGACTCGGCGAAAGCTGAGAGAGCTTTGCTGGAAAGTTTTGATGCATCCACCATATAGCCCTGATCTTGCAATATCGGACTGCCATTTGAGCAAAGTTGACTTCAAGAGAAACTTGTAAAAATTATTTGTCGCAGTTTTTGGCCGAGAAACCAAGAAGGCTTTACACTGATGAAGAAATACGAAAAGACTTTTTCGACTACAATATTTTGCGAAATGACACTTTATAACTGTAATCTGAATCCTAATTGGAATTGAGCGACAGCAATTACAATAGAAATAATTATTGTGATATCACCATTTAATTGATTTCATTTGCTCTTTTCCTATGCGCTCTCTTTACAGACTTCCCTTCGCCCGATGCCAGTGGCTAACATGATTTTTTACCCCGGCGAGGAGTACGGCCTCTACGACCAGCAGCTTTCGCAATACAACAATATATATCCAAATGGCAACTACAACAACAGATACGGCAACAATAACAACTACAATAACAACAACTATGCTAACAATCAACAAAACTCGGCCGTTATGTCGGGACCATCAGCCAATGCAGAGCCCGCCGCATTAGGGTTTCCCTTCAGTTTTCGTCCGCTAATTGACAGCATCTTTGAGGTAAGCCTCCACTAAGCCCCACCCCCTGGAGCGGAATTTCAATAAACCGCCGCCAGTTCCCAATTAAATATAACTTGCACACAATATTTCGGTAAATTTGTTACGAAATGATAGGCATAAAGTAGTTGAAAAAACAACAACTATAACCGGCGTAGTACACGAGTCACACTTCCACCGCAAATCACTTAACAGCTTTCGTTATTGTTCTCTTCGTTGCAGATTCCGATATCCACTCTGCGCGCTGTCAACAATCTGGTGGGGCGTTTAACCGGCAGCTATCAACACCAGGTGCCATCAATGACCGCAGGCGTGCTCAAGTCCGCGAATGACAACGCGAACCCGGACGCGCTGCAGGCCCTACGCTCGCTGCCAGCCGGCGGTGGCGTTGAACGCGCAAGGGCGGCGAAAACAGCACCAACAATCTTCGGCTCTGCCACGGCGCCACAATCACAGCCAGACAGCAGTGACAATGATAACAGCAACAATAAAGGAAGCAATCTTACAATAAGGCAGCGAAGGTCGCTGCTGCGTGAGGTGAACGCGTAAATCCGTGCGCTCTCGGCTGCGCACAACCACTTGCCCACGCGAAGAAGAAATGGGGGGAAGGAGCACAATGACTGCCGCCATATGACGGAGACAGTGAGAACGCACGTCAATTTCACGCCAGCCGATAAGCATGTTCTTCCAAGCAGCACACGTGCTCCTCCCCCTCCCATCCACGCACTTGAGCGACACTTCGGCTTAACTAGTTCATTTGCACTTCCTTCCGTCCGCCGCCGACTCCGCGTCTCCATCACATTCATTCATTCATTCACTTCAATGTTCGCTCATTTGTTTGTTCGTGCTTTGTCTCGTGTGAGTTCGACGTTACGTCAAGTGTTTGTTTGTGTTGTAGCTGTTCTTTGCGGCGTTTCCTTCGCGGTTCCTTCTCGTTTCGGTGTGCACACATTTGCATAAACTTGTTCTAAAGTTTGCAATTAGTTGGCAGTTTTTACTTCGCACGTTGTTGCTGTTATCGTGTAGCGTCTTTAAAAGTAGGAAATTAAGCCAAGTGTAACGGTGCCCCCACCGCCGGCTCATCAGCCGTTAATTTTTCCTTCTTTCGCATTTATTTTGCAAATTGCTGTACATTCACTCGGCTCAATTGCACTTTCACTTTCTATTAGCCATTTCTTTTTTAGCAGCCTTTCGCACATTTCTTTTAATTGTTGTATTTGTCATTCGAGTTAATTGTTAAGCGCAGAGGCGCCCAAGCGTTGCCTCTATCCTTGTCTGCGCTTTGTAAAGCAATTCTCAGTGTTTACTTTTACGTTTATTTCTCCCAAGTCGATGTGCTCTTTGGCAATCTCTTGTTCTAATTGTTGATGTGATATTACTTTAGTGACACTTTAAGTTTACTTTAAGCTAAGCAATGTTAATACTAGTTGTAAGTTATCATTTTTAATGTCGAAATAAAATATTATGTAAATTTCTGTACGAAAATAAATAAAAATAAAATAAATATACTAAATTAATATAAAAAGCAATTGTTTTGGTAGAATGGAGACACAGTGGTAACTATATTCCAGCGATTTGTGTTTGAAACTTAGAAACTGGAAGCATTACTCCATGAAGATTGTGCCCCAATACAAGAAAACCTCGCAGATTATTTGAAAGTCACTCAAGCAGTCATTCCAAAACGTTTAAAATCAGTCGAATATTTTCAAAATCAAGAAATTGAGGCCAAGAGATGTTGGAAAGACGATTTTGTAGGTTAGAAATGCAGTCAGCCACAAAAAGAAGTCGTGTTGTGAATGGAGATAAAAAAACGATTATGTATTAACAAAAATTCATATGTGAGATCCGATCAATTGTCTAAATCAACGGCAAAGCCGAAAAGCCGAGACGCTAAGGTCATCGCTCTTTGTTTGGTAGTGTGTTTTTGAAAGTAAGAGAACAGTACAGCTGCGTTTGATGCCAAATCTTGAAGTTGACCTGATCTTTCGAAATATACCAATCTCTTGTAAGCCAGTTCTTTAGATAACATACTATGCCTCACTTTAGTTACCAGTTTCCTTATAATGGTCAGATCACCTCTTCGGAAATGTATAACCCGTATCTAAATAATGTTTAGTTTTCTTTAATAGTCAGTTTTCGTTAGAAAGCCTGCTTCAAAGCGTTTCTCACACTGAGTAGCAAATTGTCTTATTTCACGCCACGACGTCATGCATTAAGAAAATAGAAAAAAGTTTACCGAATTGTACGCATCAATGAACCCAAACAGTACCATATAAAGGGAAACATTCCTCAGTAAATTCCGAATACCATAATTATGATTCATTGCAAATAAAGGGTGATTTTTTTGAGGTTAGGATTTTCATGCATTAGTATTTGACAGATCACGTGGGATTTCAGACATGGTGTCAAAGAGAAAGATGCTCAGTATGCTTTGACATTTCATCATGAATAGACTTACTAACGAGCAACGCTTGCAAATCATTGAATTTTATTACCAAAATCAGTGTTCGGTTCGAAATGTGTTTCGCGCTTTACGTCCGATGAGCGATGAGGCTCATTTCTGGTTGAATGGCTACGTAAATAAGCAAAATTGCCGCATTTGGGGTGAAGAGCAACCAGAAGCCGTTCAAGAACTGCCCATGCATCCCGAAAAATGCACTGTTTGGTGTGGTTTGTACGCTGGTGGAATCATTGGACCGTATTTTTTCAAAGATGCTGTTGGACGCAACGTTACGGTGAATGGCGATCGCTATCGTTCGATGCTAACAAACTTTTTGTTGCCAAAAATGGAAGAACTGAACTTGGTTGACATGTGGTTTCAACAAGATGGCGCTACATGCCACACAGCTCGCGATTCTATGGCCATTTTGAGGGAAAACTTCGGACAAAAATTCATCTCAAGAAATGGACCCGTAAGTTGGCCACCAAGATCATGCGATTTAACGCCTTTAGACTATTTTTGTGGGGCTACGTCAAGTCTAAAGTCTACAGAAATAAGCCAGCAACTATTCCAGCTTTGGAAGACAACATTTCCGAAGAAATTCGGGCTATTCCGGCCGAAATGCTCGAAAAAGTTGCCCAAAATTGGACTTTCCGAATGGACCACCTAAGACGCAGCCGCGGTCAACATTTAAATGAAATTATCTTCAAAAAGTAAATGTCATGAACCAATCTAACGTTTCAAATAAAGAACCGATGAGATTTTGCAAATTTTATGCGTTTTTTTTTTAAAAAAAGTTATCAAGCTCTTAAAAAATCACCCTTTATTTGAATATCAAGCAAGTATTATGGGGTTACATGAGTTTGCTCAACTGAAAAAAACGGTCTTTTTTCCACAATTTTTTTTGTTTTTGTTACAAACATACAATATGAACAAAGAAATTCTGAAATTTTTGGAAAAAAATATTTTAAACCCGGCCATTGCGACGCCATTTCCGGTGAACCGTCGGAAAAAATATGCGCCCGCAATGGCAGGATAACTCCTTCCAAAATTATCTAAACTCAAAAAAAAATACATGTTTTAGGTAAAAGCTTAACTTATATGAAGGAAAAAAACTGAAAATTAGATTTTTGGCACACATTTATACAAAAAAAATTAAAATTTTAGTGAACATTTCGCATCATTTTTTTTAATAGTTGTAATAGAAAACAAAAACTTCTCCAAGTCTGTTTAGAATTTTATCTCAAAGACCTGTGTAAAATTTCATGAAGATCGGTAGAGTAGTTCTCGAGAAAGCTTGTCAATCGACTTCAAAACCACAGTTTTGAAAACAACACGTTTCAGGACGTTCAAGACGGCCGGGTTAAGTGCCGGCTAGCCTCGAACGCACAAGTTCTCAAGGCTGTATCTCTGAAACTAATACACGGATCAAATTGAAAATTTAAGTCCATATTCTAGAGATGTTGTAGAATATAATAAGGCAATAAAATATTGTTTTTTTTTTTTTGAAAACCGTAATCCCATGTAACCTCTATAAAATACCCTTCAGAACTGCATTTTTTTACAGCTTTAAAAAATCTTTATTCTGATTTTGATCTTTCAGTTTGTATGGCAGCCATACGCTATAGTTTTCTGATCGGAGGTTATAACGATGACTTAGATAATAATATCTGCAAATTTCTCGAATTTACCTCTTCTTCTTTACTTACGCCAAAATTTAACGGACTTTAAATCATTTTGACAGTTGACCAGTGAATACAGAAAAATATTCAATCAAACCCACAATTTTAGTTAAAGTTCATAAAAGCAAAACCGTAAACTCGAGTTAATGACACAACATAATCGCACTATATCAATTCAGTATTCAGTATGATCCTTCGCGTAAAGCCACACAGAAATGGTGTACAGTTACGTAAGTTTTAATGGTCCTTAATACACAGCAGACAGTCAGATATCGGCTAAATGTCGCTACTGATTGCAGCGTATTTCATAACTTCATTTTACTGAGGGATATTTATGCATTCTTCTAGAAATTGTGATCTTCAGTAACGGACTTCTGAAGCGCCTGTAATTATGCAACGAAATCTAACGGTATTAAAAACCGGAAAGTGGCAACTCAAGCTTGAGCAACGCGATCATTTCGCTGAATCATAATTCGCTCAAAAGCATATTTTCAGGCTGCAATTAATTCTTTGCAATCACTTTCTTGGAAGAACGCTTTGATGCGCATAAAAATTACAGACACGGCAGATTTAATAAAACGTTTCGCACTGTCCAAAGGTATATATATGGAGAGGTGCACATACACATGTTTGTCTTCAGCATATCTCTTGCAGAATACAAAAGCTTAATGCGTTGATTAAAAATCATTTCAAGCTTGCTGAAGCATATTTACACCTACTTATTCAGATGTAAAATGAAAATATGTTCACTGGCTGTCTTCCTAGCTACACGCTTAGGCGGAAAGTAAACGACCTCCGATCATGGCAGCTGAAAACAACAAATCGAATTAACTTCACTGAACTTCCTTCGCGTCTATTTCGCAAAAAGCGAAAAACAGCAACTGTAACAACAAGAACAGCCACGCTTATCAGTGCAGCGTATGACGTGCAGTTGGCGGAAATTAATTAAAAATTATTAATAAAAGCGCGTAGATTTGATTAGAGAGCTGGTTCTACGCAGCTCAGCTGCCAAGTGCAGCCAACAAATTGCGCATTCAGCCGCATGAACAGTGCTTAGGTAGATATGAATAGACATAAACATATACAAAGGTGGGTGTATGAGAGTGTGGGCGCGAGGCCAGCGTTTAGTACGAAGGGATACAGACTTCAGCAGCGAGCCAGAGGAGGACTAGCCTACACATTCACTGCTTGCTACACTTGTAACCTGATGATGGTAATAGAAATACCAGATGCCGATGTTCAACACTTGAGCTCACTGCAGACAAGTTGCTCATAAAAATTAATTTGATGTTTGGAAGCGCTTTTAGAAGCGATATTATTAATTTTTATTACTTTATAGTAATTGCATGCACATGCCCACACATACACATGCACAGCCAAAGCATTAGCCAATATTTACAACTTTTTAATTTAAAATTTCAGCGCTCGTTTGTTTTTGTAAATATCATCATGTACCGGTTCAATCGCATTAGTCGCCGCTGCTACCACCGACGCGTGCGGTTGCTGAATACGAAATTAGCCTGTGTTTAATTAATTTTTCGGCACACAATACGCCTCAGGTTAGAAGTGCCAAAAAATAGAAATCTATAGACTTAGCGATAGAGATAGACAGAAGCATGAAATTATCCAATAGAATAAGCATGTGTGTGTGCTTGTAACCGGGTAGGAATATATTAGAATAAATTTACGCTCTAAATCGTAGACTAAAAGGGGCTTTCTTTTGGATAGTTTTGAATATTGGCACACACTTTAATCAGACTGTGTGATTTGCTAATTTGTTTATGTTTATTTTTTATTGACCATACCAGGTTTTAAACGAATATTACTCAGCAATTTTGATTAAAATATAAAAACACGATGATTATAGTATGATACCATAACCAAACAACTTTTTAATTAAGACATTAAATTTGACCAGCTTCGAATTTTCCCTATAGTAGTGCCATAGGCCTCAGCTAAGATGGCCTTCACTGCTTTCAGCGATTTTTTGTGTTTTTGATACGCCATTTGCTGAATCGTTATAGAGTTTCGACGCCATTTTCATAAATACATATCTCGTTGTTGTTGTAACGGGTACCTAATTCCCGTTAGGATGGTAAGGATTAGTTAATTTTTCGTCGACGTCATCCTACGGCAGGCACAGGAAATGTGATGTTTCGACGGGGTCGGACCATAGGGAGAAAGGCGTCAGATAAGTAGGGTTACAAGGTCAATGTCATGCGGGGACTCATTTCACGCTGGACATATATTAGAAATGTCAGGGACTACAAGTATTCTGTATAAAAGGGAGTGAAGCTACACTAAACAGAACAAAGCTACACAGGGGTCACTCTCGTTTCTCGCGGCAATTCGAGCTATTCGTCTGCAATTGGTGGTGGTTTGGCCACAACAGCCAATTCTACGCACTAAAGTAGACCCAGATTTTATTCGGCCAAGGGCTGTAGTTTCGAAGATCTAGCCGCGGTTAAGTCGGTAAATCCATATTTCGTCACCAATAATGTTGCGTTTTATGGAAGTAGGGTCCCCAGCTCTGTTGTCAAGTATCTCTTTTGCGCATACTATGCGAAGCGATTTCTCTAAAATTGTGGTATTTTGGTACAAGTTAGTATTGGCAAACTTCGCACTTGAAAAATTAACGAAAATGTGTTGATTTGACCCATAAGAGATCTTGAGATCCCCTACCATCTCTCAGATGCCTACAAAACGACTTTTAAGAACTATTTCTTTCGCTTTTTCGTTGTAATCGTCAATGGAGTTGTATGGACCATTCGCATGAGGCAAATTTTCGATGACCGCACGACGTTAGCCGAATGTTTTATGTCACTCAAATACTTGTATTCGTAATAAAGTAGACGTGATTACATTGGAGCACACTCTTAAAGTCGTAAACTCATGGTTTACTTTTTTCCTTGATACAAATCGCCAGACTAACTTTTCGCGTCGTTGACAAACAGCTGCAAAACACACATTAAATGACATATAAAGATCACATAAAAAGTAAATAATTGTTGGACTAATGAAAGGAAAAATTTTTTAAATAGGTTGCGCGCGCAGTTTTAATTCAGTCCGGCTCAAATTTGATCACATGGTATTATAGATTTCCCGTTGAACTGGATTGCTCAGGGAGGATTTATTAAAAAAATATGTCACTTTTAAATTCAATATCCTTTATCTCGTCATAATTTATTTCTACCTTCATTTCCGCCGTTGAAGAGCGAAATGTTATCACTGAAATTTCAGAAATTGCTCTTTTTGTTTTGCATTTGTCTTTCAGAGAAATGTTTGTTGTAAATTAAATTTGTATTCGCATATTTTGTCAAAGTGCTTGCATATGAAATGCAGCGTTCGCTTCTGAGAATTGATATATACTATATATGCTATTATTGACTTTTAAATACATGTCATTGTGAACATGGACCGTGAAAGACCTAGGGCGTTACATATACTTTTCAACTTATTCGTTGCCAGAAGCAATAACAGTTAATAAGGCATATGCTATGTCAGCTATTCAAAATTTATTTATGTACATGTCATTAGGTTTATTAATCCGGGCGGGTTCTAGTATGCGACATATAACTTTCGACTTATTCGCTTCCAGGAATGAGAAGAATTGATAAGACATACTCGTATATTTGTTATGCAGTCATTTGTGGTTTATTGGCACTTTGAAAGATAGGAAAAGTTCAGAAGTTCAGTGAGAGGCAATAATGTCATTGCACTAATGTTCCAGAGTTCAGCTTCAAAGTGTAAAATTGAATGAACTCAGATATGAGTTTGGAGATTATAAATAATCTTTTAATAATAAGAGAACCGAAACTTGAATAGCGAAAATAATTACCGTTAGTCACCCTATATGTTTTCAAAATTATTAAAAAAATAATGTATTCATAAAAAAAACAGTTAGTCGCAGTAGTTTTATGTTTATTGGAAGGCATGTTTAAAAATAAACAAGTAAAACCGGCGACTCATGACTCAACTTTTCATATAACTGTTTACGTTAATCCCGAAACACATATTTAAAAGTACTTAACTAAAGAAATATCAAATCACTTTTGCTTGAGTTTTTTTTCTTCAATTAAACTTATTTTATTGTGTCTTTTCACATTTTGTAAGATTACGGAAAAAACTGCACCTTGAACAGTAACGTAATTTCTCGTTTTGCAAATTTAAATTCAAAACAATGCGCTTAATTTCAACTGAACCAGAACCGGATCGGCCAATCAAAGTGCGAACATGAGCTCCCAGCGGAGAGCCGAAACGCCGATGCGCTCAAATGAGTCAAGATAGCCCGCTTACATCTGATCTACATGCAAAGCAATAGACACACATACGCACACACGTACACGCTTCTAGGGGGCAGTGGAAAAGTTGGCGAACTGACTGTGTTTTTATGGCAAACCGGCCAAGTGGCAAGCAAAAACCTACAAAGCACAAGCAAATAAAACGCGTTCTACAACCTCAGTAGCCACTGTAAAGATAAAAACAATAAAAATGACACAATAAAACGTTGTAAAACAACAAGAACATGTTAATTACTCAAAGCTCTAAGCTGTGAGCAGTAGAAGCTTCAAGCAGCCGCGCCGGTTCCACTTGAAGCGCGACCAGCAGCGTCGTGCGCATTTTGTTGTTGTTGGCCAATCGCCAGGAAGGTTTACACTAGCACAGCCGCGGCTTTAAATCAGTGCAACACCAGCGGCCACCGGCAACGGACTTGAAACTTGAACAGTTATTCGAGCGAGCACAAAGCGTACGATTGCAAGCATTATTTGCGGAAAAAATATTATATAATCGAATACTCATTACAAGTGTTTAAATTGAATCGACTGTGGTGCTAAAAGTAACGAGAAAAATCCATAAATTATATTCGAACATTATTTTTTTCAAAGGCGCGCGCATACAGACCGACTTTGTGTATCCGCAGGAGACAGCCGCCAGCGCGGAGAATCGAGCAGCCGACGTGTACGCCGCGCACTGAATGCAAAATCAGTTATTCGATTGTTGTGCGCGCGATTAAGGGAAACCATTGAATTTAAATAAATATAATTCAATTGCGCAAAGGAATTCCTGTATTTGCCTTTTGTATTTGCTGTCAGCGAAGCCAACAAATTAATTCAATCTGCGCTCACACACGCGCACAACAACCACGCATAGCGCACCGAAATGTTGCTGAAATTCCTATCTCTGGCATATGTGCTACACTTGGCAGCCGCCGCGCCGCAGGTGAGTCAGCAATTTGCGTTTAATGAAAAACAAAAACCAATCATTTAAGTTAACTTAATTATTACTATGGTGATGGTGTGGCAAAGGAAAGCCAGCATTTAAGCCGTTTATATATTTTTCTCGCTTAATTGGCCCCAAAACTGCGGGGTAAAAAGGTTTCGGTATATTTTTTACCGAGCTAATACATTTCCGTTCACTTCCCAGAAGGGTTTTACTAAAAATCGAAATTCCATTAAGCGAAAAAATAATTTGTACACACATATAAAATATTATTATATAACGCTTATTTGATATTGCTTACTGTGGACTTGAGCTCATAAAAGTAGCGTGAAAAAGATTATTAAAGCCAGTAGACTCTAAGTGTACCAATTATCGGATTTCCTTACATAGACAGAGGCGTACTTAGTATGCTGCTTAACTATAGAACAATCAGCACGTAGTAACGCCCAGCTGCTTAATAATAAAATAATTTTATTTTTATACTTAAACCGCTTTCGTCCGACTTCATCAGCCTGCTATTATTTCTGGTTTCAAAATACTTGTATTCTTATTAAAATAAATAAATAAATAATTCGCATGTGAATATTTAGCATGCTAGGCGACTTTAGTCTAGATATTAGCTCTAGTAAAAAGAAGGCCCTTATTTTTAAATAGTTGGGTTTGGTTAGTCTAGCAGGTCAATGAGCTACGCATAGACCAGTTTTGATCCATTGCGATACCAGTTGGAGTTCAGTTACTAGGTCCATTAGGAGTAGTCATCCTTAGGAATGTCTGCGCTTGAAGCGAATTTTAATTTTATTTTTCAATAGATGGCTTTAGTAACCTGCGTCACGCGATGATGCGATAGGAAGATAAGATTTCACACAAAGCTTTTCAAATATTTTAGTGATTGCCAAACTCAGTATTCCTTGAATACGCGTCAAAGATGGGCACTAGCACATAGAAAAAACTTCATATTTTGCAGTTTTTTAAAGACGAAAGCGCAAGCCAAATGGCTGAAAATGTAAATAGTTTTTATGGTCACTATACTGCAAGAGTTAGTCATTCGGAATTTCGGTTTCGTCGATTTTCTTGGTTGAAATATCGATGAACATCATCGCGTCTGACCATCATACAAGCATTGTTTCGATTAGCCAGGAGCTAAAAATGTGGTAAAAGTCCGAAACACAAGTTAATGCAAAAAACCTCATGCTTCGAACTTCCATCCGCGAATCGTTGCTGACTCGCAACAAAATCAAATCTAAAGCTAGTGATGATAGGTCATTTACAATGCCATCAAGCAAAAACGACCATGAAGTAATTGCCGAGTCAGCGCAATCGGTGGCTCAGCAAGGATTAATGGCCAGAAAAGTTGTGCTATACGTTTAGTGTGATTGACAAGAAATCATCTGCCATCAGCTGATTCATATCCAAACTGCTCTGATACTCTTAATAATTTGACTGCCTGATTGACAGCCAACCATCTGCTATCAGCTAATTCCTATCCTACAGTGCTCCCCTATCGTCAACAATTGGACTCTCTGAAATATGCAATCGCCTAAAAGTGGTCAAAAGGAGATGGACTTTGTTCCATCAGAACAACACTATGTCCCACACATCGATAGGAACTCGCCAGAAGCTCTGAGAGTTCGATTGAGATAATCTCTGCATCATACTTATGACTACTTCCTGTTCCTAACTATAGCGAATAGTTTTACTAGTGGAAAGTTCGGAAATATTGTTATTTGCAAAAATAATGGATTCAAAGCCTTTAAAATAGCGAAATAGCTTCTCTTCGACTGCTGAAACGAGCACTAGCTTATAAAAAGCATTTATGAACTTCATCATCTGCCAAATTATATTTTATTTTCATTTTATTCGAGCTATATGTAAGGCCAGATTGAGATTATGGTCCCTTGTAGCCGAGGTTAGTCCATCAGACCGTTTAACCAACCTGAGCCGTAAAACTACGGACAATTAATTCAACAGTGGCAGTGACCGCAATATGCACAAGCAAACACACGCACACACATATGAACCGAATTAAATTTTTACCTTTGTAATAACTGTATTTACTATAATTATTACACTTTTTTATAAAAATATTAAAACAATTGAGCCTTAAAAAACCAAATATTTACAATTGAATACACATACATACATCATTTTTGTTTTTTCATTACTCTGTTACGAAATAATAGAGTAATTTATGTGAATTCGCGACAATATATATATGTGTGCGTGTTGTGTGCAATAGCGAGGAATGCCAGAATTATATGCTTGACCGAGTGAGTGTGTGTGTGTGAGTATGAGTATCTCGCAACTTCATGTAGAAAAACGGATGAGGCAAAAACGAAGTCAGCAACAACACAGCCACAAACCACGAGCAATTCATTATTACAATAACATAAGTTAATTAAATTTGTTCATTCGCCATTTGCAAATTAACGCGACTAAGAAAAAAGCTCGCTTCTGTGCGCAGGTAAGCATGTATTTGCAATAGTTGAAGATATATCTATTATTAAACTTCAGCTGTGCAAATACATGTTCAGCTGCAATCGGAAGTGCGTATATATGTGTGAGTACAGTAACTCACGAAAATTGTCGCGAATCAATTTAGAATGCTTGAAGAAAGGTCTAAAATTATAGTTATTCAGTTGGTACTTAATTTTAAATTCGATTGAGTTATTACTCAAAGGAATTTGTTTAGATACAGAAACTTCTAGAAGCCGCCAGGCTCAAATATACCTTCCGTTCAACATTAAACTTCAAAACGTTGTTTCCCAAACCTCAGAGTACGACATCTGCTCATTTCATTGCATACAGGAGGGGATTAAAATATGTTGCAAGCTTTATTTTATCGAATAAATGTTCGGAAAACTCGATTTTTCATAATTTCGAAAAATCCAACATCAATCGAAAATTTTTCTTAAGGAGTTCCCCGAAAAAACAGCCTTTTTTCAACAATATTTTCTCAGATAAAAAATTAAATATTTTATTAGAATTTCATATTGTAACTAACATTTACACTATTAACAAAAAAAAAAAATTTTAAATGTTTTGAAAAAAATAGTTTAAGCTCGGCCACTATGGCGCCATTTCCGCTGACCCCTCGTAGAAAATATGCGCTCGCGTTGGTAGAACATCATCCTTACAAGATCATCTATAGTGTAAAAACGCGTGTTTTAGTTAAAACCTTAACTTAGGACTGGGACGAAGGAAAAAAACCTGAAAATTGGATTTTCGCGACATTTTTTTTTCAAATAGTTGTAATCGAAAAAAAAATTATTCGTCGAAGTCTTTAAGAATTGTATCTCAAAGACCAGTGCAAAATTTCATGAAGATCGGTTGAGTAGTTCTCGAGAAATCTTGCCAACCGACTTCAAAAACACAGTTTCGAGAAAAACATGCTTAAAGACGGCACACTAGCCTCGAGCGTACAAATTATCAAGGCTGTACTGCCGAAACTATTACTCGTATCAACTTGAAAATTGGGAACAATATTCTAGAGGTATTGTAGAAATTAATAAGACAATAAAAAAATCGATTTTTTTTTGAAAACCGTAATCCCTAATCGGAAATTATCGGACGTAAAAATAACGAAAATAAAAATACCTCAGACCCGTCTTGTAAGAGAACCCAAAGTACTCCCTCTCTATTATTTTGAAAAAATTAAAATATTTATTTTCTTTACTGTAAATATTTACTGAACATTGTACTTCCATGGACTCATACGCGCACACACACACAAGCATGTCTTCATAAATGTTTCAACACGGCTTTTTATTACTATGGCTTTTTAACGGAGTTGGCTACCACAAAACAGCGGCTGCAATTGCAGCCAATCGACGGACCAACACTCAAAGTTAATTATGAAAAACAAATAACGAAAACACATGAATAGTTAAACAAAGCGTGTGTGCATAAAAACTTGCAAAAATCTTGTGCGAGATGAGTTTTAAATACTTCATGCAGCACTGCAAAGCAAATTAGTAGCTCGTGCGTTTGTACATATTTTAATTATTATGTAGACACAAGCGGCTGAAAACGAATGTGTGTTTTTCTGGTATATATGTACATATACTACGAGTATCAGGAACACCATGAGCGGAGTAAACAAATCCACGGTCTAATTCCTATCTAAATACTATTATATAAACAGTTGGCAAAAAAATAATAATGATAAACAAAAAATATCAAAATTATGCTTATTTATAAATAACTTCATTTAACGTTTTATAAAAAGAGTTTTTCTTCTCTTTCTAGTTTCCACCTGTTTTGTTTTAATTAATTATAATTGCCAGCTACTACACTACTGTTGTTATTTGCTCTGTTATTATGTCAACATTGACGGCCGCATGAATTTATTTCTATTGCTTGAATAAATAGGCTGTTCATATATTCGTTATATGGCTCAAATTTTTCTTTAAAGTCTTTAGAGACTTAACAATAAAGATATGATTAAAAATAAAATGGTCCCACAGCTCTTATATTGGGTCGGAAAAGTCTTCTCGTATTTCTAATCAAGCTTCAACTTATTTTTTTTTTTATATTTATAATAACCTTTAATGAAACAATTATTTACTATTTCGGTCGACTATTTTTTGCTATTTTCCGCTAGAGACATTATTCCATAAGTGTAAAACTTTTCTGGTTTCCCTGCGAAAAACTGCGACAAGTAATTTTCATAGGCTTCTCTGTAAGCCAACTTTATTCCATTAAGGGAGTTTTGCATTGACCGAAACAAACAGTAGTCCGATGGTGCAAGGTCAGAGCAATATGGTGGATGCATCTAAACTTCCCAGCCAAGCTCTCCCAGTTTTTACCGAGTCATCAATGATGTGTGTGGTGTAGCGTTGACCTGATGGAAGACGAAACCCTTTCTGTTGATCAGTTCTGGCCGTTTTTTTTTATTCGTTCAACCAGGCTGGAGCACCTCATAGTGCTTGATACCTTTCCAATCCCACCAAGCACTCAGCATAACCTTTCAAAGCATCAATTCTGGCTTTGCGATTATTTGTTGAGCTTCACCACGCTTGGACCATGATGTTTTTCGCACATTATTATCGTATTTGAACCATTTTTCGTCTCCTGTTATCAATCGCTTCAGAAAGGTTCGATTTCATTTTGTTTCAGCAAAGAATTGCAGATGTTAATTCGGTCCATTAAATTTTTTAAAGGGAATTCATGTGGTACCCAACATCGAGCTTCTTTTTGTAGCCAGCCTTTTTTAAATGGTTCAAAACCGTTTGATGATGAATGCTATGCTCGATGTCTTGGCTGCTTATATGACGGTGCTGGTCAATCTTTTCCATAATTTCATCGACTTTTTGAACGATAGATCGACCAGATAGACCAAATGGAGATACCTGTATACGACTGCAACGACATCGTTGACAAAATACGAAAATACTTTTTCGACTACCCAAAACATCCTTAGCGACTCCGCTGTACGATAAACGAATAGCTATATTTAACTCGCTGAAGCTTAGATCTACTCAGTATTTTATATTAAATTCACCAGAAGTCTCCTTCATTGTAATATTTCTAACAAGAGAATATTGCTTTAACGTAACGAACAAAGGAGTGCCGAATCGAAAATGACTAGTGATTGCTTCAAAACGTCAATAAATGTCGTCGGATATGCAATTAACAGTGAGTCGCACCTAAACGCGCAACGCATTCTGCTACCTGGTTTACACACAAGATGGAGTAAAGATTTCGTCGACTACGAAACTGTATGCTAAAAACTATTCATCCTCCTAGGTATGAAGCTTCTGGACTGACGTGAGGGAAGTTGAATGAAATGTAAATAAAAAGTGTGAAATTTCGCATGTCGTTGTGAAATATTCAAGAGAAGAGAAGTAAAGAGTTCTAAATACATTTTGCGACAATTAAGCCTGCAAGCAACACTCGACCTTTGAACATTCTTAACTAAGAACCATAAATCAAGCGGAACAAAGCGCTGACTCAGTTAGATTGCACAAACCCCTCTACAGAAATTACAACACATATGCAAAACGATCTAACCAGCTTACTGAAGCGTTGCACAAACCGATTTATTGATGTCTAGTGTTCCTGTGCAATTAAGGCAAGCAAGCTGGCTTTTTTAGTGGTTAATTACACCAATTATCAGTAAATTGATGTAGGTAGGCGGGGTGCTAATGCAAAATTCGATTATCAGTTGTTGTAACTAACGATCATTTTCCGTTACGCAAACTTGTGACCCAACAGCCAAGCAAATTAATGAGAGAGAGATTATCTATGCTCCAACTGCAATTCTAATCGCTGCTGAAATGAGGTAACCTTGGTCATCTTTAATCTGATGCCAGAACTTATAAATAATAGAGACATTTAGGGGGTATTCTGGTCTAGAAATATAGAGAAAAAAGTTTTTTTCGAAACTATCTTTTTCAAAACGACACCAACGTTTTCTCAGGTTACTCGGGACCGATTTATCTGATATTATTTTTGGAGGGTCTTCTTTGTAGGCTTATAAACTTAATATTATTGAAATATTAATGGTTTTGTATGTACGAAACTTAAAAAATTACACGAAATTCATGTTTCTAGACTAGAATACTATTAAAGATGCAGATGATGAGATAATGCTAAGCATAACATTTTAGACGTACATACATATTAGGGGTGATCCAGTTCAAGGTTTCCTACTTAAAAAAAAAAACTCAGAAATTTAATAGAGAATATTTATTATCATTCGAAAGAACATTAATTTGCATTTATTTTTTGAAGATTACCTCTTTCAAAGGTTGGCCGCGACTACGTTTCGTATGGTCCATCCATTGATACCAATTTTCTTGACTCGTTCGAGTATTTCGACTCGCAACTAGCGAAATACACGAGTGATGTTTTTTCGAAGGTCTGAATCGAAGGGGGATTGTCCGCATAGACTTTAAAGTCATATCCCTATAGGAAAAAGTTTAACGGTGTAATATCACACGACCGGCTAAAACGTGAAATCATCTGCTCACCGAAATGTACTCTCAATAAATTGATTGATTATTGCCGAGATCACGAGCTTCAATTTCAAGCATCAAATAGACGGTTATTATGGCGCAATAACGGTCTCCACTGACGGTTACGTTCTCACCGGCATCATTTTTGGAGAAAAATGCACCGATGATTCCAGCGGCTCACAAACCACAACAAACCATTTTTTTTTCTGCATGAAATGGCAATTCTTGAATTTGCTTTTGTCCCAAATGCGGCAGCTTTGTTTGTTTACATACACATTTAGAAATAAATAGGCCTCATTGCTAAATTAAATTTGACCCGAAAACGTTGGATCTTCTTTCAATTTTTCAAGAGCTCTTAGAACAAAGCCTTGTCGCTTAGGAATCTCGAGTGGCTTCAGTTCTGACACAAGATGTATTTTGTACGCTTTCAATCTAAGATCTCGACGTAAAATGCGCCAAGACGTTCCATACGTCAGTTCGAGTTGCTGTGAACGGGGCTTAATCGACTCTTCACGGTCTTTGTGTACACTTTAAGTTTCGGCTGCTACATTTTCTTCACTGCGTGCTGGACCTGGTCTATTTTGTCAAATATTATCCAATAATGAATTCTGGGTCTCATGATGAGTGATGGTGTTGCGAATAGTACGCTCAGTAAGCCGATGTATGTTGTTGAGCGAAGCACGCGAAACGTACGAGTATTCTTTATAGAATGTGAATTTTCGTAATAAAGTTCATCGATCAGAGTTCAGGCCTAAGTCTTTCCATGGTGAAATGCCAAACAATACTAAACAAAAATAACATATCAGCTTGACACGACTCGCGGGTGAATTTGTCGAAAAAGGCTATTGAAAAAAGTAACTCTACTTGGATCACCCGTTATATTTTCCTTCAATAAAAATGGAATGCACCACATTTTCATCTTTCCAAATTGATTTTCGACATATTCTTATTTTTTATTTCATATTTGTGTGTTCATCTTAAAATATTTACTATTCTTTCCATCTGAAGTTATTATTTTCTCTTGCTATTCCATATCAATTTGTATTATGCCAGTCTACTTGACTTCTTCCAGTTATTTCTTCGATTCACCAGACTCCAAGCTTTGCCAAACGTTGGCAACCATTTGCTTATCTTCTTTGTCCTTTCTTAATGGCAGAAAAAAAGATAGGGATTGTGAGGAACCAGAGGTTTAATTTAGCGAAAGCTTTTTAAGAATATTAAGAGTCATTGCGCATTACAAACTTTGCACATTGCACTATCTGTTTGCATACAACAAATCTATAAGAACCTTCTGAGTTTATGCAAATTTATTTTTATGTATTTAGATTTGTCTCGAATTCTGCGTTTGTTAATTATAATAATTTTCGCACTTTGGCTCCAGACAAAGCATCATTCTACCAGACAATAACAAATTAATAGTTCAAAATGTAGACATTAAAATGCAAATTTCTGCAAACAATCATACAAAGGATTATCCGCTAATCCGGAGTGTGCTGCTGATAAGCACAAATACATGAACGTACCTATTTATTAAATGTGTTTGCACATTTGTCACCTGCGGCCACTGTTAACCTCTTTTTATGACAACTTTTCCCATCCAAATTTAACAAACAAACGCTGAACATTAGACGAAAATTATTGCAGCTATGGCAAATATGCTCAACCCAAGCTTTTTGGTACATCTGTACAAGTCATTGACCGCTGTTGACGACATTAACGACATTTGGAGAGAGTTTTCCCACTTCTCGTTGAGAAGGATGCTTGCAAATGACTATGTGAAGGGTTTTTCAGCCGAAATTTTCTGAAGTATTTAATAGTTCTTTAAAATTTTAGCATTTATTGATCAAATTTTGAATACTCCACCACTAAATTTTTATCTGAAATTATAGAAAAATTATTTTCGCTCAACGAACTTCCCAAAGATTTCATAAAGCTGAAGGCTGAAACTTGAAGCCTTGCTCACTGATAGGAGAAGCTCCTCAAACGAAGTATGTTTCTCACTGCGAGTTATGAAAATAATTCATTCATTTGTTATTTTATGAACTATTCTATAAAATTTGAATGATATAAGAAAGTGTATTGAGAGGATTTGTAAACAAAAGTGAAACACTCCTTCTATATGTTACATCTGATATAGAGAAATCCACAAATGTGCAAATATCATTTGAGAAGATGGAGAAGCAGGCTTTCGTATTTTGCCAGTTTTTTTTTTTAATTCAATAAATAGTACAAATACATGGAAAGTACTTATAAAACACCATGTTGTTCAAAAACTCTTTCACTGAGCAACGACTATTAAGTATTCAAAGCCTAAGGTTCAGTTTCCACAGTTTCTTTGTACGCCTTTTTGGCACCGTTATAGTATAAATTGATTAAATTAAAAGGCATTAACAATTACCTCAACAGCTCTCTAAACTGTATTTGCATAAATTTTGCCGGGTAATGCTTTCTTTCCACGTCTCATACAAATGGTATAAAATATCTGATGGGAAAACTGCCAACCCCATGATGAACAACCGAAAACCGAACAGAACAAACCGACCCTGTCAGTGTCAAGGAGCAAATTTATGCAAGCAAGCCGTGAAAAATCGTTACAACTGCGACCTTTTCGTGCCAGTCTAAATAAACACCGCTTATCATTCAACTTTACGAGCTTAATTTCAATTTCAATTTAACTGGACAGCGAAAAAAAGCCAACGAAATCACCAATGAACTTGGCACCTGAAGAAAATAAAGGGCCAACCTGATTAGGGAAAATAAGAATTTCATTTCGGCCCCACACATTTGTGCAAAGGAAAGAAAGCAAAAAATTACTACTTATAAGATCCCACATACCCACACACCCACGCATGAAGCGCAAGCACTGCAAAATGCTAATTTCAGAATAAGTTGTGATAAACATCTATTTGCTCGAAGAAGAAAGGTAAGAAAGAAAGCAAGAAGTTCGTGTGACATCGCGGCAAGGATAGAGAACCCACAGTGTTCGCCCCAGCCCATTAGCAGGCACACACACGCACACAAGCTGCCGCCAAAACCTGGCACCCCAAATTGGCCGAGAGTATTTAGTCACACTTGAGTGCACTTTGAAAGTGAATGCCTCTCACCTTACGCCATTCTCTTTGCCAATCTTCCATCAGCACTTGACGTTCTTCTTACCTCTGTTATCTGGTTGTTGCAGTTTTACATTAAACAAGTAAGGAAAGGTTAGGCTTGAACTCGAGCAAACAATTCTTTCTAAAAGCTTTGCTAAGCGAAGAAATAGACCGACTAGCGATGGCGATTCTGCATCGGAGTTGCCGCATCCCAGATGCACGGTTTGCGGTAACTCTTCTCGTAGTGAGAAAGAATGAACATTGATTCTTGGGCCAGATTTTAATCATGATTTTACAACAAAAATTAAAGAAAATTTGTTGTAAATCCAATAGTTTTTGAGATATGAAATTTCACATACAAATAGAAGTAGTGCCACTCCTACTATCCCATTGTTCTATTGCTCTTTTGGCAGTTTCGAACATAACGTTGTAAGCGATCCATTTTCGCTCGATATGAGAAGTTGATAAAATGGTATAGGCTCGGCACATCTTAAATTTCTTCTCTAGCTTAACTGGTGATCGAGTTATAGAGCTTTGGTTATATATATATATATATATATATTTTTTTTTTTGATCTTCGACATCCTCAACCCCTCTAGGAGAGAACTATTATATCCTATGCAACGTGTTGCCAGCGTATAAACAGCAGTCTTCTGGAGGAGAAGTGTCACATCACTAACTAAATAAAATGTATGTCTGCATGTAATTTCTCACAGCTTGAAGTGCCGAGCGAAGTCTCGTGCACAAAACCACCGCAACAACCACAACAGCAGCTGTAGAGACTTGGTGGAAAAGTGGCAAGCAAACAATGTCACAGGTGTAAGAACATACAAGTAAGCGGACAAAAGCGCCCCTGCTGGAATGTAATAAACTCTATGTAGTTCAGAAAATATTCCAAAGAATGTGTAGATCGTATAAAAGTAGTAGTAGTAGTCTAGATGTTAGAAGTAATGAAAATATAGTGATGCCTTTGGCCAGATTTTAATCATAATTTTATAACAACTAATGAGAGGAATACTCTAACTTATCAGTAGCTTCCTAACCACCAGCCACATGCGCTAATGTGCAAAATATTCATTCCTATTAATTGGCTCTCGGTTGTTTCACTGCTTCCTGCCAAATCGGACATGTAGAAAAAAGGCGCAGGGGGTGTCAATTGTCAACTCATAGAACATCTAAATGTCAAACATGTCAATTACTACTGATTTTCCCACAGGGTATGCGTGTACCGTTTGTATTTGTTGTAGTAAGTCCATGTTTGTAGGCGTTAGTTTCAAATGATTATTATCTTTACAATGCTGGCTGTTGACATTGGCCTCTAAGAACAAAGACACAACTGTTAATTTTATGTTGTTTGTGTTTACGAATGTAGTCGGCAAGGCGAAAGTGAAGAACAGGTGAACCGCCGTGGCTGCGACATTCACTGTGTTTAAATTGCTACGAGTATTGAAAGTTTTTCAGCGCGACTTGCTCGATTTTCTCCGCATTTAGTTTAGAATTTTCTCTGCCTTGATTGCAGTTATTTTCGAAATTTGGTTGTTTTTGGAGAAAAGCGTACGATTTCCTTGTGATTTAAAAAGGAAACTGCCGCCACAATAGCTTTACTCTTAATTCACTTTCAATACATACCATCAGCACATTCCAACAAAAACAGCGTAAACGAAATATTACTGCGTCTTATATTTATAAAATAATTTATTTGAAATATAACCACTATTTAGCTAAGCTCGTCTATGATTATTTGAAATGAGAATAGAAGAAAAGTTTATTATAAGATTAGATGAGAATTTATTTGAAATATAACCACTATTTAGCTAAGCTCGTCTATGATTATTTGAAATGAGAATAGAAGAAAAGTTAATATAAGATTATTCACGCTATAAATCAACGCCGTAAATAACGAGCTGATAGTGTGCACGTAAGTTATTACCACGCCCCGCATGGCTGCCGCCGTCAGGATGACCGCCAATGCTCGAGGCGCTGTCTGCAGTTGATAGCTGATAAGCGGGCGTTGGCATTTCAAATCGCAATGTCGTGTAATTAAAGCCAATGCCGCCGCGCAAAACCGTAACCCTTGCAGAATCCACAGTTGCCAAATGTGCATCGGCCGCGCGCTCCGCGTCTGCTGTCGTGTACAGTGGTGTTTTCGCGTCGAATGCGTGCATTGCGGTTATGACGTACTCGTTGGCGTCACCCTGTGGAGCAAAGATAGATAATTGTTAGAAAATTATATTTTATCTAAATGATAGTATTACAATAAAGGGCGCAATGGCACTGATTAACAGAGGTTCTACCATTATCATTTGTTCAATACTATCTTCACGGTGGCCCTAAATAGCAGATTCATATTAGATCGGTTCAGAACGCTGCTTCATAAAACAGCGATTATCGAGATACACATATTCTGTGAGGCATGATTGGCTCCTGAAGTCAAAGTTCGTCGAACGCTTTGTCTATGTGGTAACTATCTGTCACCAAAAAGTTTCTTCGAAAAAAAAATTAGCTAAGGACAACAGCACTCTAAAATCCATAACAAATTATTACAAAAAAAATAAATTCTGATCAAGGAAAGTTCTGTTTGTCAAATAGCCGATTTTTCTATATGTCGAACTATACGAAGGTCAAAACTTCCATTTATAAGTCAATTACCATGTAAAAGAATCATGGGTCTTTGGCCAAACTCGTCAACACACAAACTTCTGAATATCACTAGTGGGAATTTATTCACTTAATGACTGTGCTTTGCGAAAAACGATTGGAATTTATTAATCTCTTTTCACTTTCGTTATTGTAAACATTATGCGCACATACACACACACATATATATATATATATGTTACTCACCTGTCGTGGATACGTAACGTCAACTATCGGCTTGTTATCAGTGAGCTTAATTTCTTCATCGTAAATAGGCGAGGCATACTTGTTCACCTGACCCCACGTCAAAGAGACTGCACCAGATAACGCTGGCAATGCGCTGAGTGCGCCCACAAAAAGTGAAAGCAACACAAGCTTTTCTGTATTTTTCGAATATTTGTTACTCATTATCGCTACGTCGAAGATATCGAACAACTGCTGGCTAAAACAACCCTTCAGAAAGAACTGTGAACACACAACTAAAGTCGCTATCGCCGCCGTTTCCGTCAAGCGCCAACAACCAGCCAATACAAAACATTCAAAACACACAAACCGCGATCGACAGATATTTACGAGTACTTGATATAACAGTCGATCGGCACAGTAGAAAATAGAATTAGGTGAATACTGTTGGCCTAATTTGTAAAGAATACGAATTAAGGGCTGCCTTTAACGCCAACGCACAGTGGAAAATATTGTGGATTTTAACGCGGATATGTATATTTCCCGTTTAAACATTTACATTACATTAGTGACTCTTTCGGTTATTCTTACTTTAAGTAATAGCATTGCGGTTTATAAAACATATTATTTTGAAATAGTGTTGCCATGTTTAAATAATATTTTAAATAAAATTTTAAAAAATTATCGGATTTTTGCCACAAAGTTTAAAATATTTGGTAGTCGAAAAAGTCCTTTCGTATTTTGTCAATAGATGTCTTTGAAGTCGTATATCTTCGGTACTACCAATCACATTGTGTCATGCCATATAGTCTTAGAAAGCTGAGATTTTAAGCTTTATTTAACAAAAAAAATTAAATTCGAGGAAGTTGAAAAAAAGTTACAGCTGTTCAAAAATGTGTGAAAATAACGAAGAAATTCGCGAGATTTTGAAATTTTTGTATGAAAAAGGGAAGAACGTCACGCAAGCGACCAATGAAATATGTGAAGTTTGCAGAGACGTTGCTGTATCAGTTCGTGTAACCCAACAATGGTTCGCTCACTTCCGTTCTGGAAATTTGGAATTTTCGAAGTTGAAGTTTGATTAGAAATACGAAAAGACTTTTTCGACTACCCAATATTCACTAAAATACGAAACGCTGTTTCTATATACTAGGACATTCGCATATTGGAATGGGTGGAGCGACCATTTACGAACGTTTTCGGCTATAATTATTTGTAGTCTTGCCTGAGAAACCCATAGTTTCAATATGAGTTTTCCCATTCCGTTTAACAATACTGTACGTACCTGTTCATAATGATAACGAATTGATGGATCGAACATATCCAACCAAATATTTATATTTATTGTACTTGACAGAGATAAGATCGTAGTCGTCTACTCATTTAGTACATAAATATGTAATACAAGTATGTTTATACATACTATAGATGTCGAGATATCGCTGTCGAAGTTTCGCCCTTTTCGGGCCAGTTAATTCATGATAAACGATAACAGTGCCCAATTTACTTCGGTCTGCTATGTACGCAGGTGGTTTGATAAAAAAATACACCGTTAACTGTCAACATTTGCTTATTTTTACGAAAAACAAGTCTTATGCTAAATTTGGCTGAATTCCATATTTATTATTATTGTTTATTTGTTTTAATTTATTTATTTTTAGCTTCTCACCTTTAGAGACGGCAAATTTGGCGTAAATTTTGGCGGTTATCACGCTGAGGCGGGCCTGGGTGGGCTACTCACTGGCAATGCAGCGCATGGCGGCCTAAGCGCTTCGGCTGGTACGCCGTTCGGGCAAAGAGCTGGTGCTGGCTTGGGAGGCAGTGTGGATGGTAATTTTAATATTATTCAATTTAATTAAATTATATTTAAATCGATAACGATTAACGCCAAAAAGCTGACTGCAAAATTAGAAAGATATCACAGATTTCATCGAGCATTACTTAACGCATTTAAAATTTAAACTTAGTAGTCACAACTTACAGTAGTGTTCAGTGAATTCAGTAAATTGTCCGATTAAGCCGCCACTCAGGCATTCAGAACTGAATTGAACTCTCAACCGAAATATTTTTTCAAAAGAGTGTCTAGGAAATCTAGAACTTAACTTACTCATTATGAACTATGAATTTGAAAAAGACAGAAATGTCACGAAAATGTATCTTCTTATCGGAAAAAATCCGTTTCAACAATTTATGTGGAGCTTTGCCCGTCTTACAGGAGTAATTTCGTTGTCTTCAATAAAAAAGTAATAATTCTAGTTCAAAAGATAATCTTACATATTTACATATTTCACCACACTTTCCATATTTAGTGGTGAGTTTTTATATTGCCGCTCTCATGTCATAACTGTTGCCATTTCCTAAGGGGTACTTGGTTTGCTCAAACTTTCTCGGCGGCAATTAATTATTTTGTGAATATTATATGGCAACATTGTGGCGCAACACTTTTTATTAAAACTTTTCATGTGGAAGCAATATATTTGCCACAATAATTCCGCAACTGTTAATATGCATGCGCCAACCAAAATAATACAAACTCGTGAGATCAGAGGCGCTTGAGAGTTATTAATGAATTTTCCTCATTAAATTAACTGCTTTGTGCGCGAATCGAGTTCATTTTCACATTGACATTGGAATTCGGTCGAATTCGATGACCCATAAATATTAATGAGCTTATTTAATTATTTTAAACATATCTACTCATACCAGGAAATGCCGCTGGCGTGCTGTATGCCGGTGCTGAGGCAAATCCACAGACCGGTGCTGGCGCCATACTTGGCGGCGACACCAGCAGAGGTGGTTATGCGGGTTCACAAGCTTTTTCCGGCGGTAGAACCGTGGTAAGCACGAAAAACCACATCCTTCCAGGAGCTTTCAGCAATCAAGTGGACACAGTGACTAGTGGCCCCAGCGACACAACACAGTATGATGGCATTCAAAAGGTCCGACCACCGAAGAAGTATCTGATTAAACCGAGTGTAAGTATTTGCAATGATATGTTTATCGCTAGAGCTAAGCGCTAAGACTGAAGTAGAAAGCAAAGTGAATGTTTATCAGGAACCTACAGAAAAAATGCAGGTCTCTGCGTATTATCATCTACTATCATCAATAACTAACGGAGCATCAAATTTACTATTTAACTTTGCGCTCATCTCATGCTTATCTGAGTTGCAATTTGTGATGCCAAGAAAGTGAAAATTTTAATTTAAATTGACCAAGGCTATGACTTAGTCAATGAAACTGTTATTTAGTTTAACTTTCAGCAGTACTAAGCCCTTGATGACTGAAAGAGACCCTTGACTAAGAAACTATGAAATCCATATCTACGTATTGGCTTATTATATGAACCTGTAAATAATTTAGACTTACTCTCCCCTCATATATTGAAATATTTTTCGTTGCAACAAATGATAGTTATACTTCGAGAAGGAAATTGTTATAATAAATTTTCTATTGAACCACCCCTCCCCTCTTGTATGTAGTCCTACAGCAATAACGCAATTAAGACACCCAATAATACCGACCGCAAGACCACTGACAACCGCCACGCCCCCAGCACCGACATCCTTAAACATGGTGATGACATTTCAACCGCTGCAACAGGCAACGGTGACAGTGATGACGGCAACGATGGCATCGCCGCTACCTCCACTGCCGGCGAACAGCATAAATACGTCGTGAAACCAATTGCTACATATGTTCCCGTTGTACAACATCCTGCAGGAGCACCAAGCGCCAGCGGCACCACAGAGAGCATAGAGAAAGCCGACAGCCAGCAGCTACTCAGCGACGCATCACAGCCAGCCAGCGGTGCCGAACATGCTGCAGCGCCACCCACCATCGTAGTGAGCAGACAACGCTTCCGCCAAAAGTCACGCAGCCGACCCAGCAAACGTGAGCGCCAACTGCAGCGGCAACGCGAGCGCCTACTGCAAACACAGCTCGCGCTAAGGACGACGGAGGCCGGAGTTGTCGCGGCAGATGCGCCGCATGCAACGCAAACCAAACACCAACAATCAGTTGTTGCTGTGCAGCAACACTCGCAGGTATCACAGCCGTCACGGGCAAGTGGAAAACAAAATGGCGAAGCCACAAAAAGCATTATATAAAAGTGAAAATGAAAATGAATATGTATGCATGGGTGCTGATGGAAGAGAATAATGACTGAAAAATGGTGGTGCACGTAGCGGCACAGCGGTGTGTCTGCTTAATTTACCGTTGTAGTGGTGGCAGTCTCAACTTGACTGGGCCGGTGCTGGCAATGCTTTTTTAGTTACTCATACGCCGCGCATAACCAGCGCTTCGTATCGCTTGTTCCTGCGTAAATGCAATTCCCCCTCCCCCACTCCGCCTTCCATTATCACGCACAACGGTGCAATGTGTCAACTGCTATGTGCTCACGCGCGTGCATAAAGGATAATGCACAAAAAACGTCCCTGCACTTGTCATTTTATGCAAATTGTGCGGTTGAATACACGCGGTTGCCCCCGCATGCCCAATCCCCTCTCACCAGCGACACAGCTCGGCATTGTACAAGCATTTTGTGGCTTGTCGCTGTTGCAAGCAGGTTTTATTATTTCCCTTTTTGTGTGTTTTTTTTTTGTTTTTGCTTTGTTTTGGTTTTTGTTTGCTTAATTACTCTACTCAGTTATTGCTCACTGTAGCGCTTATTCGTTGAGGGGTAAATGTAGTTGTACTTGGTGTGCTTTCAGGCTACAATCTTGTTGTTGTACTTTTTTGTTGTTTAAATAAAACTCGAATATATTTTTATGTGATTATTTGGTTGTGGTTGTGGCAATAAGTGTGATATTTACACATTAATGAAGATTTCAGATAATAAATACTTTGATGGAAGAGCAATTTGAGTGCGAAATTTCGCAAAAATAAAAACATTAGTGCTTCTGAACAAAAAAAAATATATATACAAACTTTTAGTAAAAAAAATATTACCAATTATAAAACTAAAATGACTTAAATTATTGCTATTTATTGCTTTTAAATACTATGATTATATTGGGTAGTCGAAAAAGTCTTTTCGTATTTTGTCCAGTAGATGCCGTTCCAGTCGTATATCTCCAATCATATTATAGTTTTGGAAAGGTGAGATTTTAAGCTTCATTTAATCAAAATGGAATTAAGTTCGGGGAAGTTAAAAAAAGTTACAGCTGTTCAAAAGGGAGTGAAAGATAAAGAAATTCGGTATATTTTGAAATTTTTGTATAAAAAAAGGGAAGAAGGCCACGTGAACCACCAATAAAATTTGTGAAGTTACGGAGACGATGCTGTATCAGTTCGTGTAGCACAACTATGGTTCGCTCGCTTCCGTTCTGGAAATTTCGATGTAAAAGATGCACCTCACTCTGGTCAACCTATCGTTGAAAAAGTCGATGAAGTTATGGCAAAGATTGACCAGGACCGTTGTATAAGCAGCCTTGACATCGCTAAGAAACGTATCATTCATCATCAAACGGCTTTGAACCATTTAAAAAATACTGGCTACAAAAAGAGTTCAATGTTTGGGTACCACATAAAGAATCTGTGAAAAATTTAATGGACCGAATCATCATCTGCGATTCTTTGCTGAAACGAAATGAAATCGAACCATTTCTGAAGTGAAGGGTAACAGGAGACGAAAGGTTTTGATCCTCGACAATAATGTGTGAATAAGATCATGGTTAAAGCGTGATGAAGCTCAACAAATGGTCGCAAAGCCAGGATTGACGCCTCAAAAGAGTCATCCACTATGAGTTGCTTTAGCCTGGTCGAAAGATTGATTCTACATTTTACTGTCAACAACTGATGAGATTGAAGCAAATAATCGAAAAACAGCCAGAACTGATCACGAGAAAGGGCTTCGTCTTCCATCAGGACAACGTTAGACATACACATATTTGATGACTCGGCAAAAACTGGGAGAGCTTGCTTGTGAAATTTCGATGCCTCCACCATGTAGCCCTGACCGTGCACTCTGGGACTGCCATTTGTTTCATTCAATCCAGAACTACCTTATTGGAGTACAGGTGGTTTCAAAAGAAGCCTGTAAAAGTTTTACTCTGATGGAATAAAATAAGTTGAAGTTTGATTAGAAATACGAAAAGATTTTTTCGACTACCTTATATATAAAACTAGTCCCTCAGTTTTGATTTCCTTGCCAAAAAGCTGTGCTTTTGTCAGAACACCCTAACATCGGACCACTATAGCGTATAGCTGCCATGCAAACTGACCGATCAAAATCTAGAGAAAGATCTTTGTATATGCTTTTATGCTATAAAATGTACCTGTGAAAGGTATTAAAGCGTCCTTGCCGCCGAAGTTAACGGTTGTTCTTGTTTATTATCAAATTAAGCTGTAATTGAAGTTCGAAAGCGCTTGGCTACAAGTCATCGTAGTGAAATGCAAATATTACGTATACGCCGTGTGTACGCGCTTGCACTTCCCAAAGCCGCTTGATAAGTGAAAATATAATAAAAATAAAATACTCTTTACTACAAAGTTATATAAATTCTAATTACGTGGGCAAATATAAACACCCTATATTTACCCTTACACTGCATCCAATTATATGAAATATGGTAATGCTTTAAAGTTTTTGAGTTTAATTGGGTTTCGTAACGTATACACAAGGGTCTTTTTGGACACACATCTTAGCAAAGCATGTTTACTTTTAATTTTAACCAAAGCACACATTATTACAAAGGCCAAAGAGTAAAGAAAAGCTTACATCAAATAAAACTAACCCGCTTTTTAGATTTTAGTATAAGAAACATACTTTATAATTGCTTTTGATTCCTCTCTTGCTCCAGTATGCTGCTCAAGCTAGCGCCAGCGCCAACGCCAACGCCAACGCCAACAGTAACCACAATGCAGGTAACGGTGTCGCACACTCGAAACAACTGACCAGACAAGTGGAGAAGAATCAGTTCAACTTTGCCACGCCATCGCCGCTACCAGACATCAACCTGAACGTCGGCCCGGCGGTGGTGACCAGTGCTTTGAATGTAAGTATTTGGAGGAAAATTATAATAATAATATATATTTTGTTTCTTTTTGATTCCCTTTAGATACCGATTGGCATTTTGCGTTCTCTGCAAGAGTCTTTGGGTGGACTCGCTACTGCCAAACAGGGAGCGTCCGCAACAATTAACTAAGCGATGAGTTGCGATTTATATTTACATATGTGTATTAAAGAATTATCGATTTTGTATTTAAAGTTGTTCTGAAAATTCAAATAAAATGTGGAAATTCAGCAAGAAAGTTAGTGCCGTTATTTTTCGTCCTTAGTAAATTCATAGAAGACGCGGTGTGGGACATTAGAACGACTGTATTCCTTCCTGTAGGCGGAGTGGTTTGTTTTACTGCTGAGTTGCCGCATATTCGTGTTTCACAAGTTCAGTAAAATATTTTGGTTCTTCGGTTTTGATCAACAAATTTTTACTGTTTTGCCTCACGAGTATGTGTACTTCGTGCTGAGTTGTCATAATTTATTAAGAAGTGCAACCGAAAGCTTTTGCAGAACAAATTTTAACTCTTCTCTTTATTTTTTTTCTATTTAGACTCTATTTAATAAAACAACCTCGAGCTTTAACTAAATTTGTATGTGAATATTATGTAACCGAAAATATTTTTGTTGTTTTCTCATGTTTGAGGTTTGCAAGTTTACATTATCGCATTAAGTTTTGGGTCAAATAGTCTAAACAAACACAACCCATGAATTAGTAAATCCATAAAGTTCGGCTCAAGTGTTTTCGCAATTAATATTGTTGTTGTAATTTTTTGCCACATGTGTTGGTGTTAATAACATGTTCTCGTGCTCAAAAAGCATCAAAGGCAGACTTTTCACATTTAAAAGCACACATTTCCAACTTCCAACACATTTGAAGCCGAATTCGTATCCACATTGCGGTTAACCAAAATCATTTTGAGTAAATAATAGCTGGAAACACCAGGATATTTGAATGCTTTCTGAATAACAATAAAGCCCGCAGCGATATGCAGCTCATTTAATCGTGCACACCATCAGAACTTGGAAATGTGGTCGCCATTTAGGGCCGCCTTAGAAGCCGGCAGGAACTCAGAACCGTCTGCTCGAGTGACGGTAGCCAGGAGCACTAATCGGCTCTAAGTGTTGAGTAAAATTTTATACTGCAAATATATTTACTTTTCATCAACCTGTCCACTTTTACTATACGATCAATATTTTTGCCGACAGTGATTTGAAAGTCACGAGAGATTTCAACGGTTGCTGGCTGCCAGCGGTCTCTATAAAATGAAAAGCAGGCACGGTGACGCTCGCAGCGGGATGTGATGTGATTTAACAGTCATAATGTAGTCTCGCGGGAAGCTGGCTGTTAGCTGGCTCTATAAAAGAAAGGCAGACAAGGTGCCTGGTCAGTGCTTAGGTGACGCCCGCAGCGCGATGTGATGCCATTTAACAGTCATAATGTAGTCTCGCGGGAAGCTGGCTGTTAGCTGGCTCTATAAAAGAAAGGCAGGCACGGTGCCTGGTCAGTGCTTAGGTGACGCCCGCAGCGCGATGTGATGCCATTTAACAGTCATAATGTAATCTCGCGGGAAGCTGGCTGTTAGCTGGCTCTATAAAAGAAAGGCAGGCACGGTGCCTGGTCAGTGCTTAGGTGACGCCCGCAGCGCGATGTGATGCCATTTGACAGTCATAATGTAATCTCGCTGGAAGCTGGCTGATAGCTGGCTCTATAAAAGAAAGGCAGACACGGTGCCTGGTCAGTGCTTAGGTGACGCCCGCAGCGCGATGTGATGCCATTTAACAGTCATAATGTAGTCTCGCGGGAAGCTGGCTGTTAGCTGGCTCTATAAAAGAAAGGCAGACACGGTGCCTGGTCAGTGCTTAGGTGACGGCTACAGCGCGATGTGATGCCATTTGACAGTCATAATGTAGTCTCGCGGGAAGCTGGCTGTTAGCTGGCTCTATAAAAGAAAGGCAGACACGGTGCCTGGTCAGTGCTTAGGTGACGGCTGCAGCGCGATGTGATGCCATTTAACAGTCATAATGTAGTCTCGCGGGAAGCTGGCTGTTAGCTGGCTCTATAAAAGAAAGGCAGATACGGTGCCTGGTCAGTGCTTAGGTGACGGCTGCAGCGCGATGTGATGCCATTTGACAGTCATAATGTAGTCTCGCGGGAAGCTGGCTGTTAGCTGGCTCTATAAAAGAAAGGCAGACACGGTGCCTGGTCAGTGCTTTGGTGACGGCTGCAGCGCGATGTGATGCCATTTAACAGTCATAATGTAATCTCGCGGGAAGCTGGCTGTTAGCTGGCTCTATAAAAGAAAGGCAGGCACGGTGCCTGGTCAGTGCTTAGGTGACGCCCGCAGCGCGATGTGATGCCATTTGACAGTCATAATGTAGTCTCGCGGGAAGCTGGCTGTTAGCTGGCTCTATAAAAGAAAGGCAGACACGGTGCCTGGTCAGTGCTTAGGTGACGGCTGCAGCGCGATGTGATGCCATTTGACAGTCATAATGTAGTCTCGCGGGAAGCTGGCTGTTAGCTGGCTCTATAAAAGAAAGGCAGACACGGTGCCTGGTCAGTGCTTTGGTGACGGCTGCAGCGCGATGTGATGCCATTTAACAGTCATAATGTAATCTCGCGGGAAGCTGGCTGTTAGCTGGCTCTATAAAAGAAAGGCAGGCACGGTGCCTGGTCAGTGCTTTGGTGACGCCCGCAGCGCGATGTGATGCCATTTGACAGTCATAATGTAGTCTCGCGGGAAGCTGGCTGTTAGCTGGCTCTATAAAAGAAAGGCAGACACGGTGCCTGGTCAGTGCTTAGGTGACGGCTGCAGCGCGATGTGATGCCATTTAACAGTCATAATGTAGTCTCGCGGGAAGCTGGCTGTTAGCTGGCTCTATAAAAGAAAGGCAGATACGGTGCCTGGTCAGTGCTTAGGTGACGGCTGCAGCGCGATATGATGCCATTTGACAGTCATAATGTAGTCTCGCGGGAAGCTGGCTGTTAGCTGGCTCTATAAAAGAAAGGCAGACACGGTGCCTGGTCAGTGCTTAGGTGACGGCTGCAGCGCGATGTGATGCCGTTTAACAGTCATAATGTAGTCTCGCGGGAAGCTGGCTGTTAGCTGGCTCTATAAAAGAAAGGCAGACACGGTGCCTGGTCAGTGCTTAGGTGACGCCCGCAGCGCGATGTGATGCCATTTAACAGTCATAATGTAGTCTCGCGGGAAGCTGGCTGTTAGCTGGCTCTATAAAAGAAAGGCAGACACGGTGCCTGGTCAGTGCTTAGGTGACGCCCGCTGCGGGATGTGATGTGATTTAACAGTCATAATGTAATCTCTCGGGAAGCTGGCTGTTAGCTGGCTCTATAAAAGAAAGGCAGACACGGTGCCTGGTCAGTGCTTAGGTGACGCCCGCAGCACGATGTGATGTTATTTAACAGTCATAATGTAATCTCGCTGGAAGCTGGCTGTTGACTTCGTACTTTCGGCATTGACGTTTAACATTAGTTTTTGTCACACACTCCCTATTTCTCACTTTTCCTACAGGCAATGTAACGCCTGTGGAATGTTTTGGTCACTTAATGCAAATACTTTTCATTACCAAAATAATAGAGCGCCGCATTTGTGTGTACCCATGTGTGCATCATTTACATTCATTTTCCTACAACAACAAAATGTGTAGAAGGCGTTTATGAAGATGAATGTGTCCGCAAAACAAATGACTTGCTTTGTAAATATTTACCCCAAGCCCAGCGAAAAAGTCGGAAAATTATTAGAAACCCACTGAGTCTTAAACAACGTCGAATTGTCGAAAGATGACTTGAACTCACAAAATAAACTATTAATTAAGAGGCTCTCAAAATCTTCTTAAACAGGAATTTTTTACATAGAATGACTGAAGTAGTGTCTAATTTAAAAATACCATTAATAATTTGAAATTTGTAAGTGGCTTTGTATTTCTATCGAATCCACCATTCTTTTGGCTTCTTGTTGTTTCCTGCTGTTTGCCATTCAGTGAAATGTAAGAACTGAGAATAATTTTTGAACACGTAATTTAATTGAAGACATAGAGTGATTCTCTCCTGAAACTTAAAAAAGCATCCGTTGGTACATACACTTATACACATATACACACATGTAAAAACAAACATGCATTTCAGTTATCAAGACAGTTAGCCAATGCGATTTGAACTTGTCCCCGGTTTTTGCGCTTTACATTGCCTAACCTCGGCTAATGTAATTAGCAACTTTCGAACCCTCTTTACTGAGTAATCATTCGATAAATAACATTTAATTATATTGACCAAAAGTTTCTCTGCTGATTTGGCACGTGTGGTTAAGTTCAACTTCTTTAATTCGGCCAATTGAAACTGCCAAAAATTAAATCGATAAAAGGAGATGTCTGCCTTCCTCCTCACATTTTGGGCCTATTTTTGACGATGGACAATTTTTCTTTTACTGATTTATTAATTCTTAAAATTTAATACAGTAAAAACAATCATTTTAGATCATTAGACATTCGCAGAAACTTTTTTAGGACAAAAATGCATGAACATGAGTGCTCCCTACCATTTCATGACTATTTTTCAAGATAACAAATATCCATACAAAAATATTACCGATGATAATATGTAGTTTTTTTTGCTTCAAATCATTAGTTAAACATATTTAATTTAATAAACCCTCTTTAAAACACTGAAGTTAACATAAAGCCATGGCGGCATCTGACAATGAAACTGCTCCGGTTAAATATGCGAATTAGACAATTGAAATTTTTAAATTTTTGAATATGAAATACTTAAATTTATTGTTAATATTTGGTCTTGTTGTATATGTGTATATTTGTGAGGAAAACTTAACATTAATGTTTATCAAAAGGTTTCAAATTAATTCTGAGAACCAAATATTTTGATATGTCTCTGCTCTCAATTACCATAAACCAAATATTAAAGAACAAATTGAGAATTATTGTTTGCAAAACTATTACTCACTAGATGTCGCCGTGTGTAGCTCTCCAAGCAGCCACGTCTCCACAAAGGCTGGATTTAAACATAAAAACAGCAACACTTAAAATTGTCAAAATCAGCTGGTTTTTGTTTTGTATCGCAAAAGCCGCCAATTGTTGGCAAACACAATCGTAAAAAAGGACATGCGCCTTGTACCATTAAAAGCGAAAAGCCCAATTGAGAACTTCTAAAAGCGAGTATTGCTTTGGACTGCAAGTGGATAGGTCGGAAATTTGGTGCGGATAAGATTTGAGTATTTTGGCTAACACAACTAATCGTTAGAGCAGGAATGTGAGTTTTGTTGTAAAATAGTTTTCGACACAATAACAAAGGTTTATGTATGAAAAGTTTAAAGCAGAATATCTAACAAGCAATGGATGAATTCAAGAACATAACAAGCGCATCGTCGGTAGTGAAAATCTCCGCGTGCCTAGAAAAAATTTTCAAAAAAATTACCGAAAGTCGAGAAAAGAAAATAGCGGAACAAAATATTAAAGAAATTGAGTTTTTAAAAACACAATGCAAATCGGATATAGTGCAGCTGAGTCTATTAAGCTCACAGACATTTGTGAGGCTAGTGGAGGGTGGTATTTTGGACGCCTCCAATGTGCTAACCATGCTAATTTCCATGCTGCCGAACTCCAGGTAAATATATATTACACAAACAAAAAGCGTACTCTCATATAATCACACAACGTCCTTAGTTGAAGTGGCACCTGGTATTCTCTTTTATATCGTCCTTGCACCGGAAATGGGTGCGAATCAAAAGCAAATGACTTCAAGGCTCTGCGCATATTTTACACCAGTTTATTCGCTTTCATAGCATAGTGGCTGAAAGTTTTTGTAACTTCTAGCAACACAATCTTGCTGCTCCTTTTTCTTCCGTGCAATTGTTCTTCCGCAAAACTACGCCACATCGTTATTTCCGCTGAAGCTATGGGCTAACAAAAATCGTTGCATAGCCGGCTTTGAAATGACTGCACTTTGTGCGATTACTTTGCTCATTATAGCATTGATCCGTTGCATGTCTGTTTGCATAGTTAAGAAATTTAAAGTAAGAGGCATTATCCTTTAGGTATGGTTATGTACATATGTGTGTATAATTAGCTGAGTCCATTAATATATACATTTATTTGTGTGTACATATATAAACTCCTGTTACGTATAAGATTTTTTGATTAGTAAAAACGTAGCGGTTAGGAATAATATACAAATTAATAACATAAAGACTCCTAATACCGCATATTATTTTTAATAAATTATATATTTTTCTAGAATTTTTTAAAGAAATATTTAGGGACATTTAATAGCCAAATACATTACTAATTACATTTGTTTTAAATTGCCTTTCGAAGAAGAACTTCAGGAATTACTCTTTCATAGTCTTACGGCACATATTTATACCCTAAACAGGGTATATTAAGTTTGCCACTAAGTTTGTAACACCTAGTGAGAACGGGGCCATCTAAATATTTCAGTTCTTTTCTCCCCACGCTGTCGTACAAACTAATCGATCAAAATCAAGCTCTTGTAGGGAAAACTTTTTTATTTGAGAACCAAAGTTAAAGTTTTTCTTGTTTTTGCAACCTTCACCAACTAATTTAGTAATTGTTTCAATTTTCCGCTCAATGCCAGTAGGTTCGTCATATTAAGCTTCCGCTGTGGTTTCTGAACACTTCGCATTATGTACATAAATTATTACACTAATGACGATTAGTACGAAAGGTGTTAATCATCAAACATTACGAAGCAAATTCTTATTAAAATGCAGACATTCCTATGTACTATATGTACAAACATACCCACCAGTACATAGACATTAATAGTAGAAAGCAGACAGACCGTGCTGTGTCGGCTGCACCGTCAAATTTCGACTTAACTTTGAAGTGTGTTATTAAGTATTCTGACACGTGGCATTGACTTGCCTGCTGACATGGTGACCCCATTGCAATATCCTACTGCTAGTGAAGTGGTCGATGACTCCAAAATACTGTGATGAATTGCCAACTCCGAACGGAAGACTAAAGATATACATACATATGTACATACGTATGGATTTATCATGTGTAAATACATATACACCTGTGCAAATCAAAGTAATTGCCACACTGAGGGTGGTCTGCTTGGAAAAATGGTGCTGTGAGATTGGAAAGGAAAAATAAAGTGAAATAAATAAATGGCGCAACTTAATCTGATAGCCGCACGCACATTTTTATGAAAATTGAAATAACTGTATATGTACATGTACATGCACTTATGTATGTGCATACCAGTATTTACTTTTTATCTGAATGTTAATATGAAACAATGTCAAACGTACAACGTACTTTTACCGCAAGAATGCTTTGTTACCGTTAGCTTGTAAAATTGTGATTCCGTCACTAATTACTAATTCAGATTTAAAGCGATTACTTTTATTTACCACAGGATATTTTAATTTTCATATTAGAACTAATCTAAATTTGTGTATTTTCTTATGTTCGTATGTGTGCGTATTCGCTTAACTAGGATGTGCATTCAAAACACAGTTATGTGGCACTAACAAACTTCCGTAAATAAGAAATGGCACTGAACTTGAATTTTAATGACCGTTAAGTCAAGTTGTTAGAGAAAAGCAAGGAAACAATGGAAAATTTATTCAGCGGAAAACCTTCGCCACTTCCTGGCATATTAAAAAGTTATTATAAAATAATTGTATGTAATAAGAATATCACCAAGCCGTTGTGAGGAGAAACATAAAATTTATACAATGCTTTAGCACTACGCCTATATCCGAAACCCGTTTTTATACATTACGGATACTTTTCAACCACTAAGCTCGGGGTCGAGATGTGGCTTTTACATATAACTAACAGGGTTTGGTTTTGTTGCATTAGAAAATATTTTAAATAATTATTATTCAATAAATTTAAAAAAATTTAAATACAAAACTTTTTATTAAACAAAAAACAATAATTCATTTAAAAAAATATTATTTAGAGAAAAAACTTTTTAGCGAAAAGAAGGAAAGTTTTTAGCGGCGCTTATTAATTGAGGCCATAACTATAATAATATATATTTTTTTAACAAAAAAATTATAAAATATAAATTTTTCAGTCCCACGCAGTACACGACTATAACGGAAGGAATTGTCAGTATTTTATTGCTTGGTTTGAAGAGAAAAGTCGCTCTCTTGAAGGAGAACGAAAACTTCCAATGTCAATTTGGCTTGAAAACGCAACAACATCCACTTATAACCTTGTTGCAAAGCTCCGCTGTAAACATGAACGATGTGGCCAATAAGATTGTAGGCATTTGTAATCATCATGATCAACAGTAAGCACACATATACATACATATATTACAACATTCTTCTAATGAAATTTCGTATAACATTGCATGCAGGGTTAAAGTGCACAGTGTTGAGTATTTGCGACCGGTCTTCCTTTACATACTCTGCAACCCTCAAACACTGCCCGATTCAAAGACCATCTGGACTGGTCTATTATCTCTAAGTAAAGCGAACCACGACGCTAAACAACTCATGCAAGAAATTTTTTCTTGGAGTAAATTCAACTCGTCAACAACGTGCCTGTTCTCCAGCATATTGTTAATAGAAGCTATCGAACACTGCCTAAACGTTAATGATTTTGACACCGTTATTGATTTGAGCATTTTTCAAGCGTTAATTGTGAACAACCTCACCAAATATGGCATCGATCCGCGTCCCAGCCTTCACTGTCTCCTGCGCGTGTTGCATAGTACACGCGAGCACACTGTGCACCATTACAATGTTCTGCTCATTTTGCTAGCCGAAAGTCTACATTTGCTCTCGCCGAATTATCTACATGATTTGCTACGCATAATCGCGTTCATTATTGTGCAGGAATGCTGTGGGAATCAATACATTCTGAACATGTGTCTCGATGGTATCATCCAGTGGATGTCTCAGACTGCATTCATACCCGCAGAAGGTCTGGCACTAGCCCATCAAGTGGTGCGCAAAATACTTGAGCGAGGAAAAGAAACGGAGTCCGCAGAAAAAACGAAGGTGCACACGATTGACTTAAAACCGGCACAAGTACGCTACTACCATCCAGATATAGCAGTTGCCTTCGATTTGGCAAAACTTGTCGAATCCTTTGATGAGTCTGAATTCAAAGATGTTTTCACATTTGTCGATGCTCTCAATGTAAAAGCGAACTCAATGTTTTGCCAGCGTTTGAATTTGTTTCTGCGCGCACTCTTCTTGTCGCAAGAGCCGTCCATAGATTGCTGGTTTAAGATTTATGAAGCTATATTAGAGATAATCAAAGTGAATGGTGGCATTGCTTATGACTTCTTAATGACATACATATTTAAATTGGCTGGTGAGCAACAACCGGAAATTCAAATGGAATTACTTCGAGGCTTACCAAGTTTTGCCGTGTCTAAGGTAAATTAAATATTGAACATTTTAAAGATAACATTCCTATATTCAATATTCCTATTGATTCCTCTTCCGCTTTCAGGATAATATACCAATGATTTTAAATACAGTACGAAATCTTGCGACGGAAAATGGCACATTTTGTATGGATCTCTATCTTCGATTATGGCGTATCGAGCCGCGCACATATCCCTTTTTAATTAAGTTGCTCTCAACACCACAGAAAGACAGCAGCAAGCGTTGGGAATTCGAAATAGCCAAGACACACACCATCCGTGAAATTTGCTATGACAAGTAAGCAAAAAACATATTGAACCCTAATTGCATACATAAATCAAATCAATCTATGTGTTCCTCAGACCTACACAACACGGTTCCGATTTGGTTTCACACCTTTCCGACACATTGAACTCGTGCACTGATGACGCTGGTGATCTGGCCACTTCGTATGCCCTGGACGCTATTGTTGCGCTCTGTGATAGTCATACTGTGAATATAATTTCTACTTGGCGTGTACTCAGTAATAAATTTAGGCACGAACGTCGACCAAGAGCCCTAAAATCGCTTTATCGTTTCTTCGCTCACATACCGTTGCTGCACACACCTACCCTGGAGTATGAGCAATTAGTTGATGAAGCGCTGGAGCAACTGTGGTTGACTGTGAGTCGATCCGATTCCGAACCGGAATTGGTGAGAGAAGCTCTGAGTGCTTTAAAGAATTTTGAAATCGGTTCGCTACTTTCTATGCGTCACATACCCATGCAATATCGCCAGGATACACCAGGAGTTCGCGAGTTCGTTGGAGGACGCGAGGTCGTTGACCTGCAGCAGGAAATGGTGCCAGGCGAGGTTTGGGTACATCTTCTGCAAAAAATACGTCCCGAATGTGGTGCCGCTGCGGCCGATTTAATCGCCCATCATATATACGCTGAAATAAATGGCTATCGCAGTGGCGTTTACCGCTTGCCTGAGGGTAAGCCGGAACCGCGCAAGTTGCAAGGGCTTTTCCCACAAAGTCCATTGCGTGCGGTAGTGAACTATTTAGTAGGTCAAACACGATTCGGTGATCACGTAACAGAGCCTCACGTGGTGACAAATGCACTAAGGGCAATATCGAAGAAGTTTCCCAAACCCATACCACCCCTCGATTGGTGTTTCCTTCACAGTTTTTTCCACCTCTCCTTTGAGGCCAGAAAATATTGCTTACTGATAGCCAAGAATCAATTACTACACTCTGGCACTGCCCGACGATTGCTGGAAAATTTCCTGGTGGATTTCGAACCGAATTGTTTTGAAGAAGACTTGTTGCTATTGTTCTCTTTGCTCCCTGAGATTTCGAATGGAGTTAGCTTGCAAATTTTAAAGAACTTTGCCGAAAAAATTGCGATATACAGTTTCAAGGAATCACAACTGAGTGGTTTTACAGAAGGTATGATCAGAAAATGAGCTAAGCTATTATTTCAAACTAAAGCTGAAAGAAATTAAATATATTTTGCAGGCTGCCTTTTTGAAAAGTTCATAGACAGTGTAAAATACATATTCTTAGGCAAATGTGACATCCCAGAAGTGCTCGATATATTTACGCTTATTATTGAACGTTATATGGACTCTATGGATCTGGATTCGAGGGTAACTAGTCAATTTTTTCTTTTATTCTTGTGTTAATAAGGTTGTTCTTCTACTCTTATTCGTAGCTATTTGAGCGATATACAGAAGTTGTATCCGTTTTACATCCCAATTCCATTGACGGTCTCACATCGCCTGCCAACTGGTGGGAAACACCAATTGGTAAACTGAAAAAGGCCACCATTATAAGGTGTTACTTAGTGTTATATAACACCCAGTTGTCCAATCCATTGAAGTGGCTCGCACCTATCATAGATGCTTATTCCACTCGTCGCGAGGAGCAGCCATTCTTCTTCCGTCACTTGGTTTCAACTTTATATGCCTTTAAAAGCGATGAACAGTCTTGCAACTGGATTATGGAAATGTTTTTGCAAATACAGGCGCTCTTGGCTGAATCGTCCAACAAAGAAAAATTAGATAAAGTTTTGTATCTTTTAGATATTTTCATTTTAGCTGTAGTTGTACTTTCCGGCTGCGCCGTTCTTCTTGGTAATTTGGATTCTGTAGCCACACAACGCAAAGATCGTTTTGCACTTTTCCCCGAGAGCATGCAATTTCTGTGTGAGCATATATTTTGGAAGGATCAGGAAGCAAAAGTAATTTATAATATTTTTTTTATGAATTGATAATATTTCTTAAATATTCCTTTCCAGATCTATGAGTTTCTATATAATCTGTACAAGAACAGTGCTATTCCAGAAGCATATGCCACAATTTTTAAGAATGCTATTATCTGTTCCCGCAATAAATCATATTTCGACAACAAAGGCATTTGGACAAAATATGTTGGAATGCGAAAATGACTTTTTGAATTTTGCACATACAAACAAATGTATGTAACTGGTGGTTAACATCTGTGCCTTCCTGTTTTTGCCTTTTGTATATTCCATTATAACAGTATCGATATTGGTATACCATGAACATACAAAATACATATGATCATATGTACTATTGTTGTTGTTTTTTTATACATTTATATGTTTTAATTAAAATTTTCTCGAAAGGTTTTGACAGTTTTATTAAATTTTATGTATGTTACACTCACTGCAAAATAAAAGTAGAACAGAAAAAAATAAATTTGCCTATACAGTTGTGTATGTTTATATTCTACGCTACAAAAAACTCGGTGGAAGTCAAATTAAGGGTTCGACTAAATCAAAGTGTTATAAACTCAGAGATATCGGTATTACGTGGCCAGGAGAAGTTGGAGCTTTATGCGACTACTGACATTGAACTAGGGTTTAGTTGGGAATCACTTTTCTTTAGTTTATTCAACAAATGTTCCACCTGCTGAGGGAAGGCTTAAATAATTTGTTTTCGGAGTTCTGCGAATACGAGATTCAGACAATATTTTCATTCTTTGAAGGTTTGCAATGCTACCTGAGAAGATCGTTGAAATCTCACATTACGAATTATTTGATTTGAGTTTTAACAGAAATTTTAAAAATAATGATGTCTACCAAAATATAATTTCAACCCTCATAAAAGTAGTGTTGCTATATTATTGAAATGCTGAATTCAGAGAACGTATTTACAACAGAGAACGTTTATTAAACGTCAGAGAACGTTTATCATTCTCTGTAAACGTTCTCTTTTTATAATTTACGTTCTCCGTACTGACATATGAAACGTCATCCGTTTTGTTGTCTTCTGATTATTCGTCGCTTGTTTTTTTCAGAGAATGTGGATTAAATGTAAATCTACCTTCTCTGTTTGGTTGACTTTGTCGGGATCTAAATTTTTCGTATCTTCTGCAAAATTCTGCTCTCGGGTTAAATAAAAAATATACGTATTTCGATATTATTATTCGATTTAAAAATGTGATAAAAGCTTTCATTAGTTCCAACTGTATATACATTAATGTGACAAGTTATTTTCTTAACCATTCTAAAACACCTTTTCAAGTGAAAGTTCTTTGCGAAAGAATAGTATTTCAACAGCTGGAAGTGAAAAACCTAATATACCTATATTGGGCTGTAATATTATTGTTTTCCTAACACACTTCCAAGTTCAAGGACCATGGATGACATTAAATTAGCTAAGGTACAGATAACAATTATTGAAATATTATTTATATGTATATATGTATCTATTGTTTATTGTGCCGCTCCTAAGGCTTTTTGATGTGAATGCATGTTTTAATGTCCTGCGACCGACACCGGTTGGTTAGTTGAGTCATCATTTGTAGTCTTTTAAGTACATATATGCGAAACTAAATTATGTGCTGATTTGTAAAAAAAATTTTTGAAATAGAAAAGTGTGAAAAAACGAAAAAGCTATAAAAACAAGTGCATTGAAAAATTGTTTTACAATTTTACAGTAATCTTGTTAGTGTAATCGTTATCTACAGGTGTTGTATTAGCGTTTGCTGCGGCGGAGAGTTAATAAAATCAATAATGAATGCGATAGTGAAGATACAGACGTGTTTACATTGCTATATACATTACAAGAGTTAATACCACATGATAAATAGTCACTTAATCACTCTTTATAAATTGCATTTCAAATTAATTTATGAGAGAAAGGTATTCTCAGTAGCGCGAGGCATACTTTTGTTCAAAAATATTACATACTATTAAATTTGTTTTAGCTTGTGTATGAAATAATTTATTATACTCTGAACAAGGTATACTAAGTTTACCAAGTAGTTAATTCTCCAAATAAATTGTTCAGACCCAACCACTATAGTACTCAGCTGTCATACAAACTAATCGAGCGAAAGCAAGTCCTAGTATAATTCATCCACCAATTTTGGCATATATTTTTATTCAAGACAACGCTTCAGTTTCCGAACATATTATTCAGATCGGTTCTCCATAGCATTATATATAGCTATCATTGTTGTTGTTGTCATTGTTATTGCTGCACAAAACATCCCTTAAGAAATTTGCAATTTGGAGGAATGCTACCTTGTTGACATGTCCTTCCCGACTGTCGTGGCAACAACATTCAAACCAACAAAAACAGAACAATCAAAACCAATATAAAGTTCTTCGTAAAAGATCTTTTTTTCATATTAAGACACCTTGAGTCGACTAAACGGACGAAAGAGCTATTAAAGCGTTTTCCGTTGTGTGTAATCGCTGGCGAGACGTTTCAGGATTTGGGATTTCAATAACTAGAGAGCGTAAAAGACACCAATTCTTCTTCTTCTTTACTGGCGTAGGCACCGCTTACGCGATTATAGCCGAGTCAACAACAGCGCGCCAGTCGCTTCTTCTCTTCGCTACTTGGCGCCAATTGGATATTCCAAGCGAAGCCAGGTCCTTCTCCACTTGGTGCTTCCAACGGAGTGGAGGTCTTCCTCTTCCTCTGCTTCCCGCGGCGGGTACTGCGTCGAATACTTTCAGAGCTGGAGTGTTTTCATCCATCCGGACAACATGACCTAGCCAGCGTAGCCGCTGTCTTTTAATTCGCTGAACTATGTCAATGTCGTCGTATATCTCGTACAGCTCATCGTTCCATCGAATGCGATATTCGCCGTGGCCAACGCGCAAAGGACCATAAATCTTTCGCAGAACTTTTCTCTCGAAAACTCTTAAGGTCGACTCATCGGTTGTTGTCATCGTCCAAGCCTCTGCACCGTATAGCAGGACGGGAATTATGAGCGACTTATAGAGTTTGGCTTTTGTTCGTCGAGAGAGGACTTTACTTTTCAATTGCCTACTCAGTCCAAAGTAGCACCTGTTGGCAAGAGTAATCCTGCGTTGGATTTCCAGGCTGACATTGTTGGTGGTGCTTACGCTGGTTCCAAGATAGACGAAATTATCTACAACTTCAAAGTTATGACTGTCAACAGTGACGTGAGTGCCAAGTCGCGAGTGCGACGACTGTTTGTTTGATGACAGGAGATATTTCGTCTTGCCCTCGTTCACTGCCAGACCCATTTCTTTTGCTTCCTTATCCAGTCTGGAGAAAGCAGAACTAACGGCGCGGGTGTTGAGGCCGATGATATCAATATCATCGGCATACGCCAGCAGTTGCACACTCTTATAGAAGATGGTACCTTCTCTGTTGAGTTCTGCAGCTCGAATTATTTTCTCCAGAAGCAGGTTGAAAAAGTCGCACGATAGGGAGTCGCCTTGTCTGAAACCTCGTTTGGTATCGAACGGCTCGGAGAGGTCCTTCCCGATCCTGACGGAGCTTTGAGTATTGCTCAGCGTCAGTTTACACAGCCGTATTAGTTTTGCGGGGATACCAAATTCAGACATCGCGGCATAGAGGCAGCTCCTTTTCGTGCTGTCGAAAGCAGCTTTGAAATCGACGAAGAGGTGGTGTGTGTCGATTCTCCTTTCACGGGTCTTTTCCAAGATTTGGCGCATGGTGAATATCTGGTCGGTGGTTGATTTACCAGGTCTAAAGCCACACTGATAAGGTCCAATCAGTTTGTTGACGGTGGGCTTTAATCTTTCACACAATACGCTCGACAGAACCTTATATGCGATGTTGAGGAGGCTAATCCCACGGTAGTTGGCGCAGATTGTGGGGTCTCCTTTTTTATGGATTGGGCATAGCACACTTAAATTCCAATCGTTGGGCATGCTTTCGTCCGACCATATTTTACAAAGAAGCTGATGCATGCTCCTTACCAGTTCTTCGCCGCCGTGTTTGAATAGCTCGGCCGGCAATCCATCGGCCCCTGCCGCTTTGTTGTTTTTCAGGCGGGCAATTGCTATTCGAACTTCTTCATGGTCGGGCAATGGAACGTCTGCTCCATCGTCATCGATTGGGGAATCGGGTTCGCCTTCTCCTGGTGTTATGTGTTCACTGCCATTCAGCAGGCTGGAGAAGTGTTCCCTCCATAATTTAAGTATGCTTTGGGCATCAGTGACTAGATCACCTTCGGGGGTTCTACAAGAGTATGCTCCGGTCTTGAAACCTTCTGTAAGCCGCCGCATCTTTTCGTAGAATTTTCGAGCATTATCCCTGTCGGCCAGCTTATCAAGCTCTTCGTACTCACGCATTTCGGCCTCTTTCCTTTTCTGTCTACAAATGCGTCTTGCTTCCCTCTTCAACTCTCGGTATCTATCCCATCCCGCACGTGTTGTGGTCGATCGTAACGTTGCGAGGTAGGCAGCCTGTTTTCTCTCCGCTGCGGCACGGCACTCCTCGTCGTACCAGCTGTTCTTTTGCGCTTTCCGAAAACCAATGGTTTCGGTTGCAGCTGTACGTAAGGAGTTTGAAATGCCGTCCCACAGTTCTCTTATACCGAGTTGTTGACGAGTGCTCTCAGAGAGCAGGAGTGCAAGCCGAGTAGAAAAACGTTCGGCTGTCTGTTGTGATTGCAGCTTCTCGACGTCGAACCTTCCTTGTGTTTGTTGGCGTGCGTTTTTTGCTGCACAGAGGCGGGTGCGAATTTTGGCTGCAACAATATAGTGGTCCGAGTCGATGTTAGGACCTCGGAGCGCACGCACATCTAAAACACTGGAGACGTGTCTTCCGTCTATCACAACATGATCGATCTGGTTGGTGGTTTTTCGATCCGGAGACAGCCAGGTAGCTTGATGTATCTTCTTATGCTGGAATCTAGTACTACAGATAACCATATTTCGGGCCCCGGCGAAGTCGATCAGCCTCAACCCATTTGGGGATGTTTCCTCGTGGAGGCTGAATTTACCGACCGTAGTGCCAAAGATACCTTCTTTGCCCACCCTGGCGTTGAAGTCGCCAAGCACGATTTTGACATCGTGGCGGGGGCATCTCTCATAAGTGCGCTCCAAGCACGCATAAAAGGCATCTTTGGTCACATCGTCCTTCTCTTCCGTCGGGGCGTGGGCGCAAATCAGCGATATGTTGAAGAACCTCGCTTTGATGCGGATTGTGGCTAGACGTTCATTCACCGGAGTGAATGATAGTACTCGGCGACGGAGTCTCTCTCCCACCACGAATCCAACACCAAACTTGCGCTCCTTTATATGGCCACTGTAGTAAATGTCACAAGGACCTACTCGTCTCTGTCCTTGTCCCGTCCATCGCATTTCTTGGACGGCGGTGATGTCAGCCTTTATTTGCACGAGGACATCAACCAGCTGGGCAGCGGCACCTTCCCAATTAAGGGACCGGACATTCCAGGTGCATGCCCTCAAATCGTAGTCCTTATTTCGCTTGCCATGGTCGTCATCAAAAGGGGGGTCTCTCATCCGAGGCTGTTTGGTTGTTTTCATTGGTGCGTTTTTTTACGTGGCGGGTCCCAAACCCAGCGCACAACCCTAAGTAGGGGATATTTCGCCTTCTCACTTTAGCTCGCCTTCAAACGGATGTTCTTAGGCTACCCAGAGGATACTTGGTCAGAGACCGGAAGTCGTGAGCTGCTTGAGTCATATGTAAAAGAATCGTTTCTGGCCACTCCCAAGTGAATGGCGATTAGAGAACTTTCCTCACTTGCGTGAACTTCTACACATGACTCCATCCTCCAATTACTAAGCATAAAAACATAAACATTTTTATGGCCCGATATTTATATATTGTCAAAACACATTTCTCTTTTTTACTCATTTTGCAATTTGCCAATTTTAAAGACTTTGCCTGAAAGTCAGCCTTAGTAAATTCGTTGTGATGTGCATTTGTAGATAGCAGTAATAATTACTATTCTTCACGTTAGAAGTTTCGAAGCCTTGACTTTATTATGGCGAAAGCAACATTTCTTGGCATAAATTTGGTCAGTCCCACACCTAAAATAAAATTTTGAACAATACTATTATACTCTTTGCAACATGTTGCGCTCAAGTATAAAAATTTGCTTCTACTGTGATGCGCATGCCCAAGTTTGCATATTCTATTCATCAACCTTCCATGGTAAAACAGCATTTGTTGCCACTATAACACATTTACCTTTATGTTTTATGAACTTTAATTACATAAAATTTTTCTCAAAAATTAGTATTATTTTATTCATAAAGTTTTACAAATTATTGGTAATGCAAAGCTAAAGCAATTAAATGCTTTTTCTTAGCTTCGGCTTCCAGGAGAGATGCCATTTCGACTGGAAATTTCCCTTTTCTTAAAAGAGTTGGCGCCTCAGCTACTTTTGCTTTCCATGTAATTCTTGAGTTCGACTCTAGCGTTGCAAGATGACACAACAGTCATCGGAAAATCGTGTGTGCTTTTCATTGAAATAACTTCGTTTCTTCACTCCTCGCCCATAATCGGGGTTTTCAATTTGAAAATAACACCCAAACCGACTAGTGCAATCACTCCCACCTCCACGAAAGCTGTACAGCACTTGTGTTTTCAAAAGTGAAAGTACCTAACTGTAAATTGATTGAAATGGTCGATACTCACCTTTTGTTATCTTAGTTAATGTGTATATTTTGACTACTCCGGTGTTATTGCCCTCGGTCATTCGTGCCAAAGTTTAAGCAAATTTTCACTTGTGTATCTGTAAGCCAATTTTTGGTTTTAACGCATCCTACATCATATACAAATGTATATTAATATAATTATTGATTAAATAAACTGCTGACCAAAGTGTGTGCAAATATCGTGCAGCCGTGCAAAAACATTTGGTTTCTGTAACCAAATTGTATCCTAAGTCGGATACCATTACTGCGGATAGAATGGATTTTACGAAATTCATGAATAAGTTTAATGAAGTTGAACGCTCTCTTTCACCAACATCTTCACTACGTCTAAACTTTGATAACATCTCGCCGGAAACTGAAGAACCGGAGGAAAATAAACGCATTTGGGGTGTGCCCGTACCTCCTTTTGTATCCGAGAAAGTAGTCGCGTGGATTGAAGAAGAGTTTAATGAGCCGCCTATATATTATAATGGCAATGCAGTGATTCGAAAGGTTTGTAAAGGCTTTTTTGTATGATTGAATACTTAACGTTTGGATTCTAATCCTGATTAGCACAAAAGTAATCTAACATTATCGATTGTTTAATGCTGGCTTATAATTATATTCATTGAATTCTGAGGATCATAAGCAAGAGTTTACAGTAAGCTGCAATCAAGTTGTAAATTAAACTTAAAAATCCGAATGTCAAGTCATAACGATCGAAAATAATATTAACTGTGATATATATACAATTTAGTAATAAAATTCTTTACCAAATAGGGATTAACTATGCTTTTTATAGCACAGAAATCATTTCTAAATTCATATTAAATTTAAAGCTCAATACCAATAACTATAATACATACATATATAGACCAAGTCTATCGGTTCATTCTCTCTGAAAGCAGAAATATAGAATTAGTAGTAGAATTCGAATTTTTAGCAGCTATCCATGTTCATTTTGAAATTGTGAACAATTTTCATGCCACTTAATACTTGACCGTTACGACTGAACATTCTGTCATCAAATTTGCATTTTTAATCCACTTTTGCCATTTGCACCAACTTTTATCGGCGTGCATAGGAACTAACGTTGTCCATGCACTAATACTTCATTATCTACTCACATGCATACGCACTTACAAATTTCTTCCGAGTATCCCTTTGAAGCTTTCATCAATAGCTTTTAAAACTTGAATCACTTACTTTGATGAACTCATAAATTTTCACTGCAAATATTTTGAACCATTTGTAGTTGTCTGCTAGTACACAGCTCTAGAGAATACTCATATACATAAGTATAGTATATACACATGTATATCATATAATATAGCTATATAATATTATAACTTCTTGATAATTTTACTTGTAATTTTTTTTCATATATTTAAAATTCCTATTTCAGCGTCTTTATTGATTATTAGTTATACTATATATACTCTCGCAACAGAGTATAATAGTTTTGCTTACCCAACGGTTCTTAGGTTAGGTCATTGGATTGATTCAAAATCGATGAATTCGGTAGAACCACCGGTTGTTTGTAATACCTGGAACTAAAAGGGTATAGGATTTATTTACATTATACCAATTAAAGGGCGGAGCTTTTCCCAAAACTTTCAGCCCAGAGGTGCCCCTTGTTACCGCGACCTTCTGTTCCAAATTACTGTTCCTTATCTTAAATTGGTGCCTAGTTATGACACTTTATAGGTTTTCGCTTAATAACGCTTTGTGGGAGTGGCAGTGGTTCGATTATATATTCAATACCAACTGTCTTACTATCCGTCTTACAAATTTTACTCAAATTGCAGCATGCACAGATCAACGGACAGACAGTCAGTCACTTGGATTTGAACTCGTTTCTTCATCCTGATCACTTATGTATATAAACCTATATCTAACTCGAGTAGTTTTAGGTGATACAAACAACCGTTAGGTGAATGAAACTATTGTACTCTGTAGCAATTTGTTGCAAGAGTATAATAAATAAGTAATAATAATAATAAGTATAGTAATAATTACTATACCTAATATACGAATTTCAAGCTAACGGTTGAGTTTAAAGCGTATAGTATATCGGTCAATAAGAAAGATGTCTTAGCAAAAATATGGGATATATTACAGCTTAATTCCAAAAATGCATGAAATTGCTCCTCGCATTATCCCAACCTAAGTATATGCTATATATAATGATATTCGTTATTCTGGCAGACTTTATGCCACATATGTTGGTCAGTGTGTGAGTTATCATCATAAAGTTGCTAATACAATCAGTCTAGGTATTCCCCTAATCCTCACATACCCCATATAGTGCTTTGCATCAATTTTGACAATCCATCTGAATGTTTATGTTAATCGAAATGCATGATATTTTCATGAAATTAAGCGGATATGTTAACGATAATGTGGTTTAGTGCTGAATATGAATTAAATTAGTTCTATTAGAGCTTGCTCTAAACCTCATATCCCTAATACATTGAATTCCGTTTATTTGGGTGGTTTTTTCCTGATCCACCAAAATAATAAGTTTCGCACCTGTGGTTGAGTTTAAATCACATACATATTAATTTAAATATTTGCCACATAAAGCAAAATGTAATAATAAAAAAGGGAGTCTACGACATATGTACAAGTATAATATAACGTTTTTTTCCACATCCTTGCAAATTAAGAGAGGATTAAATGTTGGGTTACACTTTATCGTACAAACTTTGAATATTTAATTTTAAAACTAACTTAATCATAAGACAATAGTGTGGCAAAAATCTCCTTTAATAATTTGTGCCTTTGATTATGTTTTGTTGTAGGTGGAAAATGTGCGAATGATCGATCGATACAATGCCAAAAATCCCACCGTCGGCACCCTCTACTTGACGGCAACTCATTTGATTTTTGTCGAACCGGATAGCAATAAAGAGACATGGGTATGTATATGTTTAAAGGTTGAACTTATTAATGATTAATTTCGAAAGTGTCATAGATTCTTTGAGGTCTCATTGTTCATTTATAACACTCGATTTATTGGTTAAATGAAAAACATGAATATTTTTTAACACCGATCAGAAGAGCATTCATGACCTGAAAAAGGTTGTGATTCGAACTGAAAAGTCAAATAAAATTATCGTATAATTAGTATTTCTATAAAAATTATGCAAATTTCTACTTATAAAACGACTTAAAATTTTTCTAAGTTTTAAAAATATTTCCTAAATCAACTAAAAAGAAAGAACTACTAAAATCATTGATTATTATAATTACCGAGGAAGTTTTGTAAGAAAATTGTGGCCTGATCCAGATCCAGAGATTGGATTATCATCAAATAGATTAATTGGTTTTGTATGTTTTATGGTGACTTCATTGCATTGTTTACAAATAAAAACGTAATAACAGGAAACATTGTGAAATGAAAGTCTTCTATCGTTGTATACTTTCTAGGATATGAGTGTGGCGACCACCACGACACACACTCGTCGAATTCCCATTGTCCTTGAAGCCATACAACTCAAGTGTACTCAAATGGCGGGCGAAAATGTTAAAGAAATCAAATTGTAGAAACAATGAACACGGAAAGCGTGTGTGTGGTGACGCGTCGGCGTCTCTCAGCTGTGCCATAGCCCCTTCTACAAAGTTCATAAGTTTTCTTTTTGTTTGTTTTCTGCTGTGCTAAGCTTTTTTCAACTATTTTTTGTTGAGGTAATTCTGATGCCAAGTTTGATCGTAGTGCTGCCAAATAGGTCAGTAGCAACATGCATTGCAGAACGAAAGCAATTTAAAGTGCTGCAGGACACTCTGCAAATCTTCGACAACGAGCGTTGGGCTTCTTACTCTTAAATTTGAATAATTTATGTGCTTATTGCGGTCACTGTTATTGTATAAATGTTATATAAGCGGTATTGGTTGGAAGGATGACATCAGTTTTTGAAATATAGATTTAGGGAAGGTCTGAAAAAATTTAAAAATTCATAAATATCCATTTACATATGTTTGAGTACCATCTGATCAAATTCGACCCGGACAGACAAAAATACATTTTCATGTATTTTAGTACAAATATTTAGAGAGTCTTCAATATAGTCTATATATGTATATATGCCAACGCTTAATCCTATTTTCCATGAACTTCTATAATCCTTGAGTGTGGTAGCCTTCGGTGCCTTCAGGTTTCGGCTCATTTTTGGAGCGCCATTCGCTAGATAGTTGTACAGTTTCGACGTCATATTAATAAACCTACGTGTTGTCATCAGTAATGATGCATTTAATGAATGTAAGTCCTCAGCTACGTTGACAAGCATCTTTTTGGCAACCTCTTCTCGGTTTCTTTTTTGCAAATGATTCTAGTCTTTTATTGCTAGTCTAACATTGACAACAGAACGATTTTCAAAACTTGTTTCTTTAACTATTTCGATGACTTCACGACCTTCATTGAACTCTTTTCCCAAATACTTATGGTCATGAAAAGTAGGCTCCATTGGTAACATAAAATTTCAAGCAAACTCGTTGTTCCAAAAGTCGTCAGATAAACTTTTCACGTCGCAAACAAACAGGTGCCAAACGTACACGTATACTACGAAATATATTTCATAAGTGGCACACATTTTCTAAAGGATTGCAGATTTTTACTGAATCCACCTCTTGTGTATTCCTTGAGAAAAATTATTTTGCAGTTTCTTTTTACATTATATTCAACCGCGTTTCGAGGCTAAACCTAATTAAAAGAGTTCAGGCTTATTGTCGTTGTTGAAAGTCTCAACTATTCATTTCAACTACTTTTAACACTTGAAGCCGTGAAATGGCACACAATAGTGCTGCTTTTTGAGAAAATAATACAATAATCCAAACAATATCCCATAAGCACATGAATAGTAGCACATGAATAGGGCCCAACAACAAGTGGGTGCATATGTACATGTGCTTGAAACATACCCGACACGGAATCGTTTATTTGCGGATGTCATTAAATCCTGCCGCTTAGCTGGTTTGTAATTTTACTCAAAAGCAACTGAACTCATTTGCTCGCTGTGTTCAACTATTTATGTTACGTATACGCGATGGCGTTCATTGTTGCGCTTCTACCAGTCGTGAAGCGCTTGGTGTAAAAATGTACGGTTGCGACCAGGTTATGTGCTTTTGTGTGTTTTAACACAAACGATATATTTATTAAATTTATTTGGTGCGTTTTTTCACAAAGCGACTTCGAATATTAAACTGTTGTTTTCCTGAATTTGTAAGAGAATTACAAGTAATATTTTGAATTTTATAAATTACCAAATTTTTTTGGATTGCTGTCTATAATATGATATTAATATTTTAAATATAGTTTATGTGGTATTTTTGTAGCATAAACTTCCGCTTTTAGGATTTTCTAAATAATACTTTTATTTAATATCTGATTCCATATTGTGCATTTAACTCTTATTTTTAGTAAAGAACAGTTAGTGTTTATATTTATAAAAACAAACAAACAATAACTTTATACTTGGTATTTATTGCACATGTACATATGTAGATAAAGTTATATTTTTGTATCCATTTTTCATAGATTTTACATATGCACATTGCGAACATTGAAAAATTGCCCTTGAGTACGACCGGTTCACCGCTATTGATACGTTGCAAAACTTTCCTATCGGTGACATTTGTAATTCCAAAGGATTCTGAGTGTCACGATGTATACACATCATTAATGAAGCTCTATCAACCCGGTAAGTGACATATACATACATCACATACGTATAGTTATGTACATATTTCACGTTATATAAGTCTTATTAAGGTGAAGCGCAAATTGTGATATGCGGGTTTTAGGACTATATTTTTTTCCTAACCTCCGGTATAAAAAATAAAATAATTACCTTAGAACAGCATTTTAAGATTCCAGTACCCAAAGTGATGTGTAGCTTGCCAAAGGCTTGTTTTTTGGAACAAATTGAAAATTCCTTTAACAAAAACATCCGAACTTGTTTGCGAACTGAACGCACCTCCTTAATAAGTCAGATCTTAAGCGAAATGAGAGTGGTTTCCAGTTGAAATATGAGCACTACCACCGTAAAACGTTTATATGTGTACAAGTATGTCTGTGTGCCTACAGTTATATACATGCATAACGGTTGTGCTTTGCTAACTACTCACATTATGGTTCATTAATCTAAATAATGAGTTTTTAATTGCAGTTTCCATTAACAAGTTATACTGCTTCAACTATCAGCCAGCCAAAGATGATTTTCCAAAGACATCAGGTTGGGATTTCTTCAAATTGGAAAGCGAATTCAAGCGTATGCGAGTGCCGAACGAAATTTGGACATTGTGCACATTGAATATGAACTATGAGTTATGTGACACCTATCCGCGGCATGTTTACGTGCCACAAGAGGCCAACACAGCCATGTTGATCGGCAGTTCCCGTTTTCGCTCCAAAGGTCGTTTACCGGCACTTACCTATTTGCACTCGAATAAGGTGAGTAATTATTTATAAGCATAAGGTATAAATTTTTAGCTAGAATTAGTTGCTTTAAATAAATTCCATCTCCGCATACTCGTTGAATCAACATGTGGAAGCCTGCGTTCACCAGTGACGCAAATACTTTCAGGAATAATGTGACATCAATTGAAACAAACATGATTTCTTAAAGTGAGTGGCACACTTTGTGTTGGAAGATGTGTGATATGGGTCACGTAATCATATTAATTGATGACAGGTCAACCGCTTATGGTCCAGTACTGCCACTGGTCAGTGCATTTGGAATTGGGTTCACTTTGTTCTCAATTGTGCTTTGACTCATTTCATTTCACTTTGCCTATGGCTAAGTAATACATTACGAATGAGGAAGCCAATTTGAGACGAGACTTACGCTCTCCAGCTCTTACAACGCTTTTGTTGTTTGTAACTTACATACATACATATGTATAGTATATACATATACATAGCACACAAGTATACTGCATATTTCTTCAATGCAAATTATATATTTATAAAACAACGAAAAGGCTTATTCCTGCTGGCCTTGAAAATTTTGCAAATAAAATATTAACACATCCGCACCATAAATATTGTATTCGCCTTTTGGAAGCAATTTTGTTTGTATGAATTTATATAAATATTCCTGCAATGGCGGTATCCCAGCAAACTTATTTGCTAGATCTCCACTTCATTGTGTGTTAGAAGCAATAAATCAGAGCTCTGCATGCGGTTTTTGTTTTTATTATTGGAATAGTTGTTGTTTTTATTGTATAAAACATTCGTTAAACAGCTTTTGGAAACCCTGCGGAGGTTAGCCTTTGCTTCTTTGATATATTAGGCTTGCTGGTATATTTCGGCACAGCCGACTAAGTAAATATTCGTTGCGGAACTTACTTTTGTGATATTTGTTTTAACCTTTTTTCTCTTTCTTTTGTTTGCATTCAGGCTTCCATTTGTCGCTGCAGCCAGCCGCTGTCGGGTTTCAGTGCACGCTGTTTGGAAGATGAGCAGATGCTGGAGGCGATTCGTAAAACAAATCCAAACACCGACTATATGTACGTTGTGGACACTCGACCCCGGGTAAGTGGCCTTTGTACCATTGTAAGTGTACTTTTGTATGTGCATATTCATGCTAGAAGTGTTTAATTTGCGGAACATATTTCAACAAGCAATCACAAGTGCAGACAGACAAGCGCCATTTATGTAGATAGCACGGCGGTTGGTGTATCAAGTGCTCCCTGCAGGATGTCGAGCACTTCAAACGTGTTTGCTTCGTCAAATATGTATGTACGTGGTAAAATGTACAAAATTTTTATTTTGCATTTGCAAATAAGTTATACAAATGTGTATCAATATGCTCACTTATTCAAAAGATACCATGCTATTAGATATTAGTTTAAAATATGTACATATGTATTATGATATATGTAAATATGCATTATTGTTGTGGTAGTAGCATAAAATATTACTTATCTAAGTTTGCAAAATTCCCTAAAACTAAGAATCCTCTACCAGATATGATTCTGGGTGTATTCCCATGTCATAGATCTTGCTGTCACCGGCATGACCTTTATTTCCATATAAAATATAAAATTCATTAGATACAAAAACATTTTTCTGAGATCTAATGGGTGCTAAGTCTATTACTTGTATAACAACATTTTCGGCAGAAATCTTGTTTCGATAAGAACTTTCACCAGAATATTTAATCAGGCACAGAGTTTAGTTGGAAACACTTACGAACTAGATCTATTCATGGCCGTAAAGAGAAAGCCAGGGTGTTGAAGAAAAAAATCTGAAAAATTTTGTTGCTGAATGGTGAAATGGACAAAATTTCAATTCGATCACAGTAGTATTTGTACTTCGAAGAAATAAAATCGAGTGAAAACTCTAGGCACAGGTCTTATGCATCTGAAGATACCTCCCTGGTTTTAACCCTTGCAAGTTGCAAGGGTATAAAATGTTCGAATACAAACGAATTTAGCTCTTCCTTATTAACTTTGCGCTGCATTTTCAACTGTAATATGTGACATCAAACGAGAAGCCGCGTAGAAATCGATCGTCTCTCAGCTGACTCATATTATTAGCAATATTATTATTATCCTTATTATTGTCAACCGAATTCGTAATTGTGATCATTTTCCAACAGATAAATGCAATGGCCAATCGTGCCGCTGGAAAAGGCTACGAAAACGAAGCTTTTTATGAGAACATCAAATTTCACTTTCTCGGCATTGAAAACATACATGTACAGCGAAGCAGCTTGCAGAAATTGATTGAGGCTTGTGAACAGAAGACACCCACAATGAGCGGCTTTCTTAATTCTTTGGAATCATCTGGTTGGTTGAAAAATATTCGCTCTATTTTGGATACCTCCAGGTAATTGGATTAGTTTTGTACCAACTCTTATATCTGCAATACAAAACTCACTTACTCCAACTAAAACAATATTATATTCTTGAATTTTCCTAGCTTTATTGCGAACGCGGTCGATAAAGGTGTCTCGGTTGTGGTTCACTGCTCGGACGGATGGGATCGTACAGCACAGGTTTGCTCATTAGCTGCGTTGATGTTGGATCCTTATTACAGAACCATTAAGGGTTTTCAAGTAAGTGTTGAATTTGATAATTTTACCTCTATTGGTTTTTCATCTATATTTCTTTATTTTCTATTTTTTAATATATATTTTTTAAAGGCTCTGATTGAAAAAGACTGGCTAGCATTTGGGCATAAATTCAGCGAGCGCTGTGGTCACGTGCAAACTGATCCGCGTGAGGTCTCACCTATTTTCACACAATTTCTGGACTGCACTTGGCAGCTGATGAACCAACGTAGTGATGCTTTTGAGTTCAACGAACGCTTCCTGCTTATCCTACACGATCATGTGCACTCGTGCCAGTTTGGAACATTTGTGGGCAATTGTGAGAAGGATCGCCTGGACTTGAAGCTATCAGAACGCACATTTTCCCTATGGGGCTTCATGGCTAATCATTTGAACGAATATATTAACCCACTGTATAAACCTGATGTCGATAAAACTATTAAGCCCAATCTTCAACCGCAATGCATTAAGTAAGTACTGACCAATAATCCAAAGCGCGAAAGTATAAATGAATTTCGCTTTAAAATATTCCACCAGATTCTGGCGCGGCATGTTCAGTCGTTTCGAAAGTGGCGTACATCCACGTGAACCGCTTAGCGACTTGCTGCTTGTGAGCAAGGATCACTGTACCTCATTGGAGGATCACGTGCAGCATTTAACAAAGGTAACGATTTCATTTGCTTACACATTTGATTTACTTGCCCTGACATTTGATATATTTATATCTATTTATAGCGGATTGCAAGCTTCAAAAACTATATTTCAAAATCCGCAAAGAAATTGCAAGATGCCACAGCTAAATCCTATAAGGAGCCCGTTTCGGAGATCAATGACAACAAGTGCGTTAGCCAGTTAGATAAAAGTAAAATAAAGCTAGTAATTACATTCGCAATTTCTACAGGTACAATTACGACAAGAAGATGAGCGAACTATCCTCAGCTGATGATGATCATCCGCTTAAGCCAGCCGGCATGTCTTTTGCAAATCTTTCGGTAAATTTTTTTTAAATAACTCATTATATAATATGTATAATCATTGATTCATTTTTGTATTAGTTGAATGAACGCATTGACTCCACGAACATTATGGAGGAGATAAATTCCGTGGCTGTGGACTGGAAATCAATGCGCAGCGTGACGGCCTGCTCATGCTCAACGCCATTCGATCAGTTCAGCAAGAAGGTATGTACTTCAGGGTCACTGAGTGTTACAAGGGCTTACAATACGTATTTCGTTTCCCTCATTTCCACAGACCCATTGCTGGAAGTGTGGCGATATCTTTTGTGAACGCTGTATTGACAAGAGCATCCCTTTGCCTGGGCAGGACAGCGGGAAGCCGGTGCCGGTGTGTCGTACTTGCTTTCGGCTTGTTCAAAAGACCAGCCCATAAACTCTCAACGGCGCGTGAAGCTCAGTTTACCACTAAAGCGAGCATAAAATAAGTATATGGAAATCCTCGGGTGTGTTTTGTGTAATGAATGTTGCTTATATAGTCGAGACTTTTGTGTGTAGCTTAGTAGGAGTGCATGTTTGTGAAGATACAATATTTGAGCATTAGGCAATTCAGTAGTAAGCAAGACGTGAAAGTACAAGCTTATTTAAAATACAACATAAATTAATTAAAAAAAAAACAATGTTGAGGAATGTGACGTATTAAGCAGCGCAAATACTGTTCGAACTGAAGAAAAATGGCAAAAAGCACATTTGAATTTTAAAGTTTGTTGCATTTCTAGATTATCGCAATAAAATATATAAATCAAAATTAGAAAAACAATTTGAAAACAAGCATTCTCTGTTAAACGTTCGACTAAAAGTTCCAATATATACATATATATGTATATTATTATACATAGTAGAAAATGTATATCTAACCGAAAAACACCACAACACACGCTATGACCAAAAAAAAGATAAGAATGTGTGAACTTTAGAAATAAGAACCCAAGTGCTCTCTATCTCCAGAACTAAAATTTGTTTGTAAAGTAAATGTATTGCCAGTTAAATATGTTGGGTTCTACGAGAGGCTGATTTCAAAGCGTTTTATAGTTAGTTTTCTGTCTTCCAGTATCATCCGAGCATAAATGGATTTTGTACTGATAAATGTGCAATTTTAGAGTATTCATATGAATATCTTCGGCATTCCTGCAACTATGCAAAAATCAGCGCTCAACATACTTAGCTAAGATCTGGTTTTCTTTCTATAAAAATTCGAATGTTTCAAATTCTCACCTTGAAAGTAGTTAACCAACACCAGCATAATCGAAAGTGCACAATTTTGTCAATGAAGGCACATTTTTATGTCTGCGCAATTATTTTAAATTCGAATATAATTATTGTGTATAGTAGGAATATGCGTATAGCATTTTTAAGTTCTCATAGTTCGATTACAAAGCTATGCACATTTGTTAAGTGACCAAATAGTTGTGCACAAGGCAAACTCAAAAACAATCAGTCATTATTCGTTGTCTATAACATGATTATGTAGTTTAAAAAATAGTATTATCTTGAGAAGTTAAAAAGAAATACAATAAATGCTTAAACGCCCAAAACAGGAAATTAAATTTTACTCAGAAGTTGAGTAGTTTTATTACAGCATTATTTTACACAAGTGTATTTAGTTGATGAAAAGCAATTTTTTTGTAACTGTCTAATAACCGATTTCAGTTGGTTTTATACGCAATATCACTGGCACACTAGTACAGGGTAGTATGGACACTTCGGTGACCACTGCAGTGACTAGTTCGGGTGGAGTGATATCATACATCAGATTCAAAGGTGACATTTTGCCCTTCGTCTGCCAATTCGCCAGGCTGCATTGAGCGCTTCTTATCAGATCATCAGGATTGCCCAGTTCATTATAAACGATCGCATCTGTTTGAGAGCGTTCACTGAATTTATGCGTTTCGCAGCACACCAAAACAGGCACATTGAATGAGTGTGCAACCAGTGCAACTTGTGCGGTACCAGTACGCGCCATAACATATCCATTAGCCAACAGTGCATGCGCCCCCAATAATACTTTGGTTGATTCCGGCATAACGAAGCTAACAGCATTGATGAGCACATAACTACAAGGGATTCCTTTGACGGTGAGACGTCGCAGCAGCTCCTGACCCTCACAGAATGGACGTGAATCCACTACGATGACACGGAAATCCACACGTCTTCGTAGTGCTTCCTCAAAAATGTACGTTATCAATGACGAACTGTAGATAGAGAGCGATTATATTTAATACAAACATAAAGACATTTAAATATTATGCAATTTACCAGCCAAATGTGAGTATAACATCGCCATTTGAGATTTTTTCCTGCACAGAGTAGCTAATCGCTTCAGCCGCTTTGCCAATTTGATTTTCAATATAGGTGTCGATGAAACGGCATAAATTCTCTTTTAGCTGCAAACACAAAAAAAATCAATGTGTAAATATTAATGTAGAAAGTGATAGACAAATTTATTTTATTACATCTGTTTCGGGTTGATCAGTTGGCAATTGCGTCAGCACATGTTTAATGTGTTTGTATGCATTGCTTACGGACACTGCAAGCGGTCGGCATTTCTGCAAGTGTTCCACACTATTCGTGATTGTCGTTTCTAAGCTGCGTGCAAACTCTTTCTTTGGCGGTGTCTCAAAGTCTCTAATAACCTGCAACACAACATTCAATATAATGTTATGCTAACTAAAAACACACATACAATGGCTCACCATTTTCAGCGCATTGAGAAATCCAATGCAGCGTGCATTTGAACCGACAATTGTGCGTTGAGCGTACTGCTCTCCCAGACGAGCGATACTTGGATGTATGTGTGGATTGTTGAGAAACAAATTTGCCTCCTGTCTTGCTTTTTCCAAGTGATTGAAGAGGCGCACCTTGCAATCATTTATGCGTTTAGACTTTGTCACAGGGCTAATGCTTTTGGTTGGTGAAGAACTCGAAGTATTTACAGTGGCCTTTGGTGGCGAGTCTGTGGGGAGTTTAGCGGCCTGCTTGGCGCTGGCGGCTGTAGGCTTTACTTTTGGCGTCACGTTCTTTTGTGCGAGTGCCTGTGCTTTAGCTGCTCGCTGAGCTTCCTGTATTGCACGTCTTTCCGACTTACTCAAAGCAGATTTTTTCTAAAAATAAAAAAATTATATAACCATATTGAATTCGGAAACATAATAAAAAGTGTAGTTAAACCTTTTCTTCTTGAGTGATATTGGTAGATAAGTTTTCTGTAATTTTAGTGTCATCCAATTTGGCAGTTATCTCAGTTACGCCGGAGGTTTTAGCCTCCTTCAGTGCTTGTTTTGCTTTCTTCTTGGCCTCACGATCAGCTTTAATTTGCTCACGACTTTTTTCGACAGCAGCAGATGTGTGAATGTCAATTACATTTGAAGCAGGTTTAGTAATTGTATCCTGCTCTTGGCTAACAGCGTTTCCTACGGAGCTACCTACAACCGGTGTCGTTGTGGGTGCAGCTTCTGAGTTGACGCCCAAATTTTTTGCTTTTTTCATTTGTTTTGCCAGTTTTTTAGCTTCACGTTCGGCCATAATCTCCTCACGAGATTTTCCAACAGAAGAATTAGTGGCAGGAGCAGAGTTTGCTGACATTGCGAGTTTTATGATAGCTTCCTTTCCAAGCCCTAAATTATGTTTACTTTGTGAATTTGAATTTTGAAGATTCGTTAGAGTTTGTGTTATTATTTGTGGTTGATATAAAATATTTGAGGTATCTGGAATTATATCTTTTATTTCATCTCTTGGAAGTTCATGAGACTTTGGTAAAATATGTTGAGAAACCTCCTTTGTACCAATTTTTTCAGATATCTCCACAGATACAGATTCAGAAGATGATTGAGAAACTTCTATAGGAGATTTATTAGGTATTTGATGAACGCTTAACTGCAGTCCCAATGTATTATTTGGAATTCCGTTCGCCTTTTCTTCGTCTACTCCCAAATATTCAGCTTTTGATTCAGAACTATTAATATATCTTTTGTTTCGTTTACGGAGACGCTGACGAGGTCGTTTCTTCTTTGCAGTGATTCCCTCGCTCTTCTTATCCTGGTTTGCAAGTAGTACCTGCAAATTGTTCTCATGTTTAAATATCTCGTAAATATTTATATGTATGAATTATATGAATAGCAAACTAATAAAATAAAAATATACAAATGGAAAATGAAACCGTTTGCCAAAATGATGTGGGTTAAATGTGGGAAGGAGAAAATTGTATAGTTATGTGTGTATGTACCTTATGATCCTGAGTACCGGACATATTTAACGCTACTCGTTTAAACGACTGAGCAGTGAAAATATATAAAAAACAAATAAACAAATATTATTTTCTGATATTTATTGATGAAACTTCCACACACATTTTGTAAAAGCAGGTGATCAGCGCTTGATCTAAAATACATCCACGCTTAGGTGCACCCATAATAGGCACACGTCGCAAGTTAAATCTAAGAAACACAAAACTTACCGTACAATTTGCAACTATATAAAAATAATTGCTTATTTATTAGCTATATATCTTTCCACCAGTGATTTTAACTAATAAAATGTAACCAATCTGCTCACGACATCAACTTAAAATGTCAAAATATACACTTTGATAAATCCCAAAACATCCACAGGGTGGTTCTCTTTATAAAAATCATCAATAACAAATATGCCAGCAATTGTTTTTAAATATTTAAGAAAGTAAATAAAAATAAATAAAACTTTTTCTCCAGCCAAATTAGTAAACTTTTTACATAGATGGTGTATGCTCATTTTCGTTGTATTTTAAGTACTGGTAAAAATAAATCCAACCCAAAAAATATTTACCATAATTATTCATCCGATAAAATACAAGTGGCAACTCAAGCACTTGCCAGCCGTCAGTTGTCAGAGAAGTCAAATCGATTTAATTAAAAAAAATTCATTTGTGTTTGGATTTTACGATTAAAGCCAGAAAAATGTCTGCGATTCTCTCACAAGTTATTCGTCGTCAAATTGCTATTAGCTTAAATAGATCCCAAGCTGGAGTTACTGCCGCCACAGCTGGCGAACACTCAGGTAAATTTCAAAGATTTATTTTGCCTTAATATCAGGAGGTTACCAAGTAGGAGGTTATGTAATTTTCTAATATATAAGTTCATGTAATGGTTTATTAGCAAAATATTATTTCTTCTTACAGGTGGCTACAAAGTTTGGAAGCGTCTTTCATTCTTCGTTGCAATCCCTGCTGTAGGTCTTTGCATGTTGAATGCCTACCTCAAACATCAGGAAGAGCACGATCACCCACGCGCAGAATTCATCAAATACGAGTACTTACGTCGTCGCGAGAAACGTTTCCCATGGGGAGATGGCAATAAAAGCCTGTTCCATAACCCCCATGTCAACCCACTGCCTGACGGTTATGAGCATTAATTTATAAAGCACAATAGCTTATAGCAAAACTAGGGAGGAGCAAACTACCAAAAATCTTGGATGGACCAGCTCAATTTACTCCGAGTAATTTGTTGCTTTGGCTTACTGTTATTTTATGAAAAATTGTATTCCATCAATGATTTTATTAATAAAGAAATAATTCCATCGTAAATTGGGATAAAAAAATTCAATAATTTTGAGACAATCATTGTGCTAAACAGTATTACTTACAATAGAAATTTATAAAATGGAGAACGACAACATGCATACCAACAATTCATGAATAATATAAATACTGATAATAATTAATGTACTTGGAACGTACAAATGATATTGTGTAAGTATATTTTTATATAAGACGATATTCCATTTAATAATATTTGTATGAAGAATATATTTTAACACTCTTATTTTGATGACTTTGGGGAATTTCCATCTTTGATTCGTATAAGTTTTCCTTCATTAATTCGTATACGACCATCTTTAACCATAGCAACGGCTTCAGCTTTTGTTACAAGGTTTTTCACCCGAACACCCTTTTCACCTGCCTTCGTTCTAACAACATTTTCGTAAGTTTTTACTGGAAGTACTCCATCTTTCTTAGGTATTATAGCTTTAAAATCAATTTGCTTACTTCTTGAACCTGAAGCTTCTAAGCCTTTTGAATTTTTGCTAGATGTAGGGGTATCATTTTTATTATCATCGTTTGGCGCATTCTTTTCATTTGTTGTATTAGAAACTGTGCTAGGCCTACCTCTTCTGGCCACTAAATTCTGGTTTACAATAATCCTTGACTTCTGAGATGTGCTTTGCTCCGCATTCTGAGGGTTTCTGTTGGTGGCTTTACGACGCATTGGAATGATTTCATTTTCAAGAACTTGCACCTTTTCCTTGTTAGGGTTAACTTTACTTTTTTTAAAAGCGGGTTCTTGGTCTTCGTTTATTTCAGATAAGACTTCTGCAACCATTTCCTCGTCTGCATTTTCGAATTCTTCTATCTTTAGATACTCTGCCTCATACTGTTCCTCATCTTCATTTTTAGCCATTTTGGTTTCCTCAGAGTTCTTTTGCTTTTCATTATTGACACCTGAAAATTGAATCAAATTAAAAAATATACAGTTGTTATAAAAAAGCTTTACTTTGATTTGTGTTAATATCCGAATCACCATCGTCATCATAAAGAAACTCCTCAATAGTTTCTTCAAATTCTTCATCGCTTGAATGTTTCTTTCGTTTTTTATTATTTTCATCTTCGTTATATGCTGCTACATCAGAAGCGTGTGCACTTTTAACGTGATAATTTTGTTCATTATATGTAAGAAATATTAAATCGCAGAATTCACAAGGAAACGACTCATTTATGGCATGTTCCATAATGTGTGATGTTACTGAATCTACATCGTCGAACACTTGTTGACAGAGTGGGCATGTCAAAGTATCGGTAGCGTGTACGGTTGAGTGCATAACAAGTTCGTTACAAGTCCTATACACCTGTTTACATTCATTACATGAATACATAACAACACTTTCCTTGTGGGTACGCATGTGACGCGACAAATGATGTGAAAGCAAATATGATTTCGGACAAAACTTGCAAGGAAAAGGTCGGTCACCTGCATGCGCAACCAAATGACGAGCTAATTTCGATTGTGTACAGAAACTTTGGTCACAATATTGACAAGGGTAAGGCTGTTCCCTCGAATGAACCACCTGAAATACATCATTATATGTATTTACCGAGTCTCAAATGATACGAAAAACAATTTTAGTTACCTCATGACGTTCCAGGCCTTGTTTAAAGGCAAATGCTTTCGAGCAGACCTTGCACTTAAAGGGACGATTTTTCCGATGTCGCTCGGCGTGCTTTTCCATAGCATCCTTCGACAAGAATGCTTTCTCACAGAAAACGCAAAGAAACTTAGGTATATCTGTGTGTATTTTTTCATGTCTTTGTAAAAGTGCTGGTCTAGTGAATCCTCTGTCACAAACAGTACACTTGTACTTTCGCTCACCCGTGTGTATAACTGTATGTTTTTGAAGATCATACTTAGAGAAGAATGAACGGTCACAGTCTGTGCATGGATAATGTCGTTCGCGTGTGTGATTTACTAAATGGATATCACGCAGTTGCAGTAGAGGGAATGTACGGGAACAGTGTGGACATGGAAAAACATTAGTCTTCACAGGTGCTGCGTTCTTTATAGGATCTGATTCATTTTCATACGGCTCATTAGGATCCAATATTTCGGTAACAATGGAAACGTTACCGTCCTCGTCGTGCTTTACTTCCGGTAGCTTGAGCCGTGGTTCGGCATCTACGTCAGCTTCTTTATTAAGTATGCGCATTGAGGATTTATTTAAAAGTTTAGGTTTCTTCTTTATTATGTTTGTAAAAGTACTTGCTGGAGTTACTTCATAGTCTTGAGGTTCCAGTTTGGTAAACTCGCCATCTTCAGAAGCTATTAAGCGTTGTACATCGTCAAATGAAATCTCTTCATTGTTCTCTACTTTTGTAAGAAAAGTAAATGTTTCTACATTTTTATTCTTTTTCATACGAGCTGGTACTGGTGGTTCTGGAAGCGGAGCCGGGTTTGAGTTAAGAATTTTTCTGGGAGTTGATACTGACAAACTCGATGGTTTAATATTTGTTACTTTCGAAATAACTATACCAGAACTTTGTTGTGACTGTGATGGTTGTTGAGATTGCTCCTTACTAGTAGGATATTTCAATTGTTGAATTGGTTTTTTATTTTCCTTGTGTGTAGTTAATTGTTTTTGTAAAAGTTCTGGGGGTATTATTGGTTTCATTAACGGAGAAGGCCATTCTCCCAAAAGTGGCACTTGACTCAACAGATTTTCCGCCTTTTTACACATTTGTTTAAAACGGTAGCAATAGTCAAATGTCAGTCGGCATTTCAAACAAACTGAAGAGGGCATTCCGTCATTGAGAAAAACCTAAAAAATATTTATTTCGATTATTTTTTTTTTTAAAGGAGCACGTAATATACATAATTATAATAGATTATTTAACATAGTGAGAAATTGAAATTGCTATAGTAGATAATTAAATTTCTGTTATGGTGACATTTGTAGGCCGGATAAATTTTCATTTAATTATAGCCGGTTTTTACATTTACTCCATGTAACTTTATATCTATCTACTTATTAATTAACTGTTTTTACAGGATATTACAATCTTACAATTTAAATACATTACCGGATGTTTCCCATGTTCCTTTTATTTTGAATTTGCAGTCACAGAGCGAATCAAATGAATAGTAACTAAAAATAAAACTCAACATTTTTTCGTGTCATACGTAAAGCCTCTAATGTTGGAAGCGCAGTTAGTCCCGTTTTCACAATGTCTGGTTAGAAGTCATCTATCAGTTAAGTTATGGTTAAAAAAAAGTTGTTTACCGAAAACACTAGTTTTGCTTAAGCTACCGAAAACTTAACGGGTAGATAGTTTGAATAGTTTAACCAGACATTAAGAAAACGGTTTTTATTGTTCTTTACCGAATGGAGTCTTGGTTAACTCTGATCATCAAATTTTTTCTATTCATTCTAGTCGTGTTTACAAGTGGTTTGTGTGATCAACGTAAATGCAAGTTCATAATCATGTAACTGCAGCGTAATGTATTCAAAGAAATTATTATACGCAAAGGTTTGGATGAACGTTTTCTGTATATACATAAAACCACGGTATACTATTAAACTTAATTTTCCAGTACCTCAGTATATTATAAAGTATGTTATTAAGCATGTCCAAAAACAATATTGCTAAGAAACGCAGCACTGTTTTCAAAATTCCAAAAAATGGTCGTTTTCTGCCATTGTTCTGTTCCGATTCCAAGATTGTACGGCGTCTCACGTTTATCAGTTTTTGGTCATTCTTCTTTGGCTTTTAAATTCGCTTGCAGTCTGCTATTGCTTTTGTTTGTAACTTCGACTTTTGTAGTCAGTTGTGTAGTGGAAGTGCAGTTTAGTAATAAATGTACTGACCTCAAGTTATATTACGTACGGCAATGTTCGAAAAGTGGTATATCCATTTTTGGTAGAGAATTGTTTTATTAAGACTAATCGTTGATTAAATATTTCAATTGGAAATGAATTAAACGAAAATATTTCGTCAAAGCAACAGCTGCCGCGCGCAGGAGCGAAATACCTCGAATACAATAAGTGCTGCAGTTTTATTGAAAGCATTACCTAGCTTTAGGTCACTCAACTATAACTTGCCTACAAAGGAAAAAATAAACTACGCAGATTTTTAATATCAATCAAAATTAAAAAGTAGCGCTATACGAAAGGTTAGTCAAAGGAAAAACCGACTAAAAGGAAATATCCCTACTGTTCTAGTAATCGTATCGAAATAACGTGATGACGGACGAGTGTATTGCCATAAACTACGAATACATAAGGAGAATGGAAAAAACAAGCATGTTGATGCAAAGTATAGATAAAATAGATGCACAACCAACGGGACGAGAAAAACCCACTGCCGGTGCAATCAATTCATTTGGAATCAATAAAGGCAGCAGTGGAGTAGATGAAGATGTTAGTGCAGGGTATGTATTGATAATGCAGATAAATAGTGTTTTCAACCACTCTTTGAAAATGTTGCAATATTTTTTAAACGTTATCTTTGTTTTGATGCCGCGTGTAAGATATCGTTTGTTGATAAATTATCAAATCTTATATTTAAATTTGGATTTTAAAATTTATTTAATATACTTAATTCAAGTATTCTCACAATAAAAAACGTAACTTTTTTGAAACTCGCTTTAGTGATGTAGGCTTTACAACTTTTGTTTAAAATATAAAAAAATTTAATCGACATTTTAGCAAGTATTAAATTTGCGGTTTATTATTTTACATAAAATTAAAAAAAAAAAAACAATTTTTTGTCTACCAAAAAATGTTTAAGTTTGTGGAACTTTAACTTTTTATCTATGAATAATATATGTACATACATATGTGATAAGCCTTGTGGCCTATTAATTTTTTTATTGTTGCAGATTCCACAAATATACTGCGCATATGCCCACTGAGCGGCACGCTAGCCAATATAATATGAATCACAAAAATCGGGGCCTTGCTCTAATTTTTAATCATGAAAATTTTGATATACCATCTCTGAAATCTCGGCAAGGAACTAATGTAGACTGTGAAAATCTTAGTGCTGCTCTGAAGAAATTGCACTTCGAAGTAAACACTTTTAAAGACTGTAAACTGAGAGAGATTCTAAAGCATGTGGACCATGGTAAAAAAATTCTACATTTATATTATTCAAATATTTTATCAAAATCTTCTGTTTTAGCTGCCTCTCAAGATCATACTGATAATGACTGCGTCGTGGTGGCTATATTATCACATGGTGAACATGGATATCTCTACGCAAAGGACGTTCAATACAAATTAGATACAATTTGGCACTATTTTTCGGCTCATACTTGCCCCACTCTGGCCGGAAAGCCTAAATTATTTTTTATTCAAGCTTGTCAAGGTGACCATTTTGATCCTGGGGTTATGATGTGTAGAACCGAAACTGATGGCGAAACATCAATGAGTTACAAAATTCCTGTACACGCTGATTTTCTAATTGCCTATTCCACCATACCTGGCTTCTACTCATGGCGCAACACCACTAATGGCTCTTGGTTTATGCAATCACTAGTGGAAGAACTGAATAAGAATGGCAAAAAACATGATATACTGACATTACTAACATTCGTTAATCAGCGTGTTGCAGTCGATTTTGAATCATGCGTTCCAGATTGTCCGATAATGCATCAGCAGAAACAAATTCCATGTGTTACTTCGATGTTAACGCGTATATTGCGCTTCACAGACAAACCATCTAAAGCCACATAAGTTACACATTAACATTTGAACACCTGTTTCAAATAGTGGAGTGTGCAATTCGATTGAAAAAAGAAAGGTATTTTTGTAGTATTGTACACATATGGTACATTATTTTGGAACTGAAAGGAGTTGATATATACATAATCATTAAGAAATCATTAATTTGTGCAACTGCATACAAACACCTCAAGAGTGTATTAAATGCAGAGACTGAACTGCTTCCCATATTCACTGCTTTAATTTTGCCATCTATTGAAATTTATCGTATTTTGAATAATATACAAATGAAAGAATTGTATTTTTAATATAAGATTGAATTGACTTGAATTAAAGAAAGGTGTTTCATTTCTGCATGAGTTTAGTGGCGCCATTTGATCGAAATACTTGGTGGGTGTGCGTCTTTGATGCAGATCAAATTACTGTTTGATAAAATGCAATTTTTTATTTATAAAAAAAAAAACTAAAGTTAGGATAAAGTTTTCGGATGCACACCACTTGGATTGGAAGTATTATGGTGGTTTCGGGAAGATCTGTTCTTCTCTTACGAAGACTTATTCATCTACATACATATGTCTAGGCTGTTTTGTTAAGCACTTCGTATCTCTTTGTTTAAAATTACTGCAATCACAAACTGATTTGCAATTTTTGGCGTATTCATCAAAATATTGAATATATAAATTTTTGTTATCAAAATAGTCAATTAAAGCGCGCGTTTATTTATACTTCTGTGCAGTTGTGTTACACTAGCACGGATCAAAACAAATTTAGTTATTTAGAAACAAACCAAAGGCACTGGCTTTGATTCCGAAAAACATAATTTACGTACTTACAATGTTCGCTTTTAAATTCACTCTTTTGACAAATGAATTACTTACTTCAATAGATGCCACCGCCATTATTTCCACCGGCAGTGGAAGTAATGATTTAACTGGAGCGTCCTTCGCGTATATGTTAGTTAGATCGTCTGGTCCTTGGGTAAGGCAGAAGCGACAAATGGATTTTGTTTTCAACTCAGCGGTTAGAGCTTCTCGTTGCACCTCACTGGTCGCCATTATTTTAACACAATTTAACTGAACTTCACAGGATTAATTTTTAAAGAAAGTGATATTCCGAGCAAATTATTTACAAATTAATGCAATTTTTGTTCATTCATAAAAATGGTGGATGTTGGCTTAGATGCAAAAACTTGTCAACTGTGGCATTTCGAAAAATCTTCGAAAATATTCGGAGACAAAATTTCGATAATATGAGTTTAAATCATTACTATTTTCTGAATTAACTGCTGCATAAAAATGCACAAACTTGTACAATTTTTAATATTTCATGAAATTTTTAAATACAAACTATTGTATTAAAAATATTAAATTTCGAAGTAATTATGAAGATACTGCGGTATTATGTTTCATTGCGTATACCCCATTTGAAATTAGTTATTTCACTCATGGATGGCGCTGTGTTCGTTAAGGCTTGTTCGAACATGCGATGCAAATACTAAGTTGCCAATATATATCATGGTACATAAAGTACATAAATTTGAAATAACTCAACATATCATAAAATGTGATGTAATATATAGCTTTTATTATTTTAAATATCAACTATCATTATGCGGGAATGTTTTTGTTCACATTCGTTTTATGTATTCCAGCTGCTAAAGTTGAACTCTGCTCCGATTGAACGTTTAACAACACTGCGGGGACATTTTTGACAATAAACAGAGAACGTAAAATAATAAACGTTCTCTGCAATAGAGCGGCATTTGTTTGTTTATTGCAGTGCATATTAGCAAAATAATTTTAAAATAAAAAATTCATAATGTACAATGGTGAATGCAGCATACTTATAAAAGATATTAAACCTGGATTAAAAAACATCAATGTTATTTTCATAGTATTAGAAATTGGAACCGCCACGGTAACTAAAGAAAATAGAGAGGTGCGCAATTTTAAAGTTGGCGACCATTCTGCTTGCATAAATGTGTCCATTTGGGATGAACCGGGCAAACTTATAGCACCCGGTGATATCATTAAGTTAACGAAGGGATATGCATCAATTTGGCGCCACTGTTTGACACTATATTCTGGAAAAAATGGAGAAGTTTATAAAATTGGAGAATTTTGTATGACTTTTAACGAACAAATAAATATGAGTGAACCCAAGCGACCTGAGCAGCAGCAACAACAGTCACAGGGTCTAGGAGGTATTGTTGGGAATCCTCAGTTATTACCAAATACAGGTGTCGCCACGGGTCCAACTGTTGGACCAAATACTACTAGTGTCGTAGCACCTACGCAACAAGTGTCTCAAGCTGGGAGTAATGGTAATATTGGAACTTCAAGTCAAGTAGGACAAAGGTTGATTGGAACTTCTTTGGGAGGAGGCATTCAACAGCCAGGGAGTACAACTACTGCGAAAGCAGTTAACATTCAGCAAATAGGACAAACACCTCAAAAACAACAGCTTACTAGCGGACTAAGTGGTCAAATGCCTGGTAATACAAACGTTAGCACTTCAGTGCAACAAACAACACAAGCAGTGACTGTTGCAGGTACTGGAGCGCAATCCCAAACTAGCAAGCCAAACCGAGGCGGGCGCACTGGAGCAACACGTTCTAGCAATCTTAAGAATGAACGCAGATGAAAAATAATAATCTATTTATAAACGTATTTTTAACATCTAAACTTGCATGCATATACATAATGAAGAATAAAGTAAATAGTTATTCAATAAAATATAACAATTTATTCTTAAAATTCAATATGCACATTTACTACAGCACTGGGTAATATATTTGGGAAGTGTCGTTTCTGAAAATCCACATATTTTTTTTGGACGAATGAGATAAGTCAACAAATGTAGACTGGACCAAGTGTGTTGAATTTTCGGATCTTTAGGATTAGAGCCCATAGCAAACTTGTCGTTAAAGTGCACTACATCTATCCCTTCCTTGATAAAACCTCGCAAAATATCATTTGATATAATACTGTTTAAAGTTTTGATAAATGTATCTATACATATCCGTGTTAGATATTCATCTAGAATGTACAAAAATAAGTTTATGAAAGCAATATTACAAGTATATATAGATTTGGAATATATACCCTTAATAAGAAAAATTAATTTCGGCTCCTCTTTTCCTTTGGTCCAAGGAAATGCAGTTACAGTAATATGGGAATCTTCGGGCAGGTCTACCACCGTTGGTTTATTTTCTTCTAGTTCTCTGATACGATGTGGTGATGTCGATTTAAGCAACTTAATTAAATACATTTTCATTCAGTATATTTAGATTGCAAATTATTTTACTAAAATCTGCTCACCAAAAGTTCTTTAGATTCATGAATAATTCGGCGGGTAGTATACACAGTTCCACACCAATCCTCTGGAAATTTGTTCAAAAGTTTAGAGTTGGACAGCAATAATGGTGACTTTCGATCCTATTTAAAAGAGATTAATTTAAAGAAGAAAATATAATAATATAAATATGTATACCAAATGTTTTTCTGCGAATTGCTCCACAGACACCGGTTCACCAAAATTGTTTAATAACATAATTTTTCAACTAATAAATATAAATAGAGTAATTCAAATTAATATTATTGACGCTATAACTGAGTACAAAAGTGCTGAACACACCACTATTCACAATATGCATACGAAATATTTTTAAATACGAACTTTTTATTTATTAATATTTCCCAAATCGAAATCCAATAACAAAGAATGCAGCTGGTAAAATTTCTGCAGTTGTAATTAAAAATTTTATACATTAACATTAATCGTGTTATATATGGGTTGTACTCAAAATTTAAATATTTGTGTACATGACCATTGTGAACTATCATTTTCATATTTGCGAGTGCGATTGTTCACACATATGGGCATTGCTTTGTTTACGTGTGGCTTGTGAACAGTTGAGTAAAATTTATATTAAATTTGTAAACTATGCGGCTTTTGCTTTTAATCGCTTTAGTGGCGTTAGTTCCAAAAACTTTAACAAAAAAGGCTGAACATGACAAAAAACCTGAGTGGGCAAAAAAAGATATTCGTGACTTTACGGATGCTGACATGGAGCGTCTGCTAGACCAATGGGAGGTTAGCCAAATTTTTGTATTTTAATTGTTTTATTGAAGAAATATAAGTTTGGCTTTTAGGAAGATGAAGAGCCATTAGAACCGGATGAGTTGCCTGAACACTTGCGTCCTCAGCCAAAAATTGACTTATCAAATCTCGATAGCAAAAATCCAGAAGAGTTATTAAAAGCTTCTAAAAAAGGGCGTACACTAATGACATTCGTTTCTGTGGGTGGAGATCCAACACGGGAAGAAGCTGACACAATTACTAAGTTGTGGCAGACAAGTCTTTGGAACAATCATATACAAGCTGAACGATATATGGTGGATGATAATAGAGCAATATTTCTTTTTAAGGACGGTTCTCAAGCTTGGGATGCAAAAGATTTTCTAATAAAACAAGCGCGTTGCAAAGGAGTCACAATTGAAAATAAAGAATATCCCGGCGAGTGGAGCACCAGCAATGACTCCTCAAAAGAAAAACAAGAACTTTAAAATTACATTTCCCTGTTTTTTAGAGATTATCTTATTTAATTAAAAAGTTTTGAATTCTCAAAATATGTTTAAGCTGAAAATGGAAATTTATATTTTTTAAATTAATAAAATTGCATTTGATATCATTGTTCAAATTGGTTTTCATGAATTTTTTTATGTGCTCGTTTTTCAACTGTTGATAAACTCTATTGTGAACCGGTCTTCAATTCAATTGCACGTTTTAATGACAGTTTCGACCCTTAAATTTGACCGATCCAGATTTTATTTCTTCTACTGATTCAAAATCATTCCTTTTAGAGAATATATATAAATTAATAGTTATTAAAATGCCTGTTCAAGCTAAAATAGGTCCATCAATATTGAATGCTGATTTGGCTGACTTGGCAAACGAATCGCAAAAATTGCTAGATAATGGTGCAGATTATCTTCATCTTGATGTAATGGATGGTCACTTTGTACCAAATCTTACTTTTGGTCACTCGCTAGTCAAGTGCTTAAGGAATAAAATTAAGGTAAATCCAACTTTTTTATTAACGATACTTTATTATTATACTTGTGTGTATTTCTTATAAATAGAAAGATTTTTTCGAAACTCATATGATGGTATCCCGCCCCCAGCAATGGATTGAGCCTATGGCTGATGCCGGTGTAAATCTTTATACATTCCACATAGAACCAGTTATGGAAGAAGTTGCAAACGTTTGCCGAAAAGTACGTGAATCAGGAATGAAGGTAGGATTAGCTTTGAAACCAGGCACTGAGGTACGTTATTTGCCATGCATATTTTTTCCAACAATTTACATGTACAACTTGTCTTTTGCATGTTAAATATGAAGGTTCAAGTCGTTGAAAGATACGTCGATATGGCCGATGTTGTTCTAGTAATGACTGTTGAACCGGGATTTGGAGGACAATCTTTTATGGCAAATATGATGCCAAAAGTGGAACGGCTACGTAATCATTACCCTAATCTAGACATAGAGGTGGATGGTGGAGTTGGTCCAAATACTATAGAAACTTGTGCGAAAGTAAGCTTTATATCATTTGCACTCATAACTGTTTAAATCGATTAAAGGATTCAATGGTTAACGTTCAGAATCACGTATTCTCAAAATCGAGCAAAGCATTTACACCTTGTGCAAGTATAAAACAAAAAAGAAATAATATATCAACCAAAACTTTTTTTAGGCTGGCGCAAATATGATTGTGTCTGGAACAGCTGTTATACAAGCTCCTAATCAGCGGGATGTTATAAACTTGCTTAGAGACACAGTTCAAAAATACACAAATGATGCATGCACACATGTACACTAATAATCTGACGGATTGTTCTTCAAATGTTCGAGAAATAGTGACAGCTGCCTTATAAATGTGAGGCGCGCTTGCGGAATAATGTACATATGTTATTTTTACAAATACACTATTGATATGGCTTGTTGTTTTTCACATGTTCGGGTTGTAAGTAATAACAGGCACCTCATAAAATTGAGGCGCCCTTGGGAGTTAATGGGAGGTAATTTATTTGTTAAAAATACTGTATAATTTTTAAAGAATTTTATAAAAGAATATTAAAAAGAATAATGATTTCCAGCAAAAAGAAAATTGTCTTTCATTAAAAACACAAAATTTGTTTGTGCCATTTATTTACTTTTATTAACATTTATGTATGTATATATTCAGTTTTTATTCCTTTATTTTATATGTGGTATATGTATGTATAGGTATGTACGTATTATATCTATATACATAGATACACATATTACATACTTTGCATTAAAGTATGCGTTAATTTGGTTTTTGTGTCCTCTTATCACTTGCATTGTCATGTGTTTATTTATTCGCTCCTAACTTTTTTATAACTATTAATATTTCATTATTAATGCAAGCAGGTGTACCAACAGCGGTTTAATTATTGAATTTTTATAAATTTATATGTATAATATGCACATACATACGCATTTTTAAAGTCACTCAAGTAAATTTATTTTGACAAGCTCTGTTTCTAATAAAGAATATATTGCAAAGCATTTCTTATATTTTATATTATTGTCATCACTTTTGTTAAAATAAAATAATGATTAATGAAATTATTTTCTGATTGTATATTACTACCTCTAAGAACATGCATATTACAAATCGAACAGACAAATAAAAATATTGCTTCTGAAGCTCATGCGGAAATGTTGGTCGCTTTAATGCGAAAAATAAAAATAAAAGTTAAGGCAATCAGTTCAGATTTACTATAGAACATAGATATATGTACCATATATTTTATGTAAAGTTTTGGAATTGTTGCATAACAGATAATGGTTGATAATTTTGAGCGCTTCTTACCTCCGAATTTTGGTATTTGTGCATTTTTAACAAGTGCGATTATTTTGTTTTTTATGATTTTTAGCTATGCTGGTGTTTGAGAGACAAATGTAATAATTTATAGTCAATAATTTGTTATAAAAATAATAGTATGTTTATTTTATTTGTAATTTGACATTTCTGATTTCTGATATTCAAATATTGTATACCGTTATATGCACGTAGGTTCTGCATATGTATGTGCGATTTATGGCATGAGTTCGCAAGAGGAACGAAAAGAAATGGAGTTTCAGAATAAAACTAAATAAAATTGTCGTATATATATAAGTACATATGAATGTATGTATGCATTGGCCATGTTTCAACATTCAATTTTGCGTTTTGAAGTGTATGTATATATGTATGTAAGCATATTATTTCCATTGTTGTCTTAACTACAAATGTATATAATACTATAAGATTTATAGTTTCACCTATATTTCGACATCATCACTATGTCGTATGTATGCAAAGTATAAAAGTAAAGCAGTTTTTGACTTTATCAGAATGATCACATTAAGTTGTTTTCTTTTTGCATTCACTACTTGTATGTATGTTTGTTTCATATTTTAGTCTAATACAATATTTTATATTCATATGTATATTCATTTATGATATTCATGTATGTATATATAAGTATATGTATATTATATCTATAACTATAACAATACATGCACGTTCTTGTATATATATGTATATGTTTTTGTTTATAATGGATGATTGTACATAACATGTTTTATTGTCGCATTTGTTTTTGTTTTTTGCATATTATTTTATTTTTTCTTCTAATCTCAGAAACATGCATGGTAAGCTTTTGCTGCACGCATTTCTTCTATTCGCATTATTTTGCTCCGCAAATGCGTTCAAATAGTATTGTCTACAATTTCTAACATACAAACATGTACTTTTAGTATATTATACTTTAGTTTAGTTTAGTAAATTTATTCTTCTTCGCTAAGGGTATAAATATTCATACATAGTACTTGCGCTAATTGGAGTATTAGTTGTGTGTGTGATAGCAAACAGTATATATGCAGGTAAATTTACCGCCCTTATAAGTAAATATGTATGTATGTGTCTGACTCCTACTTTTATTGGTTATATGCTTCGTACATTATTCATGCTTCGTACATTATTCATGTACTCGCACTTACATATGTACATATATGTATATATTCAGCATGGATTTTAATCACAAACAAACAATCTATTTCAATTTTGTTATTGTTATTTGCCTTAAATCGTATTAAATTTGTCTCACACACTTTAAAATAGTAAATATTCTCATTCTTTTTATATTCCTGCTTCCTTAGATTTTGCGTGTTTTATAGTTTATACTAAATATGTATGTATATATTTAGCTGTGTATATATAAATTCAAGTATACAACACTTCGTTCGAAATTATAAAGCTGTGTGAATGTGCGTATGGGTGCACTGCCTTTTATACATGTGTACATACCCTTCAATGTATGTATGTATATGAAAACATAAATACGTTCATACATACATACTTACATAAATATGAGGTTTTGTAACTAAATTTTAGGCAAACTAATAATAAGCGGAAAAGCCACTTTAAGGAAGTTGAATAAAATTTTCTTGATTTCTCGCTTCCAAATTCACGCAGGCATTGATAGTTATTGAAGAGTTTAGTTAAAGTTCTTTCATCAAGTTTGGGCTATCGATAAGCCAAGTAAAAAGCAACAAAGTTCTACGCAAACTGTGCAAAGTAATTTAAGAATTGGTTCTTGTAAATGTACAACGTTGAAAAAAATTATGTTCATCACATCGCTCATTTGCTGCAAGACCGGCATATGTCAAAAAAATCGGTTTGCCAGAAAACGCGTTTAAAGTTTTCAACTGACTATAACCTTACACGGAAAACAGGAAATATATTCTCGTCTCAAGCGGAGCATATAAGAGGTATTCATATGAATTTTTCACTCAACATGAAGTATGATATAACGAACAATTCTGCAGCATTAACTCAAAAATCACGTTTTTTGATTTATGCCTGTCTTGCAGCAAATGAGCGACATTACGATATTCTATTTAATGATATTCTATTACAAAACTCATCGCTCCACAAAAAGGTCTTGATGGCATTTTCCATATAATCACTCCTTTAAAATTTATAATTAGACATCGAATGTACTGATCATTCTTACAAGTTTACCGAGCTTGAAAGCAGTACACCATGTCGTATAAGCAACACAAAAGTCATAAGGCACTTGTATGAATGCTCAGGTCATTTGATGTACACATGTATTTATAACTTCAATTGCGTGGAACTCGTGTTAGGACCAAAACTGCAACTTCAGAGGATGTTTAAAAGAAAAATTAACTTTGAAAAAACGAATACCCGAATGTATCATATGTCTGTTCGTATACAATGCTTCAGTTGTTGCTTGGAAAATTGCATTTAAAGGTTTCTCCTATAATATATATATTGGTATGCATATGTAAAGCGTATGTACATATGTATAATGGCATTCGTGCGTAACAGAATGTGGTTGAGTGAGGTAAAAATCAGCTTTGGTTATTACTTATAGACTGTGGTTGCAGCTCCACGTGATACTATGTATTTCTTTCATGTAATTACATTAACATCTAATTGTAAATAGTATATGTATATGTATGTATGGCTTAATTAGTATTCATATATATCGTGTATATGTATGTATGTATATATAGACAGCATGTATATATTTAATTAATTTGATATTTTTAAAGCTGAAACCCATGCATATATTTCTTTTAGTTTTTCTTTTTATTTCATTATTTTACTAAATAGAAGCTTACAACAACACGCCGCAGTAATATTGTGTGTCACAATAAGTTTCTGCTTGTTTTAGTGTCTCTTAATTGAAAATAATATTTAAAAAAATATATTTTAAACTAAAAAAATTGATAAATATTTTTCGAGCACAAAAAAAATGAAAAGCGATTCGCATTTGAAATAATTTAAATTGTTCGCTCAGCATTAGGTAGATATTCGCTTAAAAATTTAGTTCTTTACAGAACTGTTGTTTTACAAAAATCAATTTTCAATTGTTTCTCGCATTTCAAAATGAAAAAGCACTAATTTTCAACTTTTCAGGCCTCAGCCATGCATGTGCGTCTGTGCGCAAACTATTTGTTAATGTATAAATCCATTTAAAATCATCACTCTACCTTATTATATAATATAACACATTCTACAAATTACAAATTTATTGTCTTCGGTACATTGTCTTTATTTGCTGCATTCCATTTCACCCCGTTCGGTTTTGAACTTTGTTTTATTGTCTCAATTTTTATTAACATTCATAGTTCACACATCAAATAGGCATATTCATTCAGATAACATGTATGTATGTTCGATATAGGTATACATACATATGATTGTGTGGATGTGCGTAGAGTATGAATGCATGTGGTATATGTAACTTTTCTACTTCTTAGCTTATTTCATTATTGTAGTTATTTATTTTTGAACATTTGCTCACACAACAATATTACAGTCATTGACTACATACCTCACTACTACATATGTATAATATTTGTATCTATGCACTTTCTGTGTCTTACATTAACTAATCTACTTTATGTTGCATGTATGTGTTTTCTTTAATAATTTTTGTGTGGTTTATTTTTGCAAGGATAATAGCTTTTTGCACAGTTTATACGTGTACACATATAAAAATTAACTATATATTTTCGTTTGCTTATAAAAAATATTTTTTTTATCATAACCATATTTGTATGTACATATGCATATGTGTAGGTATTTATGCAAATGTGCTTTCTGTGTGTACATTTGCTAATTAATAGACGTGTAACAATTTCATGTTTTACATATATGTATGCATGTAGCATGTAAATGTGTGTGTATAAATATTTCATACATATATGTAGATATATGTGTGTGTATGTGTATATTTGATTTGAGTGGGTATGTTTTCAATTAGAATAATTTGCATTATGTTTTACTACCGTTTTGAGTCGCCGCACTGGCGCATACATACATACAACCATACATGTCAAATGTTTGCTTTGATAACAGAAGTAGATATGTGCATGTACATATACATACATATATTTGAAGATAAATCATAATCGTCAATTGCAACTTTGCTGTCGCAGAGCAAGTATGCACTTTGCCCGTTACTTTACTACAAAACTTGGAAGATACATATGTCAAGAATAAATTGTTACAATTATAATAAAGTATACAACTGTGGCAATAATAAACTCCACATGATGTACAAATATAAAATACTCTTTGTATTTTGTGGAACACTGTATCTTTGTATGTATATATGTGCTGGTATTTGGTTGACCCTCACGGATTTTGTCACATTTTCTATGGTTCCCTTGAAGGAAACGCTGTGAACTTTGTGTCCAATTGACATTTAAATTCGGAAATTGACTTGTTCGGTTATAATATGTGTGTGCTTGGTGGTAACATGTTGTTCCCTTCAAAAGTGTACCCTTTAATACTAATGTATTACAAAAAACTTGTAGTACTTGTATAAGCATAGCTGTTATACACTCTTTGCCTAAATTTAATTTTTTTATGTAAACATATTCCATTTTTCAAATGGCAATATGCCACAAGGATATGAATATATTTGTTGTTTGTCAAATACAAACGAATCGCAACTAAACTGTATTGTCTAACACTTTGTAGAAATGTTTCTCTATGCCTAATTTACATATAGTATGTATGTATATGTGTATTATTGTCTATCAAAATTCAATGTACTTATTTTCGTACATTTTGACTGCCTTTTCTCTCTCTATGGTTTATTGAACACCTCACTTATAATGTAATGCCTTTCTTGTGCTGGTTTCTTTAAGTTTAACTTTAAATGTGAATGTTTAGTTTAGGTCTTCTTATAATTGTCGTAGTAATCAATGTCCATTGGACTGCGATTCTGATTGTGATATGGTTTCTTGTTGCGTACAGGTCCAGTCGCTATGTTGGACAGAATATCTGGTCCGCCTGGATGTGCATCATATTTGGACAGCCTCTCTTCATTTTCAGGTTTTGAATATTTAGCCATTTGCTCCTGTATCCATGGCACATACTTGATCACATTCGCATATACGCCTGGCAATTTTGGATGTGCACACATTATGCCCCACGACACGATGCCACCCACAAACCAACGATCCTTTTCGCCTGGATAGGGACACAGGAGAGGACCTCCGGAATCACCCTGTGAATATTAAATTCATTGATATTTATTTCGGTATATTTTCTTTGTTTTGTAGTTTTGTAAGCATACCTGGCACGCATCCTTGCCTCCTTCCTCGTAGCCGGCGCATATCATTCCATCGGACACCGTCAGATTATCAAGCCAAACATCGCATTGCTGACGGCCAATAATCGGGACTTGCACTTCATTGACAATTGGTTCGTATGTCGATTTTGCTGAAATACGTATATTTGTAAGTTAAGTTTTATAAATTGATGTAAGCTCTGCCTTGCCGATGGTTTGGTTTAAAAGAACAAATAGTAAGCCACAACTGATATAATTTTTCGTTAAGTTTTTAGAACTTGCTTTAAGTGAATAAAGGCTACAGCAGCTTTCACAGTGATAGATCTATTCTTTCTTCATATTTACGATCAGAAATGAATCTCTTCACTAACTTTTGAACTAGGTGAGAAAGCCAGCAATTATACGCGTGCAGGTAGATGCTCGACATAACCTGGGAGCTCTCTCCCTCTCACATGCACATGTGCTACACAGCTAGCTCCAATTCTGCTCTACGGTGCGGTAGGATGATGGACGGGCGTACGGAAATTCACCCACCGACAGTTAATGGAAAGGGTTCAGAACAACTTAAACAGAGGCTCTTGAACTGGCACTAAATTTGACACTGGATACAGGATAATTTACTACTGTGTCCAAAAAATAATGATGCGCGCGTCGAAGGATTTGGAGAATTATTTTCTTTTTTAGGTTGGTAGTACTGTCGGTCACATTTTTGTCAAATCTCATGTCAAAATATTCATTAGTGTTTGAGATACGTGTCGTTTTGTGAGCTGCTAAAAGTGAGTTTTTCGTTTTTTGCGATGTCGAAATTTGTTGAACAAAGAATTTGCATTAAATTTTGTTTACGGAATCAATTTTCTGCTGCGGATACGTTGAGGATGGTGCAGAAAGCCTTTGGTGATGAGGCTATGTCTAAAAAAAATGTCATTTCGCCAAAAACACAACCCATATCGTTCCGCAACCACCGTATTCCCCTGATTCTGGCTGTTCACCAAGCTCAAAAGACCGCTCCCGGTGTCCCCGTTTTTATACGATAGAGGAGATTCAGCGAAGACGGAACTGAAGGCCATCCCGGAAAGTGGCTACAACCAGTGTTTCGAAGATTGGAAAATCCGTTGGCATAAGTGCATTGCATCGGGAGGGGATTACTTTGAAGGAGATGAAATTGATTTGGAAGAATAAATAAAGAATTTTCAAAATAAATACTTATTTTTTGGGTATAGTATTATATGTATATAGAACCTTCGGGCATAGCTCAGTGGGTAATGGTGGTTGGGCAAACATTGATTACATGACCCCAATTTTCAACTGGGAAAGAAGGTTCAAAGTAAACATAGACAGCCTAGCAGCAAACTAGGCAGTAAACTCATATCGAATATCGGCCAGAAGTGTCTTGAAAAGCAGGGTAGCAATGAAAAGTGTTGCCAGTAGTAAGCAACTTAACTTCTACTGTGTGCCAGGCCACAAAGGCATCGAGGGCAATGAGATAGTGGACGAGATTGCCAAGAATGGTGAAAAGCTAACATCAGACAACGTGAACAACATTGGGAAACCTATACATTGTCTATACAATGACCTCGACAAAAGTATGGTAAAGAGAATCAAAACTCGTTGGAACGAGCTACCTGGGTGCAAAACTGCAAAATTCATGTGCAATACGGTAGATCGGAAGTACACAGCATAAAGGGAATACTACCTGGCCACAGTCTGGTGGCGTCACACGCCCCAAGATGGGGCTGATAGATCGAGAAGACTGAAGGAAATGTCTAAAGCAGGGCACCAGGGCAACAATGGAGCATCCCTTGTGCACTTGTCCTGCATTAGCTGTAAGCGTCTCACGGTATGATACATAGGAGGAGGTATCGATAGTGAGGCCGCAGAGTCTGTTAAAATTTGCGACAAGCGCGGGCATCCTAAACGATGACTACTCCCCTTGCACTTAGCAAGTGAACTCCATCTGGTATCGCAAAGGACCAAACTGTTCTATGCGTGGTTTATTGGCCTACTAGATTAACCTAACCTATCCTAACCTTTGCCCGAGGTGAAGACAACAAGGCAAAGTCATACAAATATTAGATTAAATTTCAATCGTATAGCTAAAATATTAATGAATCATTATCTTACGGTCTTTATTATCACGCTTTCCCCAACCGATCACTGTACACATTTGATCCGGCTTCAGTTTAATTCCGGGTGGCGGCAGACAAACAGGCAATAAATGCTCATGGAATGCGACTCTAGTGGCCAGCTGAAAGAACATAGCATAAGTAATTATATTAAAATGGCTTCGAAGTATTTTTCGTTCATTAATTAGCATGTGATTAGCTTACTTGAAATAGTGCTATGTCATTGTCATGTGTAATTACGGTATTGTAATGCGGATGTGGTATAACTGTTTTGACTTTAACCTTTTGCCCCGTGTATGTATAGGAGTTTCGGCGCGTTACACCAAGCTGTATGGTCCAATCTTCAAGATCAATGACGGTATGACTAAAATGAGTTACATACATGTATGAGTATGATATGTAAATGTTGCCAGATGCCTAAAATATACTTCTGTTTATTAATTTAAAGCATTCACTCACTTTCCTATGCAATGCGACGCTGTGAGCACCCATTGATCGGAAATTAGAACTCCCGCGCAGTAGAATATTTTTTCAGGTCCTCCTAAAATTGCGGCCAAAAATGGCCAAGTGCCTGGGTTGGCCTGTGAGCCTCCAATGATGCGGCGAGATGGTTTGTGGCGTCCGCGTTTAACTTTTCCGCACTCTAAAATATTAATTATATTTAAAGTTGCATTGAAAAATCTGATTTCGACTGATTTGAAATTTACCGTAGTTAGCACAAGTTAATTCAGCAACTGGATAATCCTCGTCGGGTGAGCAACTTGAGAATTCCTGCATCAAATTTGAATGTTTTTTCGCATACATATTCCAAATATCGGTCGATACATTTATGGATGCCATAAGCGATCGGTGTGTTTTGAGTGTTACCACACTCGTGGCGTTAACGGCACTATAACCCAACATAGAGCATACGGCTGAAGGCGATACCGCGCGATCCCAATTTTTAACACAAGCTGGCGTCCACATTTGTGTGCTTATACGATAGAATTCCAACATGCCTTTCCCTAAATCGCCATTACGATCGCTTAGACGAACTGTTGAGAAGAGCAAATGCAATTCATCTTGGTAATTTTACTATCCTCCACTAAGTATACAGTGAAGCTTGGAACTAAAGGGCAATTAAGGGGAATAACACCATAAGGAGCTTACTTAAGTATTAAGTCATTTGCTCCCCCATTGTCTGAAGCCCACTATATGCTTAGCCTTGTTGACATTATATTTACTTACTGCAATTTCGTTCGTCTTGCCCATACGGACAGTCGATAACGCCGTCACATACGTGATTTATACCTATGCAACGATCATCGCCACAATAGATCTCATCCTTTTGACACCGTTCGCATTTGGCCTCATCTGTTTGGTCGTTACAATCCAAATGACCATCGCATACGTAATCTTTGGGCAAGCAGCGATTTTGATCACACTGAAAACCATCGCATTTGGGGTTCGTCGATGCAATCATCACCTCACGCACTTGGTCGAGTCCAACACAGTCTTCGGGGTTTTCGAAATCTTTAAAGAGCTTACAATTTAAATATTCAGGTAAACTGAGGCCGAACACATCAAAGAAGAAACCACAACGTCGCATAGTTTCGGTGCACAAGGTTTTACAAGGTGGCACAGTTGCTCCGGTCGAACCGCACTTCGGTACAAATAGAGTACAAAGGAACAGTGAGACTAATTCGTAACATCGCACATCAACCAGTGCATCGTAGGCATCTAGATCCTGTAGGTAATCATTAAGTAAAAGTAGATGAAAATATGTAACAAAAGGTATTACCACTTGAGTTTCTAGTTGCCCGAAATGCCCAATGTAATTGGGGAACACGGTGTAGTTGTAGGGGATTTGTGGACCTTGGCAAAACTTCACTATGATAGGTAAACAAGTACCGGGTGCAGGGTTCTTTCCATAAATTGAAGTATCCTCCACATGGACGGTGTTTATAATCGTTTTGTTGACGAATTTTATAGTTGGATAGGCATTGAAATATGCGGCCAAGCCACCAGCAATCATCAATAAAGCGCATGCGTTTATTAATATTTGCCAGAGACGAAACTGCAGTCGACCATTGGTGATATAAGGATTGGAGCTTTTGCGATGATTAATAATCTCCTAAAGTAAACAAAAATTTAGGAAACAAACGGAGCTCTAGATTATTCTAGTTTCATGAAACTTTGTAGCCAACACTGAATAGAATGGAATGAAGTAGTAGTAAGTGTTACAAACTTCCGTTAAGTCCTTACCTGATGCTGTAGTGACATCGTGTTGGGGGCTCCATTTTCGAATCGTACAATTGTTTGTAGGCTAGCCGGAGTGGACACGCATTTGGTAAGTGGCGACATAGGAACCGATTGTTCCATCTCTTCGATGGTTTCATTTTGCAGTTTTTGTTTGTAAACAATTGGCGCCGGGACTGGAACAGAATCGAACATTAACTACATTGTATATAAAATGCCACATTATTATTAATTTGTATCAGTAATTAGACGAATTTCTGGAAAATTCTAGGACGCAAAACCGAAAGGTCTAATGGGTTAAATTCTATTGTAAATTGTTATTGTAAAAATTAATGAAATAACAATATTTTTTCCTCATGCTTTTGTATTTCTCCTTTTCGGGAAACGAACCACAAGCTCGCTAAGTCCCGATTTCGATGAAATACAAAATTTGGTTTTGACTTCAGTTAAAAGCAGTTACTGAGTAAGGAGCTTTTATAACGGAACCGCTTCAAATTAATTTGGTTAGTGGAAACTACTTTGAATTATAGATATCGCTTGCGCCATCGCTAACTTGTATCTGGAGAACTGGTCTTTTTATTAGACCCTTTATTCAATTGGCTAATATCTCAGGATACGATCTTACTTTGCATCAGTTCAATGGTGTTTTATGTCCTTTAAAAATGGTTTACTTACCGCCGCACAACCTTTTTACAGAGAGCGAGGGTAATAAAGGAGCTTCCATTTGCTTTGTATTATAACTTGGACTGGAAGTTTGACTGAAACTATCACTGGAAATATTGGAGTCCTGACGGCAGCTGTATTTGTTACGTGGAGGTGGTAGCACAGGATTTCCCATTCCACTGGATGTTAGCGCAGCAAATCGTGAGCCATTTAAATTAAAAGCATCCACTGAATCCGTATTCCGAACACCCATACCCACTCCCATACCCATACCCGCACCCGTACCGCTCTTATTGATGCGTGCAGCATTCTGCAGTAGCGGTACATCCATAAGATTTTTTGAGTTATAACCAGGACTGGAAGTGACGGAAAAACTGTCACTGGACAAATTGGAGTCCTGTCGTTGATGTAGTTTTGGGTAAACGATAGGGGGAGGTTTACTTTTACCAAGCTTGTTCCGAACGCTTAGTGCTGTCGGTGGTTTCGACGCAGTCGCTGTTGTTTCAATTTGCGTACCATTATTGATGTTATGATCGACACTAATTTGACCGCGCGTTGGCGGTATCGGCGGTACTGGACGTTTTGGCTGTTGATAAACATTGGCTGCATTGTGTGTAAGCGGTGAAATGGCATTATTCGATGTAGTGGCCGAACCTGACAGCAGAGAACCCGTAGAAGTGCCCGAACCAGCCGACACCGTAGAGGACGTGGACGTGGAAGCCGATACCGTGGAGACAGCGTTACTACTGCCCACGCTACTACTGCCGCTGCCACAACCGCTGCTATGTAGTGACTGCTGTGAACTGTTTTTACTGCTGGGTGGCGGAATCTTTGCTACATCTGGATACTGCTTTCGTGTTGGAACTATGGGCGGTTTTTGCTGCACCAATCCATTGTTCATCTGTGTATTCGCATTTGGAGAGTGGCGACTAGGGGGCGCGTTGTTATTACCAACCAAAATATTACATCCTACAGGAATGCGAGTTTCATTATTATTTAAGTTATTGTAATCGTTCATAGCATCATTAAGCAATGTTCGTTCCATTTTAGAGTAATCTTTGGAGACAGAGGACTCGCTTGTCTTCTCTGTTGGACAACTATCGATTGATGACTGGGTATCAACAGATGAGAAACGACTGCGGAAGTCCGCACTAGTCGAGGAGGAGGCAAAACGTTCACTATGACCTGAACCGTAGCCAGAAGAGATGGTGATGGTAGAGTCAGCCGTACTGCTGGACGAGCGATTTGCACGTTTTACAGCGTTGCTCAAATCCCCAGTAAAAGCTACCAATGTCTTTGCTGTGAATGCAGCATTCAGCAGCTTTCCACCTCCCGTGCCTTCGGACGCAGCCTTTGTGACCTTGACAGGTGTCGATGTCAACGACTCATCAAATACAGAATTTTCCAAGCTCATCCGATCATCATCTGAAATAGCGTCGGCATCCAGGCCTGAGTCCACGTATAACGGACGTGTGGCCAGGTCAACAAGCAGGGATTGACTTTGTATTTGTGCCGGGTCTACGCCTACGTTGCCGCCACCAATGCCCGAGTTGTAATAAACCGTATTGCTCTGTTGCTGATGTAGCCGATGGCCGGGTGAAAGGGTTTGTGTTTGCGGTGGATAAACAAAAGCGGTGCCAGCACTGATGTGTTGTTTATCTTTGGTTGGTGTTTGACTTGCGGACGTGGGCGTAGGCGAATCAATTGCTGCGTTCCAAGCGTAATTGCCACGAAACGTTCGCTTCGGGACGGGTGGGGGTGGTGTATCCGGTACAATGCTTGAGTGGGCTGCTGTGTTGGGCACGTTCATAGGTTGGTTTTTGGTGGCACTATTGGCACTGTTGGTCACCGTATTGTATGTGAAAACTTTTTTCTCTTTGCCATTCACCTGAAATCAAACGAATAAAAAGATGGACAATGATGCGTGAATGAAGAATTACATCTCACATACAGATCAATATGTTTACTTATGTATGTATGTAGGTATGTACATATGTTGAAATGGAGATTTGTGTTAGCGCACGCATTTGAATATCTGATAGTGTGTATATCTTTATTATGTACTCGTAAGTATATTAGCATTCCGTTTATTTGTATGTATTGGAGCTCAGCGTGTACCTGAAGGTGATTAATGACTTTGGAATCATTGTTGATTTGAGTTCAGGCCATTACGTATCCTTATTAAACAAATGTTTACTTAGACCTGCATTGGGCGGAATTTGTGCGAATAAAAGTAACGAAAAAATCCGAAAGTCAATGTTTTTATCTCGATGCTTTGTATTAAATTAGGATAACGGTAAATATTTTCCTGTTTTCTGTATTAAATTAAATTAAAAATTATGTGGACTAAGGCGCGGTGATGACACTCAAAACACAGGTGTGATTTGATCAGAGTTTGACCAGAATTGAAGCCTTAACTTCAGATTAGATTTTATTACCTTAAATCAATTTCTTGTCGTGCTCATGCCATTTGATACAGAAATTTTATTGGGTTCTTAAACTAACTTAATCCCAGTAAAGGACGATTCAACAAGTTGTGGACCAACTCCTTACATTTATTGAACACTTTGATATGGTTTTTCGCGATAGCATCAGGAATTTTGACATTGCTTGCTGAGAACCGATGCTACTTGAATATAGACGGAAATAAAATCTAACGAAGATACGATTACCAAAAGGAAAATACACACACTTGAAGCAGGTTCTAAAAATGATGAAACCCTTAAAAGAAGAATTATCCATCTAATATTAATTATCACTCAGTGAATCGTGAGTTCCATCATGTTGCATATTTTTTCTATGAAGTTCGTAGGCTCTGCTCTAATTTTGACCAGAAATAATGTGACATGCGTCGTTTAATTGCGGCAAATGTGCTTTGAAGTCATATACTATGTATGACTGTGTATGTGGCAGCAGTTGCAGAGTATGCGAAAGCGTTATTGTAGTTTTTCGCATTATCCTCAACTGGATGATCAGCATAGTTTGTGCGTGTAGGTGTGTGTGTGTGTGTGAGTGCGTGTTGGTGCGTGCGTGGAATGGCTTCTCTGCAATTGGCCAGTTGCATTCATTGTACTTACAAGGCTTGAAAGCGGCAATGATGACATCGATTGCATGTCCTGCATCGCCAATTGACCAGCTTTATTATGGTTATAATTGTATTGCGGCAACTCGGGAATGGCAACGGTCAGCGTTGGGAGCGCGCCACCATTTGCGGTCATCGCATTTAATTGTCTTGTCTGCATCTGCATTTGTGTGTGTGTTTTTAATGATTGTTGTTGCTGTTGTTGCTGCTGCTGCTGTTGCTGCAACGGCGACGTGTGCTTCTCCTCTAGCATTGGATAGTAGTGCGACGAGTGCCGACGCACCACCACATTGACGGTCGTCGGCAACAGTGCCACCGAGTTGCATTGTTCCTGCTCTTTATCATAAAAGTCCAAGAGGGAGTTGTGCGGCAGTGCCAAGCTGGAGGCCCGTTCCGATCTATGCATAGCATTACATTCAGGCGCGTCACAAATGTTGGTTAATGATTGTAATTTTGTTATTATTGACAATAAATGAGCGTAATTAGTGCGAGTTGATGCGAAAAATCTCACCGTTAGACAGATGTACAATAATGTTTTGGTAATGGGAAATTATTTAACATAAATGCGCATTTTGAGTTAACTTACCGAGAACGGTTTCGCCCTACAACGCCGCCAAAATGATTCTCATTGACACTCAAATGCTTCTGATTAATTGAAAGTGTTGCGCTCATGTTTTTGCAAATCGTCATCAAAAATGTTTAAAATCTAAAAACAAAATATAAAGTTATATAAAAGATAATATGAAACTGTCATGTACTGTATGTTTATTAAGAATTAAATGCGTTACAAAATGAACTCTAGTACCAGAATGCACTTTTCGTTAAATTCATAAGCAAAGTTATTCTTCATAAAAGTCTTGAAATTGAAGTGATTCTTCCAAAATCGTGTATTCGGCAACTTATCTATATATGTATATGTAAAATCAAATTTTTAACATTTGTGTACACCTTCTGATCAAATTTGGCTAAGACTGACAAAAAACAACATTATAACAACTAATATATAAAATTTCCATGTCACAATGTTAGTTGCCGTACTCCTCCGAAATGGCTTTACCGATTTTTACCAAATTGTATATGCGCATTCAGTAGGTCTGAGAATCGCCTACTATCTATTTTCCAAATTGGACAGTTCCAAAATTAACCTTTTTCCATACACATTTTTTTTGCTTTGTTTTTCATTATTCTGATTTGTAAATTATTTGATGAGCTGTACAAGATATACGACGACATTGACGTAGTTCAGCGAATTAAAAGACAGCGGCTACGCTGGCTAGGTCATGTTGTCCGGATGGATGAAAACGCTCCAGCTCTGAAAGTATTCGACGCAGTACCCGCCGCGGGAAGCAGAGGAAGAGGAAGACCTCCACTCCGTTGGAAGCACCAAGTGGAGAGGGACCTGGCTTCGCTTGGAATATCCAATTGGCGCCACGTAGCGAAGAGAAGAAACGACTGGCGCGCTGTTGTTGACTCGGCTATAATCGCATAAGCGGTGTCTACGCCAGTAAAGAAGAAGAAGAAATTATTTGAATCGTTCAATTTCGGTCGTTTGCTTTTTTGTACCAGCTATTCAAAAGAAGAATTATTAAAAATTATTCAATATTGAGTTTTGCTGTTTGGTGAAATCGATCAAATTCATTTGCAAGTACGTCACCAAAGAAAGCAACATGGCGATTATTGACCTTGAACGAGATATTATTATCAAATGGGTCGATACATGAACTGCAATGAAGCGCTTTGTAGGTTATTTACTTTTGCAATGCATGAACCTTTTCCTAGTGTTGTACATCTCGCAGATCATTTGGAGAAGCCCAAAGTGTGTATTTCAACCCAGAGAATACAGTACAGCCAACGGAAACACCGCCAACAACAAAATTGACATTGACGAGTATTTTCTCGACTTGCGTCAGTGATCCGTTTGCGAGAGAATTGCTCTATTCAGAAATGCCTTGATGTTATACCTGAAATGCATCGTCGAAGAAATGTTTACACAGAAAACAAGGCCAACCAGTAGATGGATGGTGTATTCTCAACTAATGCATTAGGATGAATTTACACAATCCAACCAAAAAACGATGATCGCTTTTACCTTCCGTTGCTATTGATTAATGTACGTGGTTCAACTTCATTTGAGTCATTGCGTACTCTGAATGGCACGGTGTGTTCAACTTTTTGAGAAGCATGCCAGCTATTACAATTGCTGGAAACTGGTAATCGCTGGAATCAAACGATGGACGATGCGTCAGCTACTTCGCATGCTACTGAAGTTCGCGCACTTTTCGCGATGATCATTTCAACATATCAGCCTTCAAATCTGCGTCAATTATGGGGTACGAACAGAAATTACATTGCCGAAGACATCTTACATCGTATTCGCTAAGAATTGGAAATGGGCAAAATCCGATCATCTTGACAATGAAGACGAAGCCGTGAATTATCCAGTGAAATTACTAAATTCTTTGGAAAGGCTTGATTTGCCGCCGCATCATTTGCGTCTCAAAGTTGAATCTGTCATTATTATGTTTCGCAATCTTCATGCGCCGAAACTGTGTAATGGAAACCGCATGATTGTGACGCACCTATGGAGTACGAGGGGGCAGGATGCTTGATTCTACGAATTCCTTTAAGTTCCAACGATTTGCCATTTCAGTTCAAACCTATACAGTTTCCAGGAAAAATTGCATTTGAAATGACTATTAACAGGACACAAGGATAGTCGCTAGAAGTGTGTGGCATAAATCTGAAAATGCCATGTTTTTCACACGGCCAGATATACGTGGCGTGCTCACGAGTTGGAAAACTATCTTTTCTGTACACCGAAACAGAAACCAAAAAGTGTTGTTTATCAACCTGCGTTACATTGAAAAAAAATGAAATGATAAATTTAACTTTCTTTTCATTTCAAAAAACATAATTTCACGCAGGAAAACGGCTGCGGGGTCAGCTAGTATTTTAATAAAAATATCTTTTCTCACTTTCAAAACAGGCCCCTGAGCCAATACATGCATACCAACGCAACGATTTATCATACACTTGTTATAAGTCTCGGTTGGGATGGCCTTTGATGTGCCTTTAACGTATAACTTTTTTTGGCGAAAATGGTGGTTGAACAATTACACTCGTCTCGTGTTTGGCCAAAAAGTCAATCGCAATCAAGGTATAGTGAGACGGCGCATTATCGTTGTGAAATATTCATGAATATAACGAGTTTTTCAATAATGCAATGGGGACTCATGGAGTACGTGAGGATTGCTGTCTGATTAATAAGGCATTTTTTGCTTATTGACAAAGCCATTCAGAATCATTGCTCAGCACAATTCACGAATAAATGACGATTCTGGTGGTCAAGTGGCTTCAGTTCTTGCGTCAATTTGATCCTGTAAGGATGCAAGCCAAGATCTTTATGCAAAATTCGTCGCAACGACATCACAGAGATGCCCAACGCTTGAGAATTTGAAATTGCAAACCTCACTGAAGAGAAATGTCAAAAGATCGAAAAAAATATGGCGTCGTTTGCCATCCCTATCGGTCCACTTTTGTGGCGTACCTTTTGCAAAACCCTTTTGTATTCCCTATAGACCGTTTGACTTTGCGATATGAATCCGTGGTAAACCACTCCAAAGAAAAATATGAGCGTCTCTTTGATTTTTGACCGACTTTGACGTGGGTTCTTCGGTTTTGGCTAATTTTTGGAGTGCCAATCGCTAGACACAATTTCGACGTCACATTAATAAAAGATAATCATATAAAGAAGGAAAAGCTAAATCCGAGTATAACCCATTATTTCATACTGTTGCAATTTGCAAGATTGAAGCCATGGAAGTATTTTCATGTACATGAGGCCTGTTAGTTATATACATATAATATCCATTCTAAGGACAAATATGCGCCGATATTGGAAAAAAATGCTCTCACAATTTTCATTAAGATAACTAACATATTGATCCATATATAGTATGCGGTATAAAGTCACCCAGAATTTCGAAAATCTTTATACCTGGGGTCCCTTAGGTAGCTTAAACAGTTTTTGTTGATTTGACAATTTTTGGCCATAAGGTGTATGCCACTAAAGGCATTTTGCAAAGTTTTATCTCGTTCAAATAATTTCTTGAACAAAACTATTATACTCGGTAGCAAAATGTTGCAAGAGTATAAAAAGGAGCATGATAACGAATGTTAAAATGGTTGTTGTTGCAGGGTGGTAACAACTGGTCACAATCATTCCTTTGTTAGGGAATACCAAAATCGCAATGTCAGCTAGAACTTACGTAAAAGTAACGATAATTCGAATCACCATAATCCACTGAAAAATTTTGAGTTAGAGAGGCTTAAGGAAATGTGTATGGAATTCGACTTCTATTGCCAATTCAAGAGTTCGAGTTATGGAGAACTTCGAATTATAGAAGCTCAATTGTATTGATTTTATGTTAATGTTAATTTAAACCTTTTTTCGTAAAACTTTCTCTGAGGAAAGGTTTCCAGAGTTTCATAAAAAATATATAGTATAAGATGTAGATGGCCGTTTAAAATTTCTTATAACTTTCTTTAAATGACATTTAAAGTTTCTTTAGTTCAATTCGCTTGAATCAAATTTACAGTCAAAGAAACTCTTAGAAAGTTCTATAGGTATTTGGTAAGAATTTAAAATTAAGCCCTTGAAATTTATAATTTAATTGTAGCTTCTCTCTGTTTCATTACTTCAAAAAATATTTAATTTATTTTGTATTTATCAAGCTTTAATATTACAGAGAAATATATCCAAATATACACCAACTCCTCAAAACAGTTGCATAATCTCTATACATAAAAAGTACGTGTCACGTTGTCTGTCCGCGATGGGCTCCTAAACTACTGAACCGATTTTAGTAAAATTTAGCACACTATGTCCAGTTCAGACCAACTTAGAAGATAGGATAGTAAAAATAATTAGAAAATAAAAAATACAGCGAAAGCTCTATTAAATGGACGTTATATTAAGCGGACAACTCTATTAACTGGACAGAAGAAACGTTTTCGCCTTTATTCGTAAATTTTACTGTATTGAATACATAGTTTATTATATGAATAATAGTTTAAAATGTATACCACAGCAACGCGTGGCCGGATCCACTAGTAACATATATAACCAGATATACATATACATACATAGCTTAAGGAATCATCTCAGTGTGATGCTCTGAAAATTCAAAGATTTTCGTGATTTTATTTTTTAATGTTCAAATTAACTAATCGGACCGGTTTTCTTTTTTATAAATAATAACATTCATGAAAAATACAAAATTTTTTTTTATGTTTATTTATTGGGTGTTTGATAGTTAAATAAATTGTTGAAATGACGCGTAAAAAAAAGATCTTCTATGATGTCCACGATTGCGGCTGCAATTTTGGTCTAAAACAAAAATTTCAAAAATACTATTAATCTGAAGGAAAGTCGTTTTCGCGCTTTGGAAGCTTTTTGTTTTTTTAAATTTGACAAAATGGCGGCGGTTTGAACAAAAAGTATCGATTTTGGCCCTTTTTTCGATAGCTTTTCGTAGAAAAAAATAGAATGATTAAAAAAAAGCTTCGTTTGAAGGTTGGATTTGTAGTGTTCCACCACTCTGTTCTGTAGCGACTATAATAATTTGAATTTCGATTTAAAAATTTTTGTTTATTACACTGTACACTATCCGGTAATGCAACAAAAAAAAATCGATTTTTCGATAATTTCACACTGAGACGATCCCTTAAATTTATTATATTATTGAATTGTATTTTAAATACGGAAAACTCTAGAAAACATCTCCATCTATTTTAAATAAATTTTCTCCGAAACACAACGAGTATTCTGAAGTGTTTAAGTTATTATCGCAATAAAGCGTAATAAATTATTCCAAGAAAAGAAAAGTCGGTGAGCATTTTTAATATTTTGAAATGGCAAAAATGTATAAATAAATAACCAAGAGCGTATGTTTGTGTATGTAAGTATATTTAATGCCACACATGTTGATATAAACACACACACACACACACCTGTTTGTTGTGCATTCATCTAAGTATATGTAGGTACATGGGTGTGTGTGTGAGTATAAGCGAGTAAATTTCAAAATAATGGTAAGCATTTAACGATAAATAACACTATTAGGAAGCCTAGAGAATGCAAATAAACAACCGTTAGAGCTTAAATGGGTGAGGTGTGACCACTGTTGCATGACATTAAATGGTCACAGTGACAGGCGTTAAAATGTGTGACTACCTATGTGTATGTATATTGCTGAGTGTGGGAAATGGGGAACGAGTGTATGAGTATACTGAACCACATAGAGAAATTAACTGGTTTCAAATGTACCAAGTGACGTCTTACAATTTTATGCTATTGTTGATGTCACCGTTGATTCAAATACTTCGAACTAATTAATAAATTAATTGATTTTAGGGACGTAATACTAGAAGATTGCAACTATTTCGGTGTAAAGAACAACTAAGCTTGGTTCTAGCAGTTCTAAATTAATATCTCTTCGATAATGTCAAAACTGTAAGTCACATTCCAAGTGGTGTAAGTATAGTCTCTTCTGAACCAGTTCGCTTCACACGTTAAAACGTAGAGTATAAGCATCAACAGAAAATTTTCTGGGATGAGATTTTCTGAATACCGGGAATTCTATGCGCACAAATACATACATGAACACAAGTTTCTATGTACTCGCAATGCCGCTTCAAGCAATACGTAGTTGGGTGAATGTGTTGGGCCTAGGACAACACGATGGCACATAACAATAGATAAATTTATTGAATCCGTGAAATTAGGGGGCAGAACGACAATGACAGCCGTGCCAACCTGCAACAACAAATTATATATTCACAATATTACTTTGGCCACATTATCTGAAGGTCCATCTGCAGCGTGGCATTCTTGGTGGCGCTCCGAATGCTCATGCGTGTTTGGCTATGCATGAGTGAGCGTGTGTGTGTCGATTGTGGCTGTAAAATAGGTAGTATTTGCGCTTGCTGCGCACTAATGGATTTGATAAGCACACGGGAAGTTCATGAATTACATACATATAAGGAATTCGCCTTTGCCACAATTTGCTCTGTGCGTCAGTGCGTGTATAATTATTTTTACAGTGGTGTACTATACATGTTTTCCTCAGTGCGTAGATAATAATATAAAAAAGTTGTGTGTTAATGTTTGATATAATTATTAATTTTATTTCCAAGCCCCATGACCAATAATTATTACAAAATCATAGGTTTAGAAACACAATTCGTTCACTGGGTCCCCTCTCACTCCGTAATATTGCCCCACCTATGTAAGTTAAGATACAATAAAAATGTATATGTATTTAGTGCAAAGCTAGAATTAACGAGGTCCTCATTTATCCGATTATATCAATTCATTTGGACTCAATTACAACGAAGCTATGAAGCAACGCAATTGCTCATACGCCGCGTCACCCCTTACACAAGCAAATTTGTTTCGCTTATTCCTATATGTTTATACGAGTACAATTATATAGTATATGTTGGCAATAAAAACCTTGAAAAGTGTAAAGAAACGTAAAATCTGTTGGGTAGATTCCCATACGGATCTGTTCAAGCAAGTAGACTAGTTTAGGGAAATTTCCAAACCCACACATCACTTGACCAATTGGAATTAAGCTTAACCAAATCTTAAAAAAAATCAATCGATCCAAAATCACCACATCTCCTCGAACCTCCGAATTTGTGTACAGCCTATTTGTTAAATAAGTTATAACTTTAAAATAGAAGAAGGTATATATTATTCCAAAGCACCACATATCCTTCCCTAGCTCCCATAATCCGACTATGAAGATATCCGCCATTCTTGTGTGAGAGTTTTATATCAATCGCTCAGTTTAATATGTCTATTTTGTAAAGTAAGTTCGTACTCAAATGGTGAAGGACGGTGCACAGCTTTGCCGCTTAACAAAACTCATTTCAAAGTCTGCGTTAATTATAATTTCAGTTTATTTTGGCTTACATGCTTACAATCACAGACATTACTAATATTTAGTTTTATTTCGTAATCAAAATAATATTTTCTTCGTTTTCAAATAATGAAGTCACTCATACGCCATGGCAACAATAACCTTCTTAATCATAACAATAAGAAGTGCTTCGTAACGATGGCACGAGTATCATAAAGAGCATACAAAGTGGGTTTGCAGATGCAACAGTTTTCTTAATCACACTCAGACGAAACATAATAAGCTTCTACACTTGTGTACTGTTTAAATTTGGTTTGTCTATGCTGCAATAGTAAGACAGTGAATTCAGTTTCTCACACATATTTTATCAGCAGTTCGCACTTGATTTTCGACTTGAGATATGGAAGTCTCGCCTTTGTAGCATAACTTCAAGACGTTGATAATAAGCAAGACGATTTTTCGATTTTTTCGAGTTTCAATTAGTTTGAGACAATATTGCAAAACACTGCTTCAAAATCTAATGATTTTTTTTAACTAGCGAACATACTAACTAATTCTTTACTATCATTGGGCCTCCTTGTTCGTTTTCTGAATGCAAAAATTAATGTATATTATATATGCAACTTGCAAATACTACAAACATGATTGCCACAACAAATGCAACACATAAATGGCTCTAGCCAGCAGGCAAATATAATGATTTCCTGACAAAAGTTGTGCAATTACTTGCTGCGGTCATCAGGAATTTTTTTAATGTTGTCCATATTGCTAATATTGCAAGCACTCGTTGTATGGAGAAGTATAGATAAAAGGAGGAAGAAGCTGCACAAGCCTATGAAGAGCATAAAGAGAGCATGATATTTGTGAAAAATCTAAATTATTTTGAAAAATTATAAAGAAAAAGTTGTAAAAACCAAAAAGAACTAAATTATTTTAAATATTTCCGGAGATCATTAATTTAATCTCGCATGGTGAGTTTACAACAACCAAACTTAAATAATTTAATTGCATTCGCAAGTTGCCGTTAAAACAACACAAATGAAAATTTGTTTATCGTTTCTATGCGAACTGCTGCGGCATAGAAAATGGTGTGTGACTTGAAAAATTTGCTGCCCCGACTCCGGCGAAATTGTGGACACAGCAATTCAGTGAACAGGTCGACAGTTGAATGTCAACTTCAGTGAAAATAAGTTTTACAGGCTTACGTATTTGCATATGTGTGTGTGTGTAAGAAAACTTAGTGTCGCATTAAAAAATAATAAATTGTAAGAGTTATCAAAAGTCCCTGGAACACTACATTCAACTAGGTTGTACTGTGCGTTCATGTGTACTTGAGAGTCACCCAGTATGCCAATGTGAGTATCCCGAGCTGGGACAGTCTTGGTACACTTTGATAGACTGTAAAAAAGTAACTAAATACATTCGTCACACTCTAGTTACGTCAAAGTTCATTATGTTTTCTTTTTTTCAAGTATCTTTCACACTCAATTGACTTTGGCAAACTTTTGGAAAAACCAGGTCCAGATAATTTGAAACAGACATAAAATTACCACAAAGCGACAGGGAAAACTTTTACTCGATACCGTTGATATCACTGCTGAGGAATATCGGATAAAAATAACGATTGTTTACATGACATGTATCCAAATCTAGAAATATTAACATATTTTATTTAGTTATATTAGCAATAACTATACGAGGCTCCTTTCTTTGAATATTACCAGCAAACTGGTTGCCTTTCGACACCAAGATGTAGCACTGCCGAACTACATTTTTAGTTGGCGAATTTAAGCTTTAAATAGCGTTGTCTCTGCGGCACTTCACTTGTGTTTATTTGAATGAAGTTAATGTGACAGGGCAGAAAAGTGAGGGCGGGGGGTGCTGGGTGAGCCCAGCTTTGTGCTCTGGAGTGTAAGTGTCGTCGCAGCGTAGCAGAAATGTTGCCAATTGAAAGCGGCAGCTCAAACATGACAAGAATTTTAAATGAAAGCTTAAGTCCATCCAAAAGTGTCTGCCAAGAATTTTTTACTCATGCGCCCGTATCGCTCTCATAATGCCTACACAAACTTTCTCTCTGGTCGATTTGGTAGTCAGCAATGTTATGTGTTTCTGCCAGTTTTTCTATGTATGTTTGCTTGCCTATTTTTTGTCTAACGGTTTGTTAAGCAGTGAGCTCATGTCCTTGCATTTATTCATTATCTACGTTTGTTTCTTTCGTACACGTACATATATGTATATGTATATGTAATACATGTATCCTGCCGCACGGACGTTCCAGTGCTCTTTTCATATATTTACTGCTTATGTATGTGTGTGTGTAGGGGCTGTCGGAACTTTTTCAACACGAGGACACATTTTATACTATTTGTCCTTTTTACAGACTACATACAGACATTCCTTATATAATTTGGGCAATTTGTTTGTCAAACAAAATTTAGTTGATGATATTCAATTGAAAATGCAAATCAAATTAGAAATACATATATACTCCTCTACAAATGTGTGAGTGAATGTTTAAGCTACTCCGTCGGGTCAATTTCACAGCATTTACTCGATAATATATGTAAGAAATGTATTCGCAGACGGTTGAGTGAAGATTGGGAAGCAATCAAAACCCTCTGAGGTCTAGTGGATTTTAATTGAAAATCAAAATTTACCTATTTAGTACTTACATATATAAATATCCATAATATATGTTTATTACGTAAGTAGTACAAGGTGATATGAAAGAAAAGAGAGCTATTGGACGACACACATCAGTACATACTTAGATCCTATCTTATGTATAGAAGAGTGAATATGTGTAATGCTTTTTATACACCTACTTCTTGGTCCTGTAATCCACATCGTATAACTTTGCGTCATTCATATAGAGATAAGTGGTCTTCACGAACCTTAATTATATTGTATACTATTACATTGTACGTTGCCGTACGTTCGATATTACTTTCAAAATATAAATCAAGCACCATTAAAGTTATGGGAATTAAACTTTGAGTAAACAATGTCAATGTTATCTTACATCAAAAATAGTCGAAACCGGACTACTGATTTTCAAGTCCCCATATACTACACATGTCTATACTTAGCTATATTAAGTTTGTCACGAAGTTTGTAACACCCAGAAGGAAGCGTCGGAGACCCTATAAAGTATATACATATGTAAATGATCAGTATATATCTGTCTGTTCGTCCGTCTGTCTGTCTGTGTATATACGAACTAGTCCCTCAGTTTTTAAGATATCGTTTTGAAATTTTGCAAACGTAATTTTCTCCTCAAGAAGCTGCTCATTTGTCAGAACTGCCGATGTTGGACCACTATAACTTATACCTGCCATACAAAATGAACGATCGGAATCAAGTTCTTGTATGGAAAACTTTCACATTTCACAATGTATCTTTTCAAAAGTTGACACAGATTATTTTCTAAGATAAAAATGTAATATACGAAGAAATTGTTCAGATCGGCTTACTATAGCATATAGCTGCCATGCAAACCGGACTATAGGAATCAAGGGCTTATAAGGAAAACTTTCGCATTTGACGTGGTATCTTTGCAAAATTTGACATGGATTACTGCTTATGGTAATAACATATTCTCCGCAAAAATTGTTCAGATCGGATTACTATAGCATATAGCTTCCATACAAACTGGACACATAGTTACTAAAAGAAATACACATGTGAAGGTTATATTAGCTTCGGTGCAGCCAAAGTTAACGTTTTTTCAATTATTTTAAGATGTTAGAAATATGTCAAATATACACATACCAGTGGATCCGACCACGCGTTGCTGTGGTACGAGTATACATTCAATACAGTGAAAATTTTATTTACGAATGAAGGCAAAAATGTTTTTGTCGGTATAAGAATCCAAGGGATCGTATTTAGTTCTTTTAATATGTTATACAAATAAATTTCATTGAAAAAATAACGAATTTAAAACTGCTTTCTCAATGTCTGGTTATCAGCCTTTCTTTCCAGTTAATAGAGTTATCCGCTTAAGAGATAGTACTTCATAAACATCAACATAGTGTGGGATCAGCCAATGTGCATGGTTAACGGAGATGCCCGCTTAATAGAGGGTCCATTTAATAGAGCTTTGTTTTTGTTGTTCTATCTTCTAAGTTGGGTCGAACTGGACACAGTGTGCTAAACTTTGATAAAATCGGTTCAGTAGTTTAGAAGACCATCGCGGACAAACAACGTAACACGTAGTTTTTATATATAAAGATTTATATATGCTAAATTCAACGTATCAAAGTAATTTAGTTTTCAATTAATTCGAGTAAACAATAAACTAATAGCTTTAGGAAATATAGCTAAAACTTACAAGTAAATCTATAACCGATTAATCTATGAGCAAACAACCGCATTTTAAACAAAATGTACTTGAAATACATATATACATAAGAACTTTACACGTTTTTCTTCAAAATGGAACAAATAAATGAAAAATCAAATCGCATTATTTCGATGAAAATACTCATAAATGCCTGGTCCATGCTCCGTTCACACATATGTATCTAAGCACAGAAACATTTCCATTTTTGTATTCGTATTTTATTCGTATATGGACTGGGAATACATATGTACATATTCGGGCATACTCAAATATGAATAAAATTTATCAAAAATAACGTCACACCTACGCCATTGTCCGCCGTCGGAGCCAATACACAACAATCGAGGTAAACAGATTGGAACAAAACAAGGCATTTTCTGCTGCCCCAGGCAACGAGCCAGCCTCTTTTGTAGAATCGTAACTTAAAAACACGCATACATACGGTAGCAGTGGTAACACTTTCCCAACACTCAAAAGTACTTTAAAATATCGATAGAATTATATTGATTGGCCAAGTGGATACAAAAGTTTCAATGCTGCTTAATAACATTGAATCTATAAAAACAAGTTGCCGGCTTATATAGTACATGCATGCCAATAAAAATTAAGCTTATGTTTTCATTTCATTTTGTTTAATGTTCGCTTCATTACTAACACCGCAGCTCCGATCATGAATTTTACAGCACGTAATTGCGCGCAGATGTTTATGTGTGGGTGTTTGCCGGATAAAAAATCATTATCCATCTTACTTTCTCGATGGCTACTTTCATAGTTGCATGCTTGAGCGTTATTTCTTTACCGTAAAAAATAAAATAAAGTCAGACATCAACGTTTGCCATGAAACCGTTTGTTATCAACAGGTTGCCTGGCGATGAGAAAAGTAAATCGCAGTTATTCATTAAAAGAATAATACTTCGTCATATCTACTAATGGCTAATGGAAAATGAATAGAAATCAATAAAACTCAATAAGAGCTAAAGGGATTGCCAAGGAAAGGCACTGCAAATAAGTGAAACTAGCAATATAGATAAAAAAATAATTTTAAGCTAGTGAACTACTTTCTTACTAAACACATGTTTGACAGTACTTCCCTTTGTGTTAAACTACCTTCATTCTTTAACTGAAACCAGTTCTCACATTCACCTTCAAGCTAATGATCAAATTGTAATCACCCTTTACTGTCAATACTAAAGAATCTCATAATTATTATGATTGCGATGTAGCTTATTTAAGCCAATTAAATTTGGACACTCTTGGGCATACTGAAATGCCGTGCAGAAGTAGGGACCACAGGCCGTATGAGCGATATTCTGATTGTGTAATCATTTTTATAAGGAACAAGTGCGACACCATCAACAATGTGGCATTAATTACTGTGATTGATATTTATTAAATAAATTAAGAGTTGATCAGTGTTGAATATTTCTAATGAATTCAGTGCAACTTTTACTGTCAACAGAAAATTCTCCAAACTGCTCGCATTGCCAGTTTATTGCTTGGAATTTCTAAGATTGACGAGTATGAGAAGATTCCCTAAAGAATGTATAATGAAGTTCAAAGCAATGGCTAGTAAATTGTTGGCATATGGAAAATGTATAACGGATTATATTCTTCTGGATAAGACTACAGCTGTTTCGCAGCGATATTGCTATACTAGGGTGTGAGAATATCTCTTTGTGGCAACTAAATAGGAATTTTACTTGTTAAAAAAAAAAATTGTTCACAAATGTAAAAATATTCGTAAATATCCAAAATCTATCACCGTTTTCGGATTTATCTCCAAAGGTGATTTCAAAATTGCGTAGTCATATACATATATGTACATATTGACTACGACCCAAGCGCTTTGAAGAGCGCAATCTCAAGAGTGATAATTTTCATTTATTTACCCTTCAATTTCATGATATGTTTCTGTAGGACTTAGCGTTCGCCAACTTTTACTGATCATCCCTGTAAATACTCGTATATACGAACGGCTGTGCGCTTAGGCGTACTCGTATTTGTTGTTTGTATTTGCGTAAAGAAGAAGTTTCGCGTAAGCAAGAACCTAAAATTCCAAGATATCGCACGTAGCAGCAGAATCATAAACAGGTGGCACGCTTGACGGCATGTTGAAGGTATTTCAAATAGTCTGAGTTGTCGAGCAGTTCCGGAATGCTTGAGCCTTTAGGTATCGCCGAGCATTGTTGCTATTGATTTTTAACTTCATTATGGTAATAGAACATTTTGTCGTTTTACGGCACGGACACTCGTTTAGGCAAATATGCTTTTATAAAATCTCCGTGGAGGTATGCACACGATACACACTTACATACGTTGCGGGCAAATGTTTATGTAACTTCGGAAAAATATTGTATGTCTGCACAAGACTGTGTTGCTTTAATTTGCATGGATACGAAGAGCATGTGCAGACACACGCAAACATACACATATTTCTGTTGGGCATTGTTGAATATGTAACAATATTTTCTTAGGATAGCAACGATTGCATGCTGTGAAAGATTTCTTACACAATGTGGAAATATTTGAAATCGGAATACAATTACTGCTAAATTTGTGTATACTCGGTAAGTGTATTATTGAGTAAGTGATTGGCCATTCAACTCAGGCTATGTAAGGCACAAATAGCAGTTTCATATAGCTGATAATGTAATAAAACAGATGTCAAGATTTGGTGTTCTAACGATGCTTGTGACCCTCTCTAAATTCATAACACTCCAGCTATTTCATGTCCTGACTGTCAGTCTGTATTATTTTGCCTTTGCCTTTCCGCAATTCTGCTCAGATTTATCTTTCTGCACTGCAAACCGTTACAAGCAGCGACTGCCCGCCCACTCTCCCAAACCAGATGTACTTTTAAATTACTTAGTCTTTATGTATCCTCTGTCTTTTAATTAGGTAAGCGCATATGAGTACACACAATATGTATTTTCCCGCATGCATACTCAAGGCAATTGCTCGCACTTTACATATTATACATTATACATTATACAATACACAATTCGCTCTCTTGTCTGCTAATGTGAATAGGCTGCTTTGAGGCATACATTCTCCCAGTTGATAGGATTGCATCTCATTACAGTGGTAACTAAGGTGTAAAGGTAATGACTGGAAAATTAGAAAAAGTATGTAATCATTGTACACTTATAAGTAGTTGAGGACTTATACGCACACATACACATACACAATGGCAATTGCCGTTTTCATAAAGGCATTGTGTTGTTATGAAAGAAGCAGACAATAGTCACAGATGTACAAACAAACACATGTGCATGTTGCATATTCAGGCGTTTCAGCTGGTAGAGCACTATGAATCCCTGGTGTGAAATGGTGAATTCTAAGAGGATACTTTGCATTGCGATGAAACGGGTTGAATAAGTGCTTTATGTCGCAGTCGCAGTAGACGTGTGGCAAATGAAATGATGCGATAAGTAAACAATGGAGATATGAAAAAACGAAAGTGTGCAATTTGCAGACACAAGCACGACAATGAAGGAAATGAAGGCGAAAGGTATAATGAGGTGGAAAGTGCAACATGTTGTAAGTCATGATTTAATTGATTATGCACACCAGATCGGTTTTTGTGCTGTCAGCTGACAGCAGGTATTTGCTCTCTGCGTGGAAAATACCGCAGTAAAAGTGTGTTGAGATATTTAAGCATTGATATATTGGCTTATTCATATATTGATAACTGATGTATTATACAAAACAAGCGATACATTCGAATGCCTATTAATTAGGCACCCTCACAGGTTACCAAGAGGTTATCTGATCAAATTTGACTCAGACTGTCCATTTTTAACTGTGCACTCAAACTGGATCGATTAAATTTGTTTCCTAGTTTGATAAAAACTTTGTTTAACTGCAATATGATATTTAAACTCCACATGTCTCTTGAGGGTCGTCCTTCCACCTCTCTTACGGAACACTCCTAGAGTGAAATTTTGAAAAAATCGATTTTCAAATCGATATCTAAAACATTTTTTGAATTACAGCCTTTTACAGCGCAGTCACTTAGTTTAATCTGCTCAACTAGTTTGTCATCAAACACTTTTTCTCAGAAAGGCATTTTTGGAATTTGTTACAGTGAAAAAATCGTTACCGAAAGTTGAAGAGGGAAGCGAAACGCTTTTGCAGACAGAAAAAGAGAGAGACCGAAATGCGTGACTATGAAGAGCTTGACAAGCGATCGTCAGGGATAATACTCGAATATTCTATGAAAAGATGCGGCGACTAACAGTAGGTTTCAAGACCGGAGCATACTCTTGTAGATCCCCCAAAGGTGATATAGCGACTGATGCACAGAGCATGCTAAAATTATGGATGGAACATTGTCCAGCCTGCAGACGTTCCATTGCGCGACCATAAAGAAGTTCGAATAGCAATCACCCGCCTGAAGAACAACAGAGCGGCGGGGGCCGATGGATTGCCGGCCGAGCTATTCAAACACGGCGGCGAAGAACTGATAAGGAGCATGCATCAGCTTCTTTGTAGAATATGGTCGGACAAAAGCATGCCCAACGACTCCCTTTCGTGTGACTTTTTCTATCTGCTGCTGGAGAAAATAATTCGAGCTGCAGAACTAAGTCGAGCAGGTACAATCTTCTTGGACGAAAACACTCCAACTCTGAAAGTATTCGATACAGTACCCGCCGGGAGAAGCAGAGGAAGAGGAAGGACCAGGTAGAGAAGAACATAACTTCGCTTGAAATTTCCAATTGGTGCCACGTTGCGTAAAGACGAAACGACGGGCGCGCTATTGTTAACTCGACTATAACCGCGTAAGTGGTGTCTACGCCAGTAAAGAAGAAGAAGATAAAAATCGAAAACAAATGATCCGATTATCATGAAATTACTTAGTTTTCGTATAATTAAAAAAAATTTCAAAAATTTCTGTTTGTGTACAAATATAAATAAAATACTTGAAACTGTATTGTTTTTGTTAGTCCGGGTCAAACTTTGAAATTCCGGGTTTGAAAAATGTATCTCTTGCTTTTGTACCGAGTGTGTCTGCGTCGGTACGTCTCTTAATTAACTCACAACTGTTTGTTGTAGCAACAAACATATTGTATACATTCAAAATTGCCTCATTGTCCCTTTTTCGAAACGGAAGTGCCTTGACAACACACTTTCATAAACGAAGGGAATCACTCGCACCCGTACGCACCACCATACATGAGGAGAGTGTGTTAAGAATGCGTTTCAGATTGTTGAAGTGCACTGAGAATGGAAACGATGCCAAACATATCAAACCGGAAACGAGATAGTCGTACAGAACTGATGGGCGGAAAATTTCAAAGAAGCGAGCACTAAAATTGAAGTGGAAATGAAAAACATTCCTGCCCTGCAGAAGCAACTAAACTTGGGTCCAACGTATAGAAAGGCAGTATGTAGTCATGCAGATGATTGTGCTATCAATAACTAGTATTTCTATATCTATTCTATTCAATAAATGTATATTTATATGTGCGAGTTCTGGATATGCTTCATTAACCAAAGCAACAAATATCTAGAATTTTAAACCATTGAACATTTTTTGGCAATTTATTCTTTTACTCTCGTACGAGTATAAGTAGACTGAGCTGAGCAAAAAATCTTAAAAATCCCTGAAGTTCTTCCTTTTTTTGATTTTATAATAGGCAGAAGAGGTGAGGAAAAAGGCAGATAATGATAGTTTTATACCCTGAACAGAGTATATTAAGCTTGCCACGAAGAATGTAACACCCAGAAGACAACGTCTGAGGCTCTTTAAAGGATATACTTATTTGCATAATCTTCCTCTTTACTGTCGTAAAAATCGCAGGCGCTGTCTTTTAATTCCCTGAAAAATGTCAATATTGTCGTATATCTCATACAGCTCATCGTTCTATCGAACGCAGTATTCGTATATATCTTTTTCCTTTCTTTCGAAAACTCGTAACGTCGATTGATCAGCTTTTATCATCGTCCAAGCCTCTGCACCATATAGCAGGTCGAAAACAATGACTTATAGAGTAATGTTTTTGCTCTTCGAAAGAGGATTTTACTTCTCAATTGCCTACTTAGTCCGAAGTAGCACCTGTTGGGCGCTTTTTACGTGGCGGGTCCCAAACACAGCGCACAACCCTAAAAAGGTATGATTCGCATTCTCAATTTAGCACGCGTCGTTCTTTGGCTACCCAGAGAATACGTGATCTAATACCGGAAGTCGTGAGCTGATTGAGCCATAAGTAAAATAATCGTTTCTGGCCATTCCTAAGTGAAAGGCGATCAGAGAACTTTCCTCGCTTGCATGAGCTTCTACAAATGACTCCATCCTCTTACGTGATCTACTTGACGGACGGAGTTTATATAGACATGTTCCTCAGTTTTTGTAATATTAATCTGAAACTTTGCAAATGCCCTTTTCTAACAAAAAAAAGCTGCTCCTTTTCCGGAATCACCGATATTAGCTGCCATAAAAACTGACTGATCTAAATCAAGTTCTTATAAAGAAAGCTTTTTTATATGGCATAAAATTTTGCTCAAGGCAGCCCTAAAACCTCCGAATAACTTGTTCATCATTAATAATTATTCAGATCACTATAGTATACCACAGAGCTACAATGCAAACTGATTGACTCTCTATAGGAACGCAAAAGGAAATTTATCTTTAAAGCTAAAATTGAAATAAACGAATCGCACAACGAAATATATACCAACAAATGGATGACTATTGAAAGGAAGCTGAGCTAAATTGGAAAATCCTAGCTAAGCTCCTCGCAGTCGTGTGGCGCGCGACGCTCTGCTGCAGCAATGCAAATTTCCAACAAGAAACGAACAAAGGAGTATAAATCCGAATCTGTTTATGTTTGCATTGTTGCGTTTGTAACTGGGAATTGCAGAGTCTTCAGTATCCATGAATGCAGCGCAAGTAAGCAAGCGCTTATACCAGTATTCATATTTAGTTATATGGGAGTGGTTAAAGGACAAGAACAGCAAATAGATACAACCTAAAATGGCTGTGGGGCTTAAGTGACTAAAATGACTTAGCTTGCTAAGATAGCACTCAGAACTTCTGCGGTTGAAACAGTCTCGACGAGCAAGTAAGGCCAGTGCATTGAAATGAATTTCCTAAGTTTGTTTATCTCTTCCATGATATGTAAATCATGATACCCCCTCTCTCATGTTGCATGACAAGTGGGCGCAGATATACACCAAAGTTGGCTGTGCCTGGAGATGGCGAAACGCTAAGTACGCTTAGGCAGAGTACATAAGCACAGAGCTCAGTACAACAATGCAAATGGTGCTGACGATGCATTACTTGCTGTCTGTAGGCTCCTGCCTACGTTCATCCATTTACTCGCTAATGCATCCAAATATTTATGTGCATGTGTATGCAGTACACTTTCATAGTTATGAATCAATGCAGCACATCAGCGCTTGGATGGCAAAATACGTGAATGCAAAGCATTTTCTATTACCGCTGAAGAATTCTGCTGATTGTTGGCATTTGGATTTTCAGCCCATTCCATAAAATCAATATCACAAGTCCATGTTACATGTACAGCTGATGTGCGAAAAGAATGCATCAAATTTTTGTGGAAAATGAAACTTTATTGGAATGCACACATTGCAATAATGTCGGCTTTGCTGGTTACACACATCGCATACGATGAAATTTCTATGTGCAAAGGAAAATGAAAACAAAAACAAATACAAAATACATTCATAAATGCAAGTATGTATGTATGTACGGTAAGTAGCTGCTAATGAAAGTTCGCGCATTGCGTTGGATTAAAAAGGCTGCTCCTGCCTGTGGTATGAAACCCTTTTTACTTGGGTTGCTGTTTATTTTTCGGGTTCATTTCAATGTTTTCGGAGTCCTTTTGATATAATTATTGGAATGTTTGGCGGATTCAAATTCAGTTTTTGAAAATAAAACCGATTTATATGTACACTGATATTGCGACAATTAAGGAGAGGAAGAAGAATTGCTTAAAATCTAGGTATATGTTAGAGAGGAACAGATCTTCTACTGAAACTATTCAAGAATGCTCGAAGACCCCGAAAAAACTTAAATTAATTGTCACAAATTATTTACCCTGAAATAGACTCTGGGGCACGCATGCAGAAGTCCAGTCGCTGAACCCAATTTTCGACGGTTTTCAAACATAAATCGGCCTATACTCGTACTGCTGCAATTTCAGGCATAGACCATAGACGTAGCCCCACGGGAAATAGTCTAACGGCGTCAAATCGCACGATCCAGGCGGCCAATTGACTGGGCCATTTCGTGTCATAATACGTTCACCAAACTTGGTTTTCGATGACATTCGCTGTGTGACTTGTGGCGACGGCCTGTTAGAGCTCTATATTGTCCAAGTCCATATCATCTAATTCGGGCCAAAAATATTCGGTTATCATTGAGCGGTAGTGAGTTCCATTCACAGTAACCTGCCGGTCTTGATATCATCACGAAAGAACTACGGCACAATGACGCCGCCAGCCCATAAACCGCGCCAAACCGTAATTTTTTCGGGATGCAATGATGACTTATGGAGTACGTGTAGATTGCTGCCTGATTAATAACGTATATTTTGCTTATTGACAAAGCCATTCAGAATCATTTTCAAGTTGTTCAATGCTCAGCACAATTCACGAATCTACGACAATTCTGGAGGTAATACGGACTCAGTTCTGCATGAATTTGATCTTGTAAGTATGTAATCAAAGATCTTTTCGCAAAATCCACTACAACCACGTTACAGAGATGCCCAACGCTTGATAGGCAGTAATGTTATCGACCCCACGGGCACTTCTTTGTCTTTGTAGTACGAAATCATTTTGTAATGTACTTATGGAATCGAATTTTTCCACTAGACGCTCAATTGTTGATGAGACAGAACGATTATGACGGCCATATATTGACCCTAGCACACCTAAAGCTAAGGTCACTGACTTTCTAACTTCGGTAGTAAATTTTATTAACTTCTTACTGAAGAGAAATGTCAGAAGAACGGGAAATATGTGGCGTCGTTTGCTGTCTCTATCGGTCTACTTTTGTAGCGTCCCTATTGAAAACCAGTTAATAGAGAACAAATTCGAAATATGATCCACTACACAGTGGAATATCGAACTTGTATGGAATAGAAATTTAATGTGACGATTTGACGGTTTTGATCGATGGGGTCTGTCTGGTCCAGAATTGGTACACGTATACATTTTATGCTCAATTATTGCTTTTTCTAACTCATAAGCTGATTCCTACCCATTTTAGAGAGGTAGAAATTTTTTACCTTTTTCGAAGCAGTAATGTTAAACTCAAATTTGTTCTGTTTAGCATCCTTTTGATAGACCATACCAAATTTCGACAACGCAGACTTTAGAAAGTTATAAAAAATCAACTCAGAAACTCTCCTGTTTTCTTACCATCTATAGTCTTGATTAAGCGTCTGAGAGTCAATAAATTTATGCCAAGATACTAGAAGTTAATTTCCGATCGAGTTTGGATTTTCATTTCATTCTTAATCACAACACTTGCTTTGACAGGCGAGGAGCTATCGCCGGTTGCACTGCTGTGCTAGTTGGTGTGCTGCTGCATTAATTAAAACATCGCCGCATAGAAATCGATAAATATTTATTCAACGTGGCACACTATGCTATGCTATGCGACACGCTTACCTGTCCGTATGTATGCGTTTGAAACTACATATTTGTGTGAAAGATGTGTTAGCCCCTTTCGTTTGAGGCATTGGATGCACATGACACGTGCTGCATGAGTATTTTGCAAGCGCGCGTTTAACGGTTTTTATTTATTTACCGGGATTTCACGCTCGTTTACTTCTGGTCGCTTTCTTCCAACTACCGCACCCCTCTTTTCTACCTAAGCCTTGGCATTCGTTGGCCCGGGTGCCAAAAGCCAAACAGGAGTGACCTACTTTTGCAGCAACTATTGCAAAATCTGCAGTTGTGGGACAGACACATGCAGCAAGCATGCACATAAGCACAACTGTACTCAATGAGGGGGAAGATATGAAGATTGAAAATAGACATTTTATTGGTAGCAACAAAACGGCGTAAATAACTGGTGTTGATGGCTCCCCAATGCTTGATAATTGCTTTGAAAAAGATAAATGAAAATATTGCTTTTTTGTAGTCGCACCTGAATTTCCTCTGATACTCGTATATCCTCTCTGCATTGCATTCAAAAACTTACACACAATCACATGTATATGTATGTAGATATGACCATATGCAGAGGCACAGCCGTGTAAAACTTTTTATTAGTTGGCCGAGTGTGGTGAATTGAAAATTCCACGGAAATTCTGATGATGAAGAGTACTGAAAGTTTCCAATTGCACTCATTATCCGCAAAAATGTCACATTATACAGAGAACTATTGTAAATCTAATAGAAATCGGAATGATTTGTCGGCCTGTCTTCGATGTAATGCAATCTCTGCTAGGTTCCATGACCACGTTCCTCACCGTTTAGTAGAAATCTTTACGGATTGTGAAGACATCTGACGTTTGGAATTGTAATACCTTCCAGTCAATCATTCAAACTATTACAAAAATATATCCACCCCTCACTAAATTATGAATTACTCCAACAATTGAGGATGTTAGATCCGAATCGTATGATTTTTGTGAATATTTATTATTCAGCTTAAGTTTAAATTTAATTTTTGTAAAACCTAGAAAATTTCCTACATGGTTGTATGCAATTTTGCATAACTTCCCATTTATGCATAGGAATTTCCTTTGACGTGTTAAACAGTGTACCGTTATGAGTATATACCAGCCCACAGAGAAACAGAAAACTAGCAGAAAAAGCATGGTGAAACTAGAACTCTCGAACTAAATTCAAACTGGTCAGAAAATGCACGAAATTTATAACAATTGCGTAAGGAATTCAAAATTGGAATTTTTGTTCGACTTTGAAGAGCAAATTGCGTGCACAAAATACATATTAGGTTGTCAAAAAAGTATTGCGGTATTTTCGCTAGTTGGTGCTGAAAGCGCGTAGTTCAAGTTTTATTCGTCGCATCGGGTCATGCTATATCTTTTTGGAAAGCTCATTTCACGCGCTAACACGTGTTTGATTGATTTTCGTTTCTTTTAAGTCGTTCGTGAGTTATAGCGTCGCAAACTTGGAGCAAAATAAAGAGAAAATACGGCATATTTTACAGTACTACTACGATAAAGGCAAAAATGCATCTCAAGCCGCCAATAAAATTTGTGCAGTTTATGGACCCGATACAGTTTCCATTTACACCGCACAACGTTTTCGTTCTGATGTAGAGGTGGTCGAAGATGCGCCACGCTCCGGTAGGCCTGTCGCCGAAAATTGCGATAAAATCGCTGAATTGGTCGAAAGAGACCGGCATAGTAGTCATCAAACCGTTATAAACCATTTGAAGAAGCTTGGAGTCACTAAGAAGCTTGATGTATGGGTGCCACACGAATTGATTCAATAAAAATACCGCAAGACTTTTTTGACATATCTACTATAAATATATACATATATAACAAGAACTTTCATTTTCCTTCTAGTTTTTACACCGCAGAGGTTAGACTAATGTTATAAGGGTTTTGTTAGAAATTATTTTGTCTGTTTAAGACTAACGGGTGATTTTTTTGAGGTTAGGATTTTCATGCAGTAGTATTTGACAGATCACGTGGGATGTCAGACATGGTGTCAAAGAGAAAGATGCTCAGTATGCTTTGACATTTCATCATGAATAGACTTACTAACGAGCAACGCTTGCAAATCATTGAATTTTATTACCAAAATCAGTGTTCGGTTCGAAATGTGTTTCGCGTCCGTGTCCGATGAGCGATGAGGCTCATTTCTGGTTGAATGGCTACGTAAATAAGCAAAATTGCCGCATTTGGGGTGAAGAGCAACCAGAAGCCGTTCAAGAACTGCCCATGCATCCCGAAAAATGCACTGTTTGGTGTGGTTTGTACGCTGGTGGAATCATTGGACCGTATTTTTTCAAAGATGCTGTTGGACGCAACGTTACGGTGAATGGCGATCGCCATCGTTCGATGCTAACAAACTTTTTGTTGCCAAAAATGGAAGAACTGAACTTGGTTGACATGTGGTTTCAACAAGATGGCGCTACATGCCACACAGCTCGCGATTCTATGGCCATTTTGAGGGAAAACTTCGGACAACAATTCATCTCAAGAAATGGACCCGTAAGTTGGCCACCAAGATCATGCGATTTAACGCCTTTAGACTATTTTTTGTGGGGCTACGTCAAGTCTAAAGTCTACAGAAATAAGCCAGCAACTATTCCAGCTTTGGAAGACAACATTTCCGAAGAAATTCGGGCTATTCCGGCCGAAATGCTCGAAAAAGTTGCCCAAAATTGGACTTTCCGAATGGACCACCTAAGACGCAGCCGCGGTCAACATTTAAATGAAATTATCTTCAAAAAGTAAATGTCATGAACCAATCTAACGTTTCAAATAAAGAACCGATGAGATTTTGCAAATTTTATGCGTTTTTTTTTTTAAAAAAGTTATCAAGCTCTTAAAAAATCACCCTTTAGTATGGTGCCGCCATACTACATATGAGTTTCTTGCCGGGTATTTGAATATAGGGCACCTGTATCATTGTATTTATATAAAATTTTGTGCTTTTTGTGTGTGTTGTGGAAATATGAAAAATGTGTTCATTCATCAATTGTAGTTTACTGACCACAAAATATTTGTTTAATTGTATTACTCGTAATTAAATTGAGTACATAAATATAAATTTGTAATATTTGAGAAATGCATCGAAGTTTTAATTGATAAATTGTGGAGTAATTTGGGAAATCTAGGCAGATTTAACTTTAGACCACGGTAGATAAGAAGGCAAGTTTACACTAAATTTCGTGAAAGGCATACATTTTTTTATATAATTGAATTTTTCACATAAGCTTTGGGGTTATATGAAAAAAGGTGTTGCAGATTTGTCGGAAATCGAGATAAAACATTTTTAATACTTAAAAATTAACCACTCTCCTCCATTAGTATGAATTTCTTTAATTTTTACCACTTCAAAAGGCTTCTGAAGTAGTCTACTTCGCCAGTTAGATGACCAGAAATAAAGAAATAGTACTAACTAATTTTTTAGCGAAAAATAGAGTAGCCACAATAGGTTTATATAGTAGGGATTTGTAGCTTATTCTAAGACATAAGGACACCATGAAACTACCACTGTTGATTTATATTGTCTCAAACGGGTAAATGATATTCCAAAAAAATGTATTTTGCTAAGTTGGTAGGACTGCCCTTAATTACTATGCCAGATACGAGCTCTATCTGTCCACCAGTTTGTTTACAGCAGCTGCTTAAGTCGGTACATCTCAGTATTGCGTTGCAATTTTTACAATGAATAAAAATATCGAACAACGAATTTGTCTCAAATTTTGTATTTCTAACCAGATTTCGTTTCTGGCCGGAAATGAGGAATAACAATTCATGGATTTTACACAATGATAATAACGCAACGAATACCATCGATCAACCAGTGTATTCACCAGATTTGGCTCCGTGTGATTTGTACTTGCTCTCCAAACTGAAATTGCCTATCCGTGGAATCTGTTTTCATTAGATCGAAGAGAAAAACAAAATTCACTGAAGAAGCTGAAGGTCATCCTAAGAAGTGTTATGAAAAACGTTTCGAGGATTTTTTAATAAAAATTTTTCACTCTACAAAAAACTCTCAGCGATTCTTTTAAAAGTCTGCATGCAGTTAAAATTATGCACCAAATGCATTGTATTCAACACAAAATTTGTTTTTGTGAATGCGTAAATCATCCGATATATGACTTTACGTGCGAAAACTTTTAAGGGGTCAGTAGGGTAATCTGGAGGATGGAGTCATGTGTAGAAGTTCACGCAAGTGAGGAAAGTTCTCTGAATGCCATTCACTTGGGAGTGGCCAGAAACGATTCTTTTACATATGACTCAAGCAGCTCACGACTTCCGGTCTTTGACCAAGTATCCTCTGGGTAGCCTAAGAACATCCGTTTGAAGGCGAGCTAAAGTGAGAAGGCGAAACATCCCCTGCATAGAGTTGTGCGCTGGGTTTGGGACCCGCCACGTAAAAAATACGCTCAATAAAAAATAAACAACAGCATAAGGGAACTGTGGGACGGCATTTCAAACTTCTTACGTACAACTGCAACCGAAACCATTGGTTTTCGGAAAGTGCAAAAGAACAGCTGGTACGACGAGGATTGCCGTGTCGCAGCGGAGAGAAAACAGGCTGCCTACCTCGCAACGTTGCGATCGACCACGACACGTGCGGGATGGAACAGATACCGAGAGTTAAAAAGAGAAGCAAGACGCATTTGCAGAAAGAAAAAGAAAGAGGCCGAAATGCGTGAGTATGAAGAGCTTGATAGGCTGGCCGACAGGGGTAATGCTCGAAATTTCTACGAAAAAATGCGGCGGCTTACAGAAGGTTTCAAGACCGGAGCATACTCTTGTAGAACCCCCAAAGGTGATCTAGTCACCGATGCCCAGAACATACTTAAATTATGGATGGAACACTTCTCCAGCCTGCTGAAGGGCAGTGAACGCACAACGCCAGGAGAAGGCGAATCCGATTCCCCAATCGATGACGATTTAGCAGACGTTCCATTACCCGACCATGAAGAGGAGAGAATGGACACACACCACCTCTTCGTCGATTTCAAAGCTGCTTTCGAAAAGGAGCTGCCTCTATGCCGCGATGTCTGAATTTGGTATCCCCGCAAAGCTAATGCGGCTGTGTAAACTGACGTTGAGTAATACCCAAAGCTTCGTCAGGATCGGGAAGGACCACTCCGAGCCGTTTGATACCAAAGGAGGTTTCAGACAAGGCGATCCCTATCGTGCGACTTTTTCAACCTGCTTATGGAGAAAATAGTTCGAGCTGCAGAACTTAATAGAGAAGGTACTATCTTTTATAAGAGTATACAACTGCTGGCGTATGCCGATGATAATGATATCATCGGCCTCAACACCCGCGCCGTTAGTTCTGCTTTCTCCAGACTGGACAAGGAAGCAAAACGAATGGGTCTGGCAGTGAACGAGGGTAAGACGAAATATCTCCTGTCATCAAACAAATAGTCGTCGCACTCGCGACTTGGCTCCCACGTCACTGTTGACAGTCATAACTTTGAAGTTGTAGATAATTTCGTCTATCTTGGAACCAGCGTAAACACCCCAACAATATCACCTTGGAAATCCAAGGCAGGATTACTCTTGCCAACAGGTGCTACTTCGGACTGAGTAGGCAATTGAAAAGTAAAGTCCCCTCTCGACGAACAAAAACCAAACTCTTTAAGTCGCTCATAATTCCCGTCCTGCTATATGGTGCAGAGGCTTGGACGATGACAATAACCGATGAGTCGACGTTACGAGTTTTCGAGAGAAAGGTTCTGCGAAAGATTTATGGTCCTTTGCGCGTTGCCCACGGCGAATATCGCATTCGATGGAACGATGAGCTGCACGAGATATACGACGACATTGACATAGTGCAGCGAATTAAAAGACAGCGGCTACGCTGACTAGGTCATGTTGTCCGTATGAACGAAAACACTCCAGCTCTGAAAGTATTCGACGCAGTACCCGCCGGGGGAAGCAGAGGAAGAGGAAGACCTCCACTGCGTTGGAAGGATCAGGTGGAGAAGGACCTGGCTTCGCTTGGAGTATCCAATTGGCGCCACGTAGCGAAGAGAAGAAACAACTGGCGCGCTGTTGTTGACTCGGCTATAATCGCGTAAGCGGTGTCTACGCCAGTAAAGAAGAAGAAGTAGGGTAATCTGGCATATTGCTTTGACATTTTTTTCGTAGAAATTATTATTCTACAATAGAACTTTTTTCACATATCATGAGGTATATCGTGGAGTGTATAAACAAATTTGAATTTTTGAGAAATGGCTTGGTGAATGAGATGCGTTTTTTCACTGGCGAACACGATTTCTCATATTTGGGTCATATGAAACATAAAACCCAATTTATTCTTAAAAAGTACTAGAATCATGAAAAAAAAAGTAATCAACGTTTTTTTCCACATGTTTTTTACATAAATTTTGTCGTAACATTATCAATAAATTATAAAAAATTATGAATCTAGTAGGGTGAACAATAAAAAAAGCAAATCGGTTGCGTAGTTTGACCGGAATCATGTCCGCCAGTTTAAAAAAGTGTGTTTTGAGAAAAACGCGTTTAAAGTTTGAGCTGTGCACTCCGAGCGCTCCGAACGTCAAGCGATAGTATAGTTTTTGGGCCTTTTTCGAAACCTTCCAATGGTAAAGTGGGTTTCTACATTAATTCTAAGGGTATAAGTGAACAGAAACTGTAAAAAATTTTTTTGTTTGAAAAAATATCACCCTACTGACCCCTTAAAGGAATGATGGTTTTTATGGAAACAATTTATTAGACCTTTTTGTAGAGTATCATATTATCAAAGTTGTAGATTTACTTGCTTAACGCAGTAATGAGAAAAGAAATATGATTTGGATGCGGCTTAAATTCGAATTAAAGGCTTGTTTTCATTGGATCCTTTTTTAGAGCAAAAACTGAAGCTTTATGTGGCGTTTGAAATAAATCAACTTAGGAAGTAACGAACGCCCTAATGTGTCGTATAAATTTATAATGAAGCTTCACAAACAACAAACGAATTCTTGGTAAGCAGTGCTGGTGGCATAAATACATGATTTATGGACATCAATTAAGCCTTGACTCAGCACCTCTAAAGCCTCATACGTTGCATAGTAACTACAATTCACGAGTACATAGGTTAACAATATGTGAACGGTAATCAAAATTTCCGGTCGTACTGTCCTGCAGCAGGAAATTTTAATAAAATAATGATGTTTCATATAGCCGATACAGGGACCCGAGGTATGTGAAAGTTAAAAAAATGGTCCTCGTGTGTGTTGCCACAAGAAAAAATAAACTGTGAGCAAATATGGTCATTGTAATAACGCTTAATAAAAAATAGATGCTACTTTTTAGAAGTATTTTTGTATATAACGTACGCTGTTAGAAATAGTTTAATAATATGAAGCGAGGCATATAAAATGAAATTTTATATCTCAGGAACCATTAGACTAATGTGAACGTATTATTGAAGCGCAGAGGCAACCTTCTCCCGAGAATGATCTCCTCTTGTGTCAAAAATTTATAAAAACAAGCCAATACTGCATCTGGACCCCATATACTTAATATAAGAATTTCTAACATCCGGTTGAGTTAATATCTATTAATGCTTTCTTAGCAAAATTAAGCCAACAATTTTGAGTAATGCATATTATGGGTTCACAAATTACCCCAAGCTCCAAATGCTATATACAATGATTTTCGTTATTCTAGTATACTTAATACCTAATATGTCAATACAGGGTTTGTCTGGAAAGTAATTGGACTGATTTTCTTCCGCCACGACTGTACTTTGGAGCGTCCGCGCAGCGACCGGATTCAGTAGAAAACATTCCTAGCTAACGAAAGACCGACTCGTTAGTTTTCCCCGAGCACCTGGAGAGTCAGAACAAACATTTTCTCGCGTCGTGTTTCTGTGAGTGGTGCAAGCCGAAAATGCAGAGCTCGTTAGAGTAGAGGTACGCGACAAATCTACCCCAAAGACTTTTGATATGATCAAGCAGGCTTACCCAGACGTTGCTTAAGCTAGAAATGGTGTGAAACAAATCAAAAGTGAAAACGATGCTCATTGTCTTTTTTGACATTAATCGTTCACCATGAATTTGTTCCTCCTGAACAAACCGACAACGCAAAAATTTACGTAGAAGTCCCCAAGAGACTCAAACGAAGGGTCAACCGGGTTCGACAGGCCATCGCAGCCGACTGGAAGTTGCACCACGTCAACGCCCCGGCTCACTCCGCCTTTCTTGTGAACAGTTACCTAATTAAGGCCGGCATCCCAACGTTCCGCAGCCGCCCTACAGACCAGATGTGGCCTCCCGGACTGGTTTTTTTGTTTCCTTGCTTGAAAAGGCCGATGAAAGGCAAGCATTTTAAGACGACAGAGGGGATTCAAGCAGCATTCATCTCGGCACTATATTTCGGAGAATGCCTACCGGGACGCCTTCAATGCTAGAATAACGCGCTGTTAATTCTAAAGTAAGTTTGCGTTGTATTTAAGTTTAAATTCTGTCTGTCTTAATAATGTAAAAGAACTTCTTAAAATTTCAGTTAATTCTGCGTCTTCTCTTTACTTACTGAAGAAAGTGTCGCCGTAGACGGATCTCTGGTTTCTTTCATTTGCTAATTCCAAGAAGTCGGCAAATCGCTTTACTTCAAGCGTCTACCAATATGCTTATGTATGATTTACGCTTTTACATAAGCGCCAGCACATAGGCAAAACCACCAAGTATAGACGCACACGCTGCGAACGGTATGCAAATATTTTGTTAACCGTGAAACCAATAAGAAAATAAAATGCCAAAGCGTAAATAAGCCGACAAAACAAGAGAGAGAGGCAAACGGTTTCTAACGCTCTTAAAAGAGACATCGATTCCGAGAAATTTTATTTTTACATATTTGGTGTTTTTGTGGTGTTTCTATCGTTGATTTGATTTTCTACATTTTCTCAAGCTGTTTAACTAATAACTGTATCCTCTCGGTGGCAGCACCTCCCGAAAACCCCCCACTTGTGTACGTGTGTGTGTGTGTTTGTGTTGCCTGTCCGCGCATTCAAATGCTTGCCACCATTTTTGAGGTTGTTGCTATTTCCTCGCCATCATTTTTCCTGTTGTCATTGCTACTTTACGTGCGTCTGCACTTGTTGGCCCTATGTTGTTGTTATTGTTCGCCAAAATGTAGGTGCTCGTACACAGTGTGTGTGTATGTATGTTTGTCTGTAGACAGGCACAAAAACAACGGAAAGACGCAGCGAAACGAAAGAAAAATGCGTAAAAGTAGCAAATCTACGCTGCTTCAACAAAAGTAGGCGCGCGAATAACGGTCTCACACAACCAAACGCGCCGAGTACATGGGCGTACGTACAGCTCGTCCGGTGCTGAAGCAGGCTCTGGTACAAATGGGATTGTGCCAGCAGTTGGGCCTCCAGCCCACTCTCAAGGTGAGGCACCTACATGCACACACTCACCTCAACTTGTATATGAGCAGTTAGAAAGTTTAGAACAGCAAAAGCATCTATTTGACAGATACGCATACATATATGCATACATGCATACATGTATACTCGTATATACATACATACGTACATGAGTTCGTGTTTTATATCGGCACCGTCAGTGTGACTCCTGCTGCTGCCCCTCTGCAGTGGCCGTCGTTCGCCTTTTCTTCGTTCTTATCTTCGGCTTCTAATGCTATTAGCGGCGCTGGAGCTGCTGCTGCGGCGGCTGTTCTGTCGTTTGCTGCAGCTACTGAGGGTCGTTGTTGGCGGTTGTCGATTGTCTGTTGTCAGTTGCTGTTATTCCTAACGGCGTGTGCCTCTGCGTAACTGTTTGTGAGTGTGGCTGGGTGCGCACACTAGCGCAAAGCGCGACAGGTTCACACTGTGAAGGTATTCGTTTTGCACAATTTTAACGCTGATGCTGCCACAATGTCGCTGCGTGTGCGTGTCGTTGAGGCTTTAAGTATTTATGCCGGCACAGCGCGTGCACTGGGTATTAAGGCCCGTGCTGGGATACTTCAGTTAGTTGTTGTCAGTTTGGCTGTGTGTCAAGCTGGCGCTGATTGCTGGCATGGAATTTCAGCAGGCTATCTGCACTTCTATTTGCATGGGCTTTTGTTGTTTGTGTGACTGTGTGCGCGTCGGTGCGTGTTATCCTGCCGGGCGTTTTCGTTTGAGGGAGGATACCAATTTTTACTACTTAAACACATAAATATGAAGACAAATCCTAGCACTCCAGCAAATGCTGCCAAAGTTTACTTCGGTTCAAAGTTATTTCTTTATCAATTAAAATTATTTTTTTCAAAAGTCTTCGGAACACAAAATACTTATAAGCCTGTGGGAGCTATGCTAAAGCACAGAACCAACATTATTTTTACTTGAAAATCGTTAATTACTTTTTACAATTATTTGATCGTTCCCTCTTTACGATTTATGCTTCACTGTGTGTTTCGGTTTTCTATTTCTTTTTGCAAGTTTGGTTGATTTTGGCTGCTTGTTTACTTTTCCATACACAGAGTGTGGTATTTTTAGCTCGAAAGGCTTTGCTTACTTTTCGTGTAATCATACGCACGCAGACGCTTTCCTGCGCCCTTTTTCCGAGATGCATGGAAATATACTTTTAATTTAGACGCAGCGTTTGTTTAATTTGCGGTCCAAATTTCTTGGAATTTCTTTGAATTAATACATACTGATATCTCAAAATTAATTTCTCAGCTGTACGCAATCATATATGTGTATATATGTACGTGTTTATATGTTGGTACAATTATAAATAGCTTATATTTTAATTATTATCATAAATTATTGTCATCGTTACAACTCAGCTACTTTTTACTTATTTATGTCTTACTTGTTTTATTTATTATTATTTTTTTTTATATAAATTGGCTTTTTTTATTTCATATGCTCCAAACTGTCAGTCGAAATTTACATGCAATTTTATTCACTTTCAAATTCCATAAAACATTCACTGTTGTTTCACTATTCAATATTCAGTCTCGCATATTAATTGGTTTCTAACGGAAACTAACGGCAAACATTTTTAAAATTTACGATTAGAAATTAAATTCCTTTAAAAGGGTTCCTTTTTATTTCGTTCCACTTGACATTCCACAAGCATTGCCGCCAATTCCGTGAGCCCTGGCACTAGTTCAAAACTTTCCAAATCTGCTGCCATGATTCAACACACATACGCACGCACGCACACTCACAGCAGTATGTGTTTCACACCCTTCGCAAAGCCCTCATGTAATAGAGAAATGCTGAAGTTATTAACTTCAATTAGAATTAGCGTAGCTCATCAGCAACTCGACACTAACTTGCAGTTTTGTTTTCATTTCGTTTTTCGCTTCACGCTAATTACAACTGTTATTTTTACGTTCTAATAGTAACGGTAGTATTTATAGTATTCGTAGTAATACTACCACAGCAAAAAGATTCAATAAAAGTTTTTTTTTTTAGCAAAAGCAAAAAGCTACAGCTATAGATGCTGCTTTAAGACGCGAACGAGCCGTGCACGTGTTTGGCTACGACGTCTACGACAACCGCCTACGCACTGCAACTGATTTTACGTTGTCGTTGTAGTTTTTACCATTTACAGTTGCCTGGATAGAACAATCGTTGCTTATTTGTCCTGCAAGCTGCTGCTATCAGTTGCTTTCATCGCCCGCATTTAACATTGCTGTGGTGGATTTCTACACAGCTGTTGGCTCTTAGCTATTTACTTTCTCTTCATGCGCGCTCTTACATGACAAGTGTGTGCTTGTATGTGTGTATGCACAGGAATCATGAGTTGGTAGGAAAACTTTGAAAACTTTCTGGTTAAGAACTATTGTGATTTCATGAGCTTTTGGATCATATTAAAATTGAGTTTTATCATTTCGACATCCTAGTTCTTTTCGGCTCTATCCGCGTAAGCGGTTTTATATACATATATGTACATATATTGGCTTTTAAATATATATTGGGTAGTCGAAAAAGTCTTTTCGTATCTTGTCAATAGGTGTTGTTGCGGTCGTATATCTCCAGTTCTTTTAACCAAAATAATTTAATTCGGGGAAGTTGAAAAAAAGGTACAGCTGTTCAAAAATGAATGAAAATAATGAAGAAATCCTCTATATTTTGAAATATTTGTATAAAAAGGGAAGAAGGCCACGGAAGCCACCAATGAAATTTTTGAAGTTTACGGAGACGATGTTGTATCAGTTCGTGTGGCACAACAATGGTTCGCTTGCTTCCGTACTGGAAACTTCGATGGAAAGGATGCGCCTCGCTCTGGTCCGACCTGTCGTTGAAAAAGTCGATGATAATTATGGAGAAGATTGACCAGCACCGTCACATATGCAGCCATGACATCGTTAATGAACTTAGCATTCATCATCAAGCGATTTTGAACCATTTAAAAAAGGCTGGATACAAAGAGATGTTCGATTTTTGGGTACCACATGAATTGTCTGTGAAAAATTTAATGGACCGAACCATTTCTGAAGCGAATGGTAACAGGAGATGAAAAGTGGATCAAATACGACAATAATTTGTGAAAAAGGGCATGGTGGTGAACCTCAGCAAAAGGTCGCAAAGCCAGGATTAACGCTTCGAAAGGTTATGCTAAGTGTTTCATGGGATTGCAAATGGAATCATCCGCTATGAGTTGCTCCAGTCTGGTCGAACGATTGATTCTACATTTTACTGTAAACAAACTGATTAGATTGAAGCGAGCAATCGAAAAAAACGGCCAGAAGTGATCAACAGAAAGGGCTTTGTCTACCATCAGGACAACGCCAGATCACACACATCTTTAATGACTCGGGAAAAACTGAGGAGAGCTTAGCTGGGAAGTCTTGATGTATCCACTATATATGTAGCCCTGACCATGTACCATCGGACTACCATTTGTTTCGGTCAATGCAGAACTCCTTTTATGGAGTAAAGTTGGCTTCAAAAGCAGCCTTGTAAATTACTTGTGGTTTTTCACCGAGAAACATAAAAGTTTTACCTTGATGGAGTAATGTCTCTAGCGGAAGAAAGTGGTGCATATTTGATTCATTAAAAATACAAAAATAAATGACTTAAAATTTATTAGAAATACGAAAAGACTTTTTCGACTACCTAATATTTTATAAGTAATAGCACAGTTGAGCCTCAACACGACTTTGCTGGGTTAAGTTACATTCATATGCTTGTATGTATGTATGTTCGTAAATAAAAAATCAATTATATTGAACCCGCAGGCAAACAAGAGAGTAAGAGATAGTAAGAGAGCACAATGCGAGTAAAGAAGTTAACTCCGCTGTAAACTTTTTATACATCTCGCGGCGCTCTTGAAATGAAAGCGAAAGGTTCGGCGGTTCGGTTGTTGTTGTGTCCGCGTGTAATATTTGTTTTGACGATTTCGTATGCCCTCCCGAGCATATACATACATACTTATGTTAGTTGGTGTACGCCAGACAGGTGACAGTAAATGCCGTTACAGCTGCTCAGGCTATGCCAATGATCTATTACAGACGCTACTTAACTGCCGAGGCTGGTGCTGGTAACGCACGGCAACCGAGCCGAATCGCAGCGAAAGTGTCCGAAATGTGTCGTTACAAAATCGCAGGCGGTGAATACGCTGCGACTCGGCAGCAAGCCAGATTCATGCCAGGCACCACTGTGGGCCCGATTAGCAATGCGATGGCCAGAGGCAGCTACAAGTTGCAAGTTTATTGCCAAGCACTGACAATAAGTATTTAGTATATATTTGCAACTGTATATATACACATATGTGTCGATGTGTTTGTGTGTGTGTGTGAGCCGACAGTGTTGGTGGCGAAACAACAAGTCTTGCAACACTTTTAACACATTGCTGTATGTGCGAGCCCCCGTGCGAGTGTGTGTGTGCTTGTGGGTGTTCTTGTATGGTGATAGTAGCAGCAGCAACACAGACACTGTCACGACAGTGACAATAACAATAACGTCGTCTTCAGTCAGCAGCTGGTCATAGTGCACACTCGCCACACATGCACGTACATTCTAGGCTCCAGGCGATTGGTGCCATTGTTGCTACTTTTTCTGGGCTAAGAGCAAACACATCCGCTTTTACGTTTGCTCTGCTTGCCCAATATTCCATTATTTCATTTTTTATTTCTTGAAACTCTTTTAAGGCACACATCGCACACTACTTGCCTTATGCATAGTTTAGCAAATGTAAGTGTGCTGGTATGAGCTGCTCTATGTATGCAAAGAAAGTTTGCAGACGTAACCCTCGTAAATATATTTACCTATATTAAATGAGAAATCCAAGGTAAACACGCATTTAGATGCTGATTTTTGCACTATATGCTCGTGGTCCTCATGCAGTCCGTGAAAGACGTGCAATTTGTGGCTTGAGGTTTCTTCCAACGTGATCTCCATATCATTACTAAAAAGACCATTTATGATTGGCACAGTTATGTTAATGTAGCAATTAAATTTTCCATATATTTCGTCACATTTACCTCTCTTTATTAAAAACAAGAAAAGAACTGAAGCTATAATACTTTTCTTATATACAAAAGATTCCATAAAAGAACTTCATATCAATTGGTTAGTTCTGTGCTACAATGGTCCGATCTGAAGAATTTCTTCGGATATTGTATTATTGTCTTGGACCGTGTCAAATTTGGATAAGATATCTCGTTAAATGAAAAGGGTTTCCAAACAAGCGCTTAATTCCGATCGTTAAGTTTGTATGGCAGTTATATGCTACAGTGGTCCGATATCGGCGGTTCCTACAAATGAGCAGCTTCTTTTGAAGAAAAGGACGCGTGCGAAATTTCAGATCAATATCTCAAAAGCTGGGGGCCTAGGTCGCACATATAGAGACAGACTGTATTTTCTACGGTTTCCGATGTTTTTTTCTGAATGTTACAAACATTACAGCAAACTTAATATATCCTTTTCAATTATTCAACCAGGCGTATGAGTAAAGAAATGGAACAGCTCAGGTTACTCATACGATATGACAGCCCAAACAACAAATTACGATGTTTTCTTTCGATAAATAGTTAATATGTACATATATACATAGATTGAAAATTGTGTGGCTCTAAAGATGGTGTCAAATGCAAATGGAAGTTGGGTGGTTGGAAAGTGATCATAATAATAATTTCTTATAATTTATAAATTTTACTTTATTTTCGAAAAAATTAGAGATTTTCAATACGAGAAAAAATTAGATTAAAAAACAAATAAAGAGAGTGTGTGTGTGGAAATTGAGCTAATTTCATTAAGATATCCTGTTTTATATCCTCAAGTCACAAAAATTTCATTTCAGAATGCACAAAAATTAATAATACTTTATTTTTGGTCTCGTTTCACGTTATTATAAACGAAATATTCTCACATAAATTTATAGAAGTATATCTACCACTAACTAGCATCTTCTGTATAAAGCCAACGAGAGAGACGGAAATTGTTATAATCTGGATGAGAGACTAGCGATAACCATAACTGATTTCAATAAAAAAATTCATTATGAAAGTGGGCGGTTTTTTAATAAACTTTTCTCAGAAATAAATTAACTTACAATTTCAAACCCGAAATATACGATTAATACGATGCTCAGCTTAAACTCTCTTCTATTATTTATTTATTATAGCCAACGGATTTCATTTGAAGTATTAAATCTCTGCGCTGAAGCCAAAGAAACTTTTCACTGAAACTGTTAATTGCTTAAACGAAACTTTCACCAATTGACTGTAAAGGAGAATAATTCACTTGTCTTGCCAAAAGCATAATGAAACTTGAGACGCGGTTGATTGAACGGCAATAGTCCTGGCAAGTTCGTTCACTAATATGTACATATGAATATAAAATATGTAAGTACTTACATATGTGCTCTTGAATACCTTCATATACATATAGATGAGTAATTCAAATGAAGGAACGTACAAAAATGTAAACAAACGCGAACTCTCCATATTTTTTGGTATAGTTTTTGATTTTTTGCCTAACAGTAATCCAAGGCGACTCATATTCTTCCTAAAAAATTTGAGTATTTTGCTTAAGTAAGCTACAATTCAGAAGAACACCTAAGTTCAACAATAAAAATACCGTTAGAATGGTTACTGGGAAATTACGATTAGTTTCTGCAAGTCAACAAAATTCATAATCGCCACCACACACACTCGCATGCGCTTACAAAAGCAACCTAAATCACTCAACTTAAGCGCATTCCCACTCATAAAAGCGTCCTTTCGAACTCCACTGTGTTTGTTAGTTGATAATTTGCTGCCACCACACGCATTTGTTTATGTTCAGGAGTCATAGTTTATGGAATTGTTCAACAAGCAACTAATGGTAATGAGCTAACACTGCAGAATGACTTAATGGGGATTTCCTAAAATTGATATTATGCAACTATGTAGCGACTTTTTCTCCACTTTCGCTGTAATGAAAAACGAAAATAAGGGAAGTTTACGCTTACATCCACAGGTGAGCTATATGTGTACATGCATACATACATATTATATAAATTTAGCATTTATTATGGCCTTTGCTTCTCTATTGGCCATCGGTAAATGTAATGCGACTCACAACATTTATAGAAAAGTCAATAGAGTTACATATGTACATATATGGGGGACAAAAACTAAGTACTCTTTTATTATATTTTTCCATAATAACAAATATTTATTATAATATCTCAAACATTAGCGCCACCATTTTACGTTTAAAGACGTAAAAATAACGTACAATATGCTTAATAATAGTATTAATATATTGGAAAATCTTTATCTACTTTGTAATGCCAAGCGTAAAGGCCACCAATAAGATCACGTATCGCATGAGATGGAAACTTGTTGCACATGTGTTGAACGGCTATTTGGGAGTCGTTTCCTCTTCGGCAAAGCACAACTATCGGCAACTTTTCGTCAGCTAATTCATTTGCAAATCGTTCTATAAATTTATTATCTAAAATTTCCTTTAGAGGCACATTAACAGACGATGGCAAACGACAGATCTCAAACTCGTTTTGTGGTCTCACGTCAATTAGAAGATGAGGTTGCGATCGCATATCGATATACTGAAACACATCTATACGTTCTTCTGATGGAATCAGTTGAAGCGGTTGATCATCGTCAGAAGCGTGCATGCTGCAGAACTGTTCATAGTCGATTAGTTGGGTAATCATTGGATTCTCTGAGCATACTTTGCAATCTCTACTTTTGCCACGTAACTTTATATTTCTAAATATACCATTCATGCCATCGAATATCAGTAGTTTTCCGGCAAATGTTTCACCCACACCAGTGGCAACTTTAATTGCTTCTAACGCCTGCATAGAACCAATTACTCCAGTGATAGCACCCATTACACCACCGTCTCCGCAGTTTGTTACGGCATGTGGAGGAGGTGGCACTGGAAAGAGACATCTGTAGCAGGGGCATGTATCTCCATAATGGTAAACAGTTAACTGGCCATCGAATTGCAAAGCACTGCCCGACACCAGAGGCTTATTTAAAAGTACGCATGCATCGTTTAGCAAGTAGCGTGTTACAACATTATCTGTACAATCCAAAATCACATCATATTGCTTAATAATATCTAGCGCGACTCTGGTGTCCAACATAAGTTTGTGCAAATCTATTCGACAATTGGGATTAAGTTGTTCCAAAGCACGTTTTGCTGATTCTACTTTCGGTAAACCAATTGTACGCTCTGTGTGTAATGTTTGTCTATGTAAATTGGTCCGATCAACTGTATCGTAGTCAACTAAGCCCAAGCGACCACTTCCGGCAGCAATGAGGTACTGCGCAGCTGGACAACCAAGTCCACCCATTCCTACAATAAGAAATGAGGAGTTTATCAGCTTTGTTTGTGCAGTAACGCCAAAACCAGGGAGTATCAGTTGGCGGCTGTAACGCTCTATTTCATCATTTGTTAAATCGTTAATTCTTGGTGTGAAAATACTATCAGCCGATCCTTCGCTAGCCACATTATCTGCCGCATCTGCACGTTGGGCTGCCTGCAAATCTTCAAGTTGGCGTGTTTTGTCTGCCAATTTTAGACGGAGACTCCGAATCTCCTCACTTAAGTTTGCCAATTCTTTTGCAGCATTCTCCGAATCAGCTGCCATTTTATAAAATTAACACTATTTAAAAAAATTCACAAGCGCATGACCAAAACTTTATTATTTATGAAACAAACCGAGCAAATCCATCCATTAGCTCAGAAAACGTAAATAAATGATATCAAAGAACGTAAAATACGATATACGTTCTCCGGTCAACCAGAGCAATAATGTTGCCATAGTTTCGTTCCAGAAACTATTTCATAAAATTACTTTTGGTTATTTAATAATTTACTTTAATTGTTATTATATAACAATAATTTTAAAGAAATAATGTTAAAATTGTTTAAAATTAGCCTTAATAATTCAAGCTACACATATGTTCTCCGTATATTTCTAACAGAGAACGTATATACATACGTTCTCTGGACATATGTCAAAACAGCACAGCGGACAGAGAACGTTTATTATATATTAAATGTTCGGTGCACTGAACGTGTATGAACAGCATAAACACGAATGTCAACATAAAAGAAACGTCAGATTTTACTACACAAACGAATAGACATTTAACAAAAGCAAAAAAGTAAAGCGGCTTGTCTAAAATTTGTGAATAGTTTTGGTGTATTGTTCAATCTATTGCGATAGTTTCCAAGAATCAAAAAATACTAAAACACGTTCATATAGTTTTTCAATTTATACAAAATATAAATACAACTGATCAAAACAGTGTACAATATACAAAAAAAAACCTCTGCGGATAGCGTGAATTAAGCCGCAGTTGCCAAAATGGAGAACATTAAGTCAAATTTTGATAAAATAATGGAAAAATTCAATGATAGTATGACCCATTCAGCGCCAAAAAAACTTTGTTTCGAATATCTAACCGATTCCTTTAATGATTCTGGTACTTGTGAGTAAAACTATATAATTTAAATTTTTGCGATATATTTATAAAAGAGTTCATTACAGTACCCAAGAAACGACGCCACGATAACTCCAATATCAGTTGTGACGATAGCAATACCTCCGTAAGCAGCATTCCACCAAGTCCTTGGGAAACACGTAGAATTAAAGCTGATCTAATTGAAGCGAAGTCGCGAGTAAGATTGCTTACCTCCTTTTACATGTCATGTATACATATTATAATTCGAATTATTTTATTTAAATTTTCGATAGATTTCTAAGTTGAAGACTGAAATTGAGCGACAACACAAACTGAAGGCCGAAGTAGAAACGCTTTATGAAAGTAAAGTAACGGAGCTGAAGAAACAGTGTGACTTCTCTGCTAATAAAGTTCAGGACGTCGAGAAACACTTGCAAGTTGTGCGCAAACGTGAACATGGCGCCAAACAAGAGCTTTTACGAACTCAGCGTGAACTAACACAACTAAAACATCGATATGAGGAGGAATTGCATAAACTTCAACGAGATAAATTAGAAATTGAAGATCACTCACGGCAAATGCAAAATAGTATGGAGAATGAATTAAGCGAATACCGCCGACATACAGATAAACTAGAAATGGTAAATATTATGCTTACCATATTCAACCAAAATAATAAAAAATGTTTATTTTTAGGAGTTGCAATTATTAACCGATGAAATGACAAATTTAAAAAGCGTGCTCAACGAGTACAAACAACATTCATCGTCTTACGAAACACTCAAAATCGAACATGAAAAAGAGCAGCAAGAATTGGAAGTGGCCAACTCACGCATTAAAGAACTGGAGTACCAAATAGCGTCTTATGAAGATTGGAAAGAAATAACAAAGGTAATAATAACAAAAAAGTTGATTTCAATTTATAAAATTTTGTTTTACGTTAGAAATCACAAACCCGTTTACTGAGCATACCGGACATGGACAAAGAGCTGGAACGTTTACGTACAAATAACAAAAATCTGCAGGAATTGCTTGGTAACAAACTGTTATTAGAGGAGCAAGTGCATGATTTAAAGAATCGTTTAGCACGTGAGGAGGGTGGCCGCAATGAAGCCGTGGCTCTCCAAGTAAAACTCTCACATATGGAACAAGAACTCAAAGACTGGATCAAAGTAGCACAGGACCATTGTCTGCCTAACATGCTGGTCAGTCCGATGGCTCTGCGATCACGAATTGAGCAGTTACTACAAAACGACATAATATTGATAAGCGAAAAACGAAACACGCAATCTGAAACCAAGTCCATCAAATCTGATTTGTTAGATTATAAACAGGTACATAGGAGCCGTTTTACAACTCCCCGTTTTAAGGGTCTACTAACTCAACGAATTTTCTACTTTTAGAAATGTGAAATATATGTTAAGAACATAGAAGAACTCAACGTGGCGCTGAAAAGGCATAAAAATTTCAAGGAACGCATACAACGCAAATTGTTTTTGGTGTCTAAGGAACGTGATTGCTACAAACAACTGCTGGAAAACTTCGAAAAGGATCTCACGTGTAAGAGTCCTATTCAATATACCAAATACTAAATTAAATATATTAAAATTTTCCAGTCTCCAACGCCAATCATGCTGCAGATGGTGGCAATGGCGATGTACAATTGCGCTCAAGATTAGATATGCTGGAAAAGACTTTGGTAGGCTACAAAGACATGTGCAGCAATTTGGAAAAAGAGTTGACTAACGCAAAACAACTACCCGTTGCCGATCAGTCTATTGAAAATATAATCAGCACTGAAACCTATGAACATATAAAGAAAGAATTGGATACGATGAGATTAGAAAATGAGCGTTTGCGACGCCGTAAAGAGGAATTGGAATTAGAACTGGAACATCGTTGCTTGAAAGGTGACTTTAATGTGGGCAAATTCAAAGTGGTGCACTTGGCGCAAAACCCAGCGGCCGAGGCCTACGAAAACTCCAATAATTTAATTGAAAAATTACAGGCAGAGGTAAACTAGAAATAGTCTTTAATTATTATCTACTCTTAGATTAATATTTACAAATGAAATTCAGATCGAACGCTTAAAGCGGCGTAATAAAAAATTAGAGGAAGACAATGAAGTCACACAGGCGCGTTTGAATGAGACAACAAACATGACCATTAATATCAAAGAAATGAATCAATTGCGCGCCGAACTTGAAGCTACCAATTCTAAAATGAAGAAGATGAAGGAGTGCTACAAGTCCGCAAGTATGGAGTTTCGGGAAGTCTGTTATTTACTCTTTGGCTATCGAGTTGACAGATTGGGACTAAACACAAACTACAAGTGAGTGACGGAAACTTTATGAATGATTCTGAACATAATTTATTTGCTCTTAATGGATTTTTTATATTTAGATATTTTATAACTCACATTTGTATATTTTTTTCAATTTAGGTTATCGAGTATGTATGCAGAAAGCCCTGATGATTATCTCAACTTCCGCTTGAACGAATCGAATAATGCTTTAGACATGCTCGAGACTCCCTATTCAATTACCCTAAAACCATTTATAGAGAGCCAATTAGTGGGAAATAAATCCTTACCGGCATTTTTGAGTGCTTTAACGCTCGAACTTTTCCAACGATCTACCATGACCATATCGTAAAGCGCTTGCCATTGAACTGCCATCAAAACAATGTTACCAACTCGCGCAACATTTCACACGGAGGAGCCCAAGTTACAAGGCGTCAAACATCAATGATTTAATATAACTTACATACATACGTAAAAACATTTATATATATATAATTATTTTTCGGCAATTTATTTTTGCTTTGTAATGCATCTTACGTGTATTTAATAATAATTTGTTTGGCTAAAGCAAAGCTAGATGCTCGTGTGCAAACGTCATATTTGGTTCTCAAAGCGAATCATTAAGGTGGATTATCTCCGTAAGATAGTCTAACTTTGCTGCTTTTGCTTCAACTATCTACGAACTTCAACACACAAACACATCGCGAACGGACTAGAGAGGTTTAAATAATTTCCTAGGCAAGCACACAACATTCTGAATTTCACTTGGGGCGCCTATGTATAAACAATCAAACATCACACTTCCTCTTTTTATCGCGCAAAACAACATTTCAGTTAACATAAAAAAAACTGTTTAAAAATAGATATTTGCACGTCATCAGCAGTCAAAAAATAAGAAGCTGTGTGTACATACTTCAAATATAAAGAATTCTTAAAACACATTGTTTGCTTAGACACTGCATGTTTTTTACTTACACAAGATCATTAAAATTCAATTAGGTTTGCGCAATCAGTCTCTTATTATACATTTTTGAGGAGCTCAAAAACAACACAAATTCTTCTAGTTTAATGTTTATCTTCTTTTCTGCAATGATAAGAGTGTGTCGCGAATGCAAAGAATTTTATCGAGCACGTTATGGACCGGCGGCGGCTAACAAAGTAACAATTATACTAATAGTTAAGGGACGGCCACATACAGCCTCTTTATTTCGGCAGCACTTTTGCGTTCGCCTTCGTTTCGTCATTCGATTCTCATTTGCGCCATTGTTGTCCGCACTAGCCCAAAGGAAAATCACAATAACAAAATAATAACAAAGCGACAATAAAAGAAATTGAGTTGACTCAATCTTAGGCGACCGACATGAAGGCGTGTGCCAATTACAAACGATTTACATACTTACTTGTTTTTATATACATATGTACGTACGTGAATGAGTATAACTAATCTACATTTGTATGTTTATACTCTTGCATGGCTGCACGTACATACATATGCACACGAGTTTGTGATTTAATTTGCATAACTGCAATGCCAAAATAAGCACAGGAAGATTAAGCCGTTGTATTCAGTAAAACTCTGAATTCAAAAGTATTACTTAGTTTTTTATAATTAATATTGTTTAAGCATTAAATATATTTAATAATTATACGGTACTGTAGAAATACACTAAACAGACAATATCTTACCAACCTGATCGGGAGTTTTACTAAAGACAGCATCTGGATTCTCAAACCCATTGGCTGGATCATGAACGCGATCGTAGATTTGCTTGTATATGGCTACGATTACATTGAAAGCTCGCTTGCGTACTGTATTGCGATGCGCGCTGGACATTAGCAACTGCACTTGCGGCAGAAGCAGCATCTCTGGCATTTCCAAGAAAGCATCCATTTTGTTCATGAATATTTTCAAAAGATTTGCCTCAATCTTGGTTTGGTTATTCTGTAGTATGGTGTAGATGGGTCCCAGATTTAAGTTGGCTACCAGGGATGATGCTTGTTCCGAAATTAGTGTGTCAATTTGAGCATCTGATTGTGCCTGCAGGCGCTCTACACGCTCGTCCATGTATTCATAAACTGCGAGGGAACTTTGCATGTGATAGAGGCAATTTAATAGGTATACAGCCATGTCGATTGTGGGTAAGTGTGAGGCAGATTCTTGCACGGATTGCAACAAAGGATCGATCACGCAGGATACGATCTTCGTAATATCAGTTTGCCGACCGTCAACCATGGTTGCTACCGATAGTATTTCTTTGAGCATATTTAGTAGCCGGCCCACACTCATTGGTGGTATCAAATCTCGCTGCGGTGGTTCAATGCCCAAGCTGGCGCTAGCTGGTCTTTGTAAGATGCTACGAACTTGATTGGAGAGCGAATTCAAATATATCTCTTCACTAGACTTTTGCAAATCAATTAGCGTTTGTTCGAGTGTTCCACCTTTAACGACCTAAACGAACGTTAAAAAATGGTAATACTAAAAACAAAAAAAAAAAAAAAAAAAAAAATATGTGTCATAGAATTAACCTGTTTGATAATTTGCTGGTAAAATCGTAGCAGGTTGGAAATCGCAAACAAAACAATGGTGTCCTTTTCTGATGTCAGTATTGTTTCTACACGCACCTTTAAGGGGTGGCATACACCATCGGCTATGTAGGCTAGTGCGGTCTGCGTTTGCTCCGTTAAATCTGTAGTTAATGGGAAAAATCATTTTATTTTATACACGAAATATATGAATTACACGATTGTCACTACCATTTTTATCACACTTTTTTAGCAGCAGCGATAAATTTTCTTTCTCGTTCGGTATCGCCTGATGCAACCAGGCAAACATGTCGCCTATATAACGCTTTGGATCATGGGCATGCAATTCAATAGGCTTTAGACTGCCATTTGCGCCACCTTCGGTCAAAGCTTCGATAAATAGACGAACCAGCACGGCCCGCCGAACAATAGCGTATTCATCAACAACATATCTGAAAGGCAAAAATAAGTATAACTTTAGTATTATATCCTCTTTTAAAACTTATACTATGTTTACTTGAAAAGAACTGGTCGATCTTGAAGTCTGCTCATAGCCTCAACGACTAATGAGCCGATTTCATTATTTTCCAAGTTTCGGCAGTGATTCTGTGTCCATCGATATAGTCGTTCAAAGGCGCCCTCTTGATGTAATGTCATCTCTTCCATAATTTCTAAAGCAGCTGTTTGATAGCCACATTGCATTAGAACGCGGCAATCAGCATGAATGCTTTGTACGCGGTTGAGGACAGTGAAAAATTCAGGAACGATTTGTGCATCTTTTGTGGTGCCATATAAGATTTGATGTTCTGGCACAGTTAGTTGAAAGCGCGCTAGAAAAGCTTCTGCTATTTGTTGGTCCACTTGTAGATGTTCACGTTCAGTTTGCAACGAATTGGTTTGACTAATCAAGTCATGTGTTAACGCTTTAGAAGATTCCAAATTGCATTTCATAGTCTGTACTGATTTAGCCATAGCGTCTAAGTCTTCGCATACTGTGTCGAGGGTATTTTTTACTTCTCGAAAAGCTTGGAGAAAACTCTCATTTATGCCAACGGTGCGACGTTCGATTTCACTGCGAAGATTTCGCCTATTTTGTAAAGTGTTTTCAACGAAGAAGTTAGAGAGATTGCTCAAAGCATCCAATGTATCCTTTTGACAAATATATATATAAATAAGTATTTGTTTGCAACGATAGCAATTACTTCACTTACTTACCTTATCTGTCTCCAACCTTGTTTCAAGTATTTTATTTACACGTCTTTGTATTCTATCCTCATTTTGGGCATCATCAGTAGAGGTAATCATTATTCACGATGTACTTTTATTTTCTTTGAAAAACTAAGAACAAAAAATTTGTAAAGAAATGCAACGTCAATAAAGTTTTCCACGGGTATCTCTTATAACAGCTGTTACTGATGTTGACTTTTAATTGTGTACATACAAACTTTCAAACGTAGACTGATACAACATACTTATCTCAGCCAAAAAAAATAATTTAGTACCCAGAATATATGTATATAATTGAGAATTATGATTTAATCATTATTATCGACATAATATTTGGGAGTTACTCAAAAAAACATAAACTGATTGAACTATTATTTTAAATGTGCAGTTGTTTTCTTAAATTTAAACCTTATATTGCTCCGTTTAAAAACGTCATAAAGAGTGTTGTTCAGTTAGACTGAAGGGGTTGTTCAGAGCAAGGGCGATATGTAAATTTTCGACAGCTGATATTTTGACAGCTTCATTAGAAAACAAACTTTTTCAACCATAATATCAGTAATATTATTTCATTTTAATTTCATTAAAAGTTAAAAATGAGCAAAGCTTTACAAAGCCTAACTGCACAGTACACAGATTCTGAAAATGAGGGTGAAGTGGAGGAAGAAAGCCCAGATTCATCAAATTCGCAAGCATCTCAGGTAAAACCCGTAACTCACTCTATGAAGTTTGTGTATATTTTGTCTTAATTTTTCACATCTTATAGGTTATTATTCCGAAACAACCCAGTCCAAAGGAAGAAAAAATAATAATAGAAAAGTCGCCTAATCAGAAAGAGAATAAACGCAGAAAACGCAAGAAGTCGGTGCGGCGATTAGTTAGTTATCAGGATGACACAGTAATATCGGATGATGAAGAAGAGGAAAGTACATCATCTGAATCAAGTAATCCTTCAGAAGAAGAAGGTGAAAACGATGAGACTAGCTCGCATAGTAATGCACAAACATCAAGAGATACCACAACCAGTGTACAAATGGAAGTTGACGAAAACAATGATTTGGCCAATGACACAAAATCACCAAAAAAACTTGATAAAATGAGTAAATATGCCCACTATGGATTTTCGTTACCTCCAGAGCCCAAAGGAAAGCCTTCAGTTGAATTAGTTGATAAAATAAAGCATTTATATGACAAGATGGAAACAACCAATATGGACATGAATCGTGTTATACAGGGGCGCAAGGAATTTCGTAATCCGAGCATATATGAAAAACTGATACAATATTGCGACATAAATGAGTTTGGTACAAATTATCCACCTGAAATTTATGATCCATTACAATGGGGTCCAGAAAGTTACTATGAGGAATTGGCCCGTATTCAAAAAAATGGAATGCTCAAACGACAAAAGGAACGTAAGGATACAGATAAAATAGAACAAGCGACGGCGTTAGCTCGAAAAGTCGAAGAGGAAGCTAAGAGACGGTAAATATATAATCCGAAATTTAACACAATTATATTAATGACATGATTATTATTATTTTTAGAAAATCAAAGTGGGATCAACCAGCAGCATCCGTTAAACCTATTCCGCCAACACTAACCACCACAGTTACTGGAACGAAAGGTACTGTAATATCGGCGTTTGGTTCCCTACCCAAGAAACCAGCAGTTTAAAATAAAATAATAAAAATTAATATTCAGTAAATAAAACTTTAAAAATCTTAATCTTTTTAAAATATTTCTGAAATTATTTTACGAATCTCTACTATGGGAAGGGACAATTTCTGAACAAAGGTAATTTTTTCATTTGTATATTGAAATAAATTATTTAATTTAAATAAATATTTTTCTACTTTACAACTCAGGGTTAATATAAAATAAGCACCTCTTCAATTCGCTGCATTGAAAGGAGATTGCCATTACTTCATTAAATTATTATTAATAATTTCGGTTTCATAAAGCACTACAAATCCTCTAGTATAGATGATTGACTAATGCAATTAAGATGTTTAAGGCAAACGATATATTTCAGGTGTCCAGCATAATTATTTGTTTAATCAAATAATGAATTTATCATATAAATGCAGCTGGAATATTTTCCAATTTGAAAAAAGTGGTAACAACGGGATAATTAGTTTGTTGGCAGCACTGCATGCCTTCGTTTGCGGCGAAACAAAGCGAGAATAATTTGGTTGTCGGTTGTTGAGCTGCTTTGCTTAATATTTTCTTTTCTATTTAAAATTTATTATTTTTGATTGGATTTAGTAAAGTTTTCGCGTTTAATTTTATACAATTTTACACGGTTGCTCGTGCTTTGTAGTTTGTTTCGACTAAACAAATTGCATTTATCAAATACAATCGTAAAAAAGTTCGGATACAAATGTGAGGTGAAATAATTGCGAAGTGAAAAGAATTTGCCATTACGGGTTTTGAAAGGAGGCTGGGGTGTGCAAGTAAAATAAAAAAATTTAATATTCTGGTTGTCTATAAATTTATAGGCTGTAATTTGCATCTACAAAATAGGGATACATTTACTGTCAGTACTGAACGAAGCCTCGATAAATGTATGGTCATTAAAATTGTGTGAAACTTGCAATAACTTAAATGTACCATTTATGCATTCAATTCAATATCTATTTTTTGGTGCGAAGTTTATAACTTGGGAAAACCACACACTGCAGGTGTCTTGTTATAACAGTGTTCAAAAGGTAATTCTAAATTGCACATGCTTTCAATACCTGCAAATAAACATATGTAGATAATAAACAAAAATAAAATGTGTAAGATGTTTACATCGTGCTGCTTCAATTTTAACAAATGTTTAGAGTAGTATATTTGGTAGAAATTAAATCCTGAGTAATAATAATAAAAATAATTACAAATGAATTGACCGTTACAAGCAAACTTTACAATTGCGCCAAAGTTTTCTGTTTGCCTATTTGTTTTTTCAATTTCCTAATAGAGTGGTGCATTAGATATCCAAAGTTGTATACATATGGATACATTTATATACATATATATATTACTTAAACGCTTATCCCATTGTCCATTGAACATATGTATATGCATAATCTCTTATTGCAATGGTTTTTATAGCCATCGCATAGCATATTTCATCATTTCAATTAAAACATCATGCAATGCAAATGCAATTTGCATCAATTACCGAAACTCGAATTTGCAATTGCATCGCTGTATATGCTAGTATGCTGTTCAAGAAAAATTAATTAAACAAATCTAGGGTTTTTTTTTTTGATAAAAATATACACATTTTATTACTTCCAATTAAAATGTATCTAATAATTTAGAAAAATATTTTTATTTTAATTCCAGCTTCCTCTCGGGCCTATGAATGGAAAATATAAACTAGTCAAAGTGTTTATGAAATTAAAGATTGTGAAATTCCGCAGTTGCTTACTATTTTGTCTTAACCATGAAATATCATTATCATGAACGTTAAATAAATTATAAATATTGACAGCTATTAACAAATAATTAAACAACGAATTAAAAAGTTTTCAGTGTCCAAATTAACTTAAAGCAATTTTGATATCTGAAAGTGCATATCATTTTATTAATCTCATTTAATCTTTTGTTTCGCAGTTTATATAAACAGTGTTCTCATTGCTTTAGTGTTGCAAGTTGTAGCAAATTTCAACATTTATAAAAGAAAGAAAGCAAATTATAATACAGATAATCCACGAAGCAACGTTTTCACATCATTCGAAGTCGATTGATACCATGGCGGACTCATATTATCAGGTAAGTAAGTGATTAAAGCGAGCATGTTACGTAAAAGAAAGTTATTCACTTAGTTTTCTTACATATTTAACTTGTAAAGATAACACGAGACACTATCAACAGTTTTGTTTCCCCATCCACAATACCAACGCTGCTTTCAGACACGGACCGGGTTATGTTGGTTTCCCTTGCCGTCTTAGTGATTACGATGTATACGTACTTATATACGCATACGTATATTGCTAATTAGTGTTTTTCCACATTTGTTCTTAATATGTGGCATTTCAAAACCTAAAATTTCCCTTGTTTTATAAGGAAAGTGTAAATATTTACTCTGATCTAATTTTATAGAAATCACAAACAGAACAAAGAATTCATCTCGAAATAGGGAAACATATTCGAAAATGTATTGGTTATGTGCGTTTTTTATAGCTAATTGTAATTTTTGCAATTAACTTTAAATATTTGTTTATACGTTTTCAATATATTTAAATTCTACCTATGCCAATTTTATTCAAATAACGTTGAATTCGCAGTTTTAAACAACCATGAAATTTTGCTGTCTTGACAAACCTAGGCCAGATAAAATTTCTAATTCGTTGAATTAACTATCAAGGCAAGCGTTTTTATTAAATTTCCTATGGATACACGTTTTTAAATAGCTTTCTCATATATAATAAACGGTTATCAATAAATATAAATCTTATAAATAAAATTTATTATTGTTTGATAGTCTGCTATGAGAATTTCGCAGCTTCAAAATTTGCCAATAATTGTCTGCTCTGGATCTCTAATTTGTATTATATAAAAAAAGTTAAATATTTTCAATTCCTTTAGGTCAACAGCCAATATGTTAAGCTCATTTCATTTGCTCATCAGATGTACATATATATGTACATTCATATACACTTAACAATCAAATTCAAATCGTTTTATCCCTGTGATTACTTGATAACATTCGCCAACACGCGAAAGCAACGGAGTCAATGAAAGTTTTTGAAAAATTTCGCAGAATTCCGTAAAAATCCTCCACAATTTCAATTTAGCGAACATTGAAACCAGTTTTCAATTTTTTATCAACAATGATAATGACCGAGAGTAGTAGGTTGGTTGCTCGATTGTTGCCGCTGAGTAAGAGAGGTGCTGCTTGTTCTTTCTTTTTTGTTTGCAAGCTGAGCACTTTGGTCGCGGCAAGAGATTTTTTAAGTTTTTGTTTTCCCATGGTTGTTTTTATTTTACTCATTGAATTTTGTTTTGCGTGTTTCACTTCACTCCACTGAGGTCTGATCAAATCCGATATTCTTTCAGCGGTCAATGCCTGCCGCGGTTCGACTGTTACTGGCCGGCTGGTTTACCTCGTTTAATGATTTCGGCTTTCAGCTACGTACGTGTGTGTATAAGCATGTGATTGGATTTTGCAAATCAGTAGCCCCAGTTGTCATGACCACAGGGGTGTTTTTATACCCTCTACGCATGAGTATATCTCCAGTACTTCTTATTTCGCGACATGTTTAAGGAAAAACGAACTGAAGCGGTTTCAGTGAATTAGATCAGGTTTTGGTAAATACCCACATTTGTGCAAATGTAGGTTTGTATATACATATGTAAGTAAGTGTATACTCATCCATATTTGGATTATGGCGAAGTATTTCCGCTGCTATGGTTACAGGTTTCATACTATGTACTCGTATTCAAACTGTAATGCATAAAAATATTTAGCACATTCGGTTGCGGGGTACATCCTAAGTAATCCGGTCTCATTACATGCAAATGCGGGTTCTTGCAACATTGGAAATTGGGACGAAGTCATAAATGTTGGTCGTTGACAAGCAGCAACAAGTTGCAACTTGCTATTTCGTTGTGTCGCAATTATATACAGGGTGACCAGTTGTTGTGGTCTTTTTTTACAAATTCACTTTAACAATGTTGGGTTAAAAAATAGGTTTAATTTTGAATTTCGTGACGAATTTTATTGGAGTTACGAATTCTAGTCTATTTGGCTCTAGGATATTACATTTTCAACAAATTGCTTTAAAGTGATAAACATTCATACATGCAGAACCACACCAGGTGCAATGAAAAATTCCTATAAATAGTTGCTATAGCACCAATTATTGCATTAACGGTCTGTCACAAAAGCGTTCGCTTAGAAAGTATGTTCATCTGAACAAATTTGACTCGGACTGGTTCAATTAAACTTCGTGTGAAAAAAGAATCGACAAAAAATAGTTTAATACAACCTTTTTATTGGACCTCAATACGTCATTTAGTGTTTGTTTATGACGCGGAAGGTTTGTCCGGGTTGTTTTAGAGAGTCTACTTTATCGGCTTTGCAAGTATTTGAGTAGCACAAGGCATTCAGTGAAGGTCTGAAAGTATTCGAAACTCTCCTCATGTGAGAACCTGACATTGGCATGCTTAATTGGCTTAAAAGGAGGAAGTTTCCACTAAAATACGGAAAATGTAACTTTGTTTTGTCAGCCCGGGTTATATTTGATAAGATGGTTAAATAGTTTTATTGCTAAATCCCACTACAAACATATCTGATCGTATATTATATATGTACGTATATAATGTTGCATACAATTAGGCGAATTGAAGTTAATGAATTATAGACAAATGTACAATTTTGAAAAATCATATTCAATATTCAGGACAACTCATATATAACTAGTGTGAATTTTTGCCCTTTTCTTCCCAACTGTGTTGGCTTTTCTAATTATATTGTTAGTCGAAAGTCTTTTCGTATTTCTAATCAAACATATTTTTTTTTTTTTCAACTTCTCCGAATTTAATTTTTTTAAGCTTAAAATCTCACCTTTTCAACACTATATGGTATGACACAATGTGATTGGCAGCACTGGAGATATACGACTGTGAAGACATTTATTAATAAAATACGAAAGACTTTTTCGACTACCCAATATATGTAATCGGGTATATGTATCTGTAGTATGTAGTTTTGAAAACGTGCCTCACAATATTGCCGCAAAAAGCACCGTTGGAAGCGGCAAGTGATCAGCTTAAATCCTCAGCTGTTGCTCCGTTTTTTGCACTTGCTTGGCAGAGGCAGAATCAAAGCGCAGCCACAGCAAGGCTGGAAAAAACAAGTGCATCAACAGTGCCGGTTGCGGCAGGGAAAATTGTGATGACAGCGCCAGCAGGGGCGGCCTAATCACCGCAACTATTCGCAATTGTAGGCACCAAGTTGCAACGTGACGCGCCAAGCAATTAGCTGCAGATGCTCTTAGTGCTTCAGCTTTAAAGAGGCGCCTGCACACATCTGTCTCAAAAGCACTGGTGTTGGTGACTTTTAGCCATTCCATTGATGGCCCGGCGAGCGAATATTGACTTTAACGAATGCGAAGAGTTCAAACTCTCTGTTGCACGGAACGAAATTTCCTCGCACCAAATACCGAATGCGAATACTTGCTAATCGAAAGATGCCAACATGTCTACATACACACACACAACTGCACGAATAAGCTTTTAAAATGGCTTATGCTTGTATTCATACATTTGTATATGTATGAGCATGTGTGTGTTTCCCGCGGTTTTGCTGAGCAGCAGTCAAGTTATTGACCGCGGAAATGTGTTGTCGTTGTTATTGTTGCATTGCATTTGCCGTTGCAGCGATTCGCGTTGCAACGGTTTGATTGCTACAAATGCAACAAAACATATTGCAATTGCACCGCTTTCATCCAATTCACGCCGATTTTTTCTGTGTTGCCACTTTGCTCCCATTGCTGTTGGCGCATAATTTCTTTATTCAACATATGTTGACTTTATCGGTTTGCGTTGTTTGTTACCGTTCGATGGCTTGCTTGCTGCATTGGTCATTGCCACTAGATAATCGCATTCATAGCTATATTAGTATTTTGACTATATCATATAATAATCCATACATATCATTATAACAATCCAACTTGTTCAGTTGCAAAAAAAGCCTTGAACCTTGTACAGGTCTAAAATTAAATTATTAATTTTTCTAATTTAGCATTTAGTACAGTCATTTAAGCTTAAAATAGGTAAGAATCTCGGAATTCGATGTACCCATTTATATGACTGTGTGAACTTACTGGACTAATTTCTCTCTTATGTACTTTGTTTACAAGCTATGGTTAAAAAAAAAAAAAAATTAAGCATACTTTCAGGCGCATACATATTTTAAATATCGTTAGGTCCGTATCAATCTTCCAAGATATTTATATACAATACTGGTCGAAAGCTTCTTTTGAACAGCGAAATTTGATTATTAGCCAATTGACTGACTATCCAAGATATTTTTTCCACTGACCACAACTGAATAACTCTGAATCGATGGCATGTGTTCAAAAGTAAACAGCTATGCCTCTGACCTTTATTGCTTCTTCTCTGCACGGAACCCTACATTCTCCCCCACGAAATCCACAGCGACCATATTTATAAACTGGACGGAGGGGAACAGACTTGACCACAATATTGCAGTCGATGCCGTCAAGATTTCGGCTGTCAATAATCCTAAGATTTTAGGTGTAACTTTTGGTAGTCTATGCTCATTCACTCCTCATACGACCGCGATTATCGCCAAAGTACAGAGCCACAACAAAATCCTCAAGTCGCTAGACGGCAGCACATAAGGAAAGGACAAAGAAACGTTGTTGGCAACTTATAAGGCAATCGGCCGATCACAGTGGACCGCAGATAAAAAGCTTCAGAACACTGCACTCCGGACTACAACAGGATGCCTCTTGATGTCTACTATCGAACACCTACATAGTGAGGCCCATATGCTCCCAGTTAAGGAGTTTAATGAACTCCTCTCCGGGCAGTTCCTGCTTTTTTTGATATCACAGATGTTAAAAACACGCAATCGTCGAAATTCACCGGTCGAAATTAACATGTCGAAAATGAGAATAGCACTCACCACCTATTCCGCGACAGTCGGATCTACAAACGTAACCAGAACGGATCCGTCAGAATTCCCCAAATTTCTTGAAAGTATTTTACAAAACTTTCCCAATTTCTCTTTGATTACTTCATATCATAATTAAGAACTGAAAAAATTAAGTAATATTCCGAAACTTCTGTTTTCTAATCCTGATCCTCAGGCTATTATCTATAAACTGGTCCCTAATAGTCCCTCATGTCCTCATAGATAAACACTTTTAAACTTATAGACAAGCTCTGCTGGTTTGGTCTGGTGGAACCAGCAACACGCAGTTGAAAAACCTCTAAACTAGCTCAAACTCTACATTCGGAATGCTCTCTGATGTCTTAGATAAAATACAATATTTTGGCAGTAAATGAGTTGGAAGCGTTTTTGAAGCCCGTTCCAGTCTATCCTGTCTGCAGCGAAGAAGCCCTACTTAGAGATTTAGAAAACTGTCTCTGCATCCGAGTTATTTTGCTTAATATGACGCCTATTACATGAACGAAAATTTACTATTTAAAAATAATAAAAACAATAAGTTTCCTCTTTTCGATTTTCTTTTGCATTTTTAAATTGATTTTGTTTTTCGTTTTCATTTTCTGCATTCATATCTTATCTTCGTGCCGTGTCAGTCGGCTGCACAGCAAAGGTACATTCGTATAAACATACATGCATATTGATGTATGTACATACATATGTATGTATGTATGTATATGAGAAAATATCGTAAAATTTCAGTTAGTGACATTCGCCCGCTGCCGAAGCTACAGGTATTCGCGTTTTGCAGTTATTGGATATTTTTATTGCAAGCTCTGTCACATCGCCGCCATTGTAATAATGACTGCCTCTTATCATCGCATCACATCGCATCGCATAATCATTTTCATTTCAATTAAGTACATTGCTACAATATGAATATACTTTAATTGCTTTCAACCGCAACTTTTTCTCAATTCAAACTTATTTCATTTTTCTGCAAAAGCGGTAAGGGAGCAAAAGTACGCGAGCGCCTGTAATTTTTGTTTGAGAAATGCGAAGTTATTTATTCTAGAAAGTTGAGTGTTGAGTTTACATGAAGGTAATATGACTTGCACTGACAATGACTCGACCATCTAGCCATTTATCGTTATAACGTCGAATTTGAAACTAATGAGATTTTCGGGGAAAAATCGGATTATTGTGCCCCTCTAAGAATTTAAGGTATTAAATTATATTTTTTTCATTTTTTTTTTTTTCAAATTGGATGCATAATATCTTGAGAATATTGTGTCAAGATTTCGAGTCAATTAAAGTAAAATTGACAAAGTTGTGAGTATTTTTATCCCTGCCGGATAAACGTTTTACACTGGATTTTTTTGTGTTTAAAACTTTAAAGCGTTTTTCCCCACAACTCACGTTTTCAAAGTCGGTGCCCCTCATAACTTCAAAACTACTTCACCGATCCTTTTAAAATTTCAAACACTATTTCTGTACATATTTTACGAGGTAACGCTGGAGAGTTTTTTTGGGTCATAATTTTGATTTCGCAATAACAAATTAGCCGATTTTTTCGCAAAAAATTGTGTTTTTCACTTCAAAGTCTTCGAAAAAATTCAAAAATTGGAATTTCAAAAAAACCCTTACAGCGTTACCTGGGGAAAACTATTATCTTACGAATGAACTTTAATTTTTTGATTTCTGATGATCCAGCAACGAGTTATTAGGGGCACCGCAATTCAACTTTTGCCGTATTTTTAATATTTCTTTGTAAAAAATTGATAAGACATTTTTCGAATGTCATACTTCAATGTCCCATTGGTTGGATAAATAAATTTTAACTGTGTCGTCAGGAAAAAAATCACAAAAACATGGCTTTTTTCGTATGATTTGACCTTACCCCCCCTTAAAACAATTGGAGAATACCCATAAAAGGCGTTGCCGTTGGGTATAATAAAATAAAATGGCGATTGTGACTCGAATTGCAACTGCGCGTTGGTGTTGTAAGTGTTTTTCTTTTGGCTTGTCTCTTTAAAAACCGCCATGAGTGTAATTAATTTTGCATGAAGCTTGATTTCTTTGGTCTGCTGCAGCAGCATTTCATAAATTTCGCTTTTTTCTGTTAAATTTCCACAGCATAAAGAAATATAAGCAGAAAAAAAAACGCGCTTAAATGTTTTTGTAATTACATGTCTATGTAAGTATGTAATAGTGTCTGTTTGGCTTAAATGATTTTCGTTGCATTTCTTTTTCATTAAAATTCTCAATTAGCCGGATAGGCGGCTCTTTCACTTTTACTTGCGAAATTTTCTCTAAATAACAAATAATTCGTTTTGTTTGCGCCACAAGAGTTGAAGGAACTTCCCTGAGCTGACATGATTAACCTCATTCAGACCGGCTTAGTGGTGCATTGGCAACATTGCTTCCACCTTCTGGCTGCCCACCTTTTACCCCACACATGTCGATTAGCGAAGAATTGCCTGCTGTCAGCACCCACAAGTCAAACCACGTATGGCTTCTCGTAGGCTTTACGCTAATGAGGGTAGAATTAATAGGATGGTGCGCTGCCCTCCTAAGTTATTGCACTCATTGCAACGACAAGCACATACACTGAGATGTGCGTAGATCGAAGCTTCGAGGTTTATTTCGTTTTCGAACTTTTCACACAGTTCAAATGAAAGTAAAAATGTCTGTCAAACTGCGAAATGGCGGTACAGCTCTAAATCGGCTTAGAGGGTTCGTTTTCATGTTTGTACATTTCATCGATTTGTGGAAAGAAATGTTGGTCAGTTACTGGCATTCCAGCTCTTAGACGGTTATGGAACAGAATATGTACAGGGTTTGCCCGGAAAGTAATAGGACTGATTCGACTGAATTCGGTAGAGGGCGTTCCTAGCTAACGAACGAGTTGTCTCCGAGCTCCTGTAGAGTCAGGACAGACATTTTCGCGTAGTGCAAATCCAAAGTGAAAACGATGCTCATTGTCTTTTTTGAAAACAAAGACATCGTTCACGGATGACTTTGTTCCTACTGGAAAAATCGTCAACGCCAATTTTTACATTAAAGTCCTCAAGAAACTCAAACGAAGGGTCAATCCGGTTCGGCAAGACTTCGCAGCCGATTGGAAGTTGCACCACGACAACCACCAGCTGCCATTTTATCAAAAATCAAAATTTCGACTATGGTGATGACTATCATTTATCTAAAGAAATACTATTTTTTGGTTTTTTGTTTCCTTAAGATCCTTAAGTTTCAGAAAAGCCCGTTATTGCGTATTCCTTATTAGGCAAATTTTAGAAATCTCAAATTCATTATCTCAGTGCGAAGTAATTTACTTTTTTAAGAATCGCATGTTTATATTCAAAACTGAAATATTCGATGAATGATATCCGAAGATACATATATGCTAGTGACATTCACATCTTTTCATACAGAGTTCCAATAATATCCAAATATGTAGTTCGTGGCGTTTCCACGAATTATTTAATAATTTGGAAGTTATCCAAGTGGTTTATTTTAATTGCGCTGACAGCTTCTGCTGAGGAAAAGGGAGGTAGAAAAACGAAAACAAGCTGATATTTATGTGGGTCGTGAACATCATCGTTTATGACATCTTTATAAATTTCTATGAGCTCTTTTAATTGGCATATCCACAAGTAGACAAATAAAACGTATGTACATACATTTGCTGTATCACTTTGAACCGATGTGTGTTCTGCTGTTTGAGCATGGAAAATGCAACTGCAACATTACAACAACAACAACAACAGTGTGGAATTAACCATTCAGTCGCGTGATGAATGATTAAAGTTTATGCTCGTACAATAACTCGTTCGTGGCTTTGTGCAGCGAACACACAAACACACACACGCCAAGGCACATGGAAGCTTAGTGGCACTGTGGCTGCAGTAGAGGCTCCAGTGGGCCTCCATGCCCACACACACACTCGTACGTATACAGTGGTACCAACTAGCGGTTGTTTTCCGACAATTACTTGCGGTATGACAAACTACAACTATGATAAAAAATATTAACAAATACAACTGTAACAATAAAAAATAATAATAAAAGTACTTGCACATCATCTACCACGTGTAACCCTGTTGGAATATCGAGGTATGTTTAAATTCATAACAGTTTCGGCATCCATTAATTTGTTCATCAGATCCTACAGAGGCAACCTAGTTCTCAGCCGTAGGTGTTAGAATAACTTATAAAACTACACACTTTTCTAGGTTCTCTAAAATAGTTTGGGATTATCTCTAATGAAAAGTATAATTATAATTATATTTTTTTTTACTGTTAGGGCAAAGCCATAAATTCCACGTCTAATTGGTTCTCAACTTCCGCCTTATTACTTGATAACTTTACTGTCACTGTATTTAGAGACTTTACATTTACTTGGCGTAGCTATCTCTACTGGGTCTATGTCTCCAGTGTAGGCTCTTTTGACCCATCGGAATGCGACGCCATGCAATCATTGCTTCTCTTGTGGCACGCGTCCGCAGTTTCATCAGCATTCTGAAGAAATTCTTTGAGAGCGCTGTGAAAGTACAATAAACCGGCAATAAAACTTCATGTCACTAAATTCTGAAAGCTTAGAGCGTATCGCCGACGTAGTTGCAGGTGTTAAGTGTTAAGATTATTGTTATTGTGTTTTGTTGTTATAAATATTGCGGTTTTTTGTATCAGAAATAAAAAAGAAAAATTAATATTAACACTCTATGTAATCTTAAATGTGTCGTTTCTAATAATGTTGCCAATCACGACAACGACGAGTGCTTAAGAAAAGAAGCCGTAGCGTCCTTACCAGGACTTCAATTTAACCCGTTGGGATACAGCATTTTAAGAACGAAAAAGATCACCTGACATTTTGAAGAGCTCTGTTTTTCACAGTATGATTATTGCACCAGAACTTTTCTGAAAGGGGAACCAAGAGATTTTCCAACGAGAGTATCATTAAAACTACCCATTTTTTGACTTTTCAGCACATAATACCTATTTACCTATATGTAAGACTTGTGCAAACCTCAAGAAAAATATGACAATTTAAATTTTTTTTGTTCCTTTATTAAGCAGGCTTTGAAAATATGGCATTCCACTTTAGAATCGTTTTTATTTTAATGCGGCACTCAAAATTCCGAAGCCTTTAAATATAAACCCATTCACTTCTCTGCCGCAATCATTCCGTCTTTCTTTATCTATAAATATCCCTTAATGCAGCAGCGCAAGGGCTACCACAAAAACAATGGCTTATCACATTGTGGCTTAAGACACTTGCGAGCGAGTCTGCATACGTAAAATACCTTTAACTTCGTTATTTGCTCTCTTACTCCTCTGGCATACCGAAACAGTGCACGTCTTGCTTTAGAGCTCCGCTCTGTCTGAGTGTTGGCACCATTGTTTCTCGTGCGCTTGTAGCTCAGCTTGGCTGGAAGACGTGCTCAGAGTCTAAATTTGTTGTTTTTGGCTGTTTGCTAGTTTTCACTGCTCTTTCTTGCTTTCCTCATTTCACAATGTCTGCTTTGTCTTTGTCTTTGTTGGTGTTTTCTTTCTTCCGTTGGAGATATGTGAACGAGGTAAGCGTTTGTCCACTGGTGTGCTGTTGTGGTAGACTCTGCTTGGAGGTACACGCGAGCACGATTGTGTGACTGTTAGCATTACTCAGACTTTTTGTTGTTGACTTGGAATTTAGTTGGTATCGTGAAGCGTTCGAAGCCGGTCGTCGGTTGGCGGCACTTGCAGCCTACATATTCAGTCTTCATTCGGTACGAAATCTTGACACATTGCAGCCACATATCGGCTGGACGCTCGCTTCGCGGTTAATATTTGTAGTGTAAGCGAAATTGTTGTTGCCCTCATCTTCGTCGTCGTGAAAGTTGCGTCTACTATTTAGCTTTATTATTTGGTGGTGTTGTTGCTATCTGCAAGAAATTATTCACCAAAGTGACACACATCGTTGTTGTCATTCCAGAATTCGTGAGAATGCGTGTGCGTGCGTGTGTTTGATCGCCTCCTGAAGCGCTCCTGATGACGCATAGCGCCGTACGGTCGTAAACTCTTTAAGGAATACCTTCAGAATCGACGCGAACACACTTACAACTACATGCATGCGTCCGCACCAATACAAACGCAAGTGCTGCGTGCATTCCGCATTACGGCCCACGGTGAAGTGTGTCACTTGTGAAGCAATGAAAAGTACGAAAATGCATTTGATTCGGCGAGCGCCGAACGCGAGCTCCTATCGGGAAATAAAAATGCGCAAAGTTCATGGGCAACTGTTGTCACAGAACGCGTCTACGCGCCGCTACAGCGGCAGCCGTGTTGGCATACGCCCACGCGTGCAATTTCGTGATTGAGCAGAATCGTGTTCATAATATTTTCGACTAGTGCAACGCGTCCACTTCGAAGAAAAGTAGTTTCGCTTTATCTAGCGCTGTGCGATAGTGATGAAAAACTCGTTCGCGGCCGCAGAGCACGAAAAAGATAAAAAGTAAGCGCCATTTATAGATTAAGCAAAATGCACACACATCGTTTTTCGCCTTCCTTTTCGACTTTATAGCTTGTTTATTGCCTTGTAATGCCAAATATTTACGAATAATCAATTCACGTGTAAATTGTGCATGTGTGCCTGTGTGTGTAGTGTTTGTGTAGACATGTTTTGGTTTTAAATTTATTCTCCAACGTTTCGGACACCTTGCATGCCAACGTGCAAAATAAGCTCATCGCAAGTAGGCAATGGGTGCACACATACATACACACGTATGTACATGCCAACAATAACTATCGCAGTGGAATTGGGCACATTCTCGGAATATTTAGATCGTTGCTTGCACTTTTCACCGCGCTTTGGCTTGCGCTTGATAGATAACCACCTCTTGCACTCAAATAAGTTCGCTTGTCACACAATTCCATGACATATGCACCTACATTTAAGTATATGTATGTATGTTGGAGAAAGCCAAGAAAGTTTTTTATTGTTGGTTGGTTGGTAGTTTCTGTTATCCGAATATCCAGGTATTACAAGTATTTTGGAATCTTCATTCTTCCACAGTCGGTTTAAGTAACCGGAATTGATCCGGATTTTTGTCCGACCAAGTATTGTCAACTTGGCACCATTCGACGAAATTACCTTAGGAATTTTTTCTGCCGCTACAACAACAACAGTATATTGGAATGTCATAATAACCAAGGGTTTTCGTTCGGTAACCGTATGCTATATTGGAAACAGAGTTCATTTGTGGTATTTAGGAAAGTGACGTATTGTGGTCTTCGGTTCGCCAAATCAAGAAACCCTGGACTTGTATATATGTTGCTATTGTTGTAGAGGTTAACTAGGTGCGAATGTTAATTGGTCGTGCTTTTATTAGTACTAAATATCAGCAAAAAATATTAGAAATTTTTCTGAAGAGCCCTATATTGCGAATCACATCTTTTTCCTTTTTTCACGTAAAGCACATCAATGGTTTGGCCTTCGTATTGCTATAAAGACACTTTACAACGTGAAACGATTGATATGCACGTTGAGTTGCAGAATTTTATACCATGTGATGAAGTGTGTAATCGCGTGAGGGGTGTCTACGCCAGTAAAGATAGATCAAGTGTGACAAGAATACAAATCTTCAATATGTCCCTCAAGAAAGCTCCTGAGCCAATACAAGCTTGCTAACGCTTAATCCAATTTTCAATAAACTTGTTATACACCTCGGGTTGGGTTCTCAGCTAAGAAAGAGAAGTTGAGATCTTCTGCTATCTTTATAATGATAACTGAGCCAGATATTCACCATGCGTCAAATCTTAGAAAAGACCCGTGAAAAGAGGATCGTACACACCACCTCTTCGTCGATTTAAAAACTGCTTTTGACAGTGCGAAAAGGAGCTGCCTCCATGCCACTATGTCTGAATTTCATATTTCCGCAAAACTAATATGGTAGTGTAAACTGACGTTGAGCATCACCAAAAGCTCCCGTCAGGATTGGGAATGACCTCTCCGAGCCGTTCGATACTAAATGAGATTTCAGACAAGGAAACTTCCTTTCGTGCGACTTCTTCAATCTTCTTGGGGTAAATTATTCAAGCTGACGAAGTAAATAGAGAAGATACAATCTTCTATAAGAGTGTACAGCTGATGATATTGATATCGTTGGATTCAACAACCGCGCCGTTAGTTTTGTTTTTACCAGGATGGATAGGGAAGCGTAGCAAAACAGTCTGGTAATGAACGAGGGCAAGACGAAATATCTCCTGTCATCAAACAAACAGTCGTGGCACTCGCGACTAGGCTCCCACGTCACTGTTGGTAGTCATAACTTCGAAGTCGCAGATAATTTCGTCTATCTCGGAACCAATATTAACACCAACAACAATGTCAGACTCGAAATCCAATGCAGCATAGCTCTTGCCAACAGCTGCTACTTCGGACTGAGTAGGCAATTGCAAAATCAGTCCTCGCCGAACAAAAATCAAACTCTATAAGTCCCACATTATACCCGTCCGTACGTATATGGTGCACAGGCATAGACGATGACAGCAACTGATAAGGCGACTTTACGAGTTTTCTAGAGAAAGATTCTGCGAAGGATTTACATATGGTCCTGTGCGCGTTGGTTACGGCGAATATCGCATTCGATGGAACGATTAGCTGTATGAGATATACGACGACATTGGCATAGTTCAGCGAATTAAAAGACACCGGCTGCCCTGACTAGGTCATGTCGTTCGAATGGACGATAACACTCCAGCTCTGAAAGTATTCGACGCAGTAACCTTCGTGGAGAAGGACCTGGCTTCGTTTGAAATCTCCGATTAGCGCCGCTGACAACCGACTGACTTGTCTATGTCTAGAACTACCATATCGCCAAATTCCGAACAGTCAATAAAAGTTACACAAATGTTCTACTATTTTGCCAGACATTTGCAATTTCGATCAAATATTCATCAAATTAGTCCTAAATATATACTGCATACCCACCAAGGGTAGTAGTAGTGGGTTTGTTTTGACAAAGCACTGGTAATTAAAATCATGTTATGACTGACATTGAAAATAGAAATTAAAGAGGTTCCAGCGTAACTGCTTGCCTGATTTTCATTAATTCCCATAAGAATTGCAATGTTATTATTAGTAGTTGAGAACGAATCGCTCAACTATTACAAAAACGAACACGTTAATTTATCTGCAGACATCTATACAACTTATGTATATGTGTATGTATGTACTCCAGCTCTACTGTTTCGCTTGAAACAACTGAATTACGAGTATGCGAGTGCATTAACGTTGGGCAACATTTTCCCATCCATATTGACCAACATTCTACTCTGTTTACCTATTCTCCTCCGAAAAGATCCCATCACATGTAACAATGCTCATCAAACGCTTCAGGCGTCTCAAAAAACCAGTGCTCGTCTCATATGAACGTTGCAACACAACCCACAGCCGGTGGAAGATACGAATATAAAGAAACAACAACAGCAACATACAACGTGAAATCAGTACACAAAAACTTAATTTATGCAACATTATATGATTACTTGTATGCTGTTACCGTTATGTTAACGTTCTCTACTAACTCACTGTTACGGTTAGAGTTAGTGCGGACAGGTTGCTGTTAATAGTTTGGGACGACTTTTGTCGTTGTTTTATTGTTGTTGGGAAATTTTGTGTCACTTTTCGAGATTATAAAATTTTAGACCCTACAGACAATTCCATAAAAATATGGAGTGAAAACTCGTAAGCAATGGCTTTTGTAATATTTTTCTTTGTCATTTTCTGTTTTTTTTTGTCTAAGCTGCAATGGGTATTAACTATTGTTGCAGACTGTTATGGAATTTGCATATGAATTAGTAGTGTGTTTTTAGTTTTTTAGAATTCTCAGTTTGTTTTCATTTCGCTGAGTAAATCATAACAAACAAAGTTAGAACGGGAAGCTTTATTGTAGCATAATGTAAAATCCGCCAAAATGTTCGCTTGGGCATTATAGGGTTTGTCCGGAAAGTAATAGGACTGACATTTTCGCGTGACGTGTTTCTGTGAGTGGTGTAAGCCGAAAATGCAGCGTTCGTTAGTGCAGAGGTACGCGATGAAATTCTGTGTGAAAATCGGTAAATCTGCGACAGAGACGTTTGATATGATCAAGCAGGCTTACCCAGATGTTGCTTTAGCAAGAAGTGGTGTGCCTCGGTGTCACCAGGCCTTTTTAGAGGACCGGGAATAGGTCGCAGATGAAGACCGTGCTGGGAGACCTGGGACTTCGACAAACACCGACAATATGACTCGTTTGCGCAAAGTTTCGAACTCAGACCGTCGATTAAGTATTAATTTAATTGCCCAGATGTTAAGTTTATCAAAATCTGTGTTTCATGACATTGTGACGGAGTACTTGAGCATGCGCAAGGTGTGCGCGAAGATGGTCCCAAAAGTGCTCACTGACGACCAGAAATTGCGGCGAGCGGAAGTATGCCAAGAAAATTTGAACATGTATGAAAGTGACCCCCAATTTGTAACAACGTAATCACAGGTGACGAGTCATGGACCTTTTAGAATGATCCCGAGACAAAGAGGCAATCTTCTGAGTATTTTGAGACGACAGAAGGGAGAATGCCTTTCGTGACGCCTTCAATGGTTCAATAATTTTTTTTTGAATCGACTCAGTCCTATTACTTTCCGGACAAACCCTGTACTATAAATTATTAAATACGTAGGTATCACATTATTGCCATCAGTGCTTTTGTCTCCCAAAACTGCTCGTTTGTCGGTACCGTCGATATTGGACCTCTACAGGATATAGCATGCCATAGCGGCCACACAAACTGACCGATCAAAACCAAGTCCTGGTATGAAAAACTTTTTTACTTGACCAGCTATCTTCACAAAACTTGGCACGGATTATTGCTCAATTCAACGGTACATTTTCCGAAGAAATTGTTCAGATCGGACAACTATGGCATATATGTAGCTACAAAACAAACTGACCGATCAAAATAAAGATATTTTTCAAAGATTTTTTTTATATCCTTTTATGCTATAAAAATACGCTTGTGAAGGATATTAGAGCATATGTTAACGTTTTTTCTTGTTTTGCTTTATCTTTGAAATTCAGCTTAATAATAATTTGTATTTACTTACTAAAAATTTAAATTTTTCTGTTTTCTTTCAGGTTTGTATTTTGGTGTTCTCAAGAGATGAAATATGTGACAAGATGTACTAACAACCTTCTGGTTTTTCAAAGCCAATGGATAAATAATGCAATAAGTAAAAAGAAAGTTAAAAGGTGCATGCGATCTATGCATTGGGACCAACTATGGTTCTCAGCCGAATAATACTTCGAGAGTGTAATGAGTTGCATGGTTTCTTTCCTCACACTTGTGTTAACATTAGACTCCATTTGTAGAGAGAAAATCTTATTTTTAATATGACAAAAATTATAGACATTATTAGGTGTATAGTATTCTGTGCGCTCGATATTTGTCGCGTTTGATTTTTATTATAATTTTTCTATTTTAATCACGTCCACATGTGCGCCTTTCCAATGTGTCTTCTTTCTTGTTATTGTTTTTATTTGTTTTCGACTGGTGAATTCGCCAATTTGTCCGCGAAGTGCGCGTATAGCTTTAAGACTCAATGTCGCCCGAAAATTTTTCCTACCAAATCGACACTTTACGAACGTCAATAGATTTGTTTATGTTTTATTTTCCTTAATTTCGCCTTTTCTGCGCTGTTAAATTCGTCAATTGGATTTTTCTCAATATTTTTGTTTTCTTTTTTTTTTTGTTTGTTTTTTTTTCTTTCAATATGTTGTTCGTACTTTCGCCACTGAATTTCAATATTTCAGTACATTCGAGTATTATTTTGGGCGTCTACCCACGCCATTATTACAATTTGCGCTTCGTAAGCGTTTTCACACTTCGTTTTGTGTACTTTTTCGAAGCTGGCGGAATCATTGTTGCGCGTAATTTGCCATTTAGTATTTGCTTTGGACAGTTCTTATTACAACTTTATGGTCAAATCAAAATAATGAAGCGTTCAAATACGTCATTTGTTGTAGTTTTACCTCTTAGCACGTACGTTACTGTACAGTTTGTCAATTTGTGGCGACAACAACACTTGCGATTGGCGAAAATTCGCGTTGCGGAAGACGTTGGAAAACCTCAAGTGGTCAGTGTATATAATTTGCACACAAGCATACTGGTGTATACATAGAAATGTGAGAAGTTAAGAAAATTACTATCAGTGCTGGAAAGTCAAGTCAAATTATTTTGTTTTATATAAAATGTTTTTTTTTTTCGTTTAGAAAATATAAAGAAATTTACTAACCAAAAATAAAAATATAAAAAATTTTCAAAAGCTACAGTTGAACCATACAATTATGTCCAAAGTGCTGTGTTTATTACGTTTAAAGCTAAAAATAATTTTTACGATACCAACTGCTGTGATTCAGTTTGAATTATGACGTCCATTACAATGAATATGGTTTTCTTAAAGGATTTACGAACGCGCATCAGAGGATATATACACGTACGTACAGATATTAGTTCCACTACCACTACTATTTTTAGGTTATTTCGTATGTGTATGAATATATTAAAATAATTTTTTACAGCATTTTCGAAAGTTGCTCAAATTTTTGCTTTTTCACATATATTTTTTTGGAACAATTCTTTGTGAGGCACCAACATATCTGTAATACTGGAAAGAGTGTTTTGTGAAAATGCGAATTAATATGGAATGTTTTGAGATCTTATTGGAACCTCGCGATCAAAATGGCTGAAAAATGTGTTAGAGAATACTTTACATTAGGAGTAAAGCCTCCTTTCATCAATGTCAGGCAATACTGTGTTAAGATTAAATGATAATATGATAACATAAGACTTTAAAAATCCGACTTTAAGGCAGGTATAGTTTGATTGTCCCTTAGTTTCGATATTCTTGATCAAGGTCTCCATATTTGAGTTATGTGTTTTAGTTTCCTTCCAAACCGCTGACAGATTCTAAGAGAATCTCTTTCATAGTACGAATATGCTTGAAGGTGCGATGTCGCCTATCGACAGCTATTGCAATACATAATGTAAACGATGAACCGCGACGTGAGATCATTACGTTTGACAAACTCGAGCTCGAGTTGCCGCAAGAAACGATAGTGACCCTTGCGAAGCTTCGTTATGCATACTATAGCGGGTTAAACTCCTACTTATAGACCTCGACATATCCAATATGTGTTCTGCGTGCAATGAGTCTCTGCATGACACTGGCCACCTCTTTGCATGCCCCACCAACCCCACTCATCTAACACCCTCCTCCCTCTCCTCCAACCCCGTCGAATCAGCACGTTTCTTGGGCCTTCCATTAGATGAAATCGACGACAACTTGGCTAACCCTTGCCATCCCAATGGGGACTAGGTACCCGTTATAACAACAATAACAACATCATTAAGTTTAAATAATTTTGAAGTTTTTTGATAACTTCCGGTTATCCTATTTAAGTGCAATTAGTAAGTCTCATGGTGAGCATTCACACTTGGAACTTGACTTTCTTAATATACCGAACTTTTTCTGTAATAAAATTAATAGAAAACCTGTTTGGTTTAATTATGCTTTTTTTCATAGTCCAAATTGTGCAATAATAATAACGGTCACCCGTAATATGGTGCCACAGCTGTTATTGCAACCGTTTATAAAAACATGTGCCCAGACACATGTTGCATTGTGGACTGCCACATCCGTAAATGTTGTTTTTGTTACCCATCGTAAAAAGTGGAAAACAATATTTCGTTTTATTGCTGTCATTTTCTTTGCAAACATGAAAAAATGTTTTATAATTTAAAAAGTTTGGACAGAAAGATTTCTATGTGTATTATTACCATAGTAGTCGAAAAAGTCTTTTCGTATTTTGTCAATAGATGTCGCTGCAGTGGCATATCTCCAGTGCTACCAATTACATTGTGAGATTGTATGTAATTTATAAATTTTAAATGAATACATGTAACGAATCATTGTCATTTGAAAATATATATAAAATAAATATATACCGTTACTTGCATACATTTACATACATATGCACGGGCGCACTCACTAATTGGAGCAGCAGCTCAGTGAAGCCCCACGCGAAGGTGTAAACTTCGGTTATTTGTAACGCCAATGAAAAAATGAACCGCCCTAACGCATATGCACAAATTCATACATACCTATTCACATTTCCAGACACGTGTTTAATCAACATTTCGCTTCAAAAAAGTCTTAACTTCTGGAATAAGCAATTGTAGAAAAATTAATACGAAAGTAACAAGCAAAATAATGAAAAAATTACTTGAATGCATGTACACACTTACATACATACATATGTATGTGCTCGTACATTGTACAAGTATGTTTGTGTTGAGGAAAAGCCCGCACTGCATCAGGCACGCTTTTGTGTGTGCGTGTGTGTGTGTCATCATCGCATTTGCATAAGTGTCTGCGCATGAGTGGGAATTTATCACAACACTTCCTCCAAAAGCTGATAGAGGGCAATACAGAGCTGCATTCATGTACCCCATGAATGTGCATATGTATGTATGTATGTATGAATATACAGAGTGTTTGAGTCATGTAATGCGGATGGTAAACAGTGGAAGCTATAAAAGTGGCAGCCCCATCGGGGAGCTTAGAAGCACTGCGCCAACATCACTAGTTTACAATGTCTAAATATGTGAATGCATTGGTATTAGGGTTGTACTTATTTGTTGACATAATAGAGATTTGTAAAAAAAATCGAAAACTGGAGTACGGACAAAAATGTGTATTAACATTCCATTAAAAAACATTTTTATTTCGTCGAATTTTTGTTCATGTTTTGCGGAGAGCTTTACATATAAGGATTACCCTGTTATAAGTATGTGTGAAAGAGTACATACATATTAAAAGTGCCATATGTAATTTCGCAGTGTTTTCAACTATTGTTGCATGCAATAATCGAGCTACTGCAATTTCGTTCATAGTCTTACTTATCGTCTTTTGCTTTTGCCTTTCTTCTATGATAATTACGAGTCTGTTTGTGTGCGGGCTTTTAGTTGGGCGAATAATGATCATAGTTATTTGGTTTATGGGAGATTTTTGTGATTGTGATGATTTCAGGAAAAATATATAATAGCATATTCTCAGAAGCAATTGAAATACTAAACTTTGATTAAATTAGTCACCTGCCATTTCGTAATGTCGGTGTACATTTACAGACACATACTAAAAATATCATATGTGTCCGTCCGAGTATGTGGATTCACACATTTTAATTTAATTTTCCCAAACCTGCATTTCTTTAATAATTTCCTATTTCTTATATAATTCCATTACAATTTTGAATGTATTGTAAATTGGTTTTGTTTAGATTACAATGAATTAGGTGCAGTGCAAGCCATCGTCAGCAGTTTTCCCCTGCAAGTGCAGCCATTGTTGACAAATTCAGACTGAAGTATCTCCGCACAAACATACATACACATATACGCGGAGTAATCCCATTACATCAGCCATTACAAACAAATTTTCACTTAAATATAAGCATATTTACCTCTCTAATAAGAGCACCGACTGCACTGCTGTCGTTGTGGCGTCTCGGCTCATATTTCTTGCTGCCTCTTGTTTTCATTCATCTGTTTTGGTGCATCGAAATTAACCTAAATTGTGACAGCGGCAATTGCACCACGACGGGTAAATATTAAATTTCTCACTACAACGTTAAACACTCTTTTGTTTCGTCTCTTAAAGCTTGGCTGATTGATTGCTTAAGAGGCAGTTGTAGACTAGAAGATTACATACTTATGCGTTTAACGCAATTGAAGCACTCGCTTAATTTGCAAGTGTGCAGGTGCATTATTGTAATACAGGGTGTTGCAAAAGCATTCTTCTTCAAAATAGACAAATTACCGTGCCAAAATGGGAGATTACAATACTGAAGTTCTAAAATTTTGAGCATCGTTGATTTTTTTTAGTTTAGTTTCAATTCGGCATATTTACGTATTTCAATTCAATTTTTTTATCACCTTCTAAATAGTCTCCTGAGGAAAGCAAGCATGCCAAAGCCTAATTAAATTTTCCATAGTCTTGTTATAAGCTTCGACTGTTATGTCCAAATGTGTTAAGCGATGTTGTGATTCTATGCTATCTCTTTGACGCCAACTTGACGGTTTTCAAGTATTGTTTCTTTAACTTTCTAACGTTATTATAATTAACAAAGGTGGATAGCCGACCAGAATTGTGCAAATTTTCGATGAGTTGACGACCTTCACTGAATGCTTAGTACAGCTCAAATACTCGTGATAAAGTAAATTCTCCAAAACACTTCTGCAATATTCATTCCGTAGTCGGGATGTCGTTGAGAACAGTAAATTTGAAGTAATCTTGCTCAATTTTTCATATGATACAAATCGATACACAAACCTTAGGCATCGTTAACAAACAATTTGCGAACACGAACACCAAAAAGGTTGTACCAATCTAGGATTCTCGTAAGCACACGCAGTTTATATGGGAAAGATTCTGCCATATAAACCGAACACAATTTGTGTGCTTTTTTTGGATAATTTAAAATAATTATAATATAGGGTGGGCCATATAAAATTTTAAATTCGAAGATAGGGCGTAAAAGATTGAGTGTAGCGTTTGCTGTTTGGCACGTAGCGCCGTCCTGCTGGAACCAAATGTTGCTCAAGTCTTTCTCTTCAATTTGCTTGAAGAAAAATTTGGTTCGGCTCGCGATATCGCTCACCATTGATGGTTACGGCGGTTCCTTGTTCATTTTCGAAAACAAAATGGGCCGATGATTCCACCAGACCAAAATCCGCACCATACAGTGATTCGTGCTGGGTGCATTGGCTTCTCGACGATTACGTGCGGGTTTTCTGTGCCCCAAATGCGACAATTCTGCTTGTTAACGTAACCATCGAGGTGGAAATGAGCCTCGTCCGAAAATATGATTTTTCGGTAAAATTTACCATCCTCGGCCAAACGATCTTCTGCCCAAGCTGTCAATATTTCCCAGTTTTTTTCTAGTGAATAGCGACCCATTTCGTAAATTTTAGACTTTTTACTAAATATCTGTCACTTTCCGAATGATATTTGACGTTTCCAATGTCGAAATATAGATAATTCAAATTTAAAACGTTAGATGGCCCACCCTTCATTAGTACACAATTCTTACCAAAACTTTCTATGCATACATTGATACGTTGAACCTCTAATGAGCTTATTTATTGATTATCCAACTGATTTTTATCCTGAACTAGTATGTCAATGATATTAATTTGTATAAAAAATAACCAAGAATTCCTCGGTTTGCTCAGTAGCTTCCGCTAGCCAAACTTTAATCACTCTAATAAGCACGCCTGATGACCAGAGTAAGGAAGCGTATTTATACGGAATGTTGTTTATTTATATAAATATATGTATGTAATAATGGGTTGTCAAAAAAGTCTTGCGGTATTTTTATTGAATCAATTCGTGTGGCATCCATACATCAAGCTTCTTAGTGACTCCAAGCTTCTTCAAATGGTTTATAATGGTTTGGTGTCTACTATGCCGGTCTCTTTCGACCGATTCAGCGATTTTATCGCAATTTTCGACGACAGGCCTTCCGGAGCGTGGCACATCTTCGACCACCTCTACACCAGAACGAAAACGTTGAAACCATCGTTGTGCGGTGGAAATGGAAACTGTATCGGGTCCATAAACTGCACAAATTTTATTGGCGGCTTGAGATGCATTTTTGCCTTTATCGTAGTAGTATTGTAAAATATGCCGTATTTTCTCTTTATTTTGCTCCATGTTTGCGACGCTATAACTCACGAACGACTTAAAAGGAACGGCAATCAATCAAACACGTGTTAGCGCGTGAAATGAGCTTTCCAAAAAGGTATAGCATGACCCGATGCGACGAATAAAACTAGAACTACGCGCTTTCAGCGCCAACTAGCGAAAATACCGCAAGACTTTTTTGACAACCTAATATACATATATGTATGTATGTACATATGTGTATATAAATTTACAGCCGTGTTCATTAAAATAGTAGTTCTAGTGGGTTCTAAGTATAAAACAAACAAAATCAAGTTAACAATGCAATAACCATCTTGTCTTCGCATGTTTTGGACCGTTATCCTGCCCAAACGTCTTTTAAAGAAGAATTTCCCAGCTGGCACATGGTAGCATAAGATCCTTGAACATACATATACCGCTCTATCTATGATGTCATTGATCAGATCTAATGCCGTGGAACGAAAATCAATCCCGACCATATTATGTGCTCGGTAGTGGACGGAAGCAAATGTGCTTTCATCACGAAATGTCCCTTAGAAAAAATCTTTAAATATAAGATTGCGTTGCACTACTATCTTCATGAACATTACTGTATATACATAGCTTGTACTGTATGGTTATGAAAGTATCCTGCTAAGTGGGTGGTTTTTTGCACTGATTGTATCAGTTGCGTTTTCCTCATACGTCCACTTTTACCCAGTTCACTGGCACAAACGCAAAGATTCCCTATAAGAAAAGGAAGGCTCATATATGTATTCGCGCAAAAATATTCCATTAACTTGAAGTGAACAGTGTATCCAAAGTGTAGTGTATCTCCTCGAATTCATTCACAAAAATCAGTTGTATTCATTTATCGCTAATTGTTATGATTGGAATGAAACCGAACAAAGTTTTTGAGTTTTAGCTATCAATAACAAGCGTTGACTTCTTTTAAATATTCTGTACTAAACAATATTAATTTTTTTCTGACATTGAGCAGAGGTTTCTGTTCTGTTAATTTATTTCGCTGATGTATTGTTGGATCCTACTACATCTTAGTCCTATTAGATGAAAATTCGGAAGGGATCCTGCCTTCGCCTACTTTGCCATTAATTTTCCTGCAGGGCAGAGACAAGCATTCCACTTATGACTGTGCCAGTGTGTGAGCATTTATAAATTCTCCTTTTCCTACACATTAACGAGAAGGTGTTGGCCTGCCGCTAATGGCGATTTCATATTCTTTACGTGCGAACTAACGGCAGTTAGAATGTCGTTCAAAGGAAACGATTGACAGAGCGCGCACAGTCATATGGAGATTCACTGGCATATCGGACGTATCGCCGCACTTCGCGCCGTCAGAAGTATCACTTGATACCTGTCAGCGGGCAAAAGTCAACAAATACTACAAATACCATTTTAGACAGCAATGGCAGGCTTAATTAATAAGCAAATAAAAATATATCAAACTTAATGCGAGTTAAATTATTTGTGCTGCCGGAAAGTGCGAAAAAGGTGAATATTTTCACTTGTCGTGTTGTTGGCGCCGCCAGTGTATGCTCGCTGACGGCAAATAGAGCTCTTGATTTGTTTGCCATTGTTGTTGCGCTGCCTTATCGCTTCCCCATTGCTTATATATAAATATATGGATAGTAAATGAAATATTTACCTAAACGCGATTACAATAAATGAAAATATTGTGCAAGTGGAAGAATATGAATAAACGAAAAAACACGTCGAACGGCGGAAAAACAAAAATGCAAAATATTATCGCAAGCGTTTCAAGTGAACAAAACACACCGACTGGCGCAAGACGGTGATGAGACGCCGCGAGAGAGGAGGCTCTTCGCGCTTCGTAATCTGAATATTACGATTACGATAACGATTTTTTGCTTGCGGTTTGTCGGTCGCCGCGTTTTGGTTAATTGAATTTGCTGCGCCTACACTATCGAGCGAGAATTGTGGTAATACGGACACGCCGCTAAACGGAATCTCGTAGTGTCGCCGCGTAGTGCCAAGTGTTGTTTACTACTTTGACAATTGGCTAGTGGCATCGTGGCGTCCAGTTTTCAGTGTGTAACCGGGACGCGCACGTGAAGTGGTTCGCAGAGTTTTCGTCGGCCTCTCGCGCTTGGACGTGTCGCCAGCGCTAGTGATAAGCGCAAATACAGTGATAAATGTAATTAAATAAAATAATAAGAAATCTATAGATACTTCTGGTGCCTTTCTTTGTGTCGGTGGCAGTGAAACTAATTAAACAATTGTGTATAATTCAACGTAATAGTGCTTTTTAAAACAGTTATGTGTAAAATATCACTACCGGCTCAATAATTAGTTGCCTGCGACCTGCTAACGGTCCATGCGCACACATAGAGCGTGTGTGTGCTTTAATTATGTCAAGTCTTCATTGATTATTTTATAAATACACATTTTAGTCGATGTTTTATAAATAACTGTAACCAACAAAGAAACACGACAACAACAACACACTTGAGCACAAAACGCAAAAACTGCTAACCACACACATACACATAGAGCTTGCTGCCAACAAATCTTGCTTCCGCTCTTGTTGGCGTCCCTTCCGGCTTTGCCTGCAGAGCCAAGTGCTGAATGGGACGGTGCGGTGGCGTGAGTGTGCACAAAATGTTTGTGAGTACGCCTGACAGGCCACTGAAACCACGTCCGTCCAGCGCCCATCGCCTCTCCGCCATCCGCACCATGTTGGGTCGACCTGCTGTCCTTTGCTTTAAATTACTGTCGGAAATTTAATTGTTGAGCCCATGAAGATGACGCTGATGCCGGGTTGCCTGCATTATCAGTCGCCTTTGTTGTGAGAAATCGAATGTTGTCGGGAGAGTGTTGTGGGCGCGTTGCCCGATTGTAGATGAAAATAGTGCGCAAACATACATACATACCTTAATAATCATCGCAATATAATTAAATTGGAAATGAAAAAATAAGCTGATATTTGTATGTGTGTATATGCGAATTCCTTTGTCAGTGTCAGAGTTAAAGACATGAGTAACACTTTTTCATGTTGTTTCTCTTTATGAGCGTTTCGTAGTCGAAAGTGATAAAGAGTGACAAGCTTTATCGGCTATAGATAAACTTGGGTGTGTGTTCAAGTACAAGCATACATACTTGAATAAGCACTAATTTATTTGTAAACTGCTACATATGTAAATATCTTGTGACAATTGCTTGCTTTGTGTGCTGAGCACCGTTATTGATGAATATGCAACAAGTGGCTAAATTTTGTGCGTATTATATGTACCAAATAATTAGTTTATTACGTTCCGACGTTAGTTTTTTTGGTGGAATAGGAACATCTCTTGAAATAGTGTTTCATTTTAGGCTAAAGCTTTTTTTGGGGTGTTGGAAAGTGTCTAATATTTTAGCTATGAAGTTAGTTGTTTTGTTCATAAAGGGTTCTACTTAAAATCAAATTGTGTGGCAAACACGTTATAGCATTTTTAAATATATTATGTGCTTTTTTTAATGACTATTGTTCTCCATATTATTAGCATTCGGCATGTACACAAATAAAAATGTAATAAACATGAATTATTTATAAATGCGGATAACTCTTGCATTTGTTGTTATATTAACTCTAAGCGAACTTCTCTGCAGTTGTCTCTAGAACAACGAAATTTTTTTTGTTTTTTTTCTTGTTTGCTGAAATTGGAAATTTGTATATAAACAAGAAAGAACGTTAACTTCTGTTGCACCGAAACTATTATCGCTTCCATTCACAGATTAAAAAATCTTCACACAAGAAGTTGCCACAGCTATTTGCTTCGAAAAGTTTGTTCATTGCTTAGGTTGATAATCCATGCTAAATTTCATTAAGATATCTTGTTAAAAAAAATTCTATACAAGAATTTACTTTAGTCGTTCATTTTGTATGGAAGCTTTATGCTATAGTGGTCCGATATCGGCGGTTGAAACCAATGAGTTGCTTATTGAGGAGAAAAGTACGTATGCAAAAAATGAATAACTCCAACACAGAGAGGCGGAGAGATGAACATGGCAAATCAACTTAGCTTATCACGCTGATCATTTACATATATAGCTGTGAGCAGTGAAATAGTAGTGGGTGTTAGAGCTTTATATATCTGTGAGTTACGTAAAATGCCAAACAATTTTAACATTCATTGAAATGCAAAAGTGGATAATATTTTCCAGGCTATGTTTATTACTAAAAATATTTAGATTTGAATATGTACAAAATATGTTTATTTACAAAGATGTGTTTATGTATGCAAATTTTGGGGAGCAGTAAAATAGTAGTAAAGTACTAAAAATTTTTTTTAAAAAATACTGAAGGATTTGTGCAAGTTTTGTCTATAGGAGATTTTAGTACTTGGTAGCATGGCCATGATTTTTGATAACAGCAATACATCGCTTCTTCAGAGAATCTACGAGACTGTGGCATCTTTTCAATAGTATGCTCCGCCATGATTGGTGCACTACGGTCCACAACTGGTTGTTGTTTTTGTGTTTATCCTTCCACACGGCTTTCTTGACATCTGCCCAACGGATTTCAGTAGGATTAAGGCCAAGGGATTGAGCCGGCTTGTCCATGACCTCAACTCCATTGACCCGAAACCACTATTTTGCCAACCTACTGGTGTGCTTCGGATCATTATCCTGCTGAAATATCCTTTTCAGCGGCATGTCCTCTTCAGCAAATGGTATCATAATATGCTGCATTATATCCACGTATGTGTATCGGCCCATTATGCCAGTAATCTTGTAAATTGGGAGTACACAAAAAAATTTGGCCTGTAAGAAAAACAGCCCAAACCATGATATTCAGACCGCCATGCTTCAAAGCTTTTGGGCTGAATCTGGGGTGGTACTCTGTATTAGGGGAGTGTTTTAGATATTGACGGGACCCTTTACCGCCGTATAGAACAACTTTCGACACGTCTGTCCACAAGATGTTGCGCCATTTCTCAATCGGCCAATTCAGGTGTTCTTTGGCGAATTTAAAACATCTTGCTACATGATTTATTTTTTAATAACGGTACTTTTCGGGGACTGCGGACATATAAATTATGTTCATGTAGAAGTCTTCTCACTGTATGAACACCGCAGGCCAGGTTAAGTTCATTCCGAATCTCCATAGCTGACATTCTAGGTCGAGTCTTGGCACATCTTACAAATATTCGTGTAAAATTCTCAGAAAGAATCCGTCTTGCGCCCCTTTTTTCGTTTATTTTTTGAATAAATGTATTGCGAATCGTTGTGGCTTAACACCCTACAAGTCTTTCCACTCCCTTGTAGGTATTTACCGTTGTTTATGACAGATTGAATTCATTCTCGTTTTTCTTCACTACAGTGCTTCCCCTGCCCCAATAAAAGGGGCAAAGTCATATTTTTTTAGCTTTTTGCATTGAATAATAAATAAAAGATTAGGAATCTTACTTTTTGTTTGATAAAATAACATTTTTCTTTGTCAAAAATATCTGTTTGTAATCAGCTCACCGTTCACTACTATTCTATTGCTCGCTCATAAAAACAGATATCCCAATAAAATTGGCTCTAAAAAAGTAACGGTAAGTGTTTCACACTTATTGTTGTAAATAACAGAACCGTTATACTTCAGAGAATATAACTAAAATAATGATCGATGGCAATATCATAAAATAAACAAAATTTAAAGCAAAACTCTCTTGGCCAATAGGCACTACTATTTCAATGCTCGCAACTGTATGTATATTATTTTATAGGATCTCTCCGACGTTTTCTTCTTACAAACTTCGTGGCACGTACCCGGTTAAGGGTACAAAAACAAATAAGTAATTAATTTTTCGACATTCATATGTAAATATGCAATATACATAAGTACAGAGATATAGAGGATTTGTACTTCATTGTACATACATAAATATAGATTAAAATTTTCACACAAAACCATATCTTATCGGACGCGCCTTTCCGGGGAATGTTGCTGTTCGTGTTTCTATTTTTTTTATTTATTTTGTCCGACATTTTCAAGGGAATTAGTTTGCATGAAGAATTAGTTGTATGACTCACTGCAACTATTGTTGCCATAAATAGAAAAATTGTGCTATTTGTTCGCTTAAATTACTTAAAAATACAAAGATGTATTGTACTATTTATGCTTTTTTACTGAAAGGAAATTTTTACATGTTTTCATTGGGGATAGTTTTGTGTCATGTGTTGCTTGCTTTACTTTCTTCAGCCATAGTTAACCAGTTGTGCTGACAAAAGCTGCGAAATATTTTAATTAATCATTAATTAAACCCAATTGAGTCTACCTTTTTCGCGGAAAGCATATTTACACACACATGGAAGATAGATATGTGCATATTATAAATACATACCTTTCCATGCATACATACATACATGAATAAGCATTCCTACCAGGTATGTATGTATGTATGTTTGCGCTAATTTTACACGTAAATACCATTGAACTCGCCTCAATTCGCCGAGATGAAATTTGTGCGCACCCAGCAACAACAAACACAATTCAACAAATTAAAATGTCAAGAGATCCGAGTTAATTAATTCGAAAAGCCAAATTAAAAATGAAGAACAATAGAGTGAGAAAAAACGTAAAAAAAACACGACAAAATAGAAGAGAAATTTCGAATAGTTTAGAAAGTGAAATCAAAATCAAAAGAATGTTAAAAAAATGCGCACGCAGACCTACTTACACACATACATATGTACATACACGTGCACAGGTATTCATATTAAAATGAAATTGCGTTGATAGTGACGCCGCACGAATGTCATAGAAAGGGAAACGCAACAATAATTGAAATGAAGTTTTAGCGCCATAAATTGAGAGTGAAAAGGTTCCATTTATAAATCGAAGCTTTGTGCACAAATGTTGACAGCGCATGTTTACAGTTACATACATGCAAACATATGTATGTACATTCTATGGAATATTTGCAACTATGACTGTGTACATACGTATGTATATATTTTTTTTTTTTTTTTTTTTATTTATAAAAGCTTATACAAAGTTAATACTATATGTATAACCTAAGGCATGCAGCGCTAGCTTCAAAGGCTATCAGCTGTCCGTTGAAGAATGTGTTGGTTTTATATTCTCCTCAATAGATCACAATCTTTAAGGAAACGATAGATGGTTTTTATATTTTCTTCCGTAGGGTTGGAAAGGAGGGTAATCGGATCTGTGTTGAAGTGGCAATCTCTCTTTTCTTTCAGAGTTGGGCAAAATTCTAATATATGGAGCACGGTTGTTGTTGAGTTACAGAACGGGCAGCAGATGGTACTGTTTCTTTCGAGGAGGTGCGCATGCGTCAGTATAGTATGTCCAATCCGTAGGCGAATGTAAGGTGTTATAAAATTGGTTGCTACTGTTGATGGGTATAGCGGTTTGATTCTGGCTGTGTTAACTATTGAGTAATGGTGGTTATATGAGACCCAATCGAGTGCCAATTTAGAGAGCCTATTTTGGTGTATGAGTCGGAATATATCAGATTTCATGAAGAAACTGAATGTAATTGTGGGCGTGTTGGATGCATTCTTTGCTAGTAAATCAGCGTAATTATTTCCGGATAATCCAGTGTGGCTTGGGACCCACATTATCTTAATTTTATTTTCATATTTAATAAGATATTCTCTAATTGCAGTGATGATGTTAGTGTGGTTGTTGCAATTTTGAATGGCTTGGAAACATGATAAGCTGTCGGTGCATATGACATATTTTCCAGGGCTTTTTGTGGCATGTAGAACAGCATGTAAAATCCCAGTGGCTTCAGCAATGAATATCGAACAAAAGGGGAAAAGTAGTCCATATGAGATTGGCTTTCCTTTCTCGCTAACGACCGCAAAAGAGGTTTGGATTTTTTTGAACCATCCGTGAATATAAATCTCCAACTGCCATGTTTCAGAGTATTCATAATTTCACAAAATTCTGATGCATAGATCGCATTAGGTGTGGTGGATTTAGGCAAACGAGCTAGGTTATCAATAAACGTGTTTATTGGAATCAACCATTGAGGATGACGACGTTTAGGAAGTTTAGCAGGTTTTAGTGGTAAGTTGTTTATTTTGGCAAAAAAGGTGCATTTATATATAGCTGACTCAACTTTTGGAGGTCGGATACGAGTTGATGATGAAGAAAAGGCATCTTGAAGCACATGGTTAGAACCAAGGATGATCTTCGGGTATAATTTGTATGTGGTGTCTTCCATATTGTCTATCAGAGAGGGAAGACCGGACTCTGCTAACATATTTTTGATTGGTGACGTGGGGAATGCTCGAAGCGATCTTCTAACAGCTGAGTGATACGGTGCGGCCAACAATTTTAGGTGACTTTTTGAATGATGCCCATATATTTCAAGAGCGTAGTTGATGACGGAGAGTATGAGTGCCTTGACAACATTAATTAACAAAGACGGGCCAATGAGCGAACGCTTGCATGCTAGGTACTTAACAATATTTGAGTTTTTAGTAATTCTATTTCTAATATATTCACAATGTTGTTTGAAAGCATATTTACTATCTAGAATTAATCCAAGAAACTTAAGAGTATGAGAACATGAAATATTTACATTGTTGAAAGAAATCGGTGGAAAATTACAATTATGTTTTTTACAAATGTGGAGTAGACAGGATTTTGAGTACGAAATTGAAGCGCCTGAGGAAAGGGACCATAGGGATAGTTGAGAAAGGATTTCTTTAAAGGTAGAGGATATAGCACTAAGGTCAGAAGATTTTGAAAATAGAAGGAGATCATCAGCATATAATTGATGCTGAATATTAGGGAAGGAAGAAAGGATAGAACTGATTTCATCAAATGCTATGGTGAACAGAATAACTGATAGCGGTGATCCCTGAGGAGTGCCGTTATCCAAAGGAAGAGTCGGTGAAGATATGCCAGAAATCAGAACTTTGATTTTGCGTTTAGAAAGAAAGGATTTAACAAAACTAAATATACGGGGGCCAACCTTCCATTTGATTAATTGTCTTAAAACTACATGTATGCCCACGCGATCAAACGCTTTTTCGAAATCAAGCGAAAGAAGAGAAGCGTGATTTTTATTAGCTAAAGCGTCACATATGAAGTGGTCAAGGTGTAAAAGAGCGTCGATAGAGCTGTGTCCTTTTTTGAATGCGACCTGATTAGGGTGAATGAGTTTATTGGAATGGAGAAACCAAGAGAGTCTAGTAGCAACAATTTTTTCTAAAAGTTTGCCTAGACAGGGTAGAAGGGAAATAGGACGATAGCTGGTAACTTCGCACGGAGGTTTGCCAGGTTTTAGAATAGGAATGATTGCGCTGGTTTTCCAGATTTGGGGTATGGTGGCAGTTCGATAAATATTGTTGTAATGGTTGATAAGTCGTTTGAGGAGGTGAGGAGGAAGATGTTTGATGATAGGATAGGAAATTTTATCTAACCCAGGCGTTTTACCTTTAACCGTAGAAAGAGCTATATTGAGTTCTATTAAAGATATATCTGAGTCGAGGTCTTCTTATATTTGACCAAATCATTTTAGGGTTAGAAGAGGAATTAATGCTGCTGGTAAATTTCTGGAAAGATTTAACTTTTGCTTGCTTCGCTTTTCTTCTGAAGATGGCATTAGCTTTTTTATAAGCAACAAGGTTTGATGATGAACGATTTTGTTTGAAATGATGCCATGTTTGTTGCTTATGCAGTCTGAGAGAAGATAGCTCACTATCCCACCAAGGAGGGTTATGATTACGAGGATTAGGAGAGGTTTGAGATATAGATTGGTTGGCAGCAGATCTTATAATCTTCTGAATTATGGCAGTTTCCTGATTAATAGTATCTGCAGGAGGGAGGGTGTCTGAGTAACGTAAACAAAAATCTTGAAATTTGGGCCAATCAGCTGAATCGGTGTTAAAAAATATTCTGGGTTTGAAGAAATTGGAATTATGGGAGGAGATTTTGGCTATGATAGGGAAATGATCGCTACCATGCAAATTGTCTATACAGTGCCAAACAACTTTGGGAGAGAGTGAACTGGAACAAATTGTAAGATCTATATGGGTGAAGGTGGAATGGGTGGAGAAATGGGTAGGGGAGCCATCATTAAGGACAACACAGTCCGAACAGAGGACAGCATCCTCAATAATGCGGCCTCTGGAGTTGGTTGAAGAAGAACCCCAAAGAGGGCACCAGGCATTGAAGTCACCAGCCAGTAAAAAAGGAGTCGAGCAAGAAGGGAGAAGGTTAAAGAAGTCTGCTGAAGTAAAAGTTTGGTGAGGAGGGGAATATGCACAGATGATTATGATTTTTTGGGGGAGGAAATTTCGATGGCAACGGAAGAGATATTCGAAGGAGGTATTGGGAGAATATTATGCGGTATACTTCTCTTAATCAGGATTGCAATACCTTGTTTGCTTGATGTGATGGAAGGAAGGTTATAAAAATGACCAGCATATGCTTTTGGGGTATAAGCTGATATATTGTTTGCAATATGCGTTTCGTTTAATAATATTACAGAGGGGTTATATTTTTTAATTAAAATTTCAAGTTCAAAGTAGTTATTAATGTATCCGTTTATATTCCATTGAAGGAAAGTTAACATAGCAAAAATAAAGAAAATTAAAGTATATACAAAGTATGAAAAATGTAAGTTTTAATTGGAATTTAATATCTAGAATTATGTATCTATGGGTACTTGGGTATGTGATTGTGGATGGGAGGGGGGTTCAGGTGAAGTTGTGGAACAGGTTATAGTGGTAGGAGAAGTAGTAGTGGAAAGGGGTGAGAAGGGTGGAGAAGGAGAATTGTAAAGGGAAGAAACGGAGGGAGAAGGGGTTTCGGGGCAATCATTATGGATTGAATGTATGTTGGTAGGAGATGAAGCGTTATGTTTTGAAGTTGTAGCTTTAATGATGTCATTAGAATCTATGGTGTTTGAAGTTTTAACGTTGTTGATGTATTTTTTTGAGTGAGAATTGTTGTTGGAAGCTGTTACATTAGCATAAGAGAATGGTGAGGGGGTAGAAGGCAATTGAGATTTGTATAAATTGATGGCTTCACGCATCGAACACTTGTGGATAGTTTTAATTTTGAGTATTTCTTTTGACTGGACGTATTTTGGACAGGCGTTAAAGGAAGAAGGGTGTTCACCATCGCAGTTAGCACATTTGACTCTACCGCATTCAGTGGGAGGGGTATGATTTGGGGGAAGGTTGCAGATAGAACAAGATGGGGACTTATTACAACGCTTAGCAGTATGACCCAGCAACTGACAATTCTTGCAGCGCATGGGATTGGGATAGTACGGACGGACATCAAGGGTACACCAAGCAACTTCAATACGACTAGGTAAAGTATATTTATCAAAAGTTAACAATAAAGCACCAGTAGGCACACGATCACCATTGTTTATCTTGGTAAATTTATAAACATCAGATACTCCTTGTTCTTTTAGACCATCAATTATTTCGTCATCAGTAAGCTGACAGATAAATGGAGCGTAAATTGTACCCTTTACTGAGTTCAAAGAGTTGTGAAGAGATACCACCACAGCACCAGCTCCGGGAAGATGTTTGGTTTGTAAAAATTTGTCCGCGATTTTTTGGTTCTTGACCAAAAGTAGTAGGCTGCCGTCACGAAGCGAAGTGATTTTGTTGATGTCTTTGCTTATGGCTTGAATACCTTTATGTACTGCAAAGCAAGAAGTGGATGCAATAGGTTTCCTGACGTCCTGTGATTTGATTACAAGGTACTTGGGATCATCCTTCTTAGTAATAGGTAATTCCGGGAAGAATTCCAGCGTTGAGTTTTCTGGCTTTTTTCTCTTGTTTTTTGGACCCGGGGATAATAGTGCAAACCTATTATCCCCCAGCCTGTTGGCCCCAGGGGGCATTGCGAAAAGAAATTAAATTATTGCCCGATTAAATTGTGGGTTTAACTTTATAATGAAAAGTATAAAAAAACACGCGGAAAGTATAACGAACTGAAGCACAAAATGTCAAAGCTAGGTTATATTGCTCGTACAGAAAGTAACGAGAAGTTATGCAGCGAGTACGTAGTATATGTGCGCACGATATGAAAAAAACAACCGTACACAACGACGAACGACGAACGAATTACGTATGTATATATATTTACATATGTTCAGTGGGACACTGAGGTAAACGTGTTAACCGACGTTTTACACGATTCACTGGGCGACCGTTTGCTTCCATGCAAAACTAAGGTGGCACACCTGTCAACATATGTATGCAGTGTCGAACAATAAGGATGACATGTGCCTGAGGGGTGTAAATCATGTTGTGAATGGCGAAATATCTGCATTAGAAAGTTATTGTTAACCTCAAATTAGAAGCAGACAGAATGGAAAACCCCAAAAAGCGAAATTTGGAGGTGAAACAAGTATTGAGCGGTGCCAAACGCTCTTTGATGAAAAAATATTTAAAATTGTTTTGTTTTAATTAAACTTTTGGTTGTAAATATATTTAAATGTAGGTGAAATCTAGCTTTTCAATACTATAAATTTTGTTTTTCGAAAATGAAAGTAAATTTCAAAGAAAGAACCCACATACCGTTAGCTGCGATATTCTATCTGAGAAAGTGTTTATTTGACTCTTAGAAAAGCTTAAATATCGGCATATTTGTTGTGCATTATTTTACAAATTCCAAAGAGAAATCGTGTTTGCTATCTTCTATAACCATATACAATATTTTTAACTATAAACGTATGCATATACAGTTGTTGAAAGTTGTTTTTGATAAGATAGCAGGTTTTGCAGATAACAGACCTTTATTGACTTTAAAAAACGTAACTTAAGTCGCACTGACTTACATAGCAGCCGTAATCAATGCCACTTCTGCCAAGATATGCTCTTAGATTTCGAAAAAATGTTCTCATTTGTCTCTTGTTGCAGAATTTGGACTGTAAATCGTATAGGCTCGCAATATTTTAAGCGGCTGAGAAAGCTTTAGAAAATGTTCCACTTTGGGTGTCTTCACAAAAAAAAAAAAATGCAGCTCAGTGCTTTATTTTAGCAAAATAGCGTTGCCAAGCACATGTTTAACGGCTTTTATTCGGTGTAGGGTTTGGGGAGATCACCAAGCGTTTGTTGAGGTGCGCGTCAGATAAGTAGTCTGACACCTGTTTCATGGTGTGGTGTCAAGTTCAACTTGAATGGAGTGCAAGGCAATTCATTTAATGAATTTCACTCACAATTCAGTTTATCTGCTTGCTAATTGTGTAAGTAGAAGCATTTTGCATTGCTACCACGCGCAGACTTCCAGTTCCATTATACTTCTTCTTTAGGCTTCTGAGTAAGCACTCATATGTCTCGAGCAGGGTTTGTGGCTGAAACACACTTAAACTTGCATTCATTACCTCGTCGCTTCGTTTGTTTTTGCATTCGTTTACGTCTTCATTCGTCTACATAGGAGTATGCATATTTTAATTCTACTTCTCAGCAATATTTAATTTGAACTCATTGTTTTCTTCAGTTCAAGTTCTTGCAATTTACATCATGTAAGCTTACATATTTACATAAATGACTGGAAAAGAGTTGCCACACCTTTTCACAAAATAAAATACAAATAGTCCTTTTGCATGAAGTGCATCTTTGGACTTTTGTTTGCATTCAACGGAAAACGTTTTGTTTCTCCAAGCCCCGATGTTTGCTAAAAACAACCTTTAGGTAGAATTAAGGACTGCTTAATATTGTAAAAGAGGTATTGTATCCCGATTTTGATCGTTCAATTTGTATGGCAGCTATATGCTCTATTGATCCAATATCGTCGGTTCTGACAAATACAGTTTCTCGAGGAAGGATGTATGCAACGTTTCAGATCGACATCTCAAAACCTGAGAAACATACAGACGGAGATTTTTAAATCATTCCAAGCCGTCTTGTTGATCATTCACATACGTATATATGTATATATTTTTAGTCTCCGATGTTTAGTTCTGGTTATTACAAACTTCGTGGCAACTTAATACACCCTGTAAAGGGTATTTCTTCGCTTGAAAAATAAAAATCAGCGCATCCTAATGTTCTTGTATGATTATACTATATTATACTTAGGTACATACATAAGTTCGAATTAATGTTACAAATAGTAGCAAAAGGCAATATTGCGGAGTACAACAAACTCATTAAAGTATAGGAACTAAAGAAAGCAACAGAAATAGCAAAGCAAACAAGCGATGTATACAAACGTGCTTGGCAAATCCCCACAGTACACTAAGTGACAACGGGAAGTTCACTACCCAGTTTTTATTTGCAATGTTTAGTAATTTTTACTAAAGATAGCTCGTCTTTAGTAGATTCTATTCTAAATAGTCTAAATACACAATTCGTGATTACTGTAAGCACTGTAATAAGAATATATCCACGGAATTATGGTTGGAGTTGGTAACAGCTTTTTACCTTAAAAAGTTATTAAACTTTTGTCAACAATAAATAAAGGCAAAATCTATGTGAACTTGAATAACTCTTGAGCTAGGCGACTTTTCATTTTCACTATTAATAATTTGCTCTAGTGTATTAAGGGATCTCAATGTGACCCTAAGAAAAATCTCTGATTTTCGCCATTTTTTTCACAAAATAATTATTTTATATTTGTTTTTTGGGTGTACATATAATAGTTAAATAAATTGATGAAATGACACGTAAAAAAAGGTTCTGTACGATGTTCGCGATTGTGGCCGCAATTTTGATCTAAAACAAAAATTCAGAAAGATTATTAATCTGAATCTAAGTTTGAACAAGAAGTATCGAATTTGGCTCTTTTTTTCAATAGTTTTTCGTAAAAAAAATAGGAAGATTTCAAAAAAAAATAAAAAATAAAAAAGCTTCCATAGCTGGATAGAGAAAACGTTAATTGAAGCTAGATAACTTTAAAACTCTTTGAGAGTGGAAACCAATTTGAAAAAACACCATTCTGAGAAAAACCCGTTTAAGGGGCTATACCAGTGTGAGACTTTCAAAAAAAAAATTTTATTTGCTTTTTCAATAGTCTATATTTCCAAAAATATCCTGTGAAATCAGCAAGGTCGTATCTTGAATAGTTTTTGGATGGCAGCGTTCTAAAGAGCGACCGCTCGCAATTACACACCTATATAAGTGAAACTTTAAACGCGTTTTTTTTTCGAAACCACATTTTTCAAAATTGCTGACATCATAACTCAACGAGATGAGTATAGTTGAATACATTTGCCATACAATGAACTACAATCTTTTTTATTGGTTGAAAATTGTCAATTTGGCATTCAAAAAACGACACTTTTTTTCCCCCTAAAAACGATTTTTTTTTTCAAAATTACGCCATTTTGTTAGTTTTTGATATTTTTCAAAATTCGTAAGACATTGTATAGGAAATATCTTTAAGTTTAATAAACATTTCAAATTTTTTTGTTTTAGAAGTGTATACTATCCGATAATGCAACAAAAAAAAAATCGATTTTTCAAAAAAATTCACAATGATCGTCTCACTCCTTTAATAAAAACTAATAAACGTTTTTTGTGTTACATCCTTTTTCATACCTTTTTCCAATAAAGCTTATATATTTTTTAAGGGAATTATTCACATTTCGGAATTTACTATATCAACCATAGTCAGACAGAACAAAATTTCTCATGTAAACTTAAGTGCATAACTATTTCTTTTTAGATGTGAACTTCCCTTTGTCGCTTAGTGTATATTTACTAGCAATATCATTGTAGCTTTGTAAAGGAAACAAAAACGAAAACAGAAAAACATTAAAGAAGAAGAAGAGTATGTTGCTTTCAGTGGCAATTTTTGCTGTTGATTAATGAGCATTGTTTTGACTCGCTTCCTCTGCTGGTGATTGTTATTCCTTATTCAGGTCGAGCAAGATTTTCTTAACCGCAGAAATACGTAAATATGTATGTATAGACATGTATTCGCAAGCAGTTTTAACAATTAAAGGCATTGTGTTGTGTTGTTGTTGATAAGAAACCGTATTAGGCACGCTCAAATTTCACAGGAAAAATCTTCCACTTTTCTGCCGATTAAACCATTATTTTTCAAAAATTCCCTTGTTACTGAAATTTTTTTTTGAGAATGCTCCCAACTAGACACGCTGCTTTGACATAGTGAAAATGTGCCCATGGGCCGACAGGTGGAACGAATGCCGTGCAAGTTACCAGATAATTATCGCTTAAAAGTACAAAATTCCAAAATAAATTGTGCAAAATTTATAGAATACAAAATTTGTAAAACACCGACAACTTGAAAACCAAAAGCAAAATAAAATCATCGCTAAAATTCGTCACTCACCAATAATTGCAGCAACACATACCGGCGGCCGATCCTTGAAGTAGCACACACGTCTATTAAACGCGAAATTCTGCCACATGCATGCCTTCTTTCTGCGCGTCAAGGCCCACCTCAGTCTGCATGGACCGTCGGCGACGACGGCATCGAATACACCGCGCTCCACCCCACCCGCCACACCTGAGCCAACGTACACGCCGCCGCCCATGGAGCTGCAACGCTCGAAATCGCTCAAATCCATACGCGTGCGCAAAGTGTCCAAAGGATCGCTGAAGTCGCTGCGTCGCGGCACCATTTGCGTCACGGTCAGCACGCACGCCTCCTCGGTATTTTACAGTGACGAGGTAAAGACATATTTCTAGACCACTTTTACATTTGTTGGGGTGAGCCTGCTTGTTTTGGGGTATGTGTATGGAATGAGAGTGCCCTGTGGGTGCTGCTGTGAGGTGTCATTTTCTCCTTCACCCAACGCACTCATTGCAGAAACTCAGAAAATTTAGTGAATAATCGTGTGTTCAGGCCGTTGGAAGCCTTTGAAGTGAAACTAAAGCGCATAAAGCGGCATATTTGGCTTCGTTGCACTTGTGTGTGTGTATGCACTTAGGTGTGTGTGTGCCTAAGGATTTTTGTTTTTGTTAATACATATATGTATGTATGTATCTGTGCGTGTACAGCAATGTGCCGTTTCTGTTTGTGCGTTTTCATTGCATATTTTGTTTTAATGTTAATTTATAGCAAAGTATTTTCTTGGCCGTGAAAATTAATTCAATTATTCCACCGTTTTTGTTGTTGTCGATGTTGCTCATTGGCAAAGGTTTTACGTCCACTCGCCTTCTATTCATTCCACCGCCAGCTCATCTGACCATTTGCAAACATTCATAAGCACGCGCACACGTACACCTACACATATACATATGTACATACATGAACACGTATTCTTTATCTGTATGTGTGTGTGTGCGTGTATGCTTAACTATTGTATTTGGTTTTTATTACATTTATTCCCATTTCCATTTTATTAACTACATCGCGTTGGAAATTACATTAGCTTGTTTGTACGTGTTCATGTATTCAAGTGTTTATGTGTGTAGGTGTTTAAGTGTGTTTGTGCTTATTTACGTTTGTTATTAATGCCAAGTGCATGTTACCGTTTTGCTGTTTTATGGTTCAAGTGCCTCTGCGATTACGTGTACACCTTCGCCTAACGCTGTGTCTGATCGATCGCCTTTACAAATATTTTTATGCGTTTACATATACTTACATACGGTACATACACAACATAACATAATATTCACATGCCCGTATGAATTTCATAAGAAATAATTTCATTAGCTATAATATTTATGGGTTTGAGTAAAATGTAATTTATGTTTTCCGAACGAAATAAATTCACGAAATTAATCGTTTAATTATAGGTATTTAACAATAGCATAATTTAATAGATCGTCGAACTTTCGATTATGAATGGTTTATTGAGTTTGCTGAGCGGCCGAATATATGTACATACCAGGTTGTTCAATAAGTTTTCTCGTTTGATAAGAAATACATAATTTTATGATTCAAAAGACGCTTTATTATTCAGTATAATCTCTCTAAACATTAGTACACTTGCTCCAACGATCCTCCAATTTGTGGATCCAATCCCTGAGGTGAGAAACCGGACAAATGGAAGTCGCCAAATCGGGTGAATACGGTGGATGCACCAACAATTCGAACTTTAGGTCATGGATTTTAGACATTGTCAAAATGCTCTTGTGACATGGTGGGTTGTCCTGATGAAAAAGGATTTTTTTCTTCTGCAGACCGGTTCTTTTTTCACGAATTGTTTCCAACTGGTCCAAATGATTGCAATAATATTCAGAATTAATTGTTTTACCAGTGTCGCATTCCATAAAACTAATGCCGTAACCTTTTTGGCCGATTTCCGGACACGAACTCGTTTCGACGCCGAACAACCAGGCTCACACCACTCTTTAGCTTCTTGTTTTGATTCAGGATCATGGTGATAGACCCAAGTCTCATCCATAGTTATGAATCGATGCACAAAATCCACTTTATCCTTTTTCAAATGCTCCAAATGTTGCTGAGGAAGTCGCATTCAAATGGGTTTTGTTCCATTATTAGCGAATGCGGCACCCATTGTGCACACAGCTATCTAAAACCCAAATTTTCACTTAAAATATGATTCACACTGCCTAATGAGATGTGTAGAGCTTCTACTAAATCGCTCTCGGTCAATCGACGATCTTCCAAAACCATATCCTGTATTTTGACTATGATTTCTGGTGATTCCTTCACGTCGTCTTCAAGTATAATTCAGCAACCCATATTTCTAAAGATGGGTTGCTGAATTAAACTCTAATTGTAGGTGAACAATCATTATACACTTCTAACATTCGTTCTGAAATTTCTTTGGGTGCTATACTTTCCAAAAATAATAGTTTTATTCAATTTGATGATATAAAATTTTTTCCATTGTTAGCGGCTAGTAAACAAAGATGGAATTGACAGATTGAAATGAAACTACACCTACGTTCATATGAAGAGTGTACCAAGAAACTAAAAAAAAAAAAAATAAAGTTTGTCTGGGAGCAACGCCCTATCTTATCGAACGACAAAACTTATTGAATAACCTGGTATATGGGTAACAGTTTCTGGCTCTATAAGTAGTAGGGCCTTTGGGGCCATCATTGCCAAGGGAATGTCCTTCTAAAATGTTGAAAAGTGATGATGAAAAATGTTAATTACTATACCAAAAAATAAGTTCTTTCTCTCCGCCTCAACCATGAATGATTGGAATTTTAAATCTTTAAATCTAGTCCAGATAACCCCTGACGACATAACATTGATGAAAATAAAATTCTTCAAGTTCAAGTACATGTCATTAAATCGTTTATCAAGATCCGTTTTACTTTTAAAGATAAAGCCATCGCTACAACGTTTGCACCAAAGCATTATTCCTTCCGTCGATCACGTGCGAGTTTTCAGTTCGAATTTTCAACAATTTTAAAGCAGACCAACCATGAAGGGATTATCTGGTTAAATTGGGATTTCAAGCCAGTAAGAGCTTCCACTGAATCAGAACCTTTAAATTTGTGCGACTATGACCTATTGCACCTGCGTAATTATTATGACTTTTTAATAATTTGTTTTTGCAGTTTTGGCAAAATAACTTTTCAATAATTCAGTTACTAACATTTAAGCGTTACATTTATTAAAATACAAACATTACCGCATACTGAAAATTACATAAAATAATTTTGTTGCACTGAAAATAAAAATTAATTCTCTCGTTTGTTTGCTCTCTTCTCTTCTAGGGTGACTACATTAAACATCCCGTCCTTTACGAGCTCAGCCATAAATATGGCTTCACCGATAATCTTCCTGAGAGTGCACTGCCTAACCGCCTCGAGGAAATCAAAGAGGCGATACGGCGTGAAATTCGCAAAGAGCTGAAAATTAAAGAGGGTGCCGAGAAATTGCGCGAGGTGGCCAAAGATCGACGCTCCTTGAACGACGTGGCTTCAATTGTGAAGAAAAGCAATAGCAAATTAGCCGAGTTGAAATCGGAGTTGCAAGAATTGGAGAGCCACATTCTCCTAACGCAAGGCAATTCCGTGAGCAATGGCAGAGGTACGTACATTGAGAATTTAATATTTTAATACTAGATAAGATTATAGCAGTGTAGGCGTTGTGCAATTTCAAATGAAAATATCTTCGTAGTTCACAAAAATATGTCTAAAAATTACTCATGGATTCAATCTCAGAACAAAAAAAATAAACAAATAAACAATATTTTTGTTGATGCGTCAAACTGTTTAAAAATCAATTTAGCATGGGGATCCTTTATATATTCATCCATCATTTATATTTGTTGCATACAAAACAACGAAAAACAAATAAACTGTTACCAAAACTATAAAACACCAAACAATACACCATTCGCTGCTCATTCATGAAAATGAACTCTATGCTGTGTAAGGGCCAACCAAGTACACATATTGGAATTCTCTCTTCCTACTCATATCTTTCTACTAGACATTTTTATGAATTGGAGCAACGGTTGGCAAATGGCCAAGCATAATTTAAAATAGTCCATTGTTGCTGTGACCTCGGATGTGAAAAGGCCTCACATATGTGTCCGCCTATTCATGATTTGTATGAATAAAAAATTAATTGAAGCAATGGAAGACTGGACGTATGGCTGCCTGAAATACTGCATAACACGGCGCAGTGTTGTATTTGCATGTGGGTATTATGTAATTCATATTTCGTCATCGCTGCTGCTATTCTCGACATGTGCGCACTGGTAATTGTAATGGCTTTTACATACTCGCACACAAATGCCGAGGTATTGTCATCCTTTTGAGATTTCGAGCGGTAAACACGAAAATGGCTTTGCGCAACATAACATATTTACTCTTAAAACGCTCGGTCTGTGTGCTATTTCGACTAAAAACTGATCAGAAGTAAGAAAAATGGTTACAGATTGGAATGTCTAAAAAAGTTCCCATCATCTACAATATACAGGGTTTGTCCGAAACGTAAAAGGACTGAGTCGATGTAAAAATTGAACCAATCGTTATAATTCTTTAAAAACTTTCAAAATGGGTTCCTTCTGCGTCGATGTAGCACTGCTAGCGCGATTTCCACGCATTGAAGGCGTCACGGAAGGCATTCTCCGGAGTAGCCTTGAGAGCTGAGGTGCATGCTGCTTGGATCTCCTTTCATCGGCTTTTTCAGGCAAGGAAAAAAAGCATTGGTTAGGTAGATGTTCCCAAGAAATATGGTGTGAGCCGGGTCGTTGTCGCGGTGCAACTTCCAATCGGCTGCGATGTCTTGTCGGACTCGATTGACCCTTTGTTTGAGTCTCTTGAGGACGGATTTCCACGTAAAACTTGGCGTTGACGGTTTGTTCAAGAGGTACAAAGATAGTGGACGATGCCTTTGATGTCAAAAAAGACAATGAGCATCGTTTTTACCTTGGATTTGCTCATTCTTCTGGTCTTCATCAGCGACCTCTTCCCGGCCCTCAAAAAAGGCCTGGTTCCACCGAAACACACCACTTCTTGCTAAAGCAATATCTGGGTAAGCCTGCTTGATCATATCAAACGCCTCCGTCGCAGATTTCCCGAATTTCACAGAAATTTAATCGCGTAACTCTGCTCTGACGAGCACTGCGTCTTCGGCTTACACCACTCACAGAAACACGTCGCTCGAAAATGTTTGTCCTGACTCTCCAGGTGCTCGGTCGTTAGCTATGAACGCCCTATACCGAATACCGTCGGTACGCGCGCGCTCTGAAGAAAATCAGTCCTATTACTTTCTGAACAAACCCTGTATTTCGCTGAAACAGGGCGACTAATTGCCATAATCCCTTAAAATAAGAAAATGAATTGGAATCGGAAGATCGAAAGATACTTGCCACATATAATTATCTACTTTTCAATAGAGTTTGTCACATAAGCTTCAAAGTTCGGTCCAAAACATTACGGATGAGGTTCCTAAAACTGTCAATTCCATATTGATTATAAGGCAGACAGTTATGGCTTTAACTAAAACATGATTTTAAGTGCTCAAATTTTGTTTCTAAAAACAATATAGGATATCAAGTTATTAGTGGAATCTTGTAGAAAGCAAGATTGCCTTTATGCTACTCTAAGAATTTGTCACTTAATTAAAATTTGCTGGAGTTATTTTAAACTAAAAGTACAATCCTTTTTGCATTTCCTTTCAGATGGCTATTCTTCGAATTTATCCACGCCAACGTCAACATTGGGCGGCAGCGTCAGCAGCTTGGGCGGTGGCAATGGCGGCCTTATTGGCGGCGGTCACGAACAGCTTTCGACGAACGACAAAATGCTCATCTCACTCGAGAAGCAACTGAATATCGAAATGAAAGTGAAGAATGGCGCTGAGAATATGATACAGTCATTAGCGAGTGGCCATCATGGGCGTGACAAAAAGCTCTTGGCTGAGGCGCAACAAATGTTGGCCGATTCGAAGGCGAAAATTGAGTTCTTGCGGTTACGCATCCTCAAAGTAAAGCAGAACAAGGAACACGCTCACAAATTGTCCGCGCAGGCAGCCATAGCGGCCAGCGGCGACGGCGAGAATGGTGGGCAACCGCAACGGCTGGAGACAACGCTCGAGGAGCGCATTGAAGAGTTGCGGCATCGCTTACGCATCGAGGCCGCCGTCGTGGATGGAGCAAAGAATGTGATACGTACCCTACAGAATAACAAAGTGCCCGACAAGAAGGCGTTGCAAGAGGTGAGTGGGCCTTATATTTCTTAGTATTATTTTAAATATTTTATTGAAGTGAAAAGTTTTTGGATTGGTTATACCTCTAGAATTATAGAATATACCCCCAGCAATCTTAATATTGCTTATAATCGGTGGTAAATTTTATCATGTGCTGGAACGATTCGGTTTATTGCAGGTGCTTTCATTACAAAGTTCAAAATCTGTGGAATTTTGCATTTTTCAAACTTATAACTAAAAATATGAACGAAAATTCATTCCGGGTATTGTTTATAATTAAAGTCTCTGTTTGTAGAATGTTTTCGCCGAAATTGAGAAAATAAATTTTCGCCTTATTTTCCTCATTGCAATGAGATGTTTTTAATGAGAAAGTGATTCATAATCATAGTATTTTGTAAAAGTAATTCCATGTGCAAAAACATAAAACAAAATAAACCCCGAATCTATATTTCACTCTGCTCTCCGTAGTTGGCACCGACCAAGAACTGGGCTAATTGCTCTGCTCCATTTTTAATCGCGCACATTTTCGTGCGATCGCCAACAATTGCACGTCACTCGAGAGTAGATCATGTCGTCCGCCGCAGCGCACGAACCTTGGCTATTTATCTCGTGGATTTGCTACGTTGGGGAAGACGCATAAATTATGCACACGCCTTTGTGTGTGTTCCAACATCTTCGTATCGCTTGGCTTTATTTTCCTCACTGCTATTTATATTCCGGCCAATTGACGATTTCTTTTAAAAAGAGAGAAAAGGTAGTAGAGCAAAGAAAGAAAAACATTTTAAATAAAAAATATTGAGCTGCAAAATGATTATACATAAGTATGTACTTTGTGTATATATAACTATATACTTAATATGTGCAGAGGTATGAAATATTTGGCACTTGAATTCGACTCTGGCACTCTAATTAGATGACGACAAATTGGCTATGCTTTCGGTGGTACTGATAATCAGACAGAATATCGGCTAGTTTTTGTACGTAATAGACAGATCACTAGATCTTTTTAGGAATTAAAAAAGGAAGCTATTGTATCGATTGTTTTAAAATTTTCAAGGTATAGTTAGACATGTTATATATATAGACAAAGCATTTTTTTTTTTTTTAAAGTAAATATTTTTCGAGCTATACGATGTTTTCAACGGCCTCGAAAAGGGTTCTCACTTTCTCCGTGGATCAAATCTAAAAATAAAATATTCTCGGTAAATTAAAATTTATTCTCCATACAGTGACTTGAGATAAAAAATTAGCAATTTAATTTTGTGCCAAATATTCATCATTTTTGACCTATCAAAATCCGATAGGTATTTTGTATACGAGTAATTATAGTATATATAGAACAGAACACTCGTCACTTACTATCTATCCTTGCTATTATAAACCAGACCCTGGATTGAGTTTTAGCATTAATTGGAAGTAGAAGCCTCGACAAAGATCAGGACTAACGTTAAGGATCAATTTTTTTTTTGTGAGATGTGATGGTTCTCATTTCGTTATGTAGTTAAGAGCACACACAAACATAGCTCTATGCCAACTGACGCTGCCTTGTGTGGCGCATTTGATATTCTCTCTCGGTTGCAGTATCGATTGCAAGAGCTCGACTAATCCATTTATTAAATGTAAACGCGTAAATGTGCTTCTGTTTATGGCATCTGGCGAACCGTTCATTGATTTCTATGCTGCTAGATGTGAGGTATTCACCTTTCGTTACGCGTTCACATTGGCAGTGCGGGTTTTGTAACACCTAGAACAATTGTGGCACAGTTGCTCGTAAATGTATATAAGAAGTTGTGTTCGTGCACTTTACGTGTCGTGTTTATTGTTATGGCCCACTGTGTTTAGCTTGTTATTGTTGTAGGCTTTCTTTTAACTCCGTTCTATCGACCACATTGCGGTGGCGGTTACACGCCCTCTACAACCATTTGCCTGCACCAAGTGACCTACATATATATAATTAAGCGAGTGCACTTATGAGTTTATGTTTCAAGCAATTTGTTGTTTGTGAGAATAATGAGGCAAGCATTTTATTTTGCTCATAAAACTTAAGTAAAAGTTCTCTAGAGCTACTTACTAGCTCTTCGCAAGATGCACTTCTTTGTGCAGTTTTCATTGCCTCATTGAGTTCGCCGTGCCAACCCCAGCAGTCCGGCTGTTAGTAGCTATGAAAGATGCATTTTGATGCCGAGACTCCATGCTTCTATGTTTTATTACCTTCGCATTGTAATAAAGCAGGCACTTGTGAACTTAGAACAACAACTTAAATTCACTTTGTGTAAATTTATTAGAGAAGGCAATCAAATAAAGATCCATATAAAAGTGGTGTAATCAATAAGATCTAAGTAAAGAGTAGCCACAACAGTCATGCTGCACTTAAGTAGTTTTCCAGCTGATAGAAGTGCCGTAGTTATTGGATTATTATCTCTACTTTTAAAACTGAGTTAATATTAAACAGAACAATCATTTACTGACAGATTTATCAGATTTTCCGAAAGGCATTTTCAAGCACTGTATGTGTCTGCTGAAAGCACAAACGTTTTGATTACCAAACCTTGTATAACAGCATTCTTTGGCTTATACTAAAAGCTAATTGGATGCTCTTTAGAGCTGGAGGTCTTTTGGCATAAACTGATCGCTGGCCACATTGAACAAGATTCATTCAAGAACCACTACCAATAACAACAAAAATGTCAGCCTCGAAATCCAACGCAGAATAACTGTTGCCAACAGTTGCTACTTCGGACTGAGTAGGCAACTGAGAAGTAAAGTCCTCTCTCGAGGACCAAACTCTATAAGTCACTCATTGTTCCCGTCCTGCTATATGGCGCAGATGTATGGGCGATGACAACATCTTATGAGTCGACGTTACGAGTTTTCGAGAGAAAGGTTCTGCGGAACATTTGTGGTCCTTTGCGCATTGATCACGGCGAATACCGCATTCGGTAGAACGATGAGCTGTGTGAGATATACAACAACATTGACAGCGAATTAAAAGACAGCAGCTGAGCTGGCTGGGTCATGTCGTCAGAATGGACGATAGCACTCCAGTCTCTGAAAGTTTTCGATGCAGTACCAGGGGAAGCAGAGGAAGAGGAAGACCTCCACTTCGTTGGAAAGACCAGGTGGAGAAGGACCTGGCTTCGCTTAGAATCTCCAATTGGCGCCACATTGCGAAAAGAAGAAACGATTGGCGCGCTGCTGTTAACTCGGCTATAATGGCGTATTCGGTGTCTACGCCAGTAAAGAAGAAGATATTCTCCAACAGGCATTCAATCTCAGTCAAAATAAAGCATTTGCCGTATAAAGGGACCGCTTCTAAATACATCTGAAGAATTGAAATTTGTATATTTAATAACATTGAGATACTTGAATTATCTTAATTTGTATTATCTCTTATAGTTCGCGTCGAAGAACACCCTCTCACTAACGATCTACAAGTTAAACTTTCTATTTCTTTTTTCTATGCTTATGGTCGCTCATATACGATTTTCCTATTCACATCTCACGAAAATGAGAGGAAAATTCCTAGCAAACACAGATTTTCACGGCGCTTTTCGCTAACCAGCCGCCTGTTTGACGTTTTTTCACTTGCGAAGCCGATCGAGCGGACAGTTGGCTGGTTAGTTGTGTTCGTGCCGTGGTGTTGTTGAGAACGTTTTCATGTCCGTGCTGTGCGCCGTCTTGCGTGTTTATGCGTTTTGTGCGTAATGTTGTTGTTTAACATCTACTATATATATATATATAAAATTAAATAAAAATTCTCAAGACAACAACACATAGCTTTGGGAAAAAGGAGCACCAAGCATCACATGCCAGCGAAAAACTAATGTTGAAACGCCTTAGTAACCGTTACCGGCAGCTACTTCAAAGTGAAATGCGAATAATCGAGTGTTTATTTAAGCTTTTTATATATTTTTTTACTGTGTGTATAAGAACAACTGATAATTTCTCACGCTGAAGGCGTTTATTTAACATTAATATCTGCTCTTAATTATTTTGCTAAAAAGTTGATTCAAAGTTGCGCAATCGGCTGTAGTGTGCGCATAATGTAGGCGATATCAACGTATCGTTGAAGTGACCTAGAAGGTGTGGAAGGGTTCTTTCGTTCTTATATAATGCACTTATATATGTCTGTACAGGATGTGGCACCGTCATTTCCTACAACACGCTCAAGCTCTCGGTCGATCGCTTGCAAAGTTGCCAGTTTATATAAATTTACATGCGTTGTTGGCGATTTATTTTCGTTTGCGACCTCAAAAGTCTTCTTACCGCCCATCCACTGTGCCGCGAATTCGAAACATTTGCACCTGTAATGTAAATATGTAATTGTGCGAGGCATAAATGCAATGCCGTTGACTTGACTGCGCATAAAAGATATTTTTCGTCGACTACACTGGCTAATAAAAATGTTTCTTCGCCTCTTTATTTATACATATGTATGTATGTATGTATGTAGATGTAGCGTCTGTGTGTGCCCATTTTGCTTGCCAGCGTCACAATGTGTCCGTCGAAAACTTAAAAATAAAAATCTTAAATTGTAATAAATTTATAAAAGAAAAGTATTTAAAAACGAGAGTGTTTTTTGCACCACGAAGACTCAGGCGAACGCCGTGTGTGCGTCTGTGTCAGCTGTCGGACGTTGTAAAATGTGTAAAGAATAAATAAATTCGTATTTTTAAACGCATTATTTTAGATGCACAAACAAAAGTAGTTGGCAAATATTTGACGACGCACATATTCCGTGTAATTTAGGATGCGTACTGCCTGTAGTTACTCATAAGTGTCATGAAAAAATACACCAGTCTCAGCTCAATAAATCTGTTATGTGGGTGACGAGAGGCGATTGTCATGATTTTTTTATGATAATTAATATTTTGCTCCACAAATTCAACAGTACTTGATATGCAACAGTTTTGTACTACACTACACTACTACATTACAGACATAGAAGTGTACGAGTATTTAAGTTACGATTGAACTGAACAACTTTTCCTTGCGTTTAAATCCCATTCACTCTCTAAAAATGCAATGATCGTCTCAATTCTCTGCAAATTAATTTCGAAATTAATTGAAGGCCGGGCAGATAATATGAACGATAAGTCCATAATGCATTAAGTTTCTGCATTTAAACTTGGAGCCTCTTCTAGTCCATCCTGTTGGAAACTTAACTTAAGAACCTTTTCATTGCCTTTTTCATAATTATAACGGGTTTTTTCAATAAAGGAGCTATAAAAGCTTATTTACATAAAACAAAAACGGTTTGGGATATCAATGAAATTCTTTATCTCTCCGAAAGTACATTCGATACTGTACGGAACTCGATTTCTTTTGCATGGCTGCCATTAGTACGCTTGCAGAAATCCAGACGCTGAACCAAATTTTCGTCGGGTTTCGTACGAAGCTCATCAATCGTCGCTGGCTTGTTGGCATAGATTATAGACTTAACGCAGCCGTACAGGAAACAGTCTAACGGTGTCAAAACGCCCGACCGAGGCGGCCACTTGTCTGAACTATTTCGTGAGATAGGACGTTCACCCAACTTGATTTTCAATAAATCGATTGTGACGTTCGCTGTGTGGCTTGTGCCGCCGTTCTGTTGAAACCACATCTTGTCAAAGTCCATATCATCCAATTCGGGCCAAAAATATTTGGTTATCATTGAGCGAGTAGCGATTCCCATTCACCGTAACGTGCCGGTCTTGATCACGGAAGAAGTACGGTCCAATGATGCCGCCGGTCCATAAACCGCATCAAACCGTAATTTTGCTGCCTGAGCAATAACGCATATTTTGCTTATTGACAAAGCCATTCAGTCTGAAATGACCCTCCTCGCTGAAAGTGACTTTTCGATGCAAATCTGGACCATTTTAAAGTTGTTGTTCAGCCCAATTCATGAATCTGGTGGTCAAGCGGCTTCGGTTCTTGCGTCAATTTGATCTTGTAAGGATGTAGGCCAAGATCCGTTTCGCCCTTGTCTGTCTTACTGACACGGGAACATTTTGTACTAGGGTTGTGGGTTAAATTTTTTTTAGCTGACAGGACGATTATGACGACCATAAATTAGACGTAGCGCTTTTAAAGTTGAGGCCAGTGACTCCGAATTTCGGTAGCAAATTTTAATAACTCTGACTCGCTGTTGGATCCTATATCTTTCCATGATGAAATGGCTGACCTTACTGAAGAGAAATCTTAAGAAAGCGGGAAAAAATCTGGTGTCGTTTTCCATCCCTATCGGTCTATGTTTGTAGCGTTCCTTTTGAAAATTCTTTATTTTAATTTTAAATTTAAGAATAGTATTGGTTTTTTGCTTCAAAATGTACCAACCTATAAATACAATGATACCTTAGTTGATCCATAATGAATGTTTGAAAAATTTCCGGCAGTAAATTACCTCTTCAAAGCAAACAGAATTGATTACGAAAAATGAGGAACTGTTAAAATTTTTTTTTTTGTAATAAAAATAAACTATTTTGTTGGTATTTTACCAGTAAATATATACGATAATTTTTATAATTAACTTTTAGGATCTCAAATCAAAAATCTTTATTATATAAAACCTTTTATGAATGTGAATAAATGTGTTTCCGAAAAGGCTTTAAGAAACCTTTGAAACAACGACAAAATTCGTGAGTGAACGTGAATCAATGTTATTCAAACGAAATTTGAAGAGAGTGAAAGTAGAAGTCACATGCTGACTGAAATAACGGACAAAGTTCAATATACAAATGTGTGATAGCCGTGAATCACCTGTGATTTTCCTCCCGCAATCATGAGTGATACCGGTGATCGCGATCCGCCGGGTAAAACACTACCCGAAACAGCTAGCAACGGTAAGCCACAAAGTGGTGAAACGCAAGACTCGTCTCGACAATATCAACGGCGGCCGCAAGCCGCAGTTAATCCTCCTGCTGCGACTGTATTGCCACCGCAACCGCACGAGCTGACCGCCGAATGGACGGTTCGTGCGCAGCTAACTTTCGCTCGTGCCGGCGAAAAAGTGCAGCGCGAATTCAGCTCAAACGATCCAGTGAATCCTGTGCGTGTGGTGTACAAATGGTCTGCATTTGACTCACCACTGCCGCCGGACGATGATGCCGACGTTGACCTCATGGACGATTCTTCGTCTTCAACCTTGCACAAGCGAAACTCATTTGCCAGTCGTGGATCACGTCAATCTACACCGCTAAAGGTGAGCCACACACACACATCGGCGCGTACATACACAACTACATAAACATTTTTGTATTCATAGACCGCACAACACACCCGTCGTTGGCAACAGCAGCCGCACGAAAGCTTCCGTTCGACCACCTCATCAACCAATGCCGACCTAGGTGGCGATTCGGCATTCAGCGGCTCCAATACTTCTAAACAACGCCAACGACCCTACCAGCGGCAAACTCCAACCGCAAGCGCCACTGGTCCGAATACAATGGGCGCTATTTACGGTACGCGCTGCCGCAGCACGTGCAACATTGTCGTCTCGGCCGTTGCGGACTTTCTGCCCACAAATCATGCAACTAGCGAAGGCGCGACGTCCACACAAACAGCGACAAATGAAGACTTCATGATGAGCAGTGGGTCCGGATTAGGAGGCGCGACGACACATGTCAAAGCATCAGCGACAGACTTCATTCCGGAAGAGGAGGCTGATCCGTTTGTATTCAATACAACGGCGTCGTACACTGTTTTACCTCAAGCGGTAATAGTCAATTAGAAACGAAATGAAATAAATGGGAATACAAGCAAAGGCATCCAAAGAGTCGGGCGGATGTATATGTAAACTTGTGAAATCATAAACACATTCGACGTCTTCTGTGATTTCCAAATATTTGAGCTGCGGAGGATTTTAGTGGTTCAACAAATCAGTGGGCGGGCGGCAAACGGGCCTTTTTCTACATCCATCCATTGTTGTGCCTCAACGCCAACACGCGTCCGTTTGTGCATATTTTGCGTGTAATCCGTTTTAATCTCCACGCTGTCTAAGCGAATCCCACAGTCCCGCTGATCGACACTTACCACCCCGCTCCTCGTCTAATTAATTACGCGCTCATTGCGCGCAAGCAACCACTTGAAGACAATAAATGTTTATTGGACTTTGTTTTTGTGGCTCTTTTTCGGTCTTTTTCCTCCTATAATTTTCGCAGTGCTATTTTTACTCTGCGCCTCATCGGCAAAAAGTGCCAAACAAAACAGAAATGGCTCGTTGATTCGATGATGACTTTGTACTCACGTTGCGAGTTCATTCGCATTTGGCACAAAAGCCAAACCAAAAACCAAAATGTATCCAATAGATTTTTATGGATCGATTTGATTCTGTTCATGCAGTTAACAATCTGTTTCAATAGCACTGTGAAAGTGTCCCATTGATTGTCTTTAAGCATTGATTAATTCTTTGGTTCTCCGCCGACTCTGCGTGATGCCATTCGTGTGCTTGTACCATACGATATATGTATTGTATATGTTGTTGTTTTTTGTTTGCATTAGTCCACCGATTCTACTATATCCACCGGCTCGAAGAACTTCACCACAATTGGTAAAGTACTGGCTCTTCGTGACGCTTTCTCACAGACAAGCGATACGGAGACGAAATATTTTGAAGAGCGTGAACGTGAATACGAACGACGCCGGTATGCTAATAGCCGTAGTCCGATTGATCGTCGAATAAGGCAGCATCATCAGCATCAACAGAAGGAACAAAAGTCATATGAAAGTCGTCGTGCCACTACGGAAGGTTTACTCCTGTCGCCTAGCGGTCATTCTGGTGGCGGTGATTCCTATGTGGACGAGGCAAACTCATTTATGGTAAGTTCACTTCGATGATGGTTGGAAATTTACACGGGCTAATTGACCTTTTGACTGGGACCTTCATTAAATACAATACGAGCTAGAAAAATTTCCTTGCTTCAGACGCTTCTCGGCACTTTTCTCTTTGCAAGATTTTTAAGCATTTGGCAAAAAAATAACCTCAAACACTCGTAGCATCCATTCTTAGACAAGACAAGACTGTATGACAGACCTTCTCCTCAAAAATATTCAAAAAATGTGTACACATTTCTAACGGTATGCTTTTCATATAGCCTTCGTTCCTAACTTCCCCATCGCATACGTTCAAATCTGCCTCTATGCCGCGGATACCATCAGTGCCAGAACAGACACGCTCCCAACAGGAGCAACAACAACAAACACTTGCCTCTAAGCAAAAGTCAAATTCAAGCGAACCACTGAAGAAACCGCGAACGGTACACATTGACGTCTATTGCACGGGATCCGAAGATGAAGAAGAGGAAGAGGAGGGCGCTGAAGGAGAAGATGAGGGCGATCATGCCGATGCCGAAGCATCCGCTAGTTCAAACGACGAAGATGAGAATGCAAGTAAACGTTATGAATTGGAATCAAATTCCACGCCTCAAACCGTTTTTGACAATGAACAGCTGTTGCTGAAACACAAGCGCATTACGGGAAAAACGCTACCACGGCGTTTACAACAACCATCGACACGCGCCGATACCCACACCACAAAAGCACCGAAAACGGAAAGCACAGGTGACTTGAGTCTGGGACATGCCATAACCAAGTCCAGCACTGCTGAGGAGGTATCTGAATCCAAGCAATTACTATTTCGGAAACACATTGGCGATCAACGTGCCGCCAAATTGGCAGTACTACGTCAAAAGTATATGCGCCAATCAAGTGATGATGCCATCAGCTCAAACTATCCGAACTCATCGCGTTCTACGGTGCGCGACGCCACATGTAGTAGCATTGCCTCGAGCGTAGTCACACCATCACAAGCTGAATATCCCGACTCACCTTGGAAGGACACTGAGGATCCAGAAGAAATATACTCACTTGCGAAGTCGGATAGTTTTGAATATGAAAATACAACCGATCGGTTGCGAATAAAGCAGATGGAGCGGTTCTGGTCACGCACATCCTCCATGGATGAGCCAAGCGCTCAACGTCAAATGTCATCAGGCTCTCCAGTACGTGGTCATATGCAAGGAGCTTTCTTACAACCCATATCGGAAGTTAGCTCACAGCGAACCTCACCGTTTAAGACACCTGTCACACGCTATGACACTTTGCCTTCCGAATCCGAAATCTTTTCGGAAGCATCTGATATTTACTACACATATCCTGGCGCAACTGCAACATCCACTACCTTGCATTCTTCGCCTGCATACCTGCAGCAAACATCTCACTTTCCTCGCAATCGTCCCGGATTTTTGCAGTTTTTCGGCCCATCTACCTCACCGAATCAACAACAACAAACACATGTTTCGTCCCAATTACCAAACACTACGCGCGAGGTGACTTCACCACCGCACGCCCAATTGCTGTACACAGGCTATCAACCGTTCCTACAGCGTTGGAAGAGCGAGACGCGTGATAATCTCTCCACACACGACACCTCGTCGCCTGCAGATCACAATAGCTGCGCTGGATCACCGCCGCTAACGTCACGACAAATTTCGCCAGCATTTCAAAGAAGTGGCAGTGAGGCGCCGCCAACCACATCTTCAGCGGCGACATTCCATCAGTCGCCAATAACTGCGCGACGTTTCGAAATGAAACACGAAAGCTCTGCAATAAGCGAAGCCTCTACAACCCACTCCGGCTACACGCAAGAGCATTTGCTAAAGGCGAAGAAATTCGGCACTGTAGTAAGTGCAGCGCGTAAACCGGGTCATCATGTGGGACCAACAAAGAACCCAAGTTGTGCTTGTGAGAGCTGTCAGCGTTGGCTTGCCGAACGCTTTCAGGTACGCGGACGTGCTTTCTCTTTGGGAGAGCGTCCTATACTGCGGCGTCCCACTTGAGGGACTGGATATCATAAATTAAGAATGAATGCTCACTGCCATATATTAAATTAAGGTTTAATCATAACTGAACTTCAAACCCAATATTAAATTGCATTTATGTGACATAAATGAATACAGAAAACGTAACGATTAGGTCTGGATGTAATGCTGATTATCTCGTAAAATAGTTAAGCAGCTTTCAAGCACATTTCAACCTCAATACATACCAAAATGAACTTTCATTGAATCCGAAATACTAAATACTCATTTATGTACCGATTGTTTGTACCTTTAACTTAAAGAGATTTAAGTGAAAAACTAATATTTGTCTAAATGTTAAGAATAAAATGGAGAGACTTATTAAAGTTTAAACAAAATGTTCCTCGATTTCCCAGCTGAATTGTAAAAGTACCAAATAAAATCCAAATTCTTTATATAAAATAACTTTTGTACTTTTTATTTGGAATTATTCAGTAGTTTGCAGATCCAGATATTGCCCGAAGTCTTCGTGAAATTTCCAAAAATTTTAAAACATATTAAAACTATCTGAATTGGCTCTTTTGCGGTCCTTCCGAAAGACCGTTTTCTTGAAGTCTTTTGCGACGGCAATCTTCGACCCAATGAGTACTGCACAGGGATTATGGTGTCTTCATTAATGAGCGATAATTTTGTTGTTTGAGAATTAAGGATTATTTTCTTGATCTCTATGCGGTGAAAATCATCCCCGCACACATATCTTCATCACAGACAGACTAAGTTTCGCAAGGTAAGTATTCAAATTAATCAATGTTCATTCAGAGAGAGAATCATAATTTTGAAATGGATTTATTTATACTAAGTTGAAGCCAAATCTTGTTCAACATTTTTAATGACACATCCTCAGCATCTTTAGGTTTTAATATAAAACATAACAATGTAACCAATCCAAAAACGATATAATTTTTTTTATTTATTCACTTAAATATTTTTTTTAAAAATTATACCAACTGATATGCGATTCATAACTAATTATTGTTATTCTGCATTCCACTAACAGGCAAATATAAGTCTTAGTGAGTCTTCACGCAAGCTGGATCTCCTAAGGCACTCGCTTGACTTGCGACGTCTGGAATTGCCCGTGGATTCACCGGCCGCACACCAACTAAAATCGGAGTTGCAGTCGGTACAGCAGGCTTCGTCGCCAATTCCAGTCACCTACACGTCTCTGCAACCCTTTCACGGCGGTCTGTTGGGCGGAAAACCATACCAGCAGGTCTCCTCACTCGGCCGTTGCGCCAGCGTATCCGGTAAGCTGGAGGTGCGTCTGATGGGTTGCCAAGATTTACTCGAGGATGTGCCTGGACGTTCGCGACGCGATAAAGATAACAATTCCAGTCCGGGCGACTTGCGCAGTTTCGTTAAGGGTGTAACGTCCCGCAGCAGTTCGAAAAGTTATTCAGTCAAGGATGAGACATCGTCTGAAATAATGGCAGTCATAAAGCTAGATAATATAACGGTGGCGCAGACTTCGTGGAAGCCTTGCTCGCAACAGGCTTGGGATCAGCGCTTCTCCATCGATCTAGACCGTTCGCGTGAACTGGAAATTGGCGTTTACTGGCACGACTGGCGTTCCTTGTGCGCTGTGAAATTCTTGCGTTTAGAAGAGTTCATTGACGACGTGCGACATGGTATGGCATTGCAATTAGAGCCGCAAGGTCTGCTCTTTGCCGAAATCAAATTCCTCAATCCGATGATATCGCAAAAACCGAAGTTGCGTCGCCAGCGTATGATATTCAATAAACAACAAGTGAAGAATATACCACGTGCAAAGCAAATGAACATCAATGTGGCCACATGGGGTCGTTTGCTGAAGCGCAATACACCCTCCAGTTCGCACCTCGCCACCGAAGGCACAACACGCGGTAATTCACGCGACAGCGAATCGCCCATTTCACGCTCACCATCGTCCGGCACCATCGATGCCGAACCCGAACCGTATTCACCCGGCCAGCAGGCACGTAATTTGGAATATGATCCCGATGCGGGTCTGCACGATCACGTTGAAACACCTGGTGAATGCCCTGACCCCGAAGTGAGCGGTCTGAGTGGCATGCGACCACTTTCGATGCAGGGCATTGCAGTGCTGCCACCGGAAGTGCCTTCACAAACTACACAATCTTCTACACCACAACAACAACAGCAGCAGCAGCAACATCATTTGTCTACGAAGAACAATAACTTGCATTTGCAGATCGCCGGGAAGCATGGCTCAATGACGACTGCTGAAGTTGTCGGCGGCATGCCGCTGGGCTCGAGACCCACTTCGAAATTGCCCACACCGACGCAGACGCAGCCGCCACCCATTCCGACCACGGCGCCCCCTAAACTCGATCCAGAGGTAAGTCATAACGCGCAAACAACAACAAATATAAATGCTTCACTCATAGAAAACATCGAAGATTGTATGAAGAAAACTTCAAGCAGGATTTTATTTACTGTTGTGGTTATTAATTTGTAATTTTTGTTTAGTACGCGTTGTATATTATTATATATATTGCTCGGTTCCGTTATATATACTATTAGCTTGTTGAGTAACTATGTGATATTTTGCCGTTTTTGTGGAATTGGTGTTAGTTGTTGCTCTTGTATTAGGCTATTGTAAATATCTAGACGTATTGAAGTCAGTAAATGTAACGGTGTTGGAATATTGTTGAAGCAAAATTATTATTTTTTAACCATTTAACAAAATTGATCATATTTATATCAAAATTAATACACTTCCTAAAAATTAATAAGTAGACTTTTGGCTAAAAACTTATTTGAGGTTAGGTACTTTTTAAAATTTTTAATTTTGAAATTAGCATCGAAACGAGCAACTTTGTCTTAAGAACTGTAGATAGAACTCAATAGTAAATTTTACGTTAGACTCGAACTCAAAACAGGGCAATGGCGATTTAACAGACGCTGGCGGTAGCTCCTAGTTGCATGCCTCATATATAATTGTGTCATATTTTTCATGACAATTTCGTTGAGTACTTACTAGTAATTATGGTTAAACTATGGAAGGTTGTTCACCACCGAAAGCTGTTGTGTTTGACGAAGTTAAGATGTGTCTACGAGCTTGGATAAACTTCTGACATCCTTTTAAGAAATCGAGTTGCAAATCTACTTTAATTTTTGCGATTTGCTTAAACCTAAGAGCCCTTCGAAGTAGCGTAGATCGGCGTTCAGAGGGTTTAGTTAAAATAAAGCCAGATGACAAATAGTTTTCATTCCCAGTGCATTTATTATAAATTGAGACTGCTGTATCAAAAGCCATCAAATCTAAACTTAAAACATTCCGTTGGAACTTTATTTCGTCACTTAGGAGTAATTTATATACAATTTTACTAAATTTGGCAAACACTTTTTTATACCCATTCAAACTGAACGATCAAGATCAACAAAATGGCCAAATGTAATCTATTGTGAATGAAAAACAATCAACACTGACAGCTGTTTTTCAAATTTTCAATAATAAAACAAGAAGTTTTATGTTATGATGGTATTTTATGATGCAGTTTTAAAAATAACATTTTAATATGTTATTGTAATAAAAAATAGTTTTGTAACTATTAGGCAGTTGGCAACCGCAATGTTTATCTTCTATCCATTTTTATTGAAAATATTATAAAAATGACTATCAGCTGTTTACGAGAGTTTCAAACTTGCATAGCTGCCGTCCAACACCAACAAACAACGATTTTTCTTGTTTTAATAATTTTTAGCAAAAGTCCATTTTTTGGTTTAAAATTAACTGTCAAAGAGACAATCAAAGGAGGTCCGAATTTAATGTGATTGAGACCACCAAATGAAAAATGTTTTCATCAACAACAATCAACAGTTTAACCATGATTGCTAAGACATTCGACTTTCATCCACTTTATACATATTTGTAAATATATTTTTGTAAAATGAAATCTAGTATAATAATTGAATGCAATACATATGTACATATATACTTAAGCCTATATACTTTCGTTTATTACGTGTAAATCTAAGTTAGAGTTAAACACCCCATTGTCTCTTCGTTAGCGATCCCCGCCCTCTCATGCATTTCGTACGCATTTTAGTTTTGTGTCATTTTTTGTGTTTGCGAATATGTTTTCTTTTTTTGTTGTTAATCGACGACAGTTACAGAGCGCATTGCGTGAATTCGATTTTCTCAATCAAATGGACTCACAGCCCAATACACTGCAACGGCCGGTGCATCAATACAATCGACAACAACAGCAGCAGCATGCGCAACAGCAACCACCAACACTGCAACCGAAGCCCCAACAACAGCCCATGCAGCAGCAGTACATTGCCTCGGCCGCCCAACAAACACTCCAGCCATATCACACACCACTGCCCACTCACCAGCCAATGCCATTGCACCAGTACCAGCCACCGGTCGCTGGTGGTCAGGGTCGTCAGCAGGGTTCAATGCCAACAACTCCCGAAGCCAACAGCCAATCGGTGGTGGCGCCGCATTTCGTTAATGCAGCAGTGGCGAATAATAATAGTAAATACAATGTGCCGCATGTGGCACGCCAAACTAGTCAAAGTAGTTTCAGAAACCAGCAGCAGCAGCAGCAGCAGCAACAACAGCAAAACTACAATAATAATAATAGCAATGCAAATGCGACGGTCGGTGGCATGGCCAATATGTACCATCGTCCAGTGCTGGCCATGCCGCCGGTGATATTGATGGGCGGCGAGTTGGGCTCCGGCGATATGACCAGTCCGATAATTGAGATGCCACCGTCACCAGCGCCGAGTGCATTGCCGATTGTGGAGTATCCCGATGACGATGAGTATGCGGCGCTCGATGTGGCGGCGACGAGTTACAGCACCGATGCCGGTGATCGTTTCTGTGTCGAGGTTAGGATTAATATTATTTTTGTGTTTTTTATGTTTCATTGTTTTCCTGCACATTTTATGTTTGTTTTAATAGTTTACAGTTATTTATGTTTGACGAGTTTTTCTTCCACACATACAAACATACATATATACGCTATAGGCGGGGCTGTAAAGCCTGTTTGAAGTTGGTTTACCTTGTCCAGCATGTTATTTACACATTTTGGATGAAATTCTTTAACATAAAATTTAAAATTTCGATTTCGGTTCATGCTCAGTTTTAAAAATCCGTAATAATTTTAAAATTATTTTTTGCAATTTACTTTGTGTTTTTCTTTCGTTGTTTTTTTTTTCATTTAGTTTTTTTTTTTTCATTTGACTTGTTTTTAGAGTTTATTTATTTTTATGTTTTTCTTGCAAACTTTTAACATTTCAATATTTTGCACACGAGCGTGTATAAAAAGTAACACAAATTTTCAATTTGATCACTCAATTTGTTTATATTTAAAATATTACGTTTTTTACTTGTAAATAATGTGAAACAGTCCACGGTTGTCCTTTGTTTTTAATCTGTAAATAACCTCACTCGAAAAGCCGTGCTAGAAATCCACATCCCTCACAGCAGTTTGTGATCATCTTAATCCCTCGTAACCACTTGTACTTAGCGTCCTAACTCCTTAAATGTTGCGTTTAAATTGTTGAATTTTTGAAATAACCTGCACATAGTTATGTAAGCATTGCATATACATAAATCACACGCCAGCGCTACCACACTCACACACTTAAGTTTTGAAATGCTATTAATAATTTTATAATATATTAATATCTGTGATGCTAAAACCGTTTCCGTTTCGTCAAACTAATTCTTATTTTTATATAAAATTTTTTTTGTGATGAAAAAATCTTATTCGAAAATAGTGAAGGTTTTAGAAGCGCTAAATATCTTGATTTTAATATAAAGACGTTGTTCAATAAGTTTTGTCGTTCGATAAGAGAGATCATTGCTACTAGCCCAAATTTTGTTTTGTTTTGTTTTGTTGGTACACTCTTCATATGAACGTAGGTATGACAATTAAGTAATGAGACTGATTCCATAAAAAGTCTGCCATCCCCTTCAAAGTAGTCCCCTTGGACAGCTATACAGCGATTCCAGCGCGTTTTCCATGCTTCGTAACATTTCTGGAACGCTTCGACTGGGATGTCCGCAAGTACCCTCGTCACGGCCGCCTGGATGTCCGGAGACAACCATTGTGAGCTTTGGCGTCACCTGGGCACGACTAAGAGCACTATCAGCATACACTCTTACAATTTCAGCGTACGTTTCCGAAGCTGTACGCCCAATCTGATGACAGAAAAAGAGAAAGGGAATTTCAAGGTCACAGGTTTACCTCAAGCGCGGCAATAAAATCAGCAAATAAAATCTCATTACTTAATTGTCAAACCTTGTACTTCATTTCAATCTGTCGACTCATTCTTTGTTTACAAGCCATTTAGGATCGCCGTGTCACAGTATTTTTTTACAATGGAAAAAATTGAATATACAAGTATATATTGCTTTAGTAGAGGCTCTACACATTTCATTAGTGAAATTTTGGATTTTCGAAAGCTATGTGCACAATGGCTGCCGCATTTGTTAGCAATGGAACAAAAACACATTCGAAGTCGAATGCGATTTTCTCAGCAATATTTGGAGCGTTTTAAAAAGGATAAACTGCATTTTGCGCGTCGATTCATCACTATAGATGCGAATCGGGTCTATCAACATGATTCTGAATCAAAACAAGAGTCTAAAGAGTGATGTGAACCTAGTTGTTCAGCTTCGAAACGAGTTCGTGTCCGGTAATCGGCCAAGAAGGCTATGGCATCAGTTTTTTGGGATGCGAGAGGTATTTTGTTTGTGGATTACTTGTAAGCTGTTAAAACAATAATTCTAAATATTATTGCAACCTCTTGGATCAGTTGAAGGAAAAAAATTCATGAAATTCGGGTTTGCGGAAGAAAAAAGTCCTTTTTCATCAGGAGAATGCACCGTGTCACAAGCATTTTGACAATGGCTAAAATCCATGACTTAAAGTTCGAATTGTTGGAGCATCCACCGTATTCACCAGATTTGGTCCCCAGCGACTTTCCACTGCTCACTTCAGGAATGCCGACACAGATTGGAGAATCGTTGGAGCAAGTCTTGTGTTTTTCTTATCAAACGACAAAACTTATTGAACAACCTGGTACATGCTTGTATATAAGCAGTCAGAATCGGAATAATTATCCATAAGGTATATAATAAGTGATAATACTTCAGCAGTCAAACAAATGGTCCATTTTGTTTGTGTTTTGAAAGGAAGAAACAGTTTCGCCAAATTTTGTTGTCTTTATTTCAATAGAACGGCGCTTACCTTGGATGATATTTTAATTAAAATCGCTAAGCAAAACAAAAGTCGCTCCATAAACAGCATACTTGTCGGATACAGTTCCTTAAACGTTATTTCACTAAATACTAGAAATGAACAAAATATTGCACTAGTGCAACTCTTACTCTCTCTAATACTTTTCCAGACATTCTATATGTACATAAATACGAGCATTTATACTCCACGATACATAGCTTCGGGTTTTTCGATCTCCAAATACGTCACAATTAATGCCATAACTACGCCCACGCCTTGTCAGTCTTCAGTGTTTTGTTTTTATGTTGCTCTTAATTGTTTATGACCCTGTTTAAAAATAACGAATGCAAATAATAAAAAATATTTATTCGCTGGTTGAGAAAGTCTTTGAATCGTCAATATTCAGGTGTGAAGATGCCGTGTCCACTTAATTTATATTCAATGCGCCAATGTCAAAATTGTTGGAATCGGCATTTTGCGCTACGAAATCGCTTAAAGATCATATACAAAATATACTAAGTATAGTGCAGTCGACGCTATGACGACAGCGCATGAATCGGCGACCACCGTTCGCCCACTGCCTTACAGCTACAGGCGGCAACAGCACTCTGGCCAACAAAAAAGTGAAATTATTTTTAAATCATATAAATTTATAATATTTTTGTTGCGTTTTGAATGGCGTTCTTAATTAAAAAAAAAATATTTTTTCGTTTTAATAATTAATATATATGCGAGCTCTCTATTTTCCTGAAACTTGTATACATTTAAATTAGTTTAAAGGCAATCTGCGTCTTATAAGGTACGTGTGCCTATCCGAAAAAGAAAAAATATTACTTTTCTCTCGTTTAGGCATTTAAAAACAAATATTTATTAAGGTATATATGTATGTGCTTTTCGTTTAGGTGCGACATTTTGAAATGAGAAGTTAAAGAGAGACGGCTCAAAATAACACTCGAACGCAAAAGCAAAGTGGCCTTCAAAGGAGATTGTTTTTTAGATATTTTCAAAACAACCAACTTTCTTCCGCAAACAATTTATTTAGAAAGCAAAAAAATACGCACACTTTAGGTTCGACTGCTTGTTTCTCGGCGTTGTTTAAGAAATTTATACAAACAATGCTTCGGAGAATTTATTTTAAATAGCTCCACAGAAAAATCCATCATTTTTTGTTTAATTACTTTGCGTGTAATTCTTCATTTTAGTACTTTTGGAATTTGCGATTGAGTCACTACACCCATACTACATACGAGTATATTTATTTTTATTGTATTCAAGGAACCAACTCACATTTACTTTAGGGCTAAAACATTTACCTAAATCGATTTGGTGTTCAAATCGGGAGCATCTCCAATTAAATGCACAACACTGTAGTTTATTTATTATAATAACCGCCTCCACTTTTATGCCGCTCTTCTACGGCGCTCGTGTGCTAATTCTTCCTCTTTTTACCGCTTCTATATAGTCAAGATTTCCCTGTGACAAAGGCCTGTTGAGTGAAGAAGTTCGATTGGCGGTGGCGTTTGCCGCTCTGCTTTAGTTCTTCAAGATCACGGTCGTTAACAGTACAGTGTACGAGATTCTTCGCACGTCGTTTGTAGAATCTCCGTGTTTTGTTGAATTTTTCGCAAAAATTCACAAATATTTTTTTACGTCTCGCAATCCATAGCGGCATACATTTAGGCGCCGCTCTCACTAATTAGTTTGTGGCTTTTTGTTTTGCCTTTCGTCGAGGCAATTTGGTCGTGCCGTTGGTTCGCTAATGTGTCGTCTGTGATTGTTAGCAGTTGGGAATGCTGGACATGTTGCCAACCCTTCAATTGGTTGCAAGCGTCGTTAAGCAGCTGTGCACCTCCCAATTGCAGCAGTATCAAAGCAATTCCAAGTCGAACAACAAACTGCTGAAATTCAAACGTTCGGCATTGACATCAGCGGCCGCCCTCCTCTGCCCAACAGTCTATGCAGCTCACGCGCCGCCAGCTTTATTGCAGGCCTCCGCTGTAGGTTGCGCATTTATCTCCCACATTCACACCATCGCCTCATAGTACTATAAGCTATGTCCCATATGTGTGTGTGTGTATAAAATTGTGATTAAAATAAAATTACTAATAAAGCAAACTGAGAAAGCTAGTACCAAAACAAAAATAAAAAACATGTAAATTATTAATAAATTAGCGAGGTGCTCTCCATTAAAGGTGCTAAACTACGTAATTACACGTTTTTGTTGTATTTGTGTGTTTATGTTTTTTGTTATTTATATAAATTCTTGTGGTCATATTTGATATTTTCGTCACCGCTCTTCGCACCCATTCAACGTTTCTTCACCGTTTTCGTGTTCCTAAATGTTCATCTGTTCTGTACACATATGTGTGTGTGTTTGTGTATTGTTGTACATCTTGGCATATTTCATGCAGATTTTAAGCTCAGCAAAAAGCAAAACCAAATGTCACAAAGTGTAAAACGCTTAATTTTTCTTTCGCCTCTTGTATTCTGTGCATTTATACTGTTCGCAGGCGCATATCAATGTTGTACCCATAACAATTGAACCTTTAACAACAACATCAACTACAACAACAATACATCCAACAACAACAACAACCATAACAACAACAAAAAGCATACACATTGCCGATAGCAAACAGAATGAGATTAACACTTCGCCAACAACAACAACATCGGCAACACTGACTGATAATGAAATCGAAACCGAAGTCGAACTTGAAACGAAGAGTCTAAGCGATTGCTTGGAATCGAATAATAGTTCACCTCGAACTGAATCAGTCACGGTGACGGAAGTGTACGACTACGCAATTGAAAGTGAGAAATTAGGAACGAAATGTGCTAATGAAAAATCAGTGCAGGTAAAGTGATCACTCGGATACACACATATGTACGTACATACAACCACCTGTAAGCGCCGTCTAGTATTCCACTTTTTTACAGCGGTAACTCAAACTTAAAGCTCGCCCTGGTTGTGTTAAATTAGTTTTTGAAGGGCTTGAGAAATCCCCACAAGTAGTTACCGGATTGTAGACTTGCGTCTACCTAGAAAAAGTGGGTACCAAGATTTCATATCGCGAAAGGCCCCCAGTTTTTATGTATTTCTTTGTTTGTTTTCTTGTTCTTTGATTATTTTATGAAAAGTGTTAAGGATTCTAGTCTAGAGGCCCGAATTTCGAACATATTTTTTGGCAATTTTACCAGACCCATACCCAAAACTTGTTTCAAAAATGTTTTTCAAGAGACTTATGCGTTCCTAAGGAGGAAAGGTCGTGTCGCTATCTCACGAAGCTAAACAAAAACAACAAAAATCCAATGTTTTTATAAGATAGTGCCTTCTCAAAAGTAAATATCGTATTTTTCACTAATAATATTTAATATTTTGAAAATATTACAAATTTACAATTTTCAGCTTTTGTCACTTCGAAATTCAGCACCTCTAGACTAGAAAATTATTTTTCGATTTTTTTTTTTTTTTTAATTTCTAAACTGAATACATTCCTTTTAAAATCGGTAATATCATCAGGAAAATACTCCTCCTTCCACAAAGTAGCCAAATTGTTTTGGTTCGGTTGCATAGGAAAGCTTGTGGTCGCTAAAGCTTGTGTAAAGGAGCAATGTTTCAGATTCTTCAAATTCGAAATTGAATTAAATGACTTATAAAATATATACATGTATAATAAAAAACTTTGTGGTCCATCACGAATTCCTACCATTCAGTTGTGTGTATAAAGGCATAACTTCATTTTAGGCAGCATTCGAAGTGGGTGGAGTATCGATGAAAGCATTAACACGAAATATAAACTTAATTTATTTTAGAAGAAATAGTACTTTACGAATTCGCAATGTACTTAAAAATAACTAATATATACATACATATATATCAAGCAAAAATAATTGCAGCTTTAACACTTTTTATGCCGTTGACGCACTGCGCTGCCTTAGAAAGCTCTATAAATATTTACATGTGCCTTAAAGATTGATTAGTAGGCAGCTTTCAGCTTCGCTGTTGTGTTACAATGTTCTATATATAAAATTTAAATTTTTAACGTTTTTTTTATTTATTAAACGAAAGCATTACCTTTGAGCGTAATTGAAGTTACGCAAATATTTCGTTTCTAATCCAAAGCGTGTACTAATGATGATTCGTACCTTTTAGATTATACCACAATTTGGCAATTTATCAGTCAACAGCAATAGCAACAATAACCAACAACAAAAGCAATATGTGCCCGACTCACCGATTGTACAGGAGCCGCCCACACCCACCGTCTACGGACAGGCTGCGGTGCAGACGCCGCATTTCCCACAGGCAGCACAGCGTCAAGGCTACGCAGCGCCACCTGCATCTGCTGCCTACCAGCAGCAGCAACCCATCTACCAGAATCAGTACGAGCTCAATGCGGCTGCAATGCCGCCGCCGCCAGCCGTGGGCACAGGCGGACGTCGCAATGTGGCACGCGGTTTACAGTATCGCGACTCTGCTTACGAGTCACGTCGCCAATCGCAGGCCATCGGCGGTGGCGGTGTGCCGCCAGGCATGCTGTCCATTGACAAGTTCCGGCTGCTGAGCGTGCTAGGTCGCGGACACTTTGGCAAGGTCATATTGTCGCAGTTGCGCAGCACCAACCAATATTATGCCATCAAAGCGCTGAAGAAGGGCGATATTATAGCACGCGACGAGGTTGAGTCGCTGCTGAGTGAGAAGCGCATCTTCGAGGTAGCCAATGCGATGCGTCATCCATTTCTGGTCAATTTGTACGCGTGTTTCCAGACCGAAGTGAGTTGTTGCTAATATTATTTTAGTTTGTTTTTGTTATTGTAATGCTATTTGTTTAAATTTGCTTTTGTAGCAACACGTTTGCTTTGTTATGGAGTATGCGGCCGGTGGTGATCTGATGATGCACATTCACACCGATGTGTTTTCGGAGCCGCGTGCCGTCTTCTACGCGGCCTGTGTGGTACTCGGCCTACAGTATTTGCATGAAAACAAAATCATTTATCGTGATTTGAAACTGGATAATCTACTTTTGGACACAGATGGTGAGCACGTGGTCACGTGATGAGCTGCCAAACATCATATTCCTTCTAATCCAAACTCATTGTAGGTTATGTGAAAATTGCTGATTTCGGTTTGTGCAAGGAGGGCATGGGCTTCGGCGACCGGACGGGCACTTTCTGTGGCACACCGGAATTTTTGGCGCCCGAAGTGCTCACAGAGACGTCATACACACGCGCCGTGGACTGGTGGGGTTTGGGCGTGCTGATATTCGAAATGCTTGTCGGCGAGGTGAGTAGACGGATCTTCGAAAACTTTTGTGCAATACATAAAACACTTGTATCAATTACAGTCTCCATTCCCTGGCGATGATGAGGAGGAAGTTTTCGATTCGATCGTTAACGATGAAGTGCGCTACCCGCGATTCCTGTCACTGGAGGCAATAGCCATAATGCGTCGGGTAAACTGAAATTATATTTGCAAAATACTTATGCAATTATTAACATGTGTATATCTTTAATGAAAACTTTAGTTATTGCGCAAGAATCCAGAACGGCGATTGGGTTCTTCGGAACGCGATGCGGAGGATGTGAAGAAACAAGCGTTCTTCCGTTCAATCAGTTGGGATGATTTGTTGCTACGTAAGGTGAAACCGCCTTTTGTGCCGACTATTGTAAGTATCCACCTGAAAATGTGAAGGTAACTGTAAAAAATAATCTAAAACAACTTACACAGAACCATCTGGAGGACGTATCGAACTTCGATGAAGAATTCACCTCTGAAAAACCGCAGCTGACGCCTCCAAAGGAGCCAAGACATTTGACTGACGAAGAGCAACTGTTCTTCCACGATTTTACATACACCGCCGACTGGTGTTGATATCTCGCAAAAGCGCAGCTCATTTGATTGTAAAATATAGAGGAAAGCAACTCGTCTACGCCAACTTGGAGAGCGGGAACAGTGCGCATGAACTTTCCGCTTTGGTACTGCGAATGTTGGTCGTTTGGACACTTATTTTACCGTTTGAAATATTCGATTTTGTGAAATGCTTCGCTCTAACCTGTTCAAATGTTTGGTGTGACCATCGCTGTTTAATTCGATTGTGTATTAGTTTAAGTAATCAGTAATTTGAATAGAACACATAGCTCGGCTAGGTATACAAAACAATATGCATTATTACACAATAAAGAAACATGTTATTTAAGGTGAAAAATTATTTATAAAAAGAGAAAACAACAATTATACATACATATACATATATATTATACGCGAATAAACATACAAAAATATATTAATGATTTATGTAGATTTCATTAAAACGTAAAAACCGCGAAGATGAAGTCGGTTTAACTAAAAAAGAATTTTGAATGTTTGCTTTAATCAAATTTATTTAGAAACTCAACTAATTAAGTGAAGATAATTTTTAATGTTTGCCAACAAACAACCGACTAACAAAGGCAGCTATTTGAAAAATGTGCGCCTAAAAAAGTATACAAAATATCGCGAGAAAATTGAAGAAAACTTCTATGCATTTTTTTTTTTTTTTTTGCAAAACTTTGTAAAATGAGAGATGAAAGTAGATTTTTAGTAGAAATAAAGATATTGTATTATGTTGAAGTCAAGAAATGTCTGCATGCCTTTAGATTAAGCGAAGTTTAAATTAAGTAAATTGTTGATTTTAACAAAAATTTGGATGCTAAACAAAACTCATTTTACCGTTGCAAGTTTTTACGCCATTTACATAACATAAATGGAAAAGCAAACTGTTTTTGCTAACAGAAAGTAACTGAGTTAGCAATTCTGCATAGCATCCACAAGCAAAAAATTATTGTAAATATATTTTTTTTTGTCATTCTTACAACAAGTTTTACACACATACATGCATATACACAAGCAATAAATACTAAAAAGTAAAGTAAAGCGATAAATACGTATATAGATATACATACTTACAACTATATTCATATTATAATTATATACAGAGAATATGAACCGAAAATTGAAATGATACGACTACCAAGTCTAATCCACAATCTAATCTTATATGTAAGGTTGCGCTTTCTGAATTTATAATGCAGTTAAAACAAACAGTTAACGGAAAATAAGTTTCCGATTTGAAGAGTTCTACAAAAATTTGCTCAAACCCTAAACATAGATTGTACCTTTGGTAATAAGGAGTTGCAATTCCAAAATCACGTTTTTGTTGTTTTAGCAGGTATAAAATTTAAATTTTGAATTAATTTCTTTTAAAACTGCGTTGAATTAAACGTCGCCGAAGTATTTTCACCAAGAATAATAACAGAAGTCCAAATTTTGTCTTATTTTCTGTTGGTTTTCAAATACTTTGCATATATACAGTACATATTTACAACAAAATGGATTATTGTAAAATTTAGTGAACTGATCGAACACCTTTTGCTTGCTTTAAGCTATTTGGCGTATCTTTTCTTGCACATGCATGATAATAATTGTATTCATCATCTGTTTGTAATCGCATTATTTATAATTATTGTTTATAATATACATTTTCCCTATTAGTTATTACTTTGTTTTTGAGTAATTTTAGTTTCTTATTTTAATTATGCTTAAACACTTATCAATGAAAATATTAATTTCAATTGTAATAAATACGTATTAAATTAACTGGTTTTTTCCTATGAATCAGATGTTGTAGAGATAAAAAGTAAATAATAACTGACAAGTTGACAGTTCTTCAGCTGTCTGGCTGCACTTAATTTCCATATCCTTCAAATATTTATAAACACAGTTGGATATCCAACTTTATACCTAGGATATAAATATACATACATATGTATATTGAAATCGGTTGTCAAAATCTCTAGAAATGACTTGACTGTGAGCGCTAAATTAAAACAAATACACGAACAGATGCAAATAAACATTTATTCTCACATAAGTAAAATACTTCACATAAGCTCTTAAAAAAATGCGTCAATAGGGTATGTTCCACCACGTACTATTCAAATTTTTACATGCTTCGGTGGGTACATTGCGAAAGTGATAACCGGTGATAGCCTTATTCGCTCCCCAGTTTGTTAGCTTGCCAGCGGCATCATAGAACTTCACCAACAACCAGAATTCGGTAGGACGCAGTGAATTTGCCAAGTTGCCATATGAAATGACTAGATGCCAACCTACGTGGCCGCCAGTTTCAGCTACATAGTTGCGTATCAAGCCCTCTACATCGAACCAACCCCGTTGTGGTGCACGTATGCTATTACCAGCCACCAGCAGTTTTCGATTAATCATAGGACTTTGTGGCACAAAATTATACGCCTGCAGTGTACCACCTAAAGACGGTGCCAATAGATGACCAGCTTCATCGTTTTCGTCCTGCTCCAATTTTCGTACATGATCACGTACGGCTGGAGAGTCTGCCGGCTTTTCGCTGGTCAAATGCTTCTGATATATTTCAGCGTTCATTGCCACAGTTAATTCAATTGTTGCACCTTTCTTTAACTTCGAATAGGACTCGATGGCAGTTTTGGGATCATTAACCTTTACTGTTACATAGTAGTCATCTTGCATGATATCGTCTATGTAATCGTTGATGAAATTGAAGTCAGTGCAGGCCTCACTGGAGCCACCATAGTTCATTACTCGCTCTACTCGGGGATATAAAGGACCGCATTTCAGTTTTGATTCCTCGTTACAATATGACTGTGGATTGACTAGAATCGGACAAAAAGGTGGAGTTTGTTTTACTTTGCGTATAACGTAATTCTTATCATTCAAAAAATGCATGAACTGAACACCATCGATTGTGAAGGGAGACGCCACATGGTAATAATCTTCCCATAGACCCAGAGCATGTACACTTCCCATTTTTCCACTTGGTTTGAATTCCTGTATGAACCAATCCTTTTTAGATTGGTTCAAGCCATAATAGTATTGCTTTCCGCGCATAAAAAACGGGTAATAAAGTAGAGGTTTCTTTAGACATTGTCCATTTACGATCTCCTTACCCATTTTACCACCGCTGATCACTTCCCTTGTGGACCATCTAGCCGTATCGGTTAAGTAAATAAATTGCCTACCTTGAATCGAAAATGGAAATCCAAGCGTGTAATATTTTATCCATTTTCCTTTATCAGTTTGCTTACCCACGGTTCCAACTAATGTCAATTGTTTCATGTACCAATTTTGAGATGAAACAGTCAGTACAAAATATTCACGATTAACATTAACTGGGAATATAAGATTGGGTGTTGAATCCCAATATCCCCTGGATGTCTCTTTACCTAAGCGTCCGCCTGTTAAGATTTCATGAATAAACCAATAATTCGTTTCGCCAATGGCGTACACATATTGTTTGCCTTGAATATTGTAAGCGAATGCCTTATTATAACTATAAACGAATTTCCCTTTTTCCGTATACGGACCCAATGTTCCATCCTTTAGTAATTCCTTGATGAACCAATAACACCCACCCAAAGCGAAGAAATAAGTTTTACCATCCATTTTGAGTTCAAGGAATATTTCGTACTTTTCCGAATAGGAACCGTTTTGGATTTCATTGCTGATCGTCACTCCAATACAACCGACCTTAGCAATCGTTGTAACAGCATATAAAAACAACAACAACATTGATATGATGCCGCCAAGGAGTTGTTTGAGTTTTGAACTTCCTGGAGTTTGAAAATAAATTAGTTTTGTTACTACTTTATCACTGCAGAGTTTCACACTGGCTTTTAGTAACTTCGATATCAAGCAGCTAACGGTACCGTCATCACATTGCACGTAAATTTTATACAAATTGTTGGAGAAGTGTCGTTTTTAGGTAAACTTTTGGAAAGGAGCAAAATAACGTTTCTGCCGCTTTTGTTTTAAGGTTTCAAATTGCGAATTTATTCCCAGAATTAATTTCAACTTGCTGGCGCTGTAGCTGTTCAACCCTTCTGTTGGAATAATGAAATAATGTTTAGGACCGTAACGAATATTAAGTTCGTAATAAAAATCATAATGAATTGTAATGGAATTTAAATGTATTCGATAAAGCTAATCGATTTTTTTCGTCGATAAATAAAAAAAGTTAAGAGAAATCATATAAAGTTCCATGAATATTTGCTCAAAACAGACATATTTAGTGTACGAGATATATTTAATTTTGAACATTAAAGTTACAGTTATTTCAATATAGTTAGCGAACAATTTAACTGTTCGAAAATATTTCTTAATTTGATTTTAACAACTTTACGAACTGAGTTATTATTTTTTAACAGTTAAGTCATGGATAAAGTAGTCATGTTAATACTACATTAATCCATTCCAAGGCCAAATTTTCCGTTATAAAATGGCGGACAACACTCTTGCTTTAATCAGCAGGAATACGCATAAATTTCATTATTTGGTAAATGTTTTTTCTAGCTTTTTGAGTATTTAGTGTTAAAAAAGGTGAAATTAATTTGATATTACAATGTTATAATATTATAATTACGTGCCTAATTGCATACGAATGAAAAACCTCACACAAAGTGTATTTAAAAGTGCTAAATATTATATGAAACCCTTAAAAAAGTAAATTTCAAATTCATATTTAGTAAGAACAGTAACTCCAATAAAGCCATTAATATTTTGCAAAGTTAGATCTTATATATAGAAATATATACATACATACATATATAAAAAATAATAATAAAACATATTTTTACACTAAGATCGTAAACGTATTAATTAAAAAATAACATAACAAGAAAACAGTTAATAAATAAATGATTGTGAAGTTATAAGAATTATAAATGCTTCGTTTAAATTGTGAAAATTAAGCAAATCAAATTTTCATATATTATATAGTCATTGCGTATTAATAAATTTAAAAAAAGTGATTCATTTTAACACCAAAAATAATACGTGTTTTATTTATAAATAAGCATATCAATGAAAATTTTGTTCTAACTAGGGTGAAGGAGAGATATCGGGAACAATTCCTCTCGGGCTCGGAGTTTTCAGCTACAATTTTTTGCAGATTTTTGAACAACAAATTATTATAATCATCTTCGAGGTCCGCCTTTCTGCTACGGGCCTGCATACATACATATGTAGCCAAGAAGTTACCGTTAATGGGTTTCTTATCATTTTGCACAACAACTGGACGTGGATGTGTGTTATTCTATTTTTTGATTACCCCCGAAGATATTTGGTAATACAAAATATTTGATGATGTATCGCAAACGGCAAGTGTAATGCATGTACTGAAATATTAATTAATGTATATTATTAGAAATTGTGAAAAGGCGGTTATTTACCATTTTGTCAGACATTTCTGAATATTTTCAATATCGAGTAGATTTAACGGTTGACTTGACAGCACAGGAATAAATGCTACGAAAGCGTCGTCACGTTGCCCTTGTAAATAAACCAAATTCAAGTCAGAATTGTAGCATTTTTCCAAATTCGTTACCCGCCTATCTGTCAAAACAATCTTCACATTATGTTCAATTCTTATTGGACTTAACATCCATTGAGCAAATTTACCACATTGCAAGTCCAAAAACACTCGGGCTCCCAAAGCACATTTTACTTGATCCTTGCTGCCTAGTACTTGGAAATCTCGGAGCTGCAAAATATAAACAAAACATGAACAGTTTGAGAGGCTTTGCTTCCTTGGTCGATAAGGCTGTAATATAGCACAGCTGTTCAATTCGTGACTACCACTCACCGTGTCAACAAAATTCATCGCAAATCTAGCTTTAGTTTTAGTTAAGTTGACAAAATTGTTTAGGAGAACGAAATGGCAGTTGCAATTTCACGCGATGAACCCTATTCCGAAACCGGCAACATCGACCATGACTTAAACAGTAACAATTTATCACAGAGTATTTTTCAGCAACTGAAATCCCCTTTACTTCACTGTGCACTGCTATGCTGACAATAAGCGTTGCCAGTGCGTGTTGTTGGTCAACAAATGGACATGGTAAAATAATTACTTGTAAATTTCGACTTACTTCATTTTCTTTATTGCTATTTAGTGAAAAGTAGAATGATGTTGTTGTTTTAATTACAATAATTTATCTATGCAATTTATGAAGAGTAAACTTTGATGAATAGAAATGACGAATTGAGTAAATTTCTCCATGTCCGTCTTTACATACACGAACTCAGTCCCTCAGTTTAGAGATATCGATCTGCAATATTGCTCATATCTGCTGTTTTTATACTCTCGTAACCGCTTGCAACAGAGTATAATAGTTTTGTTCACCTAACCTTGAGTAGAAGTATTTCTGATTATTCTTCCTTTCTAAAAAATCTTTCCATGACCATCTTACCATCAAAAAATACGAGTGGGGGGTCTCTCCTCCGAGGATGTTTTTTTTTCTTTCATTGAGGGTATTTTTTCATGTTTCGCAATCTCAGTTCGGCTCCTCTTCAAAAGGATGTTTTTTTGGCAACCCAGAGGACGCTTGGCAACATCCGGAAGTCGTAAGCTGCTTGAGCCATATGTAAAATCTCTTCTGGCCACTCATATGTGAATGACGCTCAGAGAACTTTCCTCACTTACGTGAACTTCTACACATGACTCCATCCTCCTATTCACCAAGCGCCGAATTTTGGAAAAGATCCGTTAAAAGAGAATTGACTTCGATCACCACCTCTTCGTCGATTTTAAAGCTAGTTTTGACAGCACGGAAAGGAGCTGCCTTTATACCGCTATGTCTGAATGCTGCTGCGTAAACTGCCGTAGATCAATAGGAAAAGCTATATCACGATTGGCAAGGACCTCGCCGATCCATTCGATACCAAAACGAGATTTCAGACAAGGCGGCTCCCTGTCGTGCAACTTCTGGAGATAATAATTCGAGCTACAGATCTGAATAGAGAAGGTACAATCTTCTACAGGATCGATATCATTGGCCATAACAACCGCGGCTACGCTGACTAGATCCTGTTACTACACTACAGCCCTGACAATATTCAAATTTCCACCCCCGGGGGATGCGGATGAAGAGGAAGACCTCCACTCCGTTGGAAAGACCACGTCGAGAAGGACCTGGCTACACTTTGAATCTCCAATTGGTTCCAAACAGCGAAAAGGAAGAACGACTGACGCGCTGTTGTAAACTCGGCTATAAGGTCTGAGTAAAATACGATCGAAAAAGGTTGAGAAAGGGCTTGTGTGATAAACACATCATATGTTTGAATACTACTTCTGAATACAATTAAAATGTTTTGTGGGTTCGTTTCGCCCGTTTCTTCTCTTTATACATTTATAAATGCTGTGGTCGCTGCCACAATTTTTACTGTTAACATGCTTGCAACAAAAATGCAATCGTCTAAAAATAAAACAGCAACTGATCGAATGATAAGAACATCACTACAACAATATCATAAATATTGGTAGTCGGTCCAACAACTTGCAACCAATTGCGTGCGCAACCGCAGTTGCACTTGAACTTGCGAAGCCATGCAGATAATTAAGAACATTACAGCAGTTCCAGCCGCATAACGCCAATAACACAGGCAATTTAAAACAATTTTCCAACGCTTGGCCAAGTTCAAAATAGGTATGTCCAATGGCGGCAGACTTACGCATGGGTATGAATGTGCGCAGCGCAATGGCACGTACGCTCATTACCGATTTCGCAAATAGCCGCTGCTGCAGCAAAGACAACAAACAGGCGACCGCAGTAATAAGCAAAACTTCTGCGACCATTCACTTTTTGCGATTTGTCTTCCACATTCGAAACTACCTTGTCTGCACCATATCCCAGAAGCCAGAAGTGTTTATGGAGATTTGCGATGCAAGTGAAAAAATGCGTTCTTCGAGATTCCCGTCGCTCTGCTCTTAGTTAACGCAGAATCAATTTAGATTTTTTAACAGCTGCCCAATTAGAGGATGACAGTAGGTTTTGGTATAAATACGATTGTCCAATCGTGGATTGGGCAACAGTACGCTTTGCGACAACCGACGTGTGCAGACCATTTCTGAATAAGTTCTTCCCTTGCAAATTTATAAGAGACGAGAAAATGTTCAAACTGGTAAGTGGTAAAAGCGCACCCAAAAATAGGTATTCATTAAAAAGTACTTTTCTCCAAAAGGTGGCACTCTTTTTGTTCGTTAACGCCGTTGTAGGCAAAGTGACCGAAAAGCCTGATGTCTTGGATGCCGTAGAAGACACCGAAATTCACTTGGTTCCAACACTGCAGGCCACTTCGATAATCCAGGAACCTACTTTGGCCAAGGTGGGCGATTTGATTCACAGTGTACCCACCGCTGTTTCCCATCAGAGTTCGACCATAGTTCACGATCGCGCCAATGTAGTCTCGCCGATTGTAGCACCAGCAATTAAGACTCACATCACTCCGGTTATCAACTCGTACGTTTCGCCACTGGCACGTTCTTATCCCAGCTTCTATCCGTATAGTTACTATTATGACTTCTATCCTTATACCTACAAGACTATCTACTAAGCTTGGACTGATCATAAAGAATGTACCATATGCATAAAATTGTCTCTATTATGAACTCTTATTAAAAATAAATGCTTTTAAGACGACTTCCTGGAAATTTTCTATCCTCAACTAGAATAGTACGCAAACCTGACATTGTAAAAATTGTAAGGAGTTCAAAGTTAACGACGAAGTCCATTCGAAATATCTTTAAGGGGCTCAGAAGTCCTTGATATTAAGAGGAACTTACCCATTGTTTGTTCTAAGGTTTCTACATAGATTTTGTGAATCCAATGACTCCTTAAAGTTAAAAAAGAAAGTATTTTTGTGATGAATGTGATGGCGGAAAGTGTAATAATGCCAAGGAACAGTCAGTACAGTTGCCATGAATAAAGAAACGTGCAAATTAGGAATCTGCTTGTGTGTAGACTGGATGTAAAGGATGATATATTTCGAGAAAAATCGCAAACACTTCAAATTTTATGGGGAATGATTGCATTTCGACTGGTAACTGCTGAATGACACGCGTGATGGTTTGCCCCAAAGCCTGAATCGAAGCGGGGTTGTCCGCATAAACTTTAGACTTTACACACCGTCACAGGAAAAAATCCAACGGTGTGATATCACACAATCTTGCTCACCATTCGACCGTATCAAAAAGTGAAATTATCACCAAAGTGTTCCCTCAATAATTCCATCGATTGGTCCGATGTATGAGAAGTGGCACCGTCTTGTTGAAAACAAATGTCGCCGAGATCACTTCAGGCATAAAATAGTCGGTTATCGGTTCGTTAGTCGGTTATAACGGTCGCTATTGACGGTTACGTTCTCACCGGCATCATTTTTGTAGAAATGTGAACCGATGATTTTACCGGCCCACAAACCACACCAAATCGTTGTATTTTTTAGATAAAATGGCAGCTTTTAATTTCTTCAGGTTACCTTCGTCCTAAATGCGCCTATTTTGCTTGTTTACATACCCATTCAGCCAGAAATGGGCCTCGTTACTGAACAAAATTTAGCAAAAAACGTTGGATCTTCTTGGAACTTTTTAAGGGTCCCTAGAGCGAAGCTAAGTCGCCTGGGAAGGTCGATTCTTGCACAAGTTGTATTTTGCACGCTTTCAATTTAAGAAAAAGCGCCGAGTTGTTCTATACGTCAGTCCGAGTTGTTGTGAATGGCGCCGAATCGACTCTCCACGGTTTTCGTGTACACTCTGAATGATTTGTAAACGTTGTTCAGGCGTAAGTCGTTTCATGAAGAAATGCGAAACAAGAGAAGAGAAAAGGACGTCTAATAGTACCATAGATATAGAGGAGACTATCCACAAACATGCTTATGATGAATCGGCTTCAGGGATCAATGGTTTCACCGTATGATTTCAATACTCGTATGCAAATGTAAAGTTTTAATATTTATGTAGCTATTATAGTGTTTGTGTGCAGTAGCTTGGAATTGAAAGGCTTCGTTTAATAGAAACATTTTGTTAGTCATATAATACGAAGTCCTTGAAAAACCACACGAAGGTGTGCAAAGCCTGTGGTTATGCATTTCCAACGCAAATATACTTGAATGAGCGCTTTCTAATTCCAAGCCACACTAGAATTATCATAAGAGCGAAATTAAGGGGCAGGTGTAAGTGAAGAGCAAAAGTGCAACGCAAGAGCCACAACAGGCAAAGTAACAAAGTTCCATAATTTGCGTACGATTTTTTTTTGCGTATTTGCTTTCTTTATGTCACATGCATTCGAGCAAAAAAATCGACGGCGTGTGATTTCAACGCCACAAAGCAGGGCGTGAGGAAAGGCTGCAATGCAAATACATGGTATTTTCACGACTGACAAGGACGCACACACATGGCACATATGCCTGCAGTGGACTGCAATTCGCTGTGTGCATTCGATGTGTGTGAGGTACCTTCCTCACAACATCGGAATGTGTGCGTTGTGGATGAATTTTGTTTCCCATGCACGGAAATACAACTTTTTCGCCAATGAACTCAGGCTCTAGCACATTGACGCGTATAACCTTAATGAATCTTACAGTTCTTGATTAAAAAGAGGGATAGTTTTGTCAGATCTTTCTTAACGGTTGCACTCGATAATGTTTTTGCTTAACTACATATGTAGTTTTCTAAAAGAAAGCAAAAGTAGTTTGACACAACAAAATTAAATTCACATATGCCAAGATCTTGAGGCTTGAGAAATATCCATTTAAGTCTTTTTCTAAGAATTCAACATTTTCGGCCCACCAAACTGAGGTGCAGGTCCCTGTGCATTTTTGTGTGAAACAGTGTGTGACTTTAGTTTACAGAAAACCATTCCCTTTTTGCAGTGCGGCAAGCTTTGCTCACCAGTTTGTGAACTCGATTCAATACTCTATTTGTTTTGGGATTCTAAACCCACACTTGCGAGCACATCCCATATGTGCAGTTATACTCACGTATGTCCGATGGAAGACACTTGAATGAGGTTAATTAGCATAGCTGCTTTGGGCAACTGAATTTGGCCTGCTGCGGAGACAGGTGTCAATTGGCTGTAATGAACGGAAAATTTCAAAATTCATCAGCATACATAAGCAAAAATACTGAACTAACGGCTTATTATCATAGAGAAAGAGAGCATTCGAGGATTGCGCGCCTGACATGGATATGCGCAAGTGGACGTGTGCACAAAATTATACGCTCGCATTAACGCAATTCTCAATTTTCAGAAACGGTCAATTGAAAAAGTTCGTGATATCGCTTAGCTCCAGCAGCTGCGTCCGCTAATCAACGCTTCTTCATTGCCTCAGTGATTAGTCAGTGCGCATCAGCTAATTTATTCGAGGGCATTTGTATGAGCACTTGCTTGCAATCAAGTAACGTCGCTGGTAATGGGTACAACTAACAGAGACACTACAAAAATATACATAAATATATACAATGTGACAAAAATGCACCCAGAAATTCACCACGTAAATGATATTTCAGAAAAAAAAATGTATTTGCTAAGTTGGTAGGACTGTCCTTAATTAATATGCCAAATATGAGCATGATCTGTCAATTAGATTGTTTACAGCAGCTGCTTAAGTCGTTACCCTTCAGTAGAGTGTTGTGATTTATAGAATGGTTAAAATGGTTGAAGAAAGAATTTGTCTCAAATTTTGTATTTCTAATCAAATTTGTGTGGTAAATATTTTTATCAAAAACACAAGCCTACGAGTTGTGCAAAGCCTTCAAAGGCGGCCGAGAAATCGTTGAAGATATGCCTCGATCTGGACGACCTTCGAGCTCTTCAACTGATGAAAATATTAAACAAGTGAAAGATATGGTGCTTGAAAACCGTCAGGCAAGTGTTACTTGTAGAAAGATGCCACGAGAGCTCGACATCTCTCGTGAGTTCGTTCGAATGATTTTGCTGGATATTTTGGATATGAAACGCGTTCTTGCTCGACTCGTCCCAATAAAGCTGAATTTCTTTTTTTTTAAGTACCGTAAAGTCTCCTTGGACATGCTTGCATCGTGCGAATTGCGATTCCACATTCATGGAGAGCTTTATAACTGGCGCATGAGACAAGGGTTTATGAGTTTGACAAACAAGTCAACAATCATCGGAATGGAGCCTTTTCCGCGAGCCGCGAGCCGAAACCAAAAAATATCACGCCAAAGCCGCTCAAAAATCAAGGTTCATTGTTTTTTTTTTTGATATTCGTGATTTAGTGCATCATGAATGTGCTCTTGAGTGACAGACAGTTAATAAGAAGTTGTATTTGGCCGTATTGAGGCGTTTGCGTGAGAATATACGTCGAAAACGGTCGGAGTTGTGGAAAAAAATTCGTAGATTTTACACGATGATAAAGCACCATCGCATTGAGCCACGATTGTGACCGAATTTAAAGCCTAAAACGCAATGAATACCATCGATCAGCCATCGTATTCATCAGATTGTGCAACATGCGATTTTTTCTTGTTCCCCAAACTGTAATTGCCACTCTGTGGAACCAGTTTTCAGTCGATCGAAGAGATAAAACAAAATTCGTTGTTTGTTATTTCAATTTCACACGTTAAAGTTTACGAAGCAGCAATAATCGTGTTTACGAGTAACAAGACTGCGCTTTCTACGGACTGGATGGCTGAGTTTGTACTTAATTTCAGAAATTTTGAGGTATGTGAAACGTTCAATTACTATGATCTGTTCATAAATCATTTGTATATAACAATAACTCGTTAGAGCTGATGATTTGTGGATTTGTGTGAAGCGGGGTGTCTGCTAAAAGCATTTTCAACATAAACGGTTCGCGGACGATGGGTTTGATATTGGCTTACATAAACATATCAGCACATAAACTGTGTTTATAAGGTCCTATTGTCGACTGACTTAGCGGATTTTTGTTCTGAAAAAGCTTCCAAGGATGCTGATATAACACAATTAAATCTTTCTCATTTCTGAAATCATTGCGACCAAATTTAGACTGTTTGCATTGTATTAAATTAAATTGGATTTGCTAATTATCAAAACATAGAATCCCGAAATAATCACATAGACAATTATACCCACACACATGCTACCCTACTCAATGAGAAACTGGTTAATATACATACATACATTTATTGAAGACAATGAGTATTGCTAGAACATTGAAGAAATGTCGCTTTGAACGCATCGTTGTCAGTCTCCATTGACAGCGAGTTTCCCACGTGGTTTGTGCTGAAACCGAATTGTGGTTTCCTAATTGAGTTATAAGCTGGCCAATTATGACATTTCCGTGATCATCATTCGCAGCCACAAAGCATTCGTTGTCTGCTCGTGTGGCGACTGAGTGGCCAGCTGTAGAAACATACCTTATATACTATATTTGTTGTTAATATGTACATATGGAGGTGCAAGCAGGTATACATTGTTTTGGACTTGAGTGGAGGAGACTACATTAATAGAGATGAGAGTATGCACGGGGATACACATCAAAATCAGGTTTAAAATACACGCAGAATTATGAATTTTGGTTGAAAGAAAGAATTATTTGAATCTGTTAAATAACACTTCTCTTAAACAGTTTAGATCGCACAGTTTTAAATCTGCTTCAAATCGGGGAATGCAGATCTGAAACGCAATACGAAATGCTTATAAAATATAGTATAAGTATTGGATTTGTGTATATGAAACACTTGAGCACATTGCTGCATATGTTCTGAAAAGTTAGAATAATCTCTTCGCACAGAAGTCTAGTTTACCTATTTACTTTATTAGGCATAAGAAAGAATGGAAAGAAATGATGCAAAACATAAGATAATATGAGCTATAATGGTTTCACAAAGAAATATGAAAATATTTGCAAAATCTACTAGTTTTTTAAACCAAAAAACTCTTATTGAAACGTGATCTAGTCAGAGACCAGACTTTTTTCTTACTATACCAGAATTGTGTGATTTTAACTTTAATGGATTTAAACAAATAATTGTTCAATAATAAAAGTTGATTCCCTACTTAAGTACCGATCAGCTTGAGGTTCATTCCAGTTACAATAAAGTTTATACTTTTGAATTTCACTGAAGAAGGGGCTTGGTAAGCCTCGGAGCCTGCAAGTGTATTCATTCACTAGAACAGACCATGCTTAACCTCTCTGTCAGGTCCTTCAATAATACCCACACATGTACGGTTTTGTGTATGGCAATGTTATTCTGTGTAAAATTAATAACAGCTCAATTAGCAGGTCTATTTGCATAATTAGTTTGTTTGTTGTTTTCAATTTGTCCATTTCCCCAACATTGACACAAACAATCATTATTTTGAGAGAGTTGTGATGTCAGTGCCGAATTTCATTTGAAGGCCGAAGCGTTGGCAGTAACAACTGCATATGAAATTAATAATAACGGTCACATGCTTGTATGTGTCATGCTGCCTAACTGCTCTCCTTAAGGCATTAGTGAGTAACGAGGTGGTTGGATGGAAGACTTGCCCTTGTGCAATGCGAATATTAACTACCAAATGACTTTAATTACTGCTGTAAATAGCTAAAATTTCAACAGAACTATAATGTTAAGCTAAATCTGTCCAAATAGCCACAGGATATGCAAAGACAACAACACAATACAAATATCAGAGAATTCTTGAAAGTAAAGAAGGTAAGCTGAGTTGCTCAGTTCTGCATTTAACGGAATTTCGAGCAAAGTAGAACAATTTTGTGACAAATGGGAGGATGATAAAGTCTTTATGAAATGCCATTCAAACAAGCCACATAGATTTTCACTTCGAAAATTCCGCACACATCATTTATATACTCACAAACACATGTGCAGGAAGCCAGTATATTGTTGTTATGGGTCACTTGGTGTGGCACCAGCAGGATATGCATTTGTCATTTATTGCACTGAATGTTTTGAATACTAATTGCACTAACAAAATTTCTGAATTGCTAACTAGAAGTGGAGAAATGCAATCATACACTGCCACAGGACGAAATTCACACACACATACATCATACAATCATGGCATTGCTTTTGGTGTGTTTTGGTTGTGTAGCTTGGTGTGTTTGGTGCATGCACTCCAGAGTTTCTCGATTCAACTGCCTGTATGTATGTATATGCATTTGTATGCAGTGAAATATAAATAGTTTATTGTAGTAGCCAGGTAAAGCTTCTTCTTACTTCTTTATTCAAGTCGTACTCTAAAACAAAGGGAGGAAAATTAAATACAAACTTTATATAGAGCAATAATTAATGAAAAGTTCCTTATTGGTTGGCCAGTTTTTCGAATCTGGTCTCATTTTCTTTTTATTATCTAATTATAGCCAAGCGCCGGTATATGGTACTTTATCCAACCGTTGAGGTGAAATGAAGTGGAAAAGACGAAAGTATATTTTTTCAAAGCTCTTTCTTTATATAACATTTTTCAATATTACATTTTATATATGTATGTATATACATTCCATTACATTGTCATTAACTCCGTTGCGTTTGGCTGAGCACTCAATGTGAGACACTGAAGGCATTTTGCCTCCTTGTCCACTTATTAATATATTTATTTGTCACTTGGTACATTATGTCTTAAGTACTCACTGCGTCCCGTTGGACGTCAATCCAGTTATTTTTGAGGCACTTTACCATTAAAAATTTCGCTGATTTCGCTTACAAATCCCTAAGCGGCTTATAAAATATTTTGCTTTGTAGTAGTAAGCTTCTACTCTACATTAACCTCACTACCATTAAGGACATTTGGGCAACTTAAGCATATTTTGTGTGTAAAAGTTTTCCTACCTGCGTGTCATTAATTTCCAGTTAGGCGCTAAAATTATATGCAAATTGGCTTGCTGACTTCTTCTTATTGGAATAGGCAGCGGTTGGAGAAGTGTGAGTAATTGCCGAAAATATGAATTTCATAGAATTGGGTAAGAAAATGAGTGGAAAATTTGTAAAAAAGTATATTTAGGTAAGAGTGCTTGGTGTTATTTGAAAAACTTCGGTGGTAGATTCGAAAATCTCAAGAGGCTTTAACAATAAAAATGCATCCTTCTGTTTCAAGACAGCTTTTTGCACGGTCCAAAAGCATGTCGAGCGATTGTTTTAGTTTGTTCGGCCACATTGGCTGCCAGTATGCCGGTGCAAGCCTTTTGAAAGGCCTCTACGTCTGCATAACGCTTTCCTTTCATGGGCAAATGCATTTTTCCGAAAAGGAAGAAGCCTCACAGTGCCATATCAGGTGAATACGGGGAGTGGTTAATGGTTAAAATGTGATGTTTGGTCAAATAATCGTTCTTCGAATGTTGGATTCTGAGCAATTTTTGGTCGTCAGTCAATTTCAGCGGAACAAACCGTGCACACACCTTTCGTAAGCCCAAATGTTCTGTAAAAATGCCATAAATCGATGTCTTGGTGATGTTCAATTCCATTTCCATGAATTTAAATGATGATTTCGACTGATTTTTTGATGAATTCACGCACAGTTTCGATGGAATTTCCGGTGATCACGGATTTTGATTGGCTCACATGTTGATCGTCATTTATGTTCTCACGACCACTTTGAAAACGTTGAAACCACTCGTGCACACTATTACGGGATAGACAATCATCGCCATAAACTTGTTTCAACAATTGGTAGAAATTTCGGTAAAAGGTTTACCAATTTTAAAACAAAATTTTATGTTGACTCTTTGTTCGAGGCTCATTTTCGCACCGATAACACAAACATACTGACACTTAAAACGCAATAACTTCACTTCCAATCAATAAAATGTCATGAAATTTTCACTGGACAATCGATTAAGGTAGCACATTCTAACGCATCAGTCGACATATAGAAGGCACCACCAGGGTGCGCAAGATTCAAAAAGTCCTGTTTACTTTTTAACCCACCTTGTATTACCTCATTTCAAACACTTTTATAAGGCAAAAAGTGCCTCTTTATAATAGCGTACTCATAGGACTACTCGTAGTGGAGTGGATATATTGAACCCTGCTAATAGACTTCAGTCTTTCAATAAATATAATCAAAATAAAAATGTTTCGTCTACCAATTTGGATTTGAAGGTCAATAAGGTTTGAGCAAACCAATAAAGGAAAACATTTCTGAAAAGCACGTTCGATTTAGACAATTGCTTCAGCATTTTCCAACTCAAATATTTCACATTGCTACCCGTAAGAGCACTGTTTAGACCTCCAAAATAGATAGGCACAACTTATGTACACCGCGGCAGTTGCCTTTTCATGCGAATTAGTTTAAGAGTATGTATGTTTGGTGAGGAAAGATCGCCGTTTCAATGCCAAAATGTAAATAGTAACTATTTGTGAGGAAAGTGTTGCGCCAACTTCGAGCTGAGCGCTACTAAACAAACATTTCCGCGTCCCTCGTAATTCCGTAAGCTCTTTCATGCACGCAAACAATATCCTCAAACAGCAACAAGAACAAACGGCCACAGTAGGAGAACAAAAATTTACATACAAATTGACTGTGCGATAAGCTGGGAGATGAGACGAGCTGTCACTTAGTTCAGGATACGGAGGTTGAAGAAGAAATTTCCAGTTTGGCTGTGTGCAAACTGTCTGCCTTTCGCGATTCCGTTGATTGCTAGACTGCAGTGTGCTAGTTGCCATAGTTTGAGTAAAAGTTTATCCATAGAAAATTTGTTGGAAAAATCGTTTTGTGTATAAGTTACTAACAGTTGTTGTATTCGTTGTTGTAAGGTTAAATTTAATTTATCTGTAAGTTTTCCTAAGTGACCCTAATCAGAGACAGTTCTCGAATGCACATAATTCGTGAGAATATTTACATTATTTAGACAAATTTGCTACCTACACTTACTTGTTGTTTGTGGCACTTCTCTCAATCCACAAATGAAGAAATAGCCTCAGAATAATGCTCAACTGGCAACTGCGGGTGGATTGACCTTCACTTTCATACTAATTTTCATGCTTATGGCGGGAGCAGGTATCGTGTATTACTTGATTATGACGGGATTGCATTGACACGTTGACATGTGCTAGCCTTTATCTACTGTACAAAGGATCAGTGATTAACACATATCCTTCAAATAGAAAAGGGTGCGTTTATAGTCGTTTACACTTAACGTATGTGTTGCATAACCTTTAGGGGATTACTTATTCCAAGTGTAGTGTAACATTTCCATTCATGTCTGCTTATTTACCTTTGCAATTGACCTTTTTCCCTTGTAATTTTGCTTATTTGCTTATGTCCGCTTAATTTAAATGCTTTGTAATCTGGGTACTTTACTCTGCTTCAACCAAACTGTCTGTGCCAAACTTGATTTGATACAACACCAGCATTTTACTAATCATAATTTTTTCATATTTAAAGGTTAAGTCCTCGGCCTTCACTTGAATTCCTTTTCCATGTTAGAAATTAAGTAAAAAGTGAATAATCGTATAGATAATGGAAACTACGGAAAATTGAAGTGATAAAATCATACAAACTTATTAAAATGATAAAATTTATAAACTTCCCCTAAAAGCCAGACACATCGAGATACTTAAGTATGAAGAAATTTTGAAATAAATACCAAAACTTAGAGCTGATGGCATGGACACTAGTTTCTCAATGACTTAAAAATTAAAAAAAATATATATTTTTTCTCCTTAACCCAAAATTACATCAATAATTTCTTATAAAACTTAAACTTAAAGCCTTAAATTCTATAAATATTCATTCTGATGGCACCGAATACGGATACATGGACGCCAAGAAAGCCTCTTTTATATGTAGTTATGTAATAGTATTTTGCGAATAAACACTTCAATTACAATGAAAAATTGTTTCAAATGTCGCGGTGGCGTTGACAAGTGCTTTCTTCTCCGCTGCAGCCCTATGTGAAAGCCAGACACCAGACTGAATGCTAGCACAAAGATAAACAACAAAACCATTCACATTGTTGTGGTATTTGTAATCGTATTTGCCATTAAAGTCGGGCTATTTTTAACGGCGATAAGAGTCTGACTGTCAACAGGCCATCAACTGCGAAGAGCTTATTGTGATGCTGCCAAATAATCGGTGAAGTGTAGTTTCACGCTTCTTCTAAAGGACTGAAGGCACATAATGACTGTGTGAGGCGGCGAGTGTGCGTATGTCAGTGGTTGCTTTACACCAATAACTTTGTGGTATATAGAAAGTAGTGCTCATTTTTCTTCTTTTCTGTTGCTGTTGTTGTAGCGACAGAATTCTGCCGAGTTGGCGGTCCTTGACCGGATAAAAAATCCGGGCCCATTCCGGTTACGTAGACCCGACTGTCGTAGACAGCGCTTACGCGGTCATATCCGAGTTAACACCAGCGCGCCAGTCGTTTCTTCTTTTCGCTATTTGTCGTCAATTCGAGATACTAAACGCAGCCAGGTGCTTTTCCACCTAATCCCTTCAAAAGAGTGGAGTCTTTTCCCTGTTCTGCTTTCACCGCCGGGTACTGAATCGAAAACCCTTAAGGCTGGAGTATTCTCTCCCATCCGGACAGCGTGACCTAGCCGGCGCAGTCGCTTCCATACAGCTCATCATTCCAGCGACTGCGGCACTTGCCGATGCCAATGCGCGAAGGTCCATACATTCTCCGGAAACCTTACGCTCAAACACTCCTAAAGCTGATTCATCAGATTATAGCATTGTACATATTCCCGGACCATATAGCAGGCCGGGAACTTATAGAGTTTGGTCTTTGTTTGTCGAGAGAGGACTTAACTCTTCAATTGCCTACTCAGTCCGAAGTAGCAACTGTTGGCAAAAGTGATTCTGCGCTGGATTTCGAGGCTGACATTGTTGTTGGTGTTAATACTGGTTCCAAGATAGACGAAGTTATCAACGACTTCGAACTTATGACTGTCAACAGTGACATGGGAGCCAAGTCGCAAGTGTGACGATTGCTTCCTTGATGATTGGAGATATTTCGTCTTGCCCTCGTTCACTACCAGACCCATTTGCTTCAACATATCTTCAATATCAATATTCAATATCACTCTTATATAAGATTGTAACTTCTATATTTAGCTCTGCAGCTCGTAGTATTTTCTCCGGCAATAGATTGAAGAAGTCACACGGTGTGGAGTCTCTTTGTCTAAAATATCGCTTGGTACCGAAAGGTTCCGAGAAGTCTTTCCCGATCCTGACGGAGCTTTTGTTGTTGCTCAATGTCAACACAGCCGTATTAGTTTTGCGGGAATACCAAGTTCAGACATAGCGGCATAGAGTCAGTTCTTTTCGTGCTGTCGTAAACGGCTTTGAAATAGTTTATCATACAAATTTACTGAATGCTATTTTTATTTTACTCATAACTTTTAAGAATTTATTTTCTGCCACCACCACCGTTATCAATTAAAAGTTATAATGGTGTATTAGTTCTCACCACTTTCACGCGCTTCTTAATTTAACTACTTAGCAAGGCAACTAAACGTAGAAAGTTGGAAAGTTAGCATTTTTATAACAATGACACCTATTTTTGCGCGTTCTAACTGTAAAAACTCACAGCGTGTCGTGAAAGCTTAAAAAAAAAGCTACCACTACTTGTGTACTTGCTGGTGTTTGGCTCTTTAAATTTATCTATTTCTTGCTAACATTTTTCCATACTTTCGTTCTGCCTCAAACTCTTTTGCCTGGGCATTAAAAACTTTAGTTTCATTTCCTTTCGACTTTGCATAAGCGGACCGGCATTCAGAAGAAGTTTTCTATCTCTATTATCTGCCATCATTCTATCCGGTTTCCTTATCCGCCCTGCGACCGGCAACTCTTCCGATGTTGCTCAAATTTCACTTTAGCGCTGTTCCTTTGTGTGTGTGTGTGTGTGTGTTTCTGTCCTATCATAGCACGTCTTCATCGATGCCCGCAACACGAGCTATCAAGTTTCATAGTCTACTTTGCACGAGGGCAATTATTGCTAAGCAGTTCATAAATGTCCGTATGAATAAAGGATACACACATACACATATACTATATATATTATAGATCTCACATTATGCCATTATAGTGTCCGATGTAAATTACACTAATCGTTTTTGAAATTCAATTAGCCGAAGAGAAGGAAATGTGATGCGGATGCACGGGTATGGCGAAACGTGCCATGCAAATTCGAAATCCATTGTATTTGTAACAGCAAAAAAAAAGCTAAAAGCATGCATTTGAAATGTCTTCATGGAAAAAATTTCTGCCGTTTACCGACGCTCTTGTTCTTGGATTACTGAGTGTATAATCAATATGTATGTACTATATATAGTATATATGTACATGTATAAAAGATGTTTAAAAGAAGCAGATAATGTGTTTAATAAAAAATGCGGAAGGTATTTTATGGCATATGTACGGACCTACAACAAAAAGGGTTATATTTATAAAACATTGGGTTTAAGAACACATTACTCCATTGCGAAGCCAAAACTTATAGGTTCTAATCAAGGATTCTTTGTTCGCCGAAGCACTTTGATTCTATCTCCAACTGGTTGAGGTGAATACCAATTTGTTTACCCGGAACAAGAATGTTAAGTTCGACACGAAATTTGTCTGACCCAAAGAGAAGCGTAAACCCTATAAAGTAGTATGTAATAGAAGAGCACCATGACGAGTTAAGTCGAGTTAGCATCTCCGTATGTCTTCAGTTTGTGACATATCGATCTGAAAATTTTCACTCGTCCTTTTCTCTCCAGAAACAGCTCATTTGTCGGTGCTGCCGTGTCTATGAAACGCCTGCCTTACAAACAGAGCGATCCAAATAGGGACAGAGATTTTTGTACCATATGTAAGACATTTTATGCCATAAGGAAAAGTATTTGCAAAGGTTGCGAAGGTTGGTCCAAAGTTTTTCTGTTTTATCTTATTTGGTGACGATATTAATTTGTGACTTTCTGTTAAGCAAAGACTACTGTACGGAACGTGTGAATTCAGCAATAAAGATAACAAAAAGAAAGACAAAAGATTAAATGATTTCAGCAGAGTAGATAGCAAAATTACTGTCCTAGCCTGAATAATAAAAATTATTACACCAAGACAGAGGAAGCGCGAAAAATTAAATAAAGCCAAGCAAGCGAAAATTGAAGACGCAATAAAAATTCGCTGACCAGTGTTTTGCATAACCAATCATATTTTTCATGGGTTTTAGCAGCTGCTTTGGTGATTCGTTGCAAATATATCTAGGTATATAGGAGTATGTATGTTAGAGCGGATTGATTTACAGAGAGCTAAAAAACGAGAAAATCACTTATGCGGGAAATGGATTTTTCTGAAAATTTTTGCTCAAAAGACAGCCAGCGATACTTTAGATGAAGTTTAATTTTTCGCGATTGTAAAGGTTTCTTCGTTGGTTTTTGAGATATTCAACTGAAATTTAATACATAGGTGCATTTTAATATTCTATTGATCATTTGTCGGAATCAATGAGATCGCACAATTACAAGTATATCACATATCTCCTCTTCAACCAATTATTCAGATATTTTATTTTCTAGCACCTTGCCTTTAAGAGCTAAGAGTACGTATGACAGTGAAAATGAAGAAAAGCGGGCAACTATAACTTACATGATACCTACCAAACAACCGACTATTCAAAATTTTTATACATCTTACTTTCACATTTCTATACATCTTAAAACGCGATTTTATAGAAAAAAATCGACCCGGTCTAATGCAAATGCATACATAAATACAAATACGAATACGTATTTCTTCGCAGCGATTAGCTCGACTAACTTTACGCTGATGCTTTCCATAGCAGATATAGCATCAAGGCTTTGCTAGGCATATCCATTAAGGAAGTTGAATTAGCTTATTGAAATAGTATACTGTATGTGTAAGTATAATTCATCAGTGTTGAGTTAATTAGCGCGCTTAAGGCAGAACGCAAAAGAAAACAATTCAATTAAGTGGCACAACTTGTTGAAAATGAAAACCTCTTGCTTGTACGTTAATAAGAGAGTGCTGATTACTTGAAATAACGATTTAGTTGGATTTTTTAATTAAAATGCATCGCGGAGTTGACACCGAAAGTGAACGCGCTCGTTTGCTGGACAAGTGACAGCCGACAAGCTGTCCGGCCAACTGTGTCACAAACATCTTCATAATGGATACACATCTAGCATTAGAAAACAATTTCTTAAAGGAGATATAACACAATAAGATAAGAGGATAATCACTGTCTCAGAAAATTCAGTTAAGTTTTAAAACCATTAAATTTGGCACTAAAGTTTGTAGAAGCACTCTATATTTACTATTTCAATGATTTTTTTTCCAAAAGCAAATATTTTACATAATGTACACAAATGTCACACTTTTATTACACAAATTAAGGAAAATATTTAGCATTTGCCGTTCAAGCAATATTGTCTCTCAAAAAATAGTAATTGACAGTAACAGAAATTCCTAGAGAGTTTATTTATACATATATTTATTAAAGTTTTCCCTTACTGGTTTTATATATGTAACAATACCCAAAGGCAGAATCAACAACCCTTCGACAACCGTTCGTTAATGTGTGACATACGAAATATGCCGTTAGGCGTCAGCTGAGAACTGAACAGGTGGTCTGCCTTCATGAAAGTCAAGTAATTTCTGCAGCCGAAATTAAGTTGGCTTATGATTTAATTTGCTCTTAAGTTGTCACCAGTTGCTGCCTTACGCTTCCCTGCGTCACACAGTTCAAAGGTTCTTTGTTTTATCAAGATAACCTTTTTCAGCCGAAAGGAAGCCGGTATGAATTAAGTGACTTTCATTGAATTCTTAATTAAATATATGTATGTACGTAAATATCTTGGTATATACTTATAAGTGCACACACACTTAAAACGAGATACCTTCGAGTAAGTACCATAAACACTTTGAGGTGTGTTAATGACAATCTGTAAAGGAGAACTTTTGTTTTTCAATCTTTAAGACTTTTATTCGAGTGTATCAAATATATACAAAATTTTTTAAATATTTATAACGGTGATTAAAATTGAATAAACTCCAGTCATCATGACATGTATATTAGGGGCTTTTTAAATAATGGTCAAATCATTTACTGCCGTATAATCAATTAATATTGTTGTGCCATTGGCAATAAAGAAGTAAGGTAGAGCTAAGTTTGGGTATAACCGAACATTTCATAATCTTGCAACTTGCAAGTACTTTCATAATGCCTATTAGTTATATGGTTTCTATGCCGAGTTTTCACATTCATTTTATGCATTCTTAGAACAATATGAATTTCTCTAGGAATTTCAATTACATATCTTACATATTGACTGATATTTTCAGTAAAAAGTCAACTATAAGCACTCATTCAGTACCTAAGGGTTTGAGCAATATTTAGTCATAAGATGCCACACCTCAAATGCTCTATTCGTACAAAGATTTTTCCTGATATAGTAATTCATTCTTGACTTGTATATAAGAAAGTGATTGGGGAATTTAAAATTAAAAGACAGCGGCTACGCTGACTGGATCATGTTGTCCGGATGGACGAAAATACTCCACCTCTGAAAGTATTCGACGCAGTACCCGCCGGGGGAAGCAGAGGAAGAGGAAGACCTTCACTCCGTTGGAAGGACCAAGTGGAGAAGAATCTGGCTCCGCTTGGGATATCCAATTGGCGCCTCGTAGCGAAAAGTAGAAACGACTGGCGCGCTGTTGTTAACTCGGCTATAATCGCGTAAGCAGGGTCTACGCCAGTAAAGAATAAGAAGACTATAGACTGTGTGGCTATACACATATTTTTGAGGGGAGGTGTAGTGGCACTTAGTCAGAGAAACGGAATATGGATAACTTTTAAACATTTGATGCTTTTTTAAGAGCTTGCCTTGAAAGGAGTTCATATAAAGTACACATTAAAACATAAATTGTATCTGCTGCTGCTTAAGACTTCTACTAACTGGAGGATATTATATGCTTTTTTGCTTATTTATTTAGAAATACATTTCGAGTTCTGTCATTGTTCTGATTAATGCTTTTGTGCACGCTGACACTACACCACAACGGTATATATTTGTTATATCATGTTTGCGACTTCAAAAACTAACGGAAAGTATTGGGTTAACTGTTTTTTCTTAAATTTCAGATTTGCCCATCGAAGTTAAATACTGTTGCATTGGGTTAATTCTTATATGAGACATTATAAATTATTTCTCTTACCACTGCAAACTATTGAGCAGACTCTTCTCATTAGCAACTCTTCGTCACTTGATAAGCATGTGCTTTACCATACGTTCTGAGCTTTCAGGCAGTTTAGTGTTGACATCAAATTCAATAATAAATCATTGTCAAAGCGTGATTTCACCAAATTGGCGTTTAATCAGCGACGACACGAATTATTTGCTTAACATCCATGCCGAAATGCTGACATGTTTCTGGGAAAATAAAAGGCGCTCAGCAAAGCTTTGTACATACAGATTTACGCTGTAAGTACGCATGAATGTCCTTACAAAACGAATCAATCAAGTGGAAACTATTGAAAAGAGTTTAGGAGCAGGCTGTGGATGGAAACATAAATTTCTTATTTTATGTGAGTTTTGTTTTGTCTGCTGTGTCATATGCCAAATAACTGGTATTGAGGTAGGACTAGGAATAAAATTTTAATTACTAAACTAAACATAAATTGTTTGTGTATATTTTTATGGAGCATCGCAAATATTGAATTATTTATGTACATAAATAAATTTTTTAAATTGAAATGCTTCCATAAATACTTTTCTCGTGACTTTTAGTTATCGTTAAAGGTTTTATGTATGTGGTTCTTCGCTGCTATTGGAAGGAATTGTTGGTGAAAGCATCTCGGCCGCCGCCAACTCAATTCATTATCATTTCAAAACGTTTGGCAACATTGACATACAATTATTGGCGATGAAGCTTAAGCTATTTGTTTGGTAAACACAAAGCCGTAGACCATGAAATTACATTAAGTTTGGACATTGTGACAATCGTGTAATTTTGGTTTAGGAACCAAATGGCCATGAGGAAAACCACCGCACTCGACGACTATGTATATGGAGTGACATTTGCTACAAGCAAATAGATTTTGGAGGGCTCCTGCCAAATTCAGCATAGTGGCTGCCGAGTCACAGCGCTGCCAAAAGCGCTACCAGCAATGTGTTCCTCAATAACAAAGGGCGCAAAGCGCAGCCATTTTGGTTGTGTTCATGTGTGTTCCATTGTTCCCTTTTCATAGTTGCCTGCGCTATTAAGTTATTAACCGCTAGGAGCAAAACATATCTCCACACACTGCTTCCTTCTTCTCGTTGTATGCTCTGCCTAGATTTTGGGTTTGGTTATGGCTATGACAAAAAGGTCGAGTCAAAATTCAAATATTTTTATTTTTAAATGAAATTACAACTTAGTGAGTTTTTATATAATAAACGCTTGTAATTTTCGATATATACTGTTTTATCACATATTTATTTGTGTAGTAGATGTGTGTGTGTGTGTGTATAAATATCAGTCTAGCACTTGAAAATAAATTTAACTGTAACCTAATTTGTTGCGGCTCATAAATATTACTGCCACAACATCTCCGCAGTTGTAATTATTTTCCACCTACGTGGCAGACGGCCCAAAATAAATACAACTCATGCGCCACACTCTTGTTGCTGATTGAGAGATTTTCGAAATTATTTTGCAATTTTCTCAAAATTGTGTGCCTACATGCACACACATACGCACACTTTAATGAAATGTAATACCTTGAATATAATTACAATTAAATTATGACTCCCACGTAAATGAAAATTAGCAATGAATTCGAAGTAATCACATTTAACTACGCAGTTGTAAATGCATCATAAATGGGGTAACGCATGGCGTATGAGCAATATTATGAAAACACTAAAAGCATCTATTTGACTCTTTTATTTCATCTATTTTAAATTATTAGGAATTAATTATGAAACAAAATATTCATTTTGAATAAATTGCTATACGCAAGAAGGCAGAAATTTTGCCAAATTTCTAAAATTTAAACATTTCCAAGGCTGTTAATCACTTGCAAGTTAACAAAAATACGGTTTTTTTTGGTTTTTTTAAGGCAGTTTATTTCATAAATGAAAAAAAAATAATAATTAGGAACAACTCCAACGGCGGCTCTCGAACTTGCACTCACCCTGACACATATAGACCTCTTCGCAGAAAACTGCGCAGCAAAATCGGCGGGATGACTACTGGCTGCAGGAGAATTTACATATAAAACCTGCAGGCAATTCCAGAGTCAACATTTACAGCCAAGATGCAATCAAGGCAGTAACCTCATATCGCATATCGGCCAGAAGTGTCTTGAAAAGCAGGGTAGCAGTAGAAAGTAAGCAACTTAACTTCTGCTGGATGCCAGGCCATAAAGGCATCGAAGGCAATAAAACAGTGGACGAGATTGCCAAGAATGTTTAAATGCTAATATCCGAAAGCGTGATCAACATTGGGAAACCCATGCATTGTCTATACGACAACATCGACAAAAGCATGACCAAGAAAATTAAAACCCGATGGAATGAGCTATCAGAATACAAAACTGCAAAAGGCATGTACAAAACGGTAGATCGGAAGTACACAGAATTCCTATTGGGATGCGATAGAAGAGACTGTAGTGACATGATGTGATCACTGTCTAGTAGCGACATACTCCCGCAAGATGGGGTTGACAGATCGAGAAGACTACAGGAAATGCCTAGAGCAAGGCACCTAGGGAAACGATGGAGCATTTCTTGTGCACTTGTGCTGCATTGGCAAGACTACACTGTAAGCATATGGGGTTTACACAGTGTGATACACTGAAGAAGGTATCGACAGTGAGGCCGCAGAGTCTATTGAAATACGTGACAAGCGCAGGCATCCTAATCGATGACAACTCCTCCAGTTCCCACGACAGTCGGGTTTACGTAATCGGAACGGAACCGGATTTTTATCCGGCCAAGGACTGTCAACTCGGAAGAATTCTGTCGCTACAAAAACAACAACAGCAAGACTACTCGTGTTGAACTTAGCAAGTGAACTCCATCTGGTATCGTAAAGGACCAAACTGGTCTATGCGAGGCTTATTAGCCTACCAGATTAACCTACTCTAACCTAACCTAAAAATAATATACTTCTACGGAATTTAATGTACTTTAGTAATAGCCAATTAATTTTTAAGAATTTTGGATTACTTTGTCCTAAAAGCCGATTTTTAGAAGGCTCGCGAAATAAGATGTGCATGCTTAATATTACCCAAAAAGCCAAAAAATAATTATTATTGTTGATGAATACAGATTATGATCAAAGAAGTAGTCAAAAATCTGACAAGATATACAAATATAATTAATGGTAAAGTTATGTGTGTTTGTATAGAAAATTTTAAATTCAGTTTTTTTTTTTGAAATTCCTAAGTGGCTGTAACCCCTTAACGCAATATATAACTTAGCTGTACATCTCAGTTCGGGAGAGTGGCTGCACATTAAACCAGCAGCTTTTAAATAAATTCTCAATAAATCTGCCACTATTCAAAACAAATTTTTATTATTTTTATTCAACTCAATGATTAATGCTGACGTTGGCAATAAGTGCATGGCAAATCCACATTCCGATAGCAGTTCAAGCGTCTTTTGTTCGCATGCAATTTTATCAAAGTTGTGTTATTAATGTAATTGACAGACTGTTTCCCATTTCACATTGATCCTTTGGCTTCAAACGTATCAGCATGAGATACTCTCTTGCAGTGTGTTTCCCCAGTGATGTGATAACAATTACGTAAACAAACGGCATATGAAAAGTTGTGTTTGCAAATGTGTTCTCCAGCTTGTCTCTTCCGTTTGATTGCCAGCAGATGAACAGCAATTTTTCATTGAAATGTTCCAAAACGATTAATGATTTATCAACTTGTCAATGGGAAGCAGCATCGGCAGCAGCAGCAGCAAGTTGCAGACAAATCGCACGAACATAATTGAGATACATATGTTTTTGGTTGTCTCCCACTGGATCTGTGCTGACCATTGGACATTTAATTTATTTGTGCAGTCAAATGGAAGATATTTAAATTTGCCAACTCTGAAATTCAGATGAAATGAAAAAAATGGCAATTGAGGAAATAAAGTATCACGAGGAGGCAAATAAAGGATGTGATTTGTACATAAATATATATGTATGTATATTTCTTGAAGTCTGCGAAGTGTGCGTGAACAGTAATGCCTGAGGAGACTACTCGGAATTTTACTATTTTGCTTTAAGTTTTATATTAAATGCTCGCATCGAAAAGGAAACTTATTGCCATAGGTTTAAGACTCATTAGAAGGGTATGTGTTGTCTGTATGAATATTTTTGATTCTAGTCTTTTATCTCAAAATTCTGTTTTCTTCGGTGATAAGCTTAAAATATTCAGCATATTCTTATTAAGGAAGAAATTACGATCTCAAGTTGATTGGCTTGGAAAAGCTATTCATCACAATTTTCTGTTCTTGGACTCTTAACTATTCACTACTAAATAAAACATCCAATATGCAACATTTTATATACGTAGACATATACATAGACAAGTAACAGTTTAATTAAATTCGAAGTTATATATGATATTTTATTTGGAATTTTCTTTAAGAAATCACGAGAACGACATATTGGGTAGTCAAAAAAGTTTTTTCGTATTTCTAATCAAATTTTAACTTTTTTTTTCTATTTGTATAATGAACTTTAATGAACCAAGTAAACACCATTTCGACCACTTTTTGCCATTTTTTCGCTAAAGTCATTAATCCATCATTTTACAACTTTTCTGGTTTCTCGGCGAAAAACTGCGACAATTTTGACAGGATTCTCTTGAAGCCAACTTTACTCTATTAAGGGAGTTCTGCATTGACCGAAACAAATGGTAGTCCGATGGTGCAAATTCATGGCTATATGGTGGATGCATTAAAACTTTCCAGCCAAGCTCTCCCAGTTTTTTCCGAGTCATGAAAGATGTATGTGATTTAGCGTTGTCCTAGTGTAAGACGAAGCCCCTTCTGTTTATCAGTTCTGGCCGTTTTTTCGATTTCTTGCTTCAATCTCATCAGTTGTTCACAGTAAAATGTAGAATCAATCTTTCGACCAGGCTGGAGCAGCTCACAGTGGATGATTCATTTCAATCGCCACTTGCGAGTATTTTTTCGAATACTTCATTATTTGCTTTTTAATTGAAAACTCGATTCTCTCTTTTTCTTAGTATCTAGTCTCTCTTGGCATGCGAATAATTGGATTTCTTGTATAAAATTTGTTATCGAAACTATTCCTCCGGGCAGTAAACAACTATAGACAAGTCTTAATTATATTTGTATAAAATTTGATTTCTGAAATCCCATGTGCCGACATTCCTCCACAAATCAATGCATTCCAGTGACAATTAAATGAAAATATTTTATCGAATAAAAGCCACGAAATGTGCTGTGCGTTTGCTCCATTTGAATTTATTTTCATTTTCTCGCTCTTAAAAGCTTTTGCATGAATGCACACAAGTAACCAGATGACACAATGAAAGATTACAGTTTTGACACTTGATTAACAAAGTGGACAATATACGAATAACGTATGTATGTATGTGTACAAATAAATGCAGCAGCATTAGAGGAAAATTGCAACATTCCTTTCAAACCAATGAAATCCTTCGCAAAAATGCATAATAAAGGATTTTACAATTTCACATTGCTTTTAGTCAAGTGTGTGGGTGTGTGTGTGTATGTGTGGGCATCTTGCAAGCTTCACACATTCTATTTGCTTGATTGTGCGTGAGATTGTAGCCATCTAATCGTGCGCCAGCGCACACCCACATGCACAAATGCTGAGAATTGCAAGCGACAAGAGCAAACAGACGCCAACACACACCGGCAGACAAGTGCTTTTGTTCATGTGTATGTGTGGTGAGTGTGTGCATTAAGCAATGGATGTTGCAAGTTTCGTTGCAAGAATGCATGACTTTCGCTTGACTTGAATCATGGCTGTCAACAGCAGAAGCAGCAGCAGCAGCAGTTGCATTAAATTGGGAAGGCAATATAACAAGTGATGAAACGGATCCTCCGGAGGACACGAGCTGATGCAGACGAATATCAAACATTTTATTGCTTCCGTAAATTCACTCGCTCGGTTCATGAAATATGACTTTAATTTTATTATCCCTCAGCGGCAGCAAAGTGTCAGGCGGTCAATCAGGGCGGCGCCGCGGAGGTCATATTAAGTAAGAGTGGCACGTTTGATCAACATTATCTGTTAAAGTTACAAATTGATTAAATATAAAGATCTGAAGTGCTTGCTTTCTCCAGATTTTCCATTTCCTTGGTTGTTAAGAAAGAAAATTGCTGTCTTAGTGTTCATCTATTTTCCGAAATGCCTGCAGTCTTCATTGGACTTAATGCCCTCTCCACGCTCCACAAAATTCACGCATACATATTTACATATAGTACAAGTAATCTAACATATGTATGTATGTAAATATATGTATATTTGACTAATATATGTGTTCACAAAAAGAAGCCAACAAATATTTGCTCCAAGTGCTTGGCAAAGTTAAAGTCTGCTCATGTAATTACATGTTGATATGCGGCATGTACATATAAGTGTATGTATGTATCTTCATTTGAAGAAACATATGTATGTACATATGCTTGTTTGTTTATGAGTATTCATTTGCTGGTAAACTGGTGAGAATTAATGTGGACAAAGAGGGGTAACAAATGGCAGTGAGTAAATACAAAGCCTCTTTATATAACAAAGAGTGTTATATTACCGAGTTTGCCACCCTGTTAACTGAAAAATTGAATTAAGTGTAATTAATGTTGCCATCCGATCCTTCTCAAATATATTGCCATTGAAAAGTTTTTTGATCTTGAATATAGAGTAAGAATGGCGTTATAGGCGAGAGAACCAACAATAGCGTCATCTTTATTGACTAAATATTAAACAATATATATGTTTATCAGATATTCACTAAAAAAAAGCCCTGGTAAAGTGAGTCAACACACACCACCTCTTCGTCGATTTCAAAGCCGCTTTTGACAGCACGACAAGGAGCTGCCTTTATGCCGCTATGTCTGAACTTTGTGTCTCCGCAAAACTAATATGGCTGTGTAAACTGACGTTGAGCAACACCCAAAGCTCCGTCAGGATCGGGAAGGACCTTTCCGAGCCGTTTGATACCAAACGAGGTTTCTGACAAGGCGACTCCCTTTCGTGCGATTCTATCATTCTGCTGCTGGAGAAAATAGTTCGAGCTACAGATCTGAATAGAGAAGGTATAATCTTCTATAAGAGTGTACAGCTGCTGGCGTAAGCCGATGATATTGATATCATTAGCCTCAACGCCCACGCGTTAGTTCTGCTTTCTCCAGGTTGGACAGGAACGACGACAAGACGAAATATCTCCTGACACCAAACCAACAGTAGTCGCACTCGCGCTAGGCTCCCACGTCACTACTGACAATCATAACTTCGAAGTTATAGATAATTTCGTCTATCTTGGAATCAGCATTAACAGCAACAGCAATGTTTTGGTTTATATAGATCAGCTGTCAGCTAATCCAAGATTGATCTGATATCATCGGTTTCGACAAATGAGCTGCTTCTTAGAGAGAAAAGGGTGTGACCACAATCTGACGATACATAAAACTTAGAAGGATATATCGGAGACACTGTAAATATATATATATACATATATGCATATTACAAACTTCGTCGTATGTTCAGTGTATGATAGACAAGTATCTAGCTGTCATCACAAAAGCCACGCCCACGCTCAGGCGCTTACGAACACTTTAACCATTTACAGCCATATTTACAGAACACAATAAGAGACATAACAATAAATAGTACAACAAAGCGAAAGAATAACAAAACAAACGCCAAGGGAGATCGAGCAGATTACTTTGTCAACACATTTAGCCACTTTTGGCGCGACAAACAGAGGCAACAACAACAAACGGCAAGCGATTAGAGGCAGATTATATATGTATATATGTACATAGATAAGCAAAGAAAAATAGAGAAATGCAAAATTTCATTGACGAAATGCGTCGCCCACGACTGATTCAATCGGCATGAGGGGAGGGTTGCTGGTTCTAATCTGTCATGTAAATAAGTATGTAAATACATATATATACATATATAAATAAATGACCGAATTATGTTTTGCTACTCTCTGCTGCTTTCCAAATATATCGCATTACTCCCAATTTGAATGTAAATAAGAGATAATAAAAATGTGAAGACCTTACAAGGATCTGCGTGACTTGAGGTGCACAAAGTTCCATTGAACTTACATAAGTTTGTAGGCCGACAAGGATGTTGTCCAGTTTCCATTTAATTTGTTTTCGCTGGAAGCGGCGCTTTGTTTTCTTTTCAACTTTATAAAAATACAGCAAACAACAGCGAACGTTCCCGCCGAAGTCAACTTTGGAATTTAGGGAGTAGCAAAGGATATTGAAAGCAAAAAGGTCAGCGTAAATGAGAAAACAATCGTTTTTTGTTGTAGAAACTCAATTAAGTAAGGAATCCGTTGAAATTTCCTTAATTCCACGAACACAGCGAACTCCGCACAAATTCGACTTGGAGGTGCTTAATTAGGGCTTAAGTGGTGTATTGATTAGGAACAATCATAATTTGGCTTTATACTCGGCGAATTTCATTAAAATAACATTAAGGTGGATCCGTAGTTAATTTAAATCTATTTTTGGAAAAAAGTTGGAACAAACGACAAGTAATTTGCAGTATATGTACATATTAATGAGTATACCGTTGTGACCTAATGAGCTAAAGAAATGTGCTTACACGAAATAATACCGGTGTTAAACTTTTAACAAGCTGAAATGTAATTGAACGGTACTTGTAACACGATAAATGCTTTGGTTGTATGCAGCACGGTTCATTGATTGTGGCAGCTGCATTAATTAGGCGACCGAGCACACAGACAGTTATCCACGGAAGGGTTAGCGTGCCTTAAACAAATTGATAACGAAAAGAAGTGTTTTTTTTTATCATGAACACCCTTTATCATATTGATTTAAAATTTTCTGCCCAGTAATGCAATTGAGTGTGAAATGGAAAAGTAAGAGTTGGATGATCCAATTTTCTCAGTATCAGTTCTTGTGTTCATCTTGTTTCTTCTTTTCGCCATTTGGCGCCAATTCGAGGTACCAAGTGTAGCCTAGTCCTTCTCCACCTCGTCTCTCCATCGGAGTGGAGGTCTTCTTCTTCTTTTTTCCATTGAAATGAAACATTCAAAGCCGGAATGTTTTCTTCCATCCTCACAACATGAGCTAGCCAGCGCAGCCGCTGTCTATTGATTCCCTGAACTATGTATGTCAATGTCGCTGTATATCTCATACAGCTCATCGTTCCATCAACTTTGGTACTTGCCGATGTCAATGCGCAAAGAATCATAAATCTTTCGCAAAACTTTCCCTTTCTTTCATTTTTCTTTCGAACACTCCTAAGGCTGAAGGTGGCTTTAAAATCGACGAAGAGGTTATGTGTGTCGATCTTCCTTTCACGGGTCTTTTCCAAAATTTGGCGCAAGGTGAAAGTCTAGTCGATAGTAAATTCTTCAGGTTTAGAACTACACTGATAAAGTCCAATCAGTTTGTTAACCGTGGACCTTAATCACACACACTACGCTGGATAAGACCTTACATGCGACTTTAAGGAGGTTTATCATTTGCTCCATCGTCATCGATTGGGGAATCAGGTTCGCTACCTCCAGATGTTACTTGTTGACTGCTGTTCAGCCGGCTGTGAAAGTTTTTCCACCATAACTTCAGTTTGCTGTGAACATCAGCCTCTAGGTCCAGCCTTGAAACCCCTTCCATTGGTCGGCGCATCTTTTCAAGCAAAGCCTCAAAACTCTGGTCATAGCTTAGAACGATACGTATTGAGACGCACTTGCATTCAAATGGAAATGTAAAGGAGCCAAATTTCGGGTATTGGAGTGAACTAATCCAACTTGAGGATTGAAGAGGACGATTGTTTAATTATGGTTGTAGTCACAGTGAGTTTCTATGCAAATAAACTCTGTTGAAAACAAAATTTTAATGGTTTTAGTAAATAATCAAGACGTCATCAATGTCATGTGGCAATATCTCTCATTTCAAATAACTTATTAAATGCAACTTCCAATTTTTTCGGAAGAAAGCTGCTTGGAAAAGAAGACCCAATAACCGGTTACCTCTTGCATGAACTATTTTCTCTGGTGATACTTCAAAAGATAAGTTTTAAGGAGGCAAGATAAAGGCATGGATTCGAAGCAAGCTAATTCCAGATATAGAATGTTTAGTAATGCAAATATTTAATTAATAGAAAATAAACCAATATTTCTGCTTTTACGTTTCAACTTGTATATTTTCAGTCAAAACCTCTTTGTGATATCCAATATAATTAAAAAAGGAGCGGTTTTTTGAGCGGTTAATATCGGCGATAAGTCAAGAAAAGAAAAATTATTCACTTTGTATTAGCATACGTATGGACTAAAGCACTTCAAGGTACAATATTGTTTACTTTTAAAAAGTTAAGTTTTGAAATTAAGTTCTCAGGATTTGTTTTTTTTTTCGATAAATTTTTTAATCAAACAACTGGTTGATAGTTAAAATAAAATTTGACAGTAATTTTCTTATGTTAAGCCAACTTTTAAGATGCCAATGAAGAAAGCTTTGAACAATTTTTGCAGAAAAGCCAAATTGCAAGCTAAACACTGAATTTTTATGCTCCAAGCTACTTTTCTATGGCACATACGAACATTTATATACAAAATCTTTCTCGTTTGCACACACACTTAAATACGTTCAGCGTTCAATTTGCGGCATTTAATTTGGTTATATAAACATGTGCATTCTTGGATAATAGGAGGTAAAACTGTCTCTTTTATCTGTTGATTGCGTGGTTGAAGTTAGGCAACAGCGTCAGTGACAGTTGAAATGGCGCACTAACACCAAGAATTCCGCAACGGTCTGAGTTTTCTCAATTGAGATATATGCGCTTGGTGTTATGTCCTTACGGTTTTTAAAAATAATGCTATCGAGCTAATCGTTATTAGATACAGGGAGACCACACTTTTAGTATCTTTACAAAATTTCTTATGAAGTCCTCCGTAGGCACTAATGGCTTCATATTCATTACTCGGGTCTTAAAAATGTGTAGTTTAATTTGCTGTGTGAAGAAAATTGGCATATGTATAGCAGTTTACCTATATCTTCGTGAGGTCAATGATCCTTTTGTTTAGAAAAGGCCACAGCCCTTCCTAAATTTTAGGGTTACTGACTTCGCTAAGGATCAAATACCTTTTTTTTCAATCAGTTTAAAAGAGATATCTTCATTTAATCAAATTGATTCCATATTGTTAAATTCTGATATGGAGATGTAAACAGAAATCAAAATTTTAAATCAAATTATTCAGATCGCTTACAAGCGCATAGCTGCCATTAAATTTGACTGATCCAAATGAAAATAATTTTTTTGCGTTGAATTGAACCTATCGTAAGCACTGATTGAAATATGCGTTGTATGGCTTTGAGACCCTTTTATATACTTAAAAAGAACCTTCCCGCTGACTTTTCCATGGCTAAATTGGTCCTAACAAATAATCAAAATTGTGACTGCAGAATATTTTTGTAAAAAAAAAAAATAAAAGCAAATGTGAATGTGTGCATTATTAACTGCTAATCACACTGTAATGCAACTTCTAAATTTTTTTAACAGATGCGAATATTCACCCACAGTGTACTTCCAGAAAAGCAGCCACGAACAACCCAATACTTACGATTATTGTCATGAAGGCCAATTTTCGATAATCGACACTTGAGTGGCGCACTGAAGTATAATTCCTTCAATGTAAGTGAAATTAAATCAAATGGAAACATGAGGCATTTATTGTATTTTGCGCCGACTTGTGAGTTCATTCGCTCCTTGACTACCTCCTTGCCTCCTGAGTATGTATAATGGTTTTACGAATGCCTTGTGAGTTACAATGCAGCAGACTGGCGCCACAGGTGTGAAATCCTTCACTCCACAATTCACTTAGTCTTCAAATTGTTTTTTGTATATTTTTTTTTATAATTTATATTTCGCTTGTTACTGCCTGCCATTTTCACTTGGTTTCCATTTCTTCAGCATTTTCTCATGAAATATTAATTTCACTGGGTGATAATTTAGCTTCTCATTATTGTAGCATACGTTGAGCCACACTTGTTGCATTTTAAGGCGTCTGTAAATTGGTTTTGTTGGCATATTCTTTCTTGATTACTCACACTTGCAGCTCTTCGCATGTGTTTTATTTTATTTTTATTTGTTTTCGCCTCATTTGCATTTCAACTTTTTGGACTTTCTTTCGTTGTCTGTTCGTTAATACCAATTATGCATCTGTTTAGGATTTCAAGAACACAGTCGTAATGCCTCTGTTGCCCCCAAGCGCTTATAAACGCAAGCTACTTTTCAATAACACGCTTTCACATTCCTCCAGACACCACTGCGTATGATGAATATTTTGATTTATTCGCGCTTAATATGTGTGCATTTGTGTGTGTGTACGTTTCGGGCTAAGTTATAAGCAAAAGCTCTTGCTTGTGTGTATATAAATCATTATTTATTATTAATTTGGCTGTAAATATTTATGAAACAAGCGAAGCGAAAAAGAAACCCAAATTTTATTTATTTCACTCAGAACTGGAAATGAAAAAACTATCTTCTGAACACGTATGTGCTTCCAATTCGCATAGTTTTTATTTCATTACCCCACTTATATGTAAAAAGTAAAATAAAATCACAGCCTCTTCTTAAATAATAACTGGTAGTGATGCCGAGCGCAGCTGTTAACACAACACCTTTAGCCTTTCGTTAACCTGCTCCAGTAAGCTGCAAGACACAACTCTAACACGTTCGGTTGCCCCGTAGGTATGATACCCTTCACAAATAAAAAATTTCCATGCAAGCACTTGATTTTGATCCAATGGTTTGTGTTTTATAGGGTCTCCCATGTTTTCTTGTGGGTCTTACCAACTTCGTGGCAAACTTACCCTTTTCACGGTAAAGAAATTGCGACTAAATAGTCGAGGTTTATGTTTCCATTAAGAATTTTAATGAATAATATGATAATCGAAATACAATTGGTGGCTAGCAATTGCCTTCACTTTCCAGTTTTGATTTATTCCGCGCCAGAATTGTTGGTCCATTCATATTACAAATTGAAATGAAAGAAAGCAAAATATAAAAGAATAAGTAAAAAAACAAAAAGGTTTATCAATTTCGAAGGTCACAGACCGCTTTCCACTCATAATAATATTTACAGTGCCCCCTCTCAACCCCCTTGGAATATTTGCAGTACGAAATCTGTCAGCTGAATAATGAAGCAGACGCAGAGAAACCAAAAATTTTAAATCAGCAAAGCTCAACGTCGGCAAACGAACTTTTGCATAGGCATTTATTACTTTGTTCTTTAGAAAATCGCCTCAAATAATTTATGTCTACAGAATCCACATCAATAAATAAATCATTATACTTAGTAAATATGATTTTGTGCTTATATAATTGCTGGACTGGATTCTTGTCCTCCTTAGTACCGGCCATGATTTGAGCCTGCAACCCATGTCACGCCCTCTACTAACTTTTGTAACGTGCTCACCTGCCTACAGCAAAAGTCTAGTAAAATTTTTTTTAGTTTGAGATAAAAGGAAGCAAATATTTGTTTTTGTAATTTTGACCTCACTCAGTTTCATTTACACACGCACGTGTGTGTGTTTGACTGCTTAAAATTATGCTTTTAAAAAAAGTCGCTCCAAGTGTCCAAACTCCGAAAGTAACTGCAAACAATGGCAGCCGCCTCAACCGGATGTCGAGCACCGGAAATGCGAGAAAGGACAAGTGAACGAGTGAAAGGTGAAGTACATGGGTACGAGAAAAGTTATTTTAGGAGCAAAGGAATGCAAACATTTTTTAACGGTCCACATGCACAGGAACTCACACACACCAGATGTACTTTTATTTCCATGAATTTTTATGTGCATTCGTTTCGCGTGCATATTTAGTTGGCCATAATCGCTTGAGTACACTTAAAGTAACTAGAGTGTATCCTTTTGAGGTCACTTTTGGTGCCTTAAAGAATTTTCTTAAATTTTTGTTTGAAATGTGGAATTTGCACAAAAATATTGAATTTTTAACAAATTCTTTTTCCTTCCTGGTAAACTTAATTTAGCCTGTGCGAGCTATTGTAAAAGTTAGACTTACATTGAAAGTACGCAAATTTGTCAGATATTGGTCAAAAGATGTTTGATAAGAAATACGAAAAGACTTTTTCGACTATCAATAATTCAAATTTTGCAAGGAAGTCTTCTATAAATCAAATTGGTAAAGGTTTGTCCATCCATCACCCAAATTCTCTGAGATTCATTGCTGTAAGCATAATCACTAACCGCTATAATAATAATCGATCAAGCTAAACTGTACACGGACACATTGTCAGCAATTAATTTTGTGCCGAAATAATGAAGTCTCAACTGCATTAAGTCCAACCAAAATCAACGAGGACCTAATTAATCAACCAAAAGGACAAACTTCTATTACTGCTTGCTGGTTGCTGCCTGATGACTGCTGCTCCGGGTACTCCATGGAATCTTGCTCCATCATAATTAACGAAAACTTAAAAAAGTGAAATTGCCAAACTCTCCAAGGGAGCGAATTTTGAGTGCAATTAAGTCGACGAAAAAAGTGTTAAACAGCACGATTAAGTTAATCAGATTAACTTGTCCAGACAGCGCACAGCGAAGGTAGTAAAATGCGCGAATAATTACGGTAATTCATTTGATGAGTGCGCCAATGTACCGCTAAAGTTGAGCTTGCGAATATTTTGTTCTAATTGAGTAATTCACTGCTGATTACAGCAGCCGCTGCTTATGATGGACAGCTTTTAGCCAGCAGACAAGCGATTTCAAAGTTATTATGAGGAACGTGTTACGCCAAGCTGACGAAAGTAGAAAGTTTTCAATGTCTGTGGAGGAAACAACAAAATGTTCGAACGGATATTCAACGCAGAAAGTGTTTGCAAAACGGCAATGCTTGCACAGTGCTCAGAGATAAAGTGGCCGAGAGTTGCTATGCATTTGAAGTAAAATAATTCTGTGTTGTATTGTAGATGTATGAAATGCAATGTATGAAAGGGATAACTTACGGTTTTTTTAATAATATGGACGATGTCGTTGCAGTCGTATATCTCCAGTGCTACTAATCAGATTATGTCATACCATTATAGTGTTGGAAAGATGAGTTTAAGCTTAATTTTCAATGAAATTTGAGAAGACGACGCTGTATCATTTCGTGTAGCATAACAACGGTTCGTTCGCTTCCGTTCTGGAAATTTCGATTGACCAAGACCGTCACATAAACAACCATGACATCGCTAAGAAACTTAACATTCAACATCAACGGTTTTGAAACATTTAAAAAGGGCTGCCTACAAAAAGAAGCTCGACGTTTGGTTATCACATAAATTGTCTGTGAAAAAATTAATGGACCGAATTAACATCTGCCATTCTTTACTGAAACGAAATGAAATCGAATCATTTCTGAAGCGAACAGGAGACGACGAAAAGTGTATCAAACATGACAATAATGTGCAAAAAAGATCATGTTCCTAGCGTGGTGAAGCTCAATATATGCTCGCAAGGCCAAGATTGACATCTCGAAAGGTTATGCTGAGTGTTTGGTGGAATAGGAAAGGAATCATCCACTATTAGCTGTTCCAGCCTGGTCGAACCACTGATTCCACATTTTACTGCCACCAACTGATGAGATTGAAGCAAGCAATCAAAAAAAAAAAAAAACCGATAGAACTGATCAACAGAAAGTGCTTCGTCTTCCATCAGGACAACGCTAGATCATACTTATCTTTGATTACTCGGCAAAAACTGTCAGAGCGTTGGGAAATTTTTGAGCACGCACCATATAGCCCTGATCTGTAATCAGACTACCATTTGTTTCGGTCTATGCAGAACTCCCTTAATGGAGTAAAGTTAGCTTCAAGAGAACCCTGTGAAAATTATTTCTCACAGTTTTTCGCCGAGAAACGAGAAAAGTTGTACACTGATGGAATGCGTCTCTAGCGAAAAAAATGGGAAAAAGTAGTGGACCAAAATGGTACATATTTGGTTCCTTAAAGTTCATTATAAATATAAAAACAAAAATAAGTTGAAGTATGATTAAAAATACGAAAAGACTTTTTAGACTACCCAATATTTTTGATTGATACTTCAATTGCACACAAACAAGAGTGATTTTAAAGAAGAGATCCTTACAGATTCAGATACTAACAAGGGCAAAAGCTGAATGCACTAAGCGAGTCCAGACTCAAACTCAAAACAAAATGAAATCGAAATATTTTTACTTATTTTTTTATTTTGTAGAAATGCAACACTGTTATTTGAAGGTGTTAATTTAAATCAATTTTAGCTTGTTCTAAAATTCTCAACATTTCTTCCAAAAGCACTAAAGTAAAATTGTTATATTTTCGACCAGAAAGCATAGAAAGTTGAAAGCTGTGAGGGATTTGAATATAGACCACAATTTTTGTTTTCAGTTTTCAACACTTTCCTCATTACTATGTGAGTATTGTTGATGAGCTCATTTCGAATTCCGTGTGCTTTCCTCATTTTATTGGTATCCCTCGCACATGTATACTATATGCACAACATGCCAACTCCTTCCTTACTACCACTATCGTCTGCCTTAAATTTGGCGCTTTTCCGCACTTCAGCATTCCTATGCGTTCACTAAATTTCCAGTTTCACTCGCTCAGCTTCAGCGATGCCAGCTGCGAAACTGTTCAGTTTATTTTGCAAAATTGTGTGAAATTTCCGCCCTCACACCGAAAATTTAAAGTGCCTTTGAGGCGCTGAAGGGTGGCGAGCTTGCTCTGTTGCACTGCAATGTTTCAAGGCATTCTCTGCATTCGTATTTGATTTCACCAAAGTGCTGCGGCGCAGTGTTTGCCTGGGCGTGGCCAGGCATGTGGAGTTTGTGAACATACGCTTCCTCCGCCAAACATGAATTATTGCTTGCGGTTACAATAGTTGGGAATTTCTAAACAAAAGGTATACCAAACGATGGGTTTAAGCACAAGCTATGTATGTATAGATGTCGTACTTCTTCTGGGAGGCTTCTTTGGTTTTAGTTCAATCAATGCATTTGGCAAAAGTTTGCATTGAAGGTTTTCATGCTTCATTATGTATACATAGTTATAAAAGATATTCCCATAAGAATTCGAAAATATTCCACATTCACTGCTTTTAAAACTTTAGTGATTTGCCGTAGCTGCAACCGATCGGATGTGCATAACCTTACATATAAGCACTCCACTTGACCATTTGTGATGTTCTTGGGCCTTTTTCGTTTGGCAACTTTCGGCAGCAAATTTTCGAGCCAAATGTGTGCAAACGAAACAAGGTGGCGGCTTGGCCATTTGCCGGACATAATGCTAAGTGGGTAAAGCCATTTGTAAAACTCAAAACACTCAACTACGTGAGATACGGCGTCTTTGTGCCGATATGTGCATAGCTAAATGCATTCTGCTGACTCCATGGCAGTGCTTTTTGTTAATGCTTGCAGACCTTTTCCTGATTTATCCTGATTGGAGATTGTAATTCATGGCTAAGTGGTTTTGTATCTGAATTACCTACCCAAATGTAGATACGATAGTGAAGTTTTATGGTATTTGAAGGTGTGTGAGCATAGTTTGGCTTCGATTCGCCAAAATTTGGAAATTAGTGAATCGAACAAACAACTGGTAAGAGACATAAAGACGGTCATAAGGTTATAGAAATGGAATGAAATATTACTTATCATTTTAAAATATTTTAATGCGGTATCCATATGCTCTCTTGTCATGAATTTAATTTAAGAATTTTTGTGTTTATTTCAATTTCAAATGTAATCGTTTATCTACATAATAGTGGGCAGTCGAAAAAGTATTTTCGTACTTTATTTTTAAAGAACATTCTAATTTTTTAAGAACACACTTCAACTTGTTGTCTTTTTGTATTCTTTATATAATGAAATTTAACTGTTTCAGTATAATATCAAACACTCTCTGCTTAGAGTAAAAACAAAGCGTATTCCCGTCTCTCGACGCGGAAAACTCAATTAATGGCGCTGTTTTGGAATGCTTTTATTACAGCCAGCTTTTTCTTAGCAATCAAAATTGTATCGTAAATAGAATTACTTACACAATGAAATGGAGACAACACAAACGAGTGAGAATCTGTGCGTCGATATTTATACTTTTTCTTGTCCTGTCCTGTTCTCATAGACCGCAGAGCCTACTACTTATATGTCTGCGTGTGAGAAGCTAGATATGCGTGTTTGTGTAAATGCTTTAGCTGCAAGGAGTGTCTGAAGACACGTGGAAAGAAAATATGTTATAAACATAAAAGGACAAAACTACACATGAGCTCTGTAGGAAAGCCGAAACCTTAAGGCAGTGTTGTAGTTCAGAACTAGAATAAATTCGATTGACAACATTAAATACTTAAGTCTTAAATTAATTGGCGCTAATCTCTTTTAGCATTGTTATGATAAGGACACGCAATTGTCACATTCACACTGGACACTGGTTGAGTCAGTCCGAAATTGTATAATTTTCTGGCAGGGTGGGCACGCCTGTGCGTACGAATACGCTTGTTGGGGAGAGTAATGTGTGAACAAAGTGTTACATAAACCAATGAAAGTAATAAGCCAACAAAACTAGCTGCCAATGAATGAAGTAATAAAAGCAAGGAAACGCTTTATGGGCGGGCAGCTTTTGACTAAATTAATGATCACGCGTATTCACTGTTAATTGAGAGGAAGAAATGAGAAACAGAACAAAAATATAATTCCTCACAGTCAGAGTTTTGGTTATAAAAGCTTGCCGAATGATGAAATTGTCTCAAGGGAAAAATAAATTGAATATGAAACGAGAACTTTTATGTTTATATTTCGTTTTAATGTCCCTTCGGCCAATCTTAAAAAGTTAATCCTGCTCATCAACTTGAGATAATAACGGTATGCACATATGTAGTAGATTATGATATCCACATGCTAATAAATATGGATATTATGCGCTTAATAACTCCACTGATGTGCTTCAGATCATTCGCTGGCACATCATATTTAGTATTTATGAAAAGCCAGCGAAGTAAGTTGCCGTCGGTTGCACTGCAACAGACAGAATAATAAAGTTGCTCAGTTCAATTTCTCGTCGTCGTCGCCGAAGGCAACAGCAAACTTCGTCATTTCATATTCACTTTAGTCGATTCGCGTTTGTTTGGCAACATCCTTTGAGGCCTTTCCGCTTTTCTGTTTCCCCATTCTTACCACACAAATGCCGTTAGCAGCCGCATTTTCTTAATCGCGCAGAGCCCGGCTTCAATACACGTCAAAATGTTGCGAAAATATTATTGCACAAAATTCACTTATAATAATCGCAAACACGTGTCTATACAGGGTGGTTCATGAGCGATCCAATATGAAAGCGCGTCGTTCTCAGGTTAAGTCAATTGGTTGCACCATAACTGCAAGTGTGGAAACTTAAAAGTTCCAGATTAGCACCACTTTTATTATGTGGCAACTCTGTACGATAATCTTTATATATTATTTCTTCCTTGATTCGATATTACCGCACACTCACCGCTTTTCCAACTAAAATAAATTTGAAGATTTCATGTTTCCTGCTCATTCAGATTTAGAAGCAATAACCTAACGGTTGTCGCATAGTGCAGCGTGGCATTGATGTTTCATCCTTGACTGTATTCACATGCCAATCAAGAGGAGGGCAAACAAAATCACGTGTGTTGGAGCGCACAAAGAGCTAAAGGTCTTGATTTTCACACTGATTGAAGGCGAAAGCAAGTCAATGAAAGAAACTCTACGCCACATTTACATGTACGTACATGAATATATACATGTATATGAAGTAACGCAAAGTTCATCGCGTGACTGATGGCTGTTAACGCAGACAAGATGATATTGATGGCTTTCAACACTGCTATTGACTAAGTGAGGGGGAATGTGGAAGTTAGTGCTAAAACTAAAACTTAGATTTCAGAATTGAAAACAAAAACAAAAAGAAGATGGACTTACTGAAGGGAAACACTACCATATCCTAAGCTGGATTTCCTTGTCACAAAAAAACTTTACTTTAACTGAGCTCGAAAATTGGTTCAAACATTGCCACTAACCATTGTATGAATTCTCAGAAAATATTTCTGTCTTACAAAATTTTCAACCATTTAGCTTCGTAGTTTTACAGTTGTATTAATTACTTTACATTATATAAATTTTCCCTCTAGTTCCTCTCATTTTGGCCGCTCTTGTAGCCTACAGATTTTTTACACATTGTAATCCTAAGGTCACTGCACTCTTTCAGAAAAACTTTGCTGCTCCTGCAAAGTATATGCTTTGTTTTTGCAGCCAATAAATTTTCCAATTTCCGATGTATTCGAATGAGAAATTTGTGGAATTTTTTCCGATTTTTGTTATTGTTTTCAACCAACAATGAGTTAGGTATGTTTGCTTTTTTCACAATTTTCCCATGGAGGATTGATTTCTGTTTGGTTGCTGTTTCAGCTGCTCAATAGACCTTATTAATGCCCTTTTCGGTATTTCTCCCGATCATGGGCGAAGATAAGGATGCGAAGATGAATGGCAGCAATTAATTTTATTCTCAAAAACTTTTCTCGCATTTAACATACTTTCAGGTCTTTGGGAATACTTTGTCAAATATTATGCACATACACTTATGGGCAAAATAATAGGTGCAAGCAGTTTTATTTAATAACTTTGAAATATTTGCAATTAAAAGAATTTTGTTTTAGTTATATTGATTTGCTTTACTTTATTAAACGTAAATGTGTCGGGGATCTTTCATTCCGAATATTTGAACTGAATTTTTTGTTAAAAAAAGGAATAATATTGTTCAAAATAATAGATGCAAAATAGTTTTTTATTTAAATAAAATCAAAAAAATCATTCCGTCCCCGAATTTTTAATAACCAGTATATCCTCAATGGTTTTTTTTGATGTTTTCCAATTCTATTCCGCCTGCATTGAATTAATTTTTGGTGGGTTTCCAATGGGGTATCATCCCAAAGTTCCTTTGCTTTCCGCCAGAATTGCTCCTTATTTTGAAATGAAAAGGGGATCAGGGAACTTACTAGGTCATTTCATACATGTGACATTTGCATCCTTGACCTACTCAGATATCAATCTCGGTTTATGCTTCGGGTAGTTATTTTTTTAATAATACAATTAGCGGGTTCCTTCAGAATATGGTAGCATAATGTTTTGCAAAATTTATCTCTATCCTTACTTATTGCATCCTTTATCCAAAATAAAAGACCAATGCCTTGCCAGGAGAAACATCTCCACACCATAATGTTTCCGTCCTCATGTTTAATTGTCTTTGTGGTGTATCTACAATCAAATGGTTTACCTTCAAGGCAGCGCACATACAATAATTTTCGTAAATATTAATCTTAAATTCATCATTGAATAAAATATTTCGCTCCTTTTTTCCCTTTCCCTTCTGTTCAGTTTATGGTGTGCAAAGGAATATAACATTACAAATACTCCAATACTTAGTTCAGATTAGGATAGATGGCTGATCGATGACCGCACGTGGACACTGGTATATATAGTGCTTTGAGCCATAAGAAAATAAGAACTCCAGTACTCGAACTTACAAATTGGTAAAACGCTGAACAATCAATACAAATTTTAAAAGGCGCTTAATTTCAACTCTCGCCAGTTCGGTGGGATGCCTGAAGGTATGCGCTTCCAAGTGTTTAAGTTATAGGTCAATGGTCTGTTAAAAGCCCCACAACTAAGAAAAGGCTACCTGAAGGCTTTTGCGACTGCGATGGTGATCCAGTGCTGACCAAGTTTCCACGAAGTCCAGCTATCCAGCAGTAGAACACAAGAGGATATGGGAGCACCGACCCGCTCCCATTCTACCGATAGGGGTTCTAGAGTGCCTTTCCTCGCTAGCTCAGCAGCTTTGCAATTACCTGGGATTCCACTATGACCCGACACCCATGCCAGTCTTATCACAAAGCACTCCCTGAACCAACCCTGAGCGCACAATAAATGAATTTAAGGCTAGTATCGCTGCACTGCTATCTGAGTGACCATTCCCTTCTCTAAAGCAGGCCGCACTCCGGAGCAGCAATTCTACGGCTACCTTGATGGCTGCAATCTCAGCTTGGAAGACACTCCAATACTTAAATTGTTATGAAAACTATTTAGAAAGAACCACTTATTTTTTTAAATATTACTTACGCCCATTTTATTTGCGAACCCAATTTAATGAAGCAATGATAACTTGTCACTCAAACGCAAAATTAACAAAGCAATAATGCAAGTTGTTGATACTGACTTTTTACTCATTCGTTTTCATAGTTAAAATATAACGCTATAAAAAAGTATGTAAATATTAAGTACTATTACGATTTGACGAAAAAACAGTGCTAGCTAAACTCACACCAATTATTTTGTCCTTAAGTGTAGGAACAAATTTAATATTTTATAGATGATACTAGTTGGTATAGGTGGTTGTGTTTAAATAAAATTAATATAGCTCACATACTACTTGGACCGGACGTCGTCGATAAATTAGTATTTGATTTTCCCAAACTTATATGCGATTGTTACCAGATAAGATTCTTGCAAATATTTAAGTGGAAAAAGAGAAATAATCGAAAAGAAAAATTAATGCTCAAAAAAAACCACAATCTTTGCAATTTGTGACTTAATATTAATAAGCTTTAATAAATACTTTTCAACAGACTCTAGCGTGAGGGAATATGGCTGCACAACATTTTAGAGGTCGATCGATTTTCCTCCTCTTCTGCAAGAAACTTTAAATACGGTTTTGCTGCTTGTTTGTCGTTTAAATGGAAAAGTTACTGCGGTTTAGAAGGTGTAGAAAGATAAAATAATCGTTCGCTACACATGTCCGTTCGGGTGCGACAAAGTAATAAAGATATTTACGAACAATTTTCGAAGCCATAAAATTGTAAGTGCCGAGATTTTGTCATTTAGGTTAAAGTGCTTTTAGTACTTTGGCTTTGGGTAGTTATATGTGATCTTAGGGCATGTTTTACGAGAGCATTCATACACATCTATCTACTACAACATGCACATATGTTTCCAACTGAAATGATTTGTAAGCAAAAGTTATACGTTCAGTACACAAACGCACATGTAGGTATGTAAGAACTGTCATTAAATCGCAGCTGAAAGGCCGTCAGAGCATTCGTTAAAAGTAATGCCCATAAAATATTGGAAAAATAAGGTTGTAATATTAAGTTTATATATCAAGTATATATGTATAAATGGTAGTACTATATTTACTCTGAAGGAATTTGAAATCATTGCTTCCACCTCAATGCTGCATGTGGCAGCAGAAATGGTTGAAAATGACTTTTGTTTGTATACATAAAAGAAGTGGTAATATGGCACTAAGGTCGAATTTGTAGAATAAACAGGAGTGTTGCAGAACCTATAGTACGAGTATACGAGTACGAGTATATATTAGTTAAGAAATAAATTTATTTCATTTTTATGAATTAACTGATATATATCTTTTATACCGAGAAGACTTGAATGGAAATGTCTAAAGCAACGCTCCAGGGAAACAATGAATTATCTCTTGTTCGCTTGTCCCGCATAGGCAAGACTACGCTGTAAGCATCTGGAGTCCCCACGGTATGAGGTATCGATAATGAGGCCACAGAGTCTGTTAAGATTCGATTCAAGCGCAGACATCCTAAAGGATGACTACTTCTGATGGACTTAGTAACTGAATTCCATCTGGTATCGCAAAGAACCAAAACTGGTCAATGCGTGGCTCGTTGGCCTACCAGATTAATATGACCTTACCTAACTCATATTTATTTCTATAAGTGAAAACGTAAGAATAAAACTCAAAATGCCTGAATTATTGAATATATGAAAAAAATCTCGACAGAGAGGTGTTTCCATACATACGTACTTGTGCCTCACTGTTATCTCTTAATATCTTCCTTTTAATTGTATCTTATATCCGCGCCATCTTTGCTTCAAATATTTCTTAAAGACACTTATTTTTGATTATGTTAAATTCTTCACCACGTGGAGTCTTGCCAGTGAATGTGCATTTCTGCAGAACGTAAATATTTATGTTCATCAGCTGGAGCAATGGCCTTGCATTGGCGTTTCTCAAAGCAATCTGTGAAATTTAAAATCAACAAAAGCACAAAAGTCTTTACTTTTCTTCGTTGTTTTCTTTTCATCACTTGCTTGCAATACGAAAAAAATTTAAATTCCTCTTGAACATGGCGATCGTTCGTCTTTAAATTTCAGCAATTGCAAGGAACGCATAACACGTGCAACTAACTGTTTCCACATGTAAGCATTGCATTTTTGCAACACTCGTGATTTTTACGTTAAAATGTTAATGCACAATTCTGTGGCAGCTGCGACCTGCTGCGTTGCAGATATGAGGCACTCCACTCAAAATATGGATTACACTTCATTAAGAGCGCGCAATGCAAACACTTCACTTGTTAGATAATTATCAATTAAGGAGAATTTCGCCAATTTAGGGGATAGTCGCAGCAATTATATTGGAATTGGAGCGCATGTTGAATTAAATAAGTGCAAACTCATGGAAATGTGTGTAAAGTAGCTGTTTCGTAGTTTTCGTAGTAGTTGTTTCGGCTACTAGCTTTCGAATGTTATCAATTATGAACAGGACAGTTGAAGGACATTTTGTTGAGTGACTTCGATTTGCTTTGGTACAGTAAGTTCTTTGGTGAAGAAGATGCACCATTTATAAGAATTGCTCAGCCAAGTATCTAAAAGTAATGCTTAGATTCGTATGTTCGTAAGGGTATATATTGGGTAGTCGAAATAGTATTTTCGTATTTTGTCAATAGATGTCGCTGCAGTCGTATATCTCTGGTGTTACTAATCACATTGTGTCATATTATATTATTGATTAGAAATACGAAAAAACTTTTTCGACTACCCAATATTTATATAAAAAAAAAGTTAATAAATAGTTAACATTTTGCATACCAATAAATATTTCCTTATTTAAGTGTTTCGAATTGCCATTGGCACAATTTTATTATTATAAATTAGCTTAAATGCTATATATTGAATATATATTTATGTATGTATATATGCCTTTAACCATGTGCACTCATAAATACTAGAAGTAAGCATGTGACTCATGAATTCACAAATATTTTCAGCGGCATTAAAAGCAGATGTTGCAGACAGCTTGATATACGAATCACTGAAGCGTGACTTAAATCGAGCTACTCACCGCTAAGGCGAAGAGTCAAATGGCGCGCACACACACACCCAACGGCGGTTAATTTTATTGCAGCTTTTATAGCGCCACTATGCGGAGCATCGGATTACTCATATTCCTTTCAAGATAATAATATCGTAATACTTTAACGCATTAACATGAAAGTCTGCAAGGAATTATGTTTTGTTGGCGTCTTGCAGGTCCCCAGCACTGTAACACCACGTACCCATACACCAACACACACACATACACATTGCATGTTTTTGCTCTGCCCTAGCGAGCTTCCTGTGTACATAAATCGCCATAAAGCGGATATTGTATGTTCGGGCACGAACCCCACCGACTGCCGTTACGCAGGCATGTCCATGCATGTAAATGTATGCAAGCTGGAAAAAGATATTTTAATTTTGAATGTTTTTCAAAGAAAGTTTCAACTCGGATTTCCAAACAGATTAACTCTTCAATTAGAGAAGCGGCAGAGAAAGCGCACTATTTGGCACTTTTAGATAAGCTGACGAGTTCCATTTAATATGCAGTAAGGAAGCAAGCTATATTGCTGCTGCTGCTGGTTACATGAACGGACATGGGTATTAACGCATAACGGGAAATCGTTTTGGCAAATGCGTATATCTTTAGATTACTCATACGCCACGTCATCGACTTTATATTATATATGTACTATAAAATGTGGCATACACAAGGATTATTTGAAATTGGAAATAAGTAAAAATTTTATAGAACTTTTTCTAGGATATGCAATATTAATACATAAATATGCATATTTATATGATTTTTTTTATTTTTGATTTTGCTTCGTCAGTGAAATCACATTTTTGGTTTTTTCTAACTAATTTTTCACTCTGTTGGAAAACTCATTTGAAAAGTTTTATAATAAAAGCATAAATATAAAAACATAATACAATATTATACTTGATTTTTTCGAAGCTTGTCAAAAATAGAGGCTTAGTTGTATAAACTTAACCGCAGAAACCAGAAAATTGTAGCAAGTAACTTCAACCAAAGTGAAAAATCGTCTTATCTTCGTGTATATAAAAGTATATCTCCAAACTTTGTATAAACATAATAAATTTTCAAGCGAAAAAATCATATTTTCTTCGTTGCCTACAGCTTGGCCAGAATTTCAGTTAAAACTTTTCTGCTTCATATTGGTGGAAATATTACTTCCGAAATTCGTTTGCAACTTGAACTACGAATTAAAAACTTTATGCTTCTCTAGCTTACGTTGAAAACTTAAAAGGACTCCACCTCATCCATTAAGCTTACATTTATAGGCTACTTTACGAATTTTTCTAACGTTAAATAGCATATATTGCGGCTGTCTGGCCGATCCCCTGTAACTATCGCTGTATGCGTTTATATGTCTATGGCACTTTTCCGCCTACAGCTAGTCTGATAGCCAAACTTTTATTTCTCCTTAATTAATTAATTCACATTCAGCGCTAAGTCATCTATTTATACACACACACACACAAACACAGTCTATTATGTGCTCACCTGCAAGTCATGCGCTCACTGTTTGTTATGACTCTCGCAGCGTAGACAAAAATAAAATTAGCATAAACTTGTGTGTGTGTGTGTGTGTGTGTGTGTCTATATACAATGGAAGAGTTGGCGCTTTCCATGTTGCAGCGCTGTCTGCATAAATAGCGTACGAGTCTATGGTTCTCGCTTTGAATTTGGCCTTTCATGCCACACTTTTTTGCACAACCGAAAATAAAAGTCGACCGCAAAAGCGACATAACAACAATGGCATGAGCCAGCACACATTGGCGACGCACGCATTCGCCACTGCCTATGACAACAACGGAATAAAAGAACGATTTATTGCTTTTCGTCTGACCATTGGTCATCATCAGACTGCTGACACCCCGGAGCGAGTCCACACATGCATTCGCACATTCACATACAACCGTTTATAGTGTCTACGTATGTGTGTGTGTGCGTAAAGGCGATGATTACTGTAATCATTTGTCTGCCATTATTTTCACTTTCGCCGAATTTACGCTGCTTCTCATTTCATTCATTTCGTTCATTTTCTCCGTTTTTGTCGCATTTGCTAAAGCCGTGAAAATAAGTTAAATTTATAGCTTTTAATTTTGCCAAAGCCGCCGTTCTTTAATTTCCTTCTTGTGCATGTGCTTTCAATCATTAAACAATACTCCGCTGCGTTAACGATTCTTTGACATTAAATTTTTGTGAGGACTCCATGCAGCGCGCTCGCATTTCCGCCATCTTTTAAGTAATCGCATTTCCACTATCTTTATTGGTATTCTTTAAGTGACCCAAGCGCGTAATCTTTGGCCTGCTTTCTGCTCTTTCTACTTTCTACGGGGGTAGGGTGCTTGTAACCCGAATTTCAACGCTGTTGATGAACGAAATCGAGGATAAATGGATTTGCAAGAGTGAAGTTTACAATTAAAATAATTAAACCATTTCGTTGTACTTGAAACTGTTGGCGAAACTGTGTCATATAATTATTTAAGCATAATTTTGAAATTTATTTGCCTCAGATTTTGGCAGAACTTGCCAGTCTTGAATTTCACACAAGGCTCTTTATTACTCCGATCTCCTCGGAAAATTTACTTACCACGTTCTAGGTAATTAAATTCAGTCGTAATTTCTTGTGGTCCTTATGCTCCTCATTCTTCTTGCTTGTGCTTAATTAAAGCTGTGAGCGTGTCCGTTTATGTGCGCTCGTTGGCGTTGCCTTTGTGGGTGGCATGGCGTATACGTAACTGCCTGCGTAACTGCTAAGTTGTGTGTCGTAACAGAGTATTGCGCAACGACTCAAAACTGCTGACGACATTTTAATAAATTTAGCTACCAGTTAGGTAATTTCGGTAATTTATGATTGGGGAGGGGAACGTGGAATGCTCTCTAAGTGGATTCTGCACACTACATATGTGTATAATTATTGCATTTATGCGATGAGTTTTAGCCTATAAAAAAAAGTTCAAGAAAAATTTTAAGTCCATGAACATTCTCCGAAGTTCGAAAGAAAGAACATCTGACACATTTTGCATGACAATATCTCTCTTTTCAGAATTTTTTTCAGCTGAAATAAGATAGCATAAGTAATCTGCCGACAAGTAGCCGGAAAGAGTTTTTATTATTTGCTTTCCAATAAAGTAAAAATCGGTTTTAAGTAATTTCCATTGCGAGCACATACATATAATTCTCAATTTTTATTTACACATTTCAAAAATTACATTTATTTATAACAATAATATATTAATATTAAACCCATCCCACCCAGCCAATGATCTTACAAGCTACAAGTCATTTTCTATTAAAGTGAACTTTGGAAAATTCAGCAATTTTTTTTCAATTTGCAACAATATCAAATACACTAATAAAGTATTCTTTAACAATGTCTTTTAGAAACAATATACAAATATTCATGTATTGGATAGTCGAAAAAGTCTTTTCGTATTTTGTCAATAGATGTCGTGACAGTCGTACGAGTATATCTGCAGTGCTACCAATCACATTGTGTCATATCATATGGTGTTGGAAAGGTGAGGAGCTTCACTTAACCAAAAAAAAAAAAATTGTGAAGTTTACGGAGTATCAGTAACACAACCATCCCTCGCTTCCGTTCTGGAAACTTCGAAATTTCGACTTACACTATTGAAAGTTTTACACTGTTTGAATAATGTCTCTAGCGGAAAAATGGCAAAAAGTGGTCGACCAAAATGGTAGATATTTGTTTATTTATTTACCAGTATAAATATAAACATAAGTTAAAGTTTGATTAGAAATGCGAAACAACTTTTTCGACTATCCAATAAATAACAAAAATATAACTATATAAATATACTCGTATTTACACAGTGTAACTGTCTTAACTTATAGAAAAATTGTACTAAACAAGATAAAATACTAACTATTCTTAAAGCAGGGCACTAGTAAAGCTGGAAAATATCAGAATTTGTAAGAAATGTATAACTAAAGAAATTCAAGCGAATTCACTTTATTTAAGTGACTTTACATATACTTAGGGTACACACTTACACACAATTAATCACATACATATACCACATTTATATAATTTGTTAATTTCGTTATTTATTTTAACTATATACTTGTACATATACACACATTTAACTATTGACAGGAATCATTTACAAATATCAAGTCATTTTCTCTCAATATTTGACACTGAAGACCACTGAACAATCAGTATTCGTGCTCAAGTTCCAAAGCAAACACACAAACGAATGCAATATTTACAAAAATTAGCAATTATTTACAATTCTGTTACAACATATTTATAATTACAGTTACAACATTTTAAATAATATTTACATTTAATTGGTGCTTAGAGTACAGTGTGTTAAAAAAGTTCTAGTACTTATAGTAAATTCGTTAGTTTGCGTTTAATAATTTCCCTTTCCGCTTTTGATTAGCTAATGACATTGTCTTACTTCTAATATACTTTAACTTAACATATTACTAAAGAGATTGCTTAATTCTATTCTACGCATAGATGTTAGTTCTTTATAATTGCTGATCCCTTATACGGAATTTTCCTCGAGTCCTTGCTGCAGAGAATATGAGAATGTAAACAGAATAATTGAAAAATCAGTTAAAGGCTTCCGAAACAGAAACTTCAGAAATTAGTTTAAATAATTTTTCCAAAATAATATTGAATTATTGACTAAGAGAAGTAAAACAAAAAAAAACTTTGAGCACAGAGCTATAATACTCATCACAAATATGTACATAAATATAAAATATTCCATTTAACAACTTTATTTAGATTCGTCAGTATGTATGATAGCTACATCTTATAGTGATTCGATATCGACGATCCCGATAAATGGGCAGCTTCTTGAGAAGAAAATGATATTTAGAAAATATCAGATCTATGTCTCAAAAATTCAGTGACTAGTTGGCGTATATACATTCATATGGACAGATACACGGTCACGCAAACGGACATGGCTAATGCGGCTCTATTCAACATGCCGATCGTTTATATACTTACACCTTCCTTCTCGGTGTTACAAAATACAACCTTTTATACCATGTTCAGGAATAAAAAGACCGTATCTTCAAAGTCTCAGTTGTACTCCCGTCATTTGATTGCACATTTACAAAAAGCGACTCAAAATCTGCTATTCGTCTAGTTCAAAATTTTCCTCAAATTGTGAGCAAGCTTAACATCAGACTTTCAACCTGCACAACTCCCACGTAGTTTCCTGCTGAAGGCAAGTAACTAAAAATGAAACATTATTATTCAAACCGGCTGCACTTTATCTGTGCTCGGAGGAAGTTGCATAATTGCAACATTGCATTGTGGCACGTGCCACCCAGAGCGGGATGAACAAATTAGAAAAAATCGCTTGGCTAGTTGCTCTGAGATCCCTTGGAAATGCGCAAAAACAACAAGACTTCGTCGGCATATCCTCGTTTTACCCACGCGTACAGTCTCTATCTCCCGCCACTGGTGTCTTATTCGTGTTTATATTCGTCCATATTTGTCCACTGCGCCTATGCCGCAATACTCTGTTGCGCCAGCACACACATACATACAAATAAACGAAATGGCACACCAATGAAATGGAAATCCCGACTGAGGGCACAATGTGAAAATGCAAATTTTACAGGGCAATAAACTGACGGACCATGAAACTTGCCCGACTATCAGCTTTAAAGTAGTATAGTTAAAGGTATATGAAACTAGTAAGGAAGGGCTAAGTTCGGGTGCAACCGAATATTTTTTACTCTTGCGACTTGCAAGAATCAAGCGAGGGAAATATTTTAAGGTGCCGAGTGGATCGGAATATTAGTTATATGGGGGCTAGGTCAAGTTTTGGCAAATTTATCTATTTTATCCAGAAAGATACATTGATATGAGTAAAACACGCTGTCTTATTTTCATTGAGATAGCTCACATATTGGCCGATATATGCGGTATAAAGTCACCAGGAAGTCCGAAAATCTTTATATTAGCGATATGGGGAAGTAAATAAGTATGGACCCGACTAAATCCATTTTTGATTCACAGAGATACTGTTATTAGGAAGCGATTCTCTGTGAATTTCAATCCTATATCTTATCACATTGAGCGATATTTTCGGTAAAAAATCAACTATAGATACTGAGGTCCATATATTCGGTACTTAGGGGCATATTTTACAGGTTTTCGGTTAATGGCGTTCTAAGGGCGTGGCAGATAACCGATGATACCCATCTAAGAGCTTCACGTTGATTTTTTTCCGGGAAAACATGTACCAAATTTGATCAATTTTTACTCAAGTTACAGCTTGACGGACGGACGCATTTCAACTCGTCTCGTCATCCTGATCATTTATATATACATAACTCCATATCTATATCGATTAGTTTTTGGTGATTCGGACAACCGTTTGGTGAACAAAACTATTATAATCTAAAGCAACAGTTTACAAGAGTATAAAAAGAGTGTAAGCGTGAGAAATGAAAGTGGAAACACACCTTCATGAGCGGACTAATCGCTCGCGGCATAACGGTCAGCGCCGTCACGGTGGGCATCGTTTGCAAAGTGCCGTTAGAGCTGTGCTGCAACGCCATCGCAGCGCTGATGTTCGCGTTCACACTCAGGCTCTGGTTGTGGCCGAGCAGGGTGGTGGTGGTGGCCGATGAGACGCTGGACTCGCGCTTGCCTTTGCCATAGTAAGCTGTGAGTGGCCTGCAAGGAATAAAGCAAAACAAACGCAACCAAATATTATGCGATGGCAAATGAAAAACTGAAATTGAGAAACAAAGAAACAGAAAAACCAACAAAGAAATAAAATTGCAAGAAAGCGAAAACAGAGCAAATTTAGTGCATTTTTCATTCAATTTCTGTGTTTCCTACGATAAAAGGTCGTACATGTAAAATATGGTGTACCATCTGATAAAATTTGACTCGGAAGGTGATCGTAAAATAATTTTTCAAATATTGGTTTAATCTCTTTATGCTCATGTGAAGTTTGATCTCTAAATCTCAATTGGAGTGAGTTTTGGAGCTGTTTGTTTAAGCCGCAAAAAGTTTGTCTGGCCATTTCTATCATGGAAAAGCAAAAATTTAACAGCGACTTTGATTGACATTTTGTGTTGACACGTTTGTAGGACTTTAATCATGCAGTGAAGGTCGTAAAGTCATCGAAAACTTGCTCTTGCTAGGTCCAGCCACCTCTATTAATGACGATAACGTCGAAAAAGTTCAAGAGACAGTGCTGTGTTGATATCAGAGACTAGCAACATCTCTTATGGACCGACTCAACCATTTTGGTTAATGGTTTGGGAAGCATGTCAATGCTAGACTTGTACCAAAAGACCTAAATGCGCTGCCATTTTAACATGATTGAACTTTTTACATGATTGACTTTTTAGCTAAACACGAAACGAGAGTCAACGCTCAGCCATCCCGTGACCATTTTCTGTTTTCGAAACGGTAAAAGGCTTGTATTAGCTCAAAAGGCAACTTATTTTGAAAGCAGTAATAAAGAATTATGAAAATGCAGTTTTTTTGTCAGTTAAATTTGATCAGATGGTACATAACGAAAAGACTTTGGAATAAATTTTCCTATTTTAATTTCTAAATAATAATAAGCGTAATAGTAATAATAATAATATAATTTGCAATGTGTGTGATGGACATTTTGATATTAACTCTAAAATTACCATACCGTGTGCTCTCGGTTCTCGGCGAGCAATCCTTTGAGAAGCTTTTTGTGGTGTATCTGCAATGAAGAATATATAACAACAAATTTAATAAAGCGAAGTCGTTGAGCAAGTAATAAAGTACAAAGTGGCAGTATAATATAGCCAGATCAGTTTAAAATGTGCCAGTTATATAAAGTGCTGTCGTTTACAGTGGGAAAGGACTGAAAAAAGAAAAGATTATTGAAGTATTCTTAAGCAATAATATGTCGAGTCTCAATATTATACACAACTATTTGTTATTGTCGACTGTGTGATGCATTTCAAAAAAAAAAACAAGAAAAAGGTAATGCCAATTATCACACATTGGCAGTGACAAGGCAAATTTGGATAACATTTATCAAATTACTTCTATCGTGTATCAAATTTGTCCCCAAATTTTTAGAAGAGTATGTATATTGATCTCACAGAAATAGTTTGTAATACTCCAATATTCATTTTTTCACTCTTCAGACGAAATTAGAGCTTCGGTAGTCAATAAAGCTTGACCAAAATAGCTTGACATTAAACTCACAGGCGTTGTGTTAATTTTAACAGTTCTAAATGGTCAATTGATGTGGTGTTTCTGAACCCACCATTGACCATCGCACCTTGTTGCAGTTGGCATTGTCGCCCACATACACAATAACATGCATTGTGGTGCGGCATGTCATGAATAGCAAACGTGTGTCAAAGCGTGTTGCATGCTAAATGCGGCTAGTTCACTGTTATTTAATCGAAAACACTTCCCTGGCCACTTGAAACCTAGTGGAGGCATTGTACAGTTGCACAGAGCCTTTGTATACTAAAGAAGACCAACAAAGCATGAATGCAGTGCAAGAGAAATTTTAACAAATTCATTTCAAATAGCCGACCAATAGTACGGATCAGATTTTTAAAGATGCAAATTTTATTTCATTCGTTTCAAAAGCGCACAGTAACCACAAAGGCTTTATTTAAAATAATATAAAATATACAGGAAATAAATTGTTATTTGTTATATAAACTCTATATTTTGCAAACTCTCCATTTGTACAGCAGGAGTCTTCATATTTTGCAATTCTGTATATTCCTCAAAGGTATATGAGCACTTGGAAAATATTAAGTAGGTTGATAAAATATGCGAAGAATTTTGCGAAAACACATTTGGAAATATATCAAATTTTGAACACTTATTTCCATAAAAAAGTAACCCTCTTTCCCGCAACGAGATATGAGGACCACCTTTTCACCCATTTTAAGTAATATTCAGACAAAATTTATCATGAGTATTGATATTAGAAATTGCAATCAGAATCAAAAACTATCGAAAAATGGAAATTAAGCTATATTTTGAAATTTTGGTATAACGAAAAATTACATTTGTGAAGTTTATGCAGATGATACCTATCAAATTGTTTAGCACAACAATGGTTGGTCGATGCGAAAGATGCTTCTCGCTCTGTTCGACCTATCGTTGTAAAAGTCGATGAAATTATGGAAAAAATTGACCAGAACCGTCACATAAGCAGCCAAGACATCGCTAATTAACTTAACATTCATCTTCAAATGGTTTTGAACAAATTAAAAAAGGCTGGCTACAAAAAGAAGCTCGATGTTTGGATGTGGTACCCAAACCTAAATTGTCTGTGAAAAATTTAATGCTCCAGCTTGGTCGAACGATTGATTCTACATTTTACAGTCATCAACTGATGAGATTGAGGCAAGCAATTGAACAAAACGGCCAGAACTGATCATAAGAAAGGGCTTCGTCTTCAATCAGAACATACGCTAGACCACACATATCTTTGATGACTCGACAAAAAGTTTTTTTTTTGTGCGAAGTTTTGATGCATCCACTATATAACCCTGACCTTGCACCATCGGACTACCATTTGTTTCGGTCAATGCAGAATTCCCTTAATGGAGTAAAGTTGCCTTCAAGAGAAGCCTGTGAAAATTACTTGCCGCAGTTTTTCGCCAGAAACCAGAAAAGTTTAACACTAATGGAATGATGTCTCTAGCGGAAAAATGGCAAAAAGTGTTCGACCAAAATGGCACATATTGAATTGATTAAAGTTCATTATAAATATTTATAAACAAAAATAAGTTGAAATTTGATTAGTAATACGAAAAGACTTTTTCGACTACCCTATACCCATTTTAGAAGCTATAGAATCTCAGAAATGCAAAAAATAATAAACTGTTATTTCAAAATTTTCATGCTAAGTACCTTAAAAAAGGTAAGCGTGTTTGCTGTGGCGGATAAGCGACCTTATTGTCACATTTTAATTTGAAAATATTGTATTTCAGTTTGGGTTTTTAGTTTACTTCCGTTCCCCATTAAATACTAAATTTATTCATTCTCTGCTTCGAAATAAGCAAATACATACTTACGTTTATATGTATTAATCACCTGTTTGCTCACCTTCTGCTTTGATTTAGTTGGATATTTCGCTCGTCGCGCCACGTGGAAATGTGATGCCTCAGCGTGTTTCGCACTTCGGAGTTTAGGAAACAATAGAACAATGACACTGCGAAGCCCTGCGGAAGAAAGACAAAAACAAAGCGAATTAAAGCACGTTTGACGGCCAGCGGATTCGTAGGAAAGGCATAAGAAAAACCGCAATCCTTTCATGCGCTATCAAATTCGATTCATATTATCTTTCACAGAAACTCTATACAGTTGCCACAATGTGCTATTCTGTGCTCGGTTTAACATTACCGCGCAACCCTCTTGTGTAAGCTGTCATTACCTGCGTACTGAGCAGCAGCGCGCGCACGACGGCGAACATGTGACTCATGACCCCGCTTTCGCTGGGGCCCGCCAAAACCACCAAGTAGGTGATGCCGAAGAGCGGAATGAGCACCAACAATGCCTTGGCTGCTTTGCGATATTGGCGCGTCTCCACTGTGTTGGCGGATCGGAGCTTCGTTATCAACACCTGCAAATAGACACAAGCGAAAGGATTTGGTTGGTAATTAAATAGCGACTTATTGAACCAAATGAAATATGACTTGTTTAAACGGTTTGAGCAAGTAACCTGATTCGTTTGAAAGAGTTTGGAATTTCAGTTTTCTGATCATTATTTTCCTGTTTAACGTGTAAAGCAATTAAAAGGGTCAGGGAAATATAAAAGTGTAATAAAATAATAAAAAATAAATATAGTTTTAAGATATAACATAGACCTTTGGACTTTAAATTAAATTAAGAGACTTCGAAAAATTTACTGCATTTAGTAGAATAAAAATAAGTTTCTGGACATTATTTTCAAAAGTTATGCAATGCAATGTTAGGAAAGGACCCGTTTAACTTAGTCGCTATGAGTCATCCACACAAAACTTTCAACTTTTTAAAAATGCTAGCATTTATTTATTACAGTTATACGGTTCAGCTAACTTCCAAAAATGGTCTGCTACATCTCTTTCTCTAATTAAATATTCACAAAAGATTTCACAATGCAATCAGCAACAATAAACTTCCTACGTCATACTAAGCCAAGATTCTTTCAACGCCTAAAGCACTCTCTCTTATCACAAGTCTGCGAACTGCTTGCAGCTTGAAAATATGATTTCCTTAACAAATTCTTAAAGCACGCGAGGGAGAGAGTAAACAACTTGCAAGATTTATGGCGAAAAATGAATTTAGTTACTTTCAACTACGAATAAGACAGACTGTTTGGTTTATACATAAGAAAGAAATTTATGATGAAGTAATAAATTTACGTATTATGCGCGTTTGTAGTGATGTCCATGTACTTGTGAGGACATGAACGCAGAAAAGAAAAAGCATCCTTTATCCTTTACAATGGTTGCTTTTAAATTTCCAACGAAACACTCTAAACTTATAACATTTCAAATGCTTGTGTATGTGTTTGTAAACGTCTTCATTTTGTCTTTGAACCATTACATACACCGACATATTTACACATGTTTACTTAGATGTATGAGAGTACATATTTGTTTTGCTAAAAAACATGCTAGCTTTCTAATTCAAATATTCTTGAATGGATATCGCATTAAGTGCAGTCAAGGGATATATTTTTATACTTCAAGTAACAATCCCCTACAAACACACACATATATGTACATGCGTGTTATGCATGCATGCGAGTTTGTTGTTACGCGCTTCAAGAGCCAGCACTTAAAATAGAATGACTATAACTTTTTATTCGAGAAATGAGCTGTCATTGTTTACTTCATGGCGGAGGCAAGCTCAATAACAACAGCGTAACTGTGCAATATCACAAGCATGAGATGTTATCTATTTTGGCTATTTAAGGACATACTTGAGGGTGAGTGCTTCTACGCAGCTCATACATTGTATTTACCTACATATGTGTTTGGTATTGTAAACAGGCTGTTAACACTTACCCACATAATTCTCAGTAGAAATATTAAATTCATTATCAGCACCGCGCAGACTGGGCCCTGAAAAATCCAATCCACATGGGTTTCACGCATCCAAGGGCAGCCGATGTCGAACTGTGAAAAAGTTTAAAATTACAAACTAAATTCAAAATTTGTTGAAACTTATTTTGAAATGCAAATATTTTGATTTGAAACCGATGATATATTCAGAAAATGTTAGATTCAGAAAATATAATAAAATGTTATACAGAATATATAAGAAAATTAAAGGTGCAATCACCGACTCACCTTCTCCACATCGTAGGATATCGTTAATCCCTTGGCGATTGCCCATATGACAACAAAACCTGCGGGTCCGCCTACACAAAAAACATAAGTTTGTTGTAATTTTTATCAAATTTCGTTACTAAGACAGAGAGAAAGCTACTCTCTTAATCTATATCTAATCGGTATCAGTTCGTGTAGCACAACTATGGTTCGCATACTTCTGTTCTAGAAATTTCAATATGAATGATGCATCTCGCTCTGGTCGACCTATCGTTGAAAAAGTCGATGAAATTAAGGAAACGATTGACCAGGACCGTCACATAAGCAGCCAAGATATCGCTAATTAACTTAACATTCATCTTCAAATGGTTTTAAACCATTTAAAAAAGGGCTGGCTACAAAGAGAAGCTCGATGTTTGAGTACCACATGCTAGGAGAGATCAATACACAATTTCAAAAAGTTGCAAATAATAGGTGGAAAAACATTACAAATATATGACAGGAAAAGAGCCAACGACTAATTAAATAGGTCAAGAAGAAGTATCTACAGAATAACAGCTACCACAACAGGGCACTGGCCATTTGGGGAACATGCGTCCAAAATGGGTATGCCCTACCATCAAGCACCAAACCTTGAATGGATTTCCGCTAAAAGCATATCAGAAATAAGTACTTTCATCGAAACCTCAAAATGGTTTGAGAGAGAACGTGAAACGTAGTAGCAGATACAGGAGGTTCTACGAATAGTACACCAAGTCCTAATTGAGCCCGATAGGGCTGCACTCCTACCTACCTATCTACCACATGAATTGTCTGTGAAAAATTTAATTGACCGAATTAACATCTGCTATTCTTCGCTGAAACGAAATGAAATCGAACTTCTGAAGCGAATGGTAACAGGAGACGAAAAAAGGATCAAATGCGACAATAATGTGCGAAAAAGATCATGGTCCAAGCGTGATGATGCTCAGCAATGGTCGAAAGGTTCTTCTGAGTGTTTGGTGGGATTGGAAAGGAATCATTTACTATGAGATGCTCCAGCCTGGTCGAACGATTGATTCTACATTTTACTGTCAACAACTGATGAGATTGAAGCAAGCAGAAAGGGCTTTGTCTTCCATCAGTACAATACTACATCACGCAGATCGTTGAGGACTCGGCAAAAATTGGGAGAGCTTGGCTGGGAAGTTTTGATGCATCCACTATACAGCCTTAACCTTGTACCATCGGACTGCCATTTGTTTCGGTCAATGCAGAACTTCCTTAACGGAGTAAAGTATGCTTCATGAAAAGCCAGTGAAAATTACTTGTCGCAGTTTTTCGCCGAGAAATCAAAAAAGTTTTACACTGATGGAATAATGTCTTTAACGAAAAAATGGGAAAAAGTGGTCGACTAAAATGGTAAATATTTGGTTTATTAAAGTTCATTATAATTTATAACTAAATTTTTCAAATGCTACGAGTTTCATTGGAGAACGCCAGAAAGTATACTTCTAAAAAAGTAGTTTGAATATTTTCATTTACTAACAAATTGTAGAGGCAGATAGCAGAAGAATGCTGCTGAGCTTATTTCAAAATTCAATTACGTAAAGTTGTTTGCGGACATTTCGACCCAAAATGCTGAAAAGGCACAATGTGGCTTAACAGGAAGTTATTCAGCGTGTTTCGGGTTGTAGAAGGTGGAAACTTGGATATTTTTTATTGGAATAAGGCTTTTTTAAATGCTGATATCAATATTGGAAATAATGAAATTAAATTGCCTTGCTCGTAATAATTGCATAATAATTAATGTATGCATGAGGAAAGGTAGGTGTGTCTGCTAATTGGTAGGGGTACCTGCTACTAACGCCCTCAAACTAATTGGTGTAGTCAGGGATGAGTTCCGTTCATTCACACATGAGCTCTGCCTTTCAACGGTTTAATTTCGCGATAATTTACGCAACATTTGCCCCACAGAAAAATTGTTTATCAGTCACCCACACAGCGGCGCAGCGCAAAAGAGTGCATTCATACATTGCTACATATTTACAAACACATGCGCCTATTTCATGCCAACTCAGCGAAATATATTCCCCTCTGCCTACTCACACCACACTCTAGGGACATATGTACATACAAGCACATTTTCATGTTTACACACACACACAGAAACACAGAAAAATACTTGCTTAAACTATGTGTTGTATAACTACGGATACATATGTATATTGGTGCAATAAAAGCTTACCCCAGCCGATGATTGCGTATATATTGAAGCGTATATTATCGCCGGAAAATGTCTTCACAACCAGCATGTACAAATAAAGACCTGCAATGAAGAGAAAATTCAAAAGAAACAAATGAAATGAATTCGGTGAAGAACGTGGAGATTTACGAGTATACTACTGTTGATATAATTCCAATACAAATGTGCATGTTCATACGATCTGATTTCTATAAGTCTGTGCGCAAATATAAATAGTCGGAAATAACTGTTAATATGTGTTTATTAAGCAAGATGTTGCTTGGATAATTGAGTGCGGCTGACCAAAGGTCATTGGTTGGAGGTGAACGCACTTTTGCACAGTGTAATCTACCTAAGTACGAGGTGAGTTCAAAAAGTATCGCGAATCGTAACTGACAGTTTTCTTTGATTGCAGGGGCATGGTGCATCATGAGTTCTTGCCACAGGGAAGAACGGTCAATAAGGAATATTACCTGCAAGTTACGCGCAATTTGTGCGAAGCAATCCGCCAGAAACGCCCGAATTTGTGGAAGAACAAAAATTGGCTTTTGCACCACGATAACACCCCTGCTCACACACATCGTTGCTTGTGCGCGATTTTTTGGGCAAAAACAACACACTAATGATGCCGCAGCCACCGTATTCCCCAGATCTGGCCCCCTGTGACTTTTTCTTGTTCCCTAAACTGAAGAGGCCCATGAATGGACGACGTTACGCTTCTCTTGACGAGATAAAGACAGGAGGAGCTGAAGAAGATAAAAAAAATGATTTTTTGAAGTGCTTCGAAGATTGGAAAAACCGTTGGCACAAGTGTATAATATCTCATGGGGATTACTTTGAAGGGGACAGAATAGATATTCATGAATAAAAATAAATAATTTTTGAAAAAACACAAAATTCGCGATACTTTTTGAACACACCTCGTATATACATACGTGCATGTGTGTGTGTCAAGCAGAGTATTTTTCATTGCTTAGCGAAAATAATAGGCTGATGAGCGCATATTCGTATATATTGTGACAAAAAAGTACTCGGAAGTTATAAATAAAGTGCAAAACACTTATATTTATTTTGTCACCTTCAAAGTAATCCCGACCAGATGTAATACATTTATGCCAACGATTTTTCCAGTTCTCTGAACACTTTTCATAAGCACTTTTTGGGATAGTCTTCAGCTCCTTCAACGATTTTTTTCTTTTCGATGGATTGAAAATGGGTTTGTCGGGACCAGTCGAGCAAGAAAATACTCACGAGAGATGTCGAGCTCTTTTGCCATCTCTTTAACATTTCCTTATGATTCTCAAGCACCACATCCTTCACTTTTTTAATATTTTCATCAGTTGAAGAGGTCGACCGCTCGTAGACTTGTGTTTTTGATATAACTGAATCATCGTAAGCCTTTTCCAACATTCGCAACAATTTCGCACACGAAATTTGGTTAGAAATACAAAATTTGAGACAAATTCTTTGTTCGATATTTTGATTCATTGTAAAAATCGCTACGCACCACTGAGGTGTACCGACTTAAGCAGCAGCTGTAAACAAACTGGTTGACAGATCGCTTTCATATGTGGCATAGTAATTAAGGACAGTCCTATCAACTTAGCAAAATACCCTTTCCTGAAATATCATTTACCCGGGGGACTTAAATACAATTTCCGTTGCTGTTTTGTCATAATGTATATCATAAGCGGACTATAATGATGTATGTGTGCGTGTATGTATGATCAACCCACAAATCAAATAGAATTATTGTAAATAACTGATTACTTTGGCAAATGCGATTAACGGTTAGCAGTAAAACTGCACAAATAACAGTATTAAGCAACCACAATCCAAACACGAAAACACACATGAGACAAATACTTTTTATATATGTATATGTTTGTGCACACACGTGCTTATCTGTTTACTCGATTTACCACATTCCTCAATTGTTGAATGAGTATTTGTGTGATTTTTGGTTGCTCAGGCATGGCATTTTTATGCACTCATTTATATTATTGCACAATCGCTTATCGCTTATGAGCTTACTGTTAATCTCGTTGTAGCTTTTCATCTAAATATAGCACATTCCAGAATTCAAAGATTTTCCTGCAAAAGCCGAAATTAAGATTTTGTTTTTGTAGCTGAATTAATGGAGGTAATAATTTAGTTAACATTGGCCTTCTGCAATTTATGCTTGGAAGATGTCTTTAGCAGTCATCAAATAATAGAAATTGATTATTTGCTTAATTCCTCAATAAACAGCGGGGCACACACTAACATTAGTTGATATTGGAACCAGTGAATGGAATTAAAGAATGCAGTTAAAGAAAGAAGTAGTTCGGGTTAGAAAACTTCTTTCATGACACAAATATCATTTTAGTATTTTATGAGATTATTCTATGCAAAATTAGTTTATTAATATAAATAATATACCACTGTGGGCAAAAAAGTACTTCTTAACAAAATTTCGTGCGAAAACCCATTCGACGAAATATTTATTCCCTGGGTTCCTATGACCGTCAGTGACATCTGAGTGAAACGTTTAGTGTTTAGCAGATGCTTGTCTTTCTGAAGTACGTAAAGTGCATTCGACAATTTTTGCAATGAACAACAAAGAAGTTCCACTAAATTTTGTGTACGGAATCAAATATCTAGTGCCGAAATGTTCAGAATGTTTGGAAAGGCCTTCGGTGATATTATTCAAAGAGGGTCGAGAACGCGTTGACGACGAACCACGTTCAGGGCGACCATCAGCATCAAGTGATGATCAGCACGTCAATAAAATAATGGAATTGGTGTTTGAGAATCTACGATTAATTGTCAGAGATCTAACTGGCATCTTTGGAATATCGGAAGGATCAGTGAAAACCGTTTTGAAAGATAATTTGAGTCTATGAAATGTGAAAGCACGATTTCTTTCAAAATCACTCAATTTTTTCTGAACAGTGTTGCGTTAATGCATTCTGCATTGATTCTTCGTGAGTTTTTCGCCAAATTTTCAAGCAATATCATGCCGCAGCAACTGTTTTCGCTTAATTTAATTCCTGACTTCTGGGCATTCAGCAAACTCAAACGACCACTCCGGGGAAACCGTTTTAAATTCATTGAAGACATTAATATTTGAAGAATAAATTAATGCAGTCCTTGTTGATGTTGAAGAATAAATTAAGAATTATAAAAGTGGAAACAAAATTTTACTATATTTTGCTCATGGTATAATTACGAGCCACCAGCGTGTCCTAGTATTTGGCCTCTAAAGGGATCGCCGTGTTGCAATAGCCGCCTTATTCGCCCTAAATGTCATCCTGTGACTTTTTTTGTTCCCTAAAACAAAATCGGTGGTCAAAGGAACCCATTTTGAGTCGGTTACGGATATCCAGGCGACAGTGACGACGGTACTCGCGGACATTCCAGCAATGTTACGAAGCATAGAAAACGCGCTGGAATCGCTGTATAGCTGCCCAAGGGAACTGCTTTGAAGGGGATGGCAGAGTTGTAGAATAATTTCCACGGTTTTTATGGAATCAGTCTCATTATTTAATTGTCATACCTCGTATATGTTCAAGTATAGAAATAATACTTTATTTGAATAACTTTTTTTGTTTTCAACCAGTCTTAATTTGGGAATAATTATTTTAATTCCACGCTCTTTCTGTAAGACAGTACTGTATTGGTCATTAAATTTGTTTGAGGAAGTATTAAGGTGCAACATCAAAATATTTCCAAAGTCTTAAAGAAGAAGAAAGAATGTTTGACAAAAGTAAACTATAACCTAACACACTTGCTGAAATGTGGACTTACCTTCAACGAGCATCCAGAAGAAATTGGTTAAGGTGAAAAAATGAAAAAGCGTGACAAGCACCACACAGCCTCCTAAGCCCGTTCGTATGGAAATCTGTTTACAGTAAGTACATATACAAAATAACTCTAATTATTTCATGTCCAGTTAGAATTGTGGGAATAGTTATATAATTTTAATTGTTTTTGATTTGTAATAATAATGATAATTATACCTAGATTATTCATGTATTGCGAAAAATTTGTCATTATTTTTTAAAATTTCACGAAAACATTTTAAACACAAAGTTTCTTCGTTCGCGTGCCAGGATGTTAGCGTATTTATTTTTCAGTTCAATATTTTCCGCGTATCTTGAACACAAAGTTTTTCCACAACACACGCTCACAGGAATGTCGATACATACTATGTGCTTTTGTGTGAAGATTTTGCTGAAAATTAGAAAAAGCTACGAGATATCGATGTGTGTGCACTTACATGTACGGACAAAGTCAGTATCCACAGCAACGCCGACATTATGTATGTGAAGAATAAATTGGCGTGAATTGAATTGCGTAAACAGCGTAATTCCCTGCATCCGTTTTTCATTTCGTTTTCGTGTTCGATTGCAGCGCACGGTGCGAAGAAATGAAGGACATCAATAGCATTCGCAGAGATACGCACAGTAAAATATCATAATAATAGCACAGACGGCGGCGGCAGCAGCAGCAGTAGCAGCAATGCAGTCGATGTTGATGTCGGCGTTGGCGTTGGCGTAGGCAGTGGCAATGATGTTGCGCGGCAGTGGAGAAGGAATAAAAGAAAATTATAGAATTACAAGAAAATATATACATATGTATGTGTGTATATGGATGTATATGTGTAGATATGTATGCATGTGCGTGTTAATGTGGCCTCGTATGTGCGCCAGAATGCAAAGGAGCATTGGTGAGCGCTCGATTTTTCCGATTTTTCTTCAAAAATGGAAACAAAAACATTGTGTGGCAATGCTACAAAGGTTGCCATGGCTAATAGTGTGGCAATAAGTTGCAAGGATCTTTGTAAATTTTCGTCCGAAAGCATCTAACAAGCGCTTACAAAGCAACATACATTTGTATTTGCTTAGAAGTTATTACATTACTGTTTTTTTTGTTTTATGTTGCATTAGACAAAAAAATATCGATTAGTTGTTTCCAAGTTATTAACTTTGCGTAAACAAGAGAAATAAGTTTGAAGTTCTTAGAGACATGTATAAGTTGTAAGAAAAACAACGCTGAGAGCTGCTTGCACTGAAAAAAATATTTGTTGTAAAATAAATCACACGTATTCGGAAGCGCTTCATCATTAAGTTTTCGATTTTTGAAAAACATAATATTTTAAGATATACATATCACATAGAGAACGGCACAGGAAGAAAAAAGCACTTCGTTAATATAAAGACCAACCTGGGAACAAAAGTGAGCAAAGAAAATGCTTCAAAGTAAAAATAAAATAGCTTTTTTCATTCTTATCGTTTTTCAAACATTTCTATGTAAACATTTTAATTCGCGCTCAATTAATTCTTCTTAAAATTTTCGTATTCAAACAAAGCAATAATACTCACTTGAAATAGGCGAAGACAATAATCGCCAGCGTCAATGAGACTAAACTGATGGTGTAGCCAATGTAGTAAATTATCGTTGGCAACTCGATGATCGGTTCGAATTCAGGTACAGTAGAGGGCGCGGGCAGGTGCATGCATAAGTCATAGTTTGTATATTTTTCCCATGTGCCGTTAGCATGGCAAAAGCGCGTCGCATTCTCTGTAAAAAGTAAAAACAACCAAACAATTTTGTTTATAAAAATTAATATATAAATGTGAATTACATTATAACCTCGAAATTGCGAAACGTTCTGTTTATACCAAATTCTGTACGGTTCTTTGATGACATTCTTGAAAATTCTGCACTTATTTCATGAAGTTTTACTCGATACAAATCAAGTGAAGTCAAATCTCGAATCAGAAGAGTAAGAGTGTTTGGGCGTTGATTCGGTTACATTCCGACCTCAGAATTTCATGCAAAAGAACGGTGGAGCCGCAGACTGATTCCTACATTCATACATTCGTGAATAGCTAGACAACATGGGGACCTGGATTTTCACCTAACCCAAGTGCTCAATGGCCATGGGTGCCTTAGAAGCTACTTATACAAATATTGTAATAACTTTAGTCCATAATGGCCGATGTGTACAGAGTGTATTGAAGACTCTGAATACTACTCTATCATTGCTCACAGTTTTCAAGTAAAAGTGAAAAGCTGAACACCACACATGGAGGTAGTCTTGCGGTGGAAAATATGACTGAGCTTATCTGCGAATCCTCTGTAAAATGGAAAAATGTTAGCGAAGCGGCAGCTCAAATTATGGAAAGATTGAAACATTTACAACAGATTAGGCGCCACTTAGTCCTTACAATAGAGGAGACTTAAATGTCTTCTTCACTCCCATTAAGTAATACTTTGTCCAGTGAGTGGAAGAGAAATGACATGGGAGTTGGTTAGGTTTGGCGGATTAAAGTCCCGTACTCCAGCTTTCGATGATTCCTCCTATTAAAACAAAGACCGCTGAACTTTAACTTTGAAATTTGTAACATTATTCTTTGATGTCGATTTTACCAGCTGTGAATTATCCTAGATATATTTTCTATGATTTTTATGTAACGAATAAGTGCAATTTCGCCTAAAACAGATCAAATTAAATACGTTCGCTTTTAATTAAATAAGAATCCCACTGCTATTTGCGCTCAGCACTCTCAGCGCATACAAATAAGTACTGCTGATGAGTGCTGCTTATTAGCGGATTCCACAAAACCACTGGCAAAGCCCCAGCAAGCCGTGGGCGACGCGGGTCTATTGCCGTCGCTTGTGCATTGTGCCTTTCAACGCTTGCCGCTTTTGTCATTCTTGCGGCTATGAAAATGTTGCTACTAGAAAGTTAAAACATATGATGGCGCTGTTGCACCAAAGGGCATAGAGACACACGTCACCGCCTCGTCTAAAGTATGGCAGAAGTCTAAAGAGTGCAGCCGCGTTGACAATAATTTGTGGCACAAGCCAACCGCATACTCTTGCCATTACATGTACATATAGTATAGACACGTCTAATGCAAACACGTACGCTTGGCTGACAGGACGTATATAGATTCCCCAAAGTGTGCATATGGACCGCCACATCCTTTTGTTCGTGTTCATTCGCGCATCGCTCGCATAACTGGGAATAGTTCCGAGCGCACATCAGCGCTCACACAGGCTCACAGATATACTTTTACAGACATTTTCAATTTACTAACGGTACTTACGCGAGCTGTCGTACTGTATGCCTTGGAACTCGTGCAGGCACGGCAGCGCCGCCAAAGTGCCACGCGGTGTGCGCGGCCAACAAAGGATCGAGTCGAAGTGGGTGAGGCAGTAGGCGCTGTCATTGCCGTAGGTCGTTGTATCAATGTGCTGCTGCAGCAGGCACTGCAGTTCGGTACTCTCATTAATTGCGTCGAGGCCGTCGTAGGACTCGAGCGGTGTCTCGTCAGCGCCCACGTCCACATCTACATGTGCTCTTGCAGCCACCCCCGCACCCGCTCCCGCCAACTCGGGCGAGCTCGACATGCTGAGCGGATTCAGTGCAAGCGAACGACTCACCAATGTGTCGGCAATTATTTTACTTGTGTCAGCGCTGTTGCTGTTGATGTTTTTGCTGCTGCCGCTGGCTGGATTCGCGATGTGGCTGCCGCTGAAGCTTGGAATACTATTACTGTGGCTTTGGGCGCTTCTTGTACTGTTGTCGCTGTCGCTGCCACAGGCAGAAAGCGCTGTATTGTACAGCTGATATTGTTGTTGCTTCCTCTGTTGATGCCGATGATTGAGTTGTTGCGGTTGTTCATCGTCGTTGTCGAGAAATCTGTGCGTTGCGTGTGCCTCTGAAGACCTGGAAGCGAAAAGCATAAAAACACGTCTTAAGTTGGGAGTATTTAAAGCGTCAAATTTTGAACATTTTTTCAGGTTCTTATCCGATATGTGTGTACTTTATTTAAAGGCCGTTGTTTCGCAAACATATGAGTATGTGATAGTAAATAAATATAGGGAGAGAATATTCGAAGAAGAATAAAAGTATAAATAAATAGAAAGCTTGTGGACGTTTCCATAGTCACTTCCTCTATATAGTGGATTAGCTAATTTTCTATAACCAACTTCTGGTGCAAGCCAAATTCTAGATCATGTGTCCTGTTGAGCTATTTTAAGTTGCACACGAAGTTTTTAATAACCAGAAGGAAATGTCGGGGACTCGATAAAGTATATAGAGTATATAAGTATACATTTACATACTTTATACATATTTTTTCAGCGTCGAGGCTCATTTCTGGGTCAATGGGTTTGTGAACAAGCAAAATTGTCACATTTGGGACGAAGAGCAACCTGAAGAGATTCAAGAGCTGCCTTTCTCATCCAGAAAAACAGCGGTTTGGTGTTGTTTGTGGGCCGGTAGAATCATCGGTACATATTTCTTCAAAAATGATGTCGGTGAGAACGTAATTGTCAATGGCAGCCGTTATCGCGCCATGATAACCAACTTTCTGATGCCTGAAATGGAAGCTTGTGATCCAGGCGACATTTGGTGCGCGCCACTTCCCACACATCGCATCAGTCAATGAATTTATTGAGGGAACACTTCGGTGAGCAGATACAATCATGTTTTGGGTCGGTCGATTGGCCACCAAGATCGTGTGATTTCGCAACCTTAGACTTTTTCTTGTGAGAATATGAAAAGTCTAAAGTAAATGCGGACAATCAGGCTTCGATTCAGGCCTTAGAGCTAAATATCACGCATGTCATTCGCCTGTTACCAGTCGAAATACTCGAACGAGTCTTCGAAAATTGGACTCAACGGATGAACTATCTGTGAAGTATCATGTCTAAGGATATTCTTTGGAATGAACAATAGACAATAGGGATCGAAAATCATCTTTAATTGTTATAAGAAATAAATAGAATATTATAGCCTGGGTGCACCCAAAGGTGTCGTTTTTTGTTTTTTTGAAAAACACATACATATATTATATTTCACTGAAAATACTTTATCTTAAATGTATACCTCGAGAACAACTGTAAATTTTTGCTTGTGTCTCTTAAAGGTTCACTATACATAATTACAACACATATAGATTCAATTTTACTGAGTCTTCTCATGGAAAAGCGACTAATCTTTCAGCATAAACTATGCTTCCACCTGTGATGTTCCACTTCGAATCACCTCAACACTTTAGCAATCACATCATCGCTTTGAACTGATTGAACAACAACACCAGTGCCCAGTCATGGGTCTACAATTCACGGCATCTGTAAAATTGGCAATGGACAGACTGCGCCCGAAAGACAGAGTTGTGGTTTAAAGAGCCGCAGCAACCAATGAAAAGGAAATTCAATCAGATGAGTTCAACGAGTGAGGTCAGAAGTCGGCCTGCTATTCGGTATGTGGTGGTGGAACTACGAACGCCTGAACTTGTGACGGCCACACAACTCTGAAAGGTGTTGGTGTGTTGTTGGTGTTCCCCAAATGCGGTTACAGCGGCATCATTGCCATCGAACAATCGTTGTGTGGAAATTGTTTGCACGTTTGGCTGCTCGGTTGTTCGATTGTTAGCTGATTGTTTGGCCATTATTGCGCGTTCAAGCGTTAAAGAGAACCGTTGTGCAACAACTACAAAGCCAGTAAAACAATACGGCAAATACAAATACAAACTGAAGCTGTGAACATGAATTTGCTGTGAAAATATCGAATAGCCAATTGCGTTGGCGTTTACTTACGGTATGTGCGAGCAGATAGTTGCGGCGGAATTGTAAAGCTTTAAATTCTTGAAAATTCAAAAATCCACGTTAAATATTTTCCCTGAAAAGTAAACTGCAAATACTTATTTTTCTAGCCGTAATTATCAGCTTCTAAGCAAATAAATCGTTTATTTGCGTTATAGTCATATTTCAAGTGAGCGATTTCGGCATCTGACGCCATCACAATTTTTATTTATTCTCTGCTTTCGATATACTATACACACAAACCTTCCCAAATGAACGCACACATATACAAGTATGCGTGTCCATCTCCGCTTTTATTGCGAAACTCATGACTATTTAAAAATCGTGAAAGCGTCAAGCGTAATCCATTCGTTAAAAAAACAACATGCGAATAAATAACTGGATTTTCGCCAGAAGTGTGGCTTTGCCATTTTCCCTTTCGGCTCACCTTCTTTCGCCCTCTTTAGCACGTGCTATTTACAAGTGTTAAAGTGAACGCACGTTTTCATTTTGTGCGAACGTTTAAAGGCTTTTTCATTATACGAATACAGCCTCATGCCTGCTTGACCTCACCAATCGCTGTATGCCTTTTGGCTTACTATTTTTGCTTTCGAACTATTTTAAGCGTGCAAGTCATTAAAAGGCACTCCATCGTTCCGTGAATTGCAATAACGGATGCGGTTCGCCATTTATTAATTAATTTATAATATTTATTTTTGTATTGGTTTATTTCCCGCCAGCGCCGACGGGCCTCCACTGTGTCCACGCTTTATTCCATTTCCCATAACTGTCATTCCTCGTCTAGATAATCTCTCATCTGTACGGTTTCTTGGAATTTCATACTGATCACTGTGTTATTTACAAATATGTGCGGCTTATTCAGATGTGGTGGAAAAACGGACATAATTCGCAGTGTTTACTAGGCTGATAAGAGTTAGCACAAAATCCGACCCGTAATCTCATTTTCACTTCATGGATTCGAAAACACTCGTTGAGGAACTTAAAGATTTGTTCAAAACTTCGTTGTGGGATTATCATTGCTTTCTTTCATTAAAAGTTCGACAGTTCGAATGCTTTGATATTGCGAAAAAGATTGGTAGGGGTTTAGGTGTGAATTACAGGGTTTGTTCAGAAAGTAATAAGACTGAGTTTCTTCCACAGCCACTGTACTTCGGAGCGTGCATGAACCGATTGGATTCGGGAGGGCGTTCCTAGCTAACAAAAAAGCGGCTGGTTAGTTGTCTCCGATGTTGCTTTAGCAAGAAGGGGGTGTGTTTCGGTGGCAGCAGGCCTTTTTGGAGGGCCGGGAAGTAGTCCATCATAAATTTGCTCCTCCGGGACAAACCGTCAACGCCAAGTTTTAAGTTGAAGTTCTCAAGAGACTTAAACGAAGGGTCAATCGGGTCCGACAAGATATCGCAGTTGCACCACGATAATGCTCCGGCTCACACCGCCTTTCTTGTGAGCAGCTAACTAACCAATACCGGCACTCCAACGCTTTCGCAGCCGCCCTATAGCCAAGATGCGCCCCCCACTTTTTTTTGTTTCCTTGCCTGAAAAGGCCGATGAAAGGCAAGCATTTTGAGACGACAGAGGGGATCCAAGCAGCATGCCCCTCGACTCTCAAGGCTATTATAGAGAATGCCTTCTGTGACGCGTTCAATGCTTGGAAATCGCGCTGGCAACGCTACATTGACGCAGAAGTAGCCTATTTTGAAAGTTTTTAAAGAATTGTAACGATTGGTTCAATAATTTATTTAAATCGACTCAGTCCTATTACTTTGCGGACAAACCTTGTATGTTGCCAGCTGAATTTCTAAAACTGTCTCAATATCGTTGCCAGTTCTTTCATTAAAATTTCATTTGGTTGTGAAAATTTCCACAAAAAATTTTTGGCGAAAAGCTCTACCAAATCTCACAAATACTCTGAAATATGTTTTTGCCATTCATTCTCGATTTGTTATAATGGCATTGTATTGCCAAATATGCAAGCCACATCTATTTTCTTACTCAAATGAGATCTCGTTTAACTGCTCAATTAAATGTAAAAGCAAATAAAGTCAAACATTGAAATACGGACAATACTTCGGCTTTGCCATTGAAATAACTGTGGAAAGTCATTTACATAATTCCCCAAAATATTATGAAATTTGGAGCTGTGGTAACCACCAACAAAAATTCTAGGGGAAAAGAAACTGTTTGCATTCATCAGAATACAATTGGATATATTTGACTTCTTTGGTGTCTTTAAGAAACGGATTAGGCAAATTTTTGGATTTCACTTTATTTAAACAATATATAAAAAATATAAATATCACTACTTTGAAAAACAAGTATGCTTTTTTAAGTGTTTTTATATCAATTGAATTATTCATATAAACGCTTTATTTTCTATTTTTTCATTTAACAAATAAATGTTTACATTTGACTTCTGTCTAACTCTGGCAAATAATTCGAGGGCGTCTTAGTGACTGCGGTATTTGTCTTTTTCTGCGATTAATAAATTTCTTTTCTTAGGTATAATGGTATATTGTGGAAAAGAATCCCCTACATTATTCGTATTTGAAAATGTATGGGTGTTTCTCCCCTTCTTTTTGTGGTACCATAGTTCTCATTTGATTTATGTCCGCTCAGTGAGTATTCATTTGCATTGGCGTTAGTCCAAAATTTCATACAACGCAGCAGAATTATAAGAAAAGAAAACTTATTATTTTTAGTAATTTAGTTTCGGTGTACTGTTTCCCATTTCTAATTAGTGACAGCATATAAATTAACGTCTAATTTATTATGAATTATTCAGGAAATGCATGGGTTCTAGTATATTGCTTAATGTGAGTGCAAGCGGTCCATACAAAGAAAATTTTGGAACACAAACTAAAGTGTCTAAAAGTTGTGCAATTATTTTCTTTCGCTTGTTAATTTCCCAAAGCCTGCAAAGCTGCTTATTCAGCTAGTTATGCGTTCACCTAATGATTCATCAAACGTGGATATTACGCACACACTTTCGAGGAGATACGCTGCGTATGAATGATATCTGTTATGAGTGGGATGTGGGATTGTAGGATGCGTTGTATAAATGCAAATTACGGACTTAATTAGTTAATACAAGTATATATCGAATGCATACCAATTCGAAAAAATTCTTCGAAATCCACATTAGTGTAATTGGTTCCCAAATTCCCAAAAACGCATTTTCTTGAAGCTTTTCTCATGGTCGGTGAGCAAACTTTCTGCGAAACTGGTGAACTGGTGGAACTTGTAATTATCATAGGACCTTCTTTGATATATTTGTCAGGAAATGATTGGATGTAAGATAAGATTTTGACAATAATTTCGACTTTTTAAGTCATTCAGAAGTGTAAATTTGTTCACAAAAAATTATTTTTTGGACTACTTTAGGCAGAAAAATCTTGAGCATCGCCAGACACTCTTTTACGGAGGTCTACCTGAAGATCGGCAACGGAAACAAACGAATACAAATGTTGGAAAATGGATCCACGAGTATGTGTATATTATATTTTGTAGTGCACGCTTTTTTTATTTATTCTATAAAATGCCTCTTCATAAAAAATGCAAAAATTTTCTGAACTACAAGTGACTATAATTTCTTTTTCCTTCAAATAAGTTAATATTACCTGACTTTAGAATACTCGAAATGTTATGTATGTATGTATAACTTGACAAATGCTTCGCCTTGCCAGCCAATTTTCCAGCTGAAAGCGTGATAATACAAAAAGCCAATATTTAAAAATTTGTTAATATGAGAAACGGCGGTAAATACGCGGACAAGCATTTTTAATGCAATTTATTTGTGGTGAAGTAAATTGTTGAAAGCAAAGCTTCCTACGAGGGCTTCATTGCTAATATATTAATACATATTAATAACTACTTTTAAATATAATCCTTCAATTACATTTAGCGTAGCAGTTTTGTAATAGAAAACGCTTGTCGAGCTGTTATTAAGCGCGATTAATCCAACAATAATTCCACCACTTATTAGTGTCATATGTGGTCAACGCTTTTACCAACATTTACTTAATGTAACACATGTGAGTGTTTTCAAACTTTTTGCTATCGCTATCATGCCACTTAACAACAAAAAATGCGAGCTTTCGAATTTAAACGCAAAAACCGTAGTAGATAAGTATGTGTACAGCACCACGAAAAGTGGTGAGTGGGTGGCTTTAGTTGGTCTGCTGAAATTATGTATGCTTTTGTTTGTACACCGCAGCGCCAACGCCAGCGCTTTCGATTAAGCCGAGCGCAGATAACTGTCGTCGCATTTAATTAAGCGTTAAATATTCGGTATACCAGCACGCCTCTTGGGTTCGCCGCAAAATTGGCAAGTATCAACGGCATCTCTACGCTGTAACTACAAACTGCTTTCAACCGGCTTTTGCTCTGCTGCGAAATACGCCGCTATATAAACTTTTAAGCACAAGTGGCTGAGCACTTAGGTGAAAGTAGCAAGCTTTAATGATCTCTCAATGAATGCTTTCAACCCAACAACCCGTCAATAAGATAATGTAATAAGGCACACAATGGTGAGACATAACTGTGCATTACCCAGCAGCAGCGAAAGCCACTGGAAATCAGTCAGGCGAGCGAAGCGGAACAATGCATTCAAACAGTAAAAGTGCCGTTCAGCCATAAAATAGAGGCTGGAAAGTGCTTTGTTCTGGCACTTTACCCGCAATCTAAACGTGGTGCTTTGATAGTGGAATGCTAGGCTGGCAAAGAAGTCGCTTTGTTGCTTGTTTTCATCAATTTTCAAACCGATTTGAAAGGTTTCGATAAAGTAAAAGTTGTTACCCTAGGTTTTGTCCATCATTTCAGAAAATTGTTACCACTCCTTGTCAAATATAAGTATTCCATACAGAGACCTGAACTGATGATTGTATAGTAGCTATAACCCATATTGCTAAAACTTCGTCAGTTCCGACAAATGTGCAGGTTCTTAATATAACAGACGGCTATTGATGCAAAATATCGTGAAACACTGTGTCTCTTTCATGGAATATCCACTCCTTTCATGATTATGAATTACCTAAGGAAAGTCAAAATATTGTATTTTTAGTGCGCCATTGAAGCCAACAAAAGGCATAACACAGTAGCACAAACAAAAACCGGAACGTGCATTGAAGCCAGCGGCGGAAGTGGCAACAAAGTATGAAAGACACAAAACGGTGTTCATAATGGCAGCCATGAAAAGTGAAAGCACTTCCATGCGGCAGTTAAGTGTTGGCGGAATTTTCGAAAAGTCCACTTTATGGGACATGTGGCATATAATAGCCACAGCGAATAAAAATCGAATGAAGCACCGAAGCACTAAAAAGCAGAACACTTGTTGCGGCTGAACTTTGACTTTTTTTATTGAAGTATTATGTATTAATTTTGTGTTTAGTCCAATAAGGTTGTGTGCTCGGCGAGCCTGTTAAGTCACCAGTGCTAAATATAGTCATTATTTATGTATGTTTGTAAATAAATGTTTGTGCATTAACATGTGACTAAAAGAAGTCATTCATGAAGTTCAGGAAAAAATAAAAAAACATGGTCATAAAGTTGTATTATCGATGTCTCTCCATCGAGCACAAAATGAACTTTTTTTAATTAAATGCCTTATGAGTGTCAACTGTTCATGTATATATCTTTAAATATCTCGTATCATTAGGAAATTAATTTAATTTTTCAAACGACTTTTTAATTTCTTTCAGACTTCTCTGAATTTCCCTGAACGAATCACTCCCAAGTTTTCTAAAAATTTAAAAAATGAATTAGTTTTCTTGCTGTAAGTTCATCAAATAAAATTTAGAATAGAATATATATAAGTTAACATTAATTTCTCGGTGCACTGAAGTTACAGTACCCATTAGAAATACAAAATATAAGTTCCATGCCGCATTGGATAAAGCTATTTTGTCCAATGAAAAACTTTTCCAAACAAACACTTGATACTTATCGATCAGTTTGTATGGCAACTAAGGAAGGGCTAAGTTCGAGTGCAACCGAACATTTTATACTCTTGCAACTTTCAAGAATCAAAGCCAGAGAAATACTTTAAGGTGTAAAGCCAGTCGTATAAAGTAAAGTCAGCCGGATGATCGAAAATCATGATATTAGTTATATGGGGGCTAGGCCAAGTTTTTGCTCAAATTTATCTATTTTACTCAGAGAGATACACTGTTGTGAGTAAAACACCCCTCTTATTTTCATTGAGATAACTCACATATTGGCCGATATGTGTGGTACAAGGTCACTCGGAGGTTCGAAAATCTTTATATTAGGCATACGGGGGTAAGGGAAATATTAGTTAGATTCAAGCCATTTTTGATATGCAGAAATACCATTATAAGATAAGTATTATTCCTTAATGTCAGTTATATATGTCATACATTGACCGACATTTTCGGTCAAAAGTCAACTATAGCTACCGGGGTCTAAATATTCGATACCTAGGTGCTTGAGCTATCCATATTGGAATTATCCATATAGCAATACTGACTACGCAAAGTTTTATCCTGTTATATTAATTGCTTCTAGATTGTGTACTAAAAGCTGCGACTGTTAGCTATGCCTTTTGTGGTACTTATAGTCGATCATTTCTTGGATTAAGGCAGTTTGGCAGGATTGGTCTCAATTACGCTAATCTACGAACGACAAATTTTCGTACTAAGGAACCTACATACCAAGTTTCATTAAGATGTCTATAATTTTACTCATGTTACAGCTTGCACGGACGGTCAGACAGATTGTCACCCAGATTTAAACTTTTCTTGTCATCCTGATTATTTGTATATATATAACCCTATATCTATCTCGATTAGTTTTAGGTTATATGTACGTGATCAAAACTATACTCCTCTCTAGCAACATGTTGCAATAATATAAAAATAATCCGTGAATGATATATCGTCAATTGAAAAAGTTGTCTATAGAGGGACTTGATTCCTATCGCTTAGTTTGTATGTCAGCTATATGCTACAATGGGCCGATATCAGCTGTTCCGACAAATGAACAAATTTTTTGAATGAAAAGAATGTGTGAAAAATTCCAGATCGATATCTCAAAACTGAGAGGCTAGTCGCGTATATACAGACAAACGACTCAGCTTCTTTTCTTTTAGGTATTGCATCTCCGTAGCAAACTTAATATATCCTGTTCAGGGTTTTATTATGATTAACCAAGCCTTTTAGGCTTATAACTGAAATACTTCATTCTCAATCTAAATATTTGAAAGTATTTCACATTCACTCATATTGGTTTAACTGCTTGCATGACAAAGTTATTTCCAAACTTTTCATATATTCTACATAATATATTTAGAAATCTAGTTTAAAGTTCAAATTTCCATAAACAAGCATTTGGAAATACCAAAACCGAAAGTATGTGGCAAGTGAGATAACTGTTAAAGTATTATCTCGTATGTACATTGCACTCACCCCGCCCTGGTTACTCAATTAAACCGCAAACAAACTTTTTAACTTTATACATGTTGACCAGCAAACTATGGAGGGATTGCGCTCTCACACGCTAACCACCCTCCTAAACTTCTCACCTTGAACTGCAACAAATAGCAGTTGCAGTGATGCAAAGGAATGAGTCCACGAAATAAAGTAACTGGATGTGATGATTTAATTTGAAAAAACTATACAATGGTGGACAGTTGTAGAGAGGGGGAGTGAGACAGTTAAAATAACTAAGAACCTGATAGCATTAGAAAACTATGAATTTAATGTCCTCTATGGAAGATGTGAGAGTATGCCCACAAATGCACCGACAAACGGATTCATCCATTATAAGTTTAAACATTACTTATAACAACCTCACACAGGCACACTTAACGGTCTCCGAACGAAGTATGCGCACGTAGCGGGAAACTTTTTCACTTACGTCACAATTACTGTGTGGCAAGAAGCTAAACCTTAAGTGGATAAGAATTGCTGCTTGCTCCGGCACGCATGTGGCTAAATACACACACACACATAGATATAAATCTAAGTGCATTCGCTTCGCAGTGTGTGTGCAGTCGTAGATGCACTGCAGGTGGCGCACGTTTCCCTCAAAGAAAGTCACCACGTACAGCGAATTTCGGTGAAAACTTTCTTCTCAAAGTCATATAAAATCAAAAACCATAAAGAAACATAAGAGGGAAAGCAATAAATTAAAAATATTAGTTCTCTCTTATATTTATATATTCATACTACAATAGTACGTGCTTAAAATTGATTTGGATTTAAATTGACGCAAGACACGACGTGTGGAAAGTATGGATGCTATATTGTTTTTGTGGTTACTACCTTGCGGTTACTGCCTTCGAGGAGTTGAGGAATCATTGATGATTTTCAAGATTGTTAATTTAGTTAGTTTGTGGATGTGAAGATGGACTAGTTTTATCTGAGAAGCTGAGTTTTGAAGCTATTAATACAATTTAACTTTTAAAGAGCAATAATAATAACAAGACCAAAGTGAGCCTGATGACAGTACAGAAATATATAAACTATCCTTTATCCTAATAGTGGGTTTCCATGGTTGCAACAAAGCGTGAACTGTGAGTAGTCCAACTCCAGCGCGATCTGGCGATTGCACAAATATTTTCATTACACATTTTAAAACAATAAATCACTATTCTTTTTATATACACGATCTTCAAAAAGTATATTGAAGACTATTTAGTGAATGGGAATAGGTTTATACCGTTCTTTTCGAGAAAGGTGCCGAAGACAGATAAAAGATGTTTAGAGCGTAGGTCGCCAGGCCCTTTATATGGTTTTGCAAAGTCAATACTCAAAATACTCACAAAGGAATATTCCCTTTAATTAACATGCTTACAATTCAATGGCCCAATTTTCGATCACTTCTTGTGGCAATAATGCGCCGAACATTCTCTTCCAAGGTGTCAATCGTCTCAGTTTTATCTGCGTGGACTACCGACTTCTTATAACAAAAAGTGGTGAAGTGGTGTTAAATCACAGGATCTTGGAGGCCACACCGCAACCCACGACGAGAGTCAATGACCTCACCAAAAGATTCTTAAAAATTTTTATTATTTTGGTGACTGTATGGTATGTAGCGCCATTTTGTTGTAACCAAATTTCATCCACATCAACATCCTTCAACTCCGGCACGAAAAACGCATTAATCACGATTCTTTTCTCATTACTTGGAACATTATGGTCGGCTTCATTTTTAAAGACGCGTGATGGCCAATACACTCAATCGGGTCTTCTTCGATACTCTGTTCCACAACAGTAATAGTGTCTTCGGTACGCACTGTACGGCAACTCTGAGGATGCGCATTACCCACCATAGTAACACAAGCAAATTATACCCCCTGAATATATTTCTTAGACCTGTGCAAATTTAGTTCTACTAAAAATTGTGTAAGACCATCAGTTTGTGCCTTCAGTGCCGTTAACTTATTTATTATACAAGAAGCGTATTGCGAGCGCTCCCAACAAATTTGTTTACTCAAAGCATTTTCCCAGCCAAAAAAATAAAAATTTGGCTGTCTACAATGGCGCCAGCATAAAATAACGGCCACATATGCATATTAATACACGCACACACACACATCATATATGTAGATGTGAAGGTATGTATGTGCATATAAACCTTTTCTTTATTATGAATATATTAAAGTATGTATGACAGGCTTTTGGCCGTCGTCGTCGGTATTCGGTAAGCGAGCACTATTAATTATTCACATAACGGTTGCGGGTTTAATTAACGCACTAATACACACTACACACTACAATGCAGATGAGTTTTTACGTATCGAATTTCAATGAAAGGAGTCATCATGTAAGCAAATTTCATAAACAATTCGTTCATACAAAAACTTTGGAACAACCGCTGAACTTGTTTTTGTGTACCGAAAAACATTCATAAAGAAGTTTTCGTTTTTCTGATTCAGCTTTATACTTTGTTTAATCTGTATACATTCTTGGAATATGTAAACTAAAACACGAAACCGTAAAAGTAAAAAAAAAAAATTAATCCAGAACAGAATTTTTGGTGAAAACTCTAAAAAAAAACTCTTGAATAATCACTTACACTATACATACTTATGAGTTCTTATAAAGCGATTTGAAAATTATGCTCGGTACAACAGAATATTAAGTAATGCGCTTCGTGAGGTAACGGTATTTTATACATTTTTGTGGGTAATTGTTGTTGGAAACAACTTCTTCTGACTGAATCTGAAGCTTTATTTAACGCTATGTCTGAAATTGTTATGCCCGTAAACTGACGTGGAGTAATATCAAAAAGCTTCGTCAGCATCGGGAAAGACCTCTCGCCCTTCGATACCAAAATTTATTATTGGCCTGAATAATCGCACCATTAATTCTGCTTTTTTCAGACTGGATAAGAAAGCGAAACGTATGGGTCTGGTTGGGACCGAGAGCAAGACGAAATATCTATGGCGATATTGACATAGTTCAGCGACTCTGTCTGCGCAGGCTAAGTCATGTTGAGCTGCGCTTGATATCTCGAATTGGCGCCAAATAGAGAAAAGGAGAAGAATCTGATATAACGAAAAAAATAGAACACTTTTTAATAAAGAAAACGATCCCATGCAGACTTTCGAGCTAACTGGGATCTTAACATCAGCATAATTGATCCGAAATTATCTCTCATCAAAGTTAAGAGTCAGGTAACACAGGAGCCCTTAATGTGGAAAACTCCAATCGTTCTCTGCTCTCTGAGAGAACTTTGTGCAGCATTGTTTCTTTCACTTTCTGCGTACGTTCTGCGTGGCCAAGGATTCAAGTTGAGATTAGCGAAATATATTTGAAGGGATGTAGAGTGGCTCGGATTTCATTCATAAATGAAAATACGCAATCTACTTAGGTCTCTGGGCTTCGATATTGTGCAACGACATTACTCTCGTTTTGCGAAGAAAAAAGAAAGAACAGCCGAGTTGTTGAATATAGAAAAACAAGACCGGCAAGAAACGAAAAAAGAGTATTAGTAATTTATTTCAGACTATAAGGAGTCTCCCAGAAGATTTTGGTATCTGAATCAATTATTGTAAGGTGGTAGTTGCTTTTAAAGTCTTCAAAAAAGACTTCACCTTCAACTTGCTGATTGAAGTCAACAACAAATATAAAATATCAAAAAAGCAACCTTTTCCTATATCGCCACTAAGAGCAAGGTCAAATTCACATAAACATAAACAACTGTGTGTCTCATATTACGCAACGGCTTTGAGATTTACCGAAACACCTCAAATATTTACATACAAACAACAGTCAGTGAAATTTTTTGTTGAATCATTTTGCTCTTTTAAAGATTCTTGTGCGCCCACCTTCGACTGCTGAAGTGATGACTTCAAAACCGTTTTCCACTTTTTGATCACATGTCAGTTCGATTCACAAACAATTTTCTTTTATTTATTGGCGCTTGGATAAGAGCTTCTCCTTTTTTAAGAAGTGAATAAAAGCATTTCGTTTGAAATTTCATTAACTATTTAAGTGTGAAATGTGTGTGTAAACAGGCATATTCATATCCACTTAAAGAAAAATTTTATCTGTCATGATTTGATATTTTTCAGGCGCCGGCTCAGACTTACTCGCACCCCGCGCAGCTTATGCAGATTAGCAGCAATTATTTATTCGCCTGCCTTGCTTACACCGGGTCATGGCGCACAGACACTGTCACTTGGATTTTATTTCTATTTTCATTTGGTTTACAGGCTGAGCCAGCTGTCTGAGAAGTTACTCCTCGTTCGCGCATGTGTGTGTATGGGTGTGTCCTGTTCACAATCTATCTTTTACTATTTTTGGCACATTTTGTTGCATTCTATTTTGATTATCTTGTTTTTTTTTTTCTTTTGTTGTTTCTTTACTCACTTTTTCACTGTCCATGTCTGCCAGCAGGCGATGAGCCTCCGCTGCTTCTGCGGTTGCGCTGGCAGCCAAATGGGCCGTACATTTTTAACACGAAAGAAAGCGGAATTTCGTTTGCTTGGCTGTGGGCAATTTATATGAACAACACGGCAATTTATTGCCTTTCGTGAGCTTATTGGCTAACCGGCTATAAATGGGTATTCGCGCACACTTTCGCAACTTGGGAATAATTATGGTAATCACTTTTTTCCAACTTTCTTCTTCGTTGTTTCTGTTATTTGTGAAATTGCTTACTTAATTTGCTTTCTTCTCACTTTATTTTGGCTAATTTCGTTTTTTTTGCCTTTCTACACCTAGTTGGAGGCAATAAGCTATGAGTTATTACACCAAATACTAAAAACAAAAGCAAGTGATGACAAGGAGAAATGGTTATAATTCACAGCTCAAATTGCGCGGAACCTTGGTTGTAGTAATATACATGTATTAATTTAATTATTATTTATTTTAGAAATATTATCATTTTTAGTTTACTTTCACTAATTCGGGTATATGCTCTTTATCAAATTAATTTTCTCAATATTTTCAGCACTTAAAGTTGATTTGGCTAATTTTTTTAAATAAATTTGGTATATTCATATTTGACATTTTCATTATTTGAACTTTAATGTTGTTTATTTTATTTAAAATTCATAAATAACTAATTAATACTTCATTTTTATCTGTAATTAAATTTTTAAGTTATTAAATTTGATTATTTTAGTGCAATTTCCCACAATAAATTGAGTTTTTGTATTTTCTCATGAATAATTTATTAACTTAATTTTTATTTTTTTAGCTTACTTGTCAAATACCAAACAGCAACAATAACAACAACCTACAAAGAACTATATTTAACCATACGCCACAATTTCAGTCAGTTCAACCGCCGCAACCACCTTCTTAGCCGCCACCGCTGCAATTATGCGCTTCATTCGAGCATAGCATTTCCTAGTACTTACGCACAACCACACTGTGCCGATTTATAAGTATGTATGTATACGTATATATAAGTGTCCGTCTTCGGCACTAAGCAGCTATGGTTTAGCTTGAGAGGCCTAGCTTTCGTATGTAATTACTCAGAAACAATTTTATGGCTTTTGAGTTGGCCCAAAGGCAAGCAATTTTATTTGGGAATTCCCTTGGCTTGTGTCGTTCTTAGCAGTGCTACATAGGTACATTTGTATGTAAGTAAGTATGCGTTTGTGTGCGACTATTTCTCACACAAAATTTCGGCTTCACCTAATTCCTGCGTATCAAAACCCAAGTCAAAGTCAAAGTTAATAAATGTGGCTACAGGAAATTATACCGTTACGCTTTAGTGCGCTTGTAAAGATTTCAATTTGTGACCACAATTGGTTGTCTTCCGTCGCCAGCACTGCTTTTGCTTGATTTGCTGTTTGGTTGCTTGCCGGGCCGGTCATTTCGCTGGGGGAATGGTGTTGTACATGGCGTATACGTGACGGCAATTATGCTGATACGTGGGCGCCAACTGTCGGGGAATTTGATATATTCGATGGGTAATAAGAACATATTTGGGATTTGTGTACAACGCGTAATTGGCTAGCTGTGTAGTGTCGGTGTTTATGCAGGTATTGCTACAACAAAAACACACACCTTCACGGCGACTTATTATTATTTTATTTAGCCATCTAAAGCCTCGTCTCGTGAGTTTCCACGAGTTGGCCGGTGTTGCTGGCATAATTGCATGTTGATTAAATATTACAACCGTGGGCCGTATACATGAACCAATAAGATAGTGGAAGAGTAAGCCTGCAAGCCATAATATAAGATAGTCCGTTTGATAAATATACAGTTGCGTTAAAATTGAATTCATGGATTCACCGAGGAGCCAACATATTTTACTAATTTGCGATATATTCTATAAAAAAACTTTTCAAAACATTAAACATTGAAAGGAAGTTTAAATAAAAAAACGTTAGCTGAATTGAAGCTATAATACCCTTTGCAGGTTCAATTTTTTCCTACAAGAACTTGATTCCAATCGTTCAGTTCTGAATCATTTTTTCAAAAATTGTATCGTTATTTTGGAATATGGTATAAGAAAGGCCAAATGACATGAAGATATTTTTTTCAAAAAAACAGTTTTCGATACAGGGAGAATGATGGTTCAGTTTAAATGGATATAGTAGACCGATCTGAACGATTTATCCCAAAATGGTGATATCTTCCTTGCTATTCGGAAAAGTATAGAGTTTATTGGGATATAAAGAGGCCAATGTTATTGAAATTTTATCATTTTTGGCATATATTATTTTGACATATCATACGATGCCCATTGTAGCATATATAAACAGAGTCAAATGAAATGAGAAAAACAATGCGAAAGACGTGAAAAGGGGTCACCGCAACGTCGACTATATTTGGTATAAAGCCACAAAAGGACAGCGAAAGCATATACCGTTGTTTTCGTCAAGTTATCTCTATATGCGGATCGATATATTCCACAAAAAGTCAATCTTACTCAGTATATGAGACTCACAGTCTTCATCAATTTTTTGCAACGTTCATCCAAGTTTTTACTTTCACGGAGATATAGATCTGTCAGACAATTAGTTCCGTTGTCGTAATTATTTTAAGATCTGTCTTACCTTTTTTTAAGGGTTGCAGTGGTGAACAAAAATATAATATTATGTGTGACTTAATGAGGGCGCATACAGGCTATATCTGTACTAGTTAGGTATGTATTAAAACGTTCTGAAAATTTACCATAAAGATGGCTATCACGACGGAGGATTTTTTCGAGTGCTATGATGACTGGAAAATTCGTTGGCATAAGTGTATTGCAGGCTTACTTTGAAGAAGATAAAATGGACAAAATTCACCTTTCAATTTGATCACAGTAGTATCTAGAGTACCGAATCAACATAGATTCGAGTATCGATAGAAAATCAACTAAATTTATATACCACTTAGATGTCTTGGTGTTAACAGCTATTTTACATCACTAGATATTCGAAAATCGAGAAGTTTTCATCCTGCTTTTGACATACATATGTTACAGTCATAAGAGGTTAAAAGCGATTTAAACTGTTTAACAACTTCTTGCTAGCTATTCTAGTCTAATGTCCGATGTGGAAAAAAATTCTACGCTTCGAGCAAAAGATGTTGTGAACATTTACATATATACACATACAAGTATTTTGTGATAACAGTATCATTAATAATATCTGCGGCTGCAACGGTGGATGGCCTCTAACATCAGTTGTTGCTTTCCAATTGCTCCTTTTATGTTTTAATTTCCACGACGATTTCTAATTTGCATCATTTATCACTCATCATTTAATCGCCAGTTTTCCGACACACAACTATTTGGCCATTTTTATGAGCACAAAATTCCGTTCAAATTGTGCATAAAACGATTTTAATTTGATATTCTTGATTGGTTTTGTGTTTCATTTACGGCGTTGGCGTATGGCTACGAAATGCTTTAACGCTTGTACGAGTACCGCTTTTGGCAGCATTGCAATGCGTGAAATTTTACGACACTTTTTATGAGCACTCGTCTATTGCAATCATCAATTTGCATTTTTACGGCGCTAAAATTTATTTATATTCCAATTCTGAAATTAAATTCTTAAATTGTAAACAATCGCGCGTTTGTTTGCGAATCAATTTTCAATTCACTTATTCGAATATTAATTAGAAGCGATAAATGCGTCGAAAATAATTTGCAGTAAATATTTGAGGAAATTTAATTTTTTATATTTATTATCAGGCAATAGTGAAGCAATCATAATTTTCATAACACACATTTCATTAAAGCTGCTTAGTGGACGCCTAAATAGGTGTCTGTTTGGATTCCGCGGCACACTTTTCACCTTTTTCATTTTCATCGAAAAAGTATGCACTAAATATTAAGAGCATGCTTCGCAGAACAATAAAACGCGCATATTTTTGTATATACATATATATACTTTTCATAGCTCACCTATTTATTCTTTTTTAATACAAATGTAATTGTTATCAGTCACATATTTTTGCGCTAATCACATTGAACTACAAGTTATATGATTTTTTTGTTTAATAATCCACAAGCGCTTACTGTCTCAATGCAGTCTGTCAGTAATGTAAATAAAGCCGATGGATTAATATTTTTTTGTTTTTTCTATTATTTTGTCTGTTTAATTTGCCGGCTTAAAACAAAGCAAGTTCCCGCCAACTGAGCGCTACGCGAACCGAGCACGTTTGAATGCCAGCATTAACTGAAACTTGCATTATAACTGTATTAGGCGAGTTACCGCATATGTCCACATAGCACTGTAGTGCACATTTAAATTGTCTGTTAACATTACAGTGTAGTTGTAGCATGGCTGTTACCAAAAATGTTCGGCATATGCAGATAATGTTAATAAACTTTAACTGTTTAGCATGCTCCAGCTCATGATAATAAATAAATATATCGTAATCTTTAAAGTGCCAGCAGCTGGTTAGTTAATAATATATAAAATATGATTCATAAAATTCATCAAAAAGCTTAACATTACGATTCTTCGCTTTTATGCTTCAACCACAGCAGCTGTTAAAGTTTATATAAACATGATTGAACATGATAAACAAAATGAATGGAAATAAAATTTAAGTTAACACAGGCAAACAGCAATTAAGAATAAATAAAAAAACACAATTTTCAAATACACTTAGTTAATGTACCGATTTCTCATTGTTAATACTAAATAATAATAAAACAATAAAACTCAGCGAATATGTTAACATATTTTATGCATTACAGTCTGTTATGATTTTACTAACATGTGCACGTCATCGAAATAAACATCGCAACGCTCTCAAATATTTATCTTAAGCGAGATTGCTTTCGAACAACAGCTGAGAGGTAGATAACTGTTTAAAGCAGAACAGTTGCTAACAGAGACTCGCAGCAGTCATATGTAGTTATTTAACATACTTTCAGGCGCACAACAGTACAATCCACAATTTTTCGGAGTGAACTCTCTGAATGCTGCGCGAATGAGAAATGAATCAGAGAACATAAACATAACATTGTTTTACGAGAGAACATAAACATAACATTGTTTAATGTTCTTTGAATGAATGCTATGAAACGCGTGATAGCAACAGGTGCAGCGAGCAATTGGCTTAATGAGCGCGTGCAGAACTATGTTGTTGCAGCAGAAATAAATTGAATATTTATGCACATACACATATGGTACTTACTGTTATAAAATTCAAACACTTGATTATGTATGTGTGTGCCGAAAAGTAAGCTTGTGAGTGGCATGTCATTTTCTTGCACTGACTTCCGCACGAATATATGATTATTATGTATGTGTTGGTGTGTGTGTTTGTGAGCGCTCATATTCTTTTGTTAATCCATAGTCTGTTGCTGACAATTCCAAAACACTTATTAACTCTGACAATTTTATTGCTACATTTGCAAAACCCCAACACCAGAAGCATGCAATTTCCAGCTTTGAGAACTTAAAACGCTTTAAGTGGAATTTCGCATTTGAAAGCTCTTGTGAAATAATCACACTTGCATTGTTATATAACTAACTTTTTGTGTCTTCATTTTTATTTCGAATTCATAAGTGAAGTAAACAAGGCGGGCTTTATGTCTTTACTTCCGTGCATGTGTGTGTGTGTGTGTGTAGTTTAAAGCACAGAGGAAGCAGTGTAAATAAGCTTTCATGGGTTCACAAATATATTGAAGGACTAGCTAAGCGCACAATGCGGAACACTCCTTGGGATTTCAAAGGAAAATAGAAACTATTAGCGCGTGCAGTGAGCCACAATGGACAGCCGTTCGATTACAGGACATTTAAAATCGTGTTTACATGAAGAAAAGAAGGTAAAGGAACACACACACACATGCGCACACAATAGAGTTGGTACTTCAAACTTTGGGGCAGAACAAATACTGACCTTTGTCCGTCCGGCTATTCAAATTCCAGCTCAATTTAACTGTAAATATTTGAGGATGACCCGACCCACATCACCCGATGAAATGGAGAGAAAACAGGGGTCATCGGGTCACATATTCACTGTGATTATTTTAATTTTTCTGCTGGCGTTCGGCGTTGCCTGGATGGGTGAGGGTGCGCGCGTTCTTTACCGTTGTTTGCATAACAAATTATTTGGCTTAACTTCTGCTGTCGCTGCTGGCGGGCGCCCTTTACTGCTGCTCGATCCACTTAAAGGGGGTAGAAACATATTCAAGCTGCGGCAGCTGTCTCACTAAATGCGCTTGCACTAAGTCAATAAAGTAGCAGAAATATCTTGCGCAACAACAACAATTCTAGGCGGCAAACAAACTTGCATTTGATTGAGAGTTTAAGTGCTGCTGCTGTTGCTTTTTACCATTTCTGCCGAACGCTAGCGCATGCCGCTCGTAAATCGTTGTTGTTGTTGTAGGTAAGGATATATGTGCGCAAATGTTGTTTTATGCTCATTCAGTGTTATTGACAGAAGGGTAATGCACGCGCATTACTCACACCTTGTTGCCGCCACGCCGCCCCCCTTATGTCCCGCAGCAGGTACTTAAGTGCTCTCATCACCGCTGGCAATTGTTAGGTGTCACCGGCAAAGTCACTTGTTTATCTAGGCGAAGTGTTAGCATCATTACACATGCAGAATGGTTGCTCAACGGCTGCATGCTCCATACACAGACACAAGCACGCACTCAGACACCCACACACATGCGCACAAGTGGATATAAATATGCATGTGTATATTCCGAGTATTTCTTTTGATTGCTATTTACACAAGCTCTGCCACTAGTCACCACCCACTTGCGTCTACTTTAGAGCGGTGGAAGAGTGCGAGCAATGAAGAGCAGCATTACTGTTATTACAGTTGCACAACGGTAACGGCACAGGGCGTGGACATAAAGGTGCAGCCAGCATTAACTGCGGAGGGGCGAGAAAGTATGGCAAATAGAGCACGTCTGGATGAATGTTAATGCTTAAAACTGTGTTGGCATTTGATCCAATTTAGTTGGCGTTTTTCGCTCATTGACACTTTTTAGAAACATTTAATTTTCCCAACACTTAACTTTTTACTGAGGAAGGAGATGGAGTCATGGAGAAGAAAGTTCTCTGATCGCTTTCACTTGGGAGTGACCAGAAATTATTCTTTTACGTATGGCTCAAGTAGCTCACGACTTCCGGTCCTAGACCAAGTATCCTCTGGGTAGCCAAAGAACATTCGTTTGAAGGCGAGCTAAAGTGAGAAGGCGAAACATCCCCTCCACAAGGTTGTGTGATGGGATTGGGACCCGCCACGTAAAAAACGTCACCAATGAAAAAGAACAAAAAGCCTCGGAAGAGATACCCGCCTTTTGATAACGACCATGGCACAGGAATTAAGGATAACGGTTTAAAGGCGCTGCCCAACTGGTTGATGTCCTCGTGAAAATAAAAGCTGACATGACCGTCATCCAAGAAATTCGATGAACGGAACAAGGAATGAGGCGAGTTCTTCAACATATCGCTGATTTGCACCCACGCCCCAAATGAAATGAAGAACGATGTGACCAAAGTTGCCTTCTATGAGCGCTTGGAGCACACCTATGAGAGCTGCCCCGCCACGATATTAAAATCGTGCTTGGCGACTTTAACGCCGCAGTCTTCGGATCGAAATACTACCAACCAAATCGATCATGTTGTGATAGACGGACGACACGTCTCCAGTGTTCTAGACGCTCCGAGGTCCTAACATCGATTCGGATTGCCGGCACGGTGGCGAAGAACCGAAAGAAGGTTTCTTTTGAATAAAAGTCTCAATTTCGGTGTTAAATTATTTTTAAATAAATCGATTAAAGTTTTGACTATTAAAATTACAAAAAAAAACTCCTTACAATTATACTACTTTTTATTTATTTTTAAACTTTTTCCTGTATTTTCTTTTCTCAGATTTTTAATCAAAAATTTAATCTTGCACAATACAACAACAACTCTTCAGGCTAATGTCATTAGCATCTGATAAAGGTTAGCAAGACAATTATGCGCAAACAATTCCAAAAAATGCAAAATTAACGAAATTCCATTCACGACCCAACACGTATAAATTATACAGGAAAATACAACAAAAAACAGGTGCAATAATGTCACAGCCAGAAAGCACAGATTGCAAACAGACATATCATACATATTATTAATACAAACAATTTGCATATGAAATTCAACGTTTTTTCATTTCTATTGTTGTTGTATTTTTTTTTTTTTTGACAACCCCACGCATCAAAGAAAAATAATGTAAATTAAATTAAATTAAAGTCAAGTGTCTGTTGCACTTTCATATTAGCATAGTATACACCTTCATATGAATGTATGTATGTATATACATAATGTAAGTGTGTGTAGTATTATGTATTGAACATAAAGTCGAGTGAAAGGCAGACACTTGCGCATGCAAATGTGTACTTGCCCCACAGAAATAATTAAAATGTCAGCATTTAAAAACGCTCGCGGGATTTTAAATGGAAATGAACCCAAACAACCTGAAGGATCTGCAGGATATGCATTCGGACAGCCAAAAATGTTTATGTAAATTAATGTTCAGTCAGCAGACAAAGCAGAGATTGACTGAACACTCACTTGGCGCTGCATATTACTGATGAAAATGAACAGTTAGTGCCAACAACGTAACAAAACTTCAAACAGTCAACTAAATTTAATAATAAAGAGGTATGGAAGCATATGTATGTATATCCTAGCATACCTAAATGGAATTGGCACTCTGCCCTTACTTTGTAGCAGTGTCATTCACTATTGGGCGGATAAAGCAATCGCAGAGTTTCGCAGCCTTTAATATCGCATATAAAAAATCTTTTACATATCCTTATGTGTGTTTGTTAGTGTAACACAGCTAGCTGAATCCATTTACCTGCCTGCTCGCCTATCAAACAGTATGATCTACGGTGCGTATGACTAATATTTCAATCGAATTGAAATCGAATTGAACGCAAATTGCACATAAAAGCACACACTTATTCGCCCTCAAAGTGGTTATCCAAGTATAGTAAAGTATCCACGCTTTGTATATGCTTTTAAAAGTAAGTAGCTTGAGAAAATATGGGAAACCTATTAAATATGCTTTCTCTCGTCATTCGTATGACAACCACTCAATGCAATTTTCCATATAAAATACAAAAAAATAATTTTGAATTTGAGAAATAAAGTGCGTTAATTCTATCTGTCGGCACCAGACGGTGTCTGTATGAAACATCAGCTACTTTCCGAGTGTAAATCCAGACAAATTGTTGTTTGCGAGAGTTTGCAGGCACAGCCGAGCTAGTTAGGTAATCGCTGACCTATAGTTTTGGCAACTGGTTTTAGAGTGACTGTCCTACTATATTGCATTTATCTTTGCTCTGTTAAGCCCTACTTTGATTTACTTCACTCTGCTTCATTTTCGTCTGCTTTATTCCGCTGAAACTTAGTTTACTTTTGCATGCAGAGGCGTACTTAGAGAAGACTGCATTGTATTGATGATTGTTGAAAAAGGGATCCGTCCATTCTTTTCACCAACTTCTTAATAGTTTAATGGTGTATTCACCTACTACATCGTTAGCACGTCAGTTACTAAGTCGAATTGCTGATTTTCTGATCTGATAGGCACAGAACTTTAGTTGCTGGTAAAAACTGCAGTTCAGCCATGCCAAGTATAGCGAGTTAGCCACAGTTGAGTTATTACTTTCCCTGTAATATTTGTACTAGAATTCAAATTTTCATTTATTTAGTGGCATGATCTTTGTTTCATACGACTTATCTCCTTTTTCAATATTCACTTTTCCTCTTTGCTGCATACGACTTACCTCCTTATTCACTTCTCCTCTTCTCTTATTACTCATTTAATCTAATTAAAATGACTCAATGTTTCCCTTTCTTATTCTTTGTATAAGCACATATATATAAAAATGTAAATATGTATAGAGCACTTACTATACTTTGTATGCACTCGTAAGCAAGTTAACGGCACGCATCACTGCTCTCCACAGCCCTTATTTATTATTTGTTTATGTTTATCTGTAATTTTGCTGCTTGACGACACATTGAGAAAACATTCCAGCAAATTTGTTGCCAGAAGGTGATTGAACGCGAGGAAATCGCAAGAAAGGGCAACAATGGTGGAACAAAAATCACATAAAAGTTAAACCAAATAAAAAATATGCCACAGGAAGTGAGTTAAAACAACAAAGTGAAGGCAGAGCGAAAATAATAAAAGAATACTACATACATATGTGAGCGTCATGTGAGGATGCTTGCAAGAGCGGAATGCGTGAAAAAATAGCAGCGCCGCTAGTCTCTATTGGCAAACCGCAAGCAAACAAATAAGAATGGACGAAACAATAACACACTCGCAGATTGGCGAAAACAATGTTCAGTTGGAACAACAGAAGAGTAAAGGAGGAAGGGGTAAAAGAAATGTAAATCCAGCATAGAGAGATTTTTTACCGTTCTTGAACTCGTTACAGACTAGTTACGAAAGGGTTGTGATAGAAGTTTACAAATCAACCATTATTCGGCTGAAAGATAAAGAGAGGCCAAGAAAATGATATTCTTCTTCCCTTTTCTACTTGTGAGTCATCATAAAGTCGAGATCGGGTCATACGTAAATGCCGTCTATTGTCTATTACAAATACATATTGGCTTCAGGATCCATTCATGCCTACAATATGTATTCAGCAGCGGCCATTTGTGCAGGTGGCCATTTTTCTCCCATGTTTTCTTTCTATTTGCCATGTCGGAAGAAACTTGAAAAGCGCATATACAGAAAAAGTTTTTCAATTTATCAAGTTCAAGAAATGCAAAATGCATGCAACAGCATGAAACCCTGAACTTCCTTATGTGGTTTGCATGTGTCTTTTATTATGCGCTGGTCCACATGAGCAGCAAGATTTTCGACACGCACACACACACATCTTATGCTTATCTGCTTTCACGCGTCAACTAAACTCAATTAAAATTTGTGAGTTCGCCTGAAAGTATGCAAGAGAAAGTGCACAAGAGAAATTGCATTCCAGATGTGCATGGAAACAGGAAAATTTCAGCGGAAGCCCCTTTGTTTATAACTAATATTGTGCATTTTCCATACAAGTATTGTTCACGATGCACCCACACACACATACATCAAGAAAGCGAACGTTTTCTGGAGAAAATTCCATTAAATGAATTAATTTAAATTCCCCAAGGCTACGGCTTCCCTTTCACGTCATTTATTTTGCATCAACTAAGTACACAAATACAAGCACAAGAACATTGAATTATGCATATGTGTTTGTGTGTGTTTAATTCATTTTCATATCAGCTTTATTTCCGATTTCGGTTCACGCCAATTAAGAGTGCCAGTCATTAGCGTCTCAGCGTCTAGTATCATCAAATACATTTTTCTTTTGCTTACTTCGGCGCACCGCTTCCCTCTCCCAGTTCAAGTTTAACGAAGTGACGATAATTTCATTTTCTTGGCTCATTAGCGTTTTCCCCGGCTCTTTAGCTCGCTTGATTTCCCCCATATCCTGTCAATACCTCACATCCTTTGTACACACTTCAATTAAACAGGAGTCAAACGCGCTGAGATTCGAATGTTTGATATGCTGACAGGTCCTCGAAGTATTATGTATGTTGTGTGTGTGTATGAATACTCATCCGTTATTGTGTTATAACGACTTTTATCGCTCGCGAGCTCAAACATTAAGGTAAATCTGCTTATTATGCAAAGCTCGTGTGTTGTTAACAAAGTCTTCTAAAAATTCCATGATTTTGCATTGCCATTTGAAGTGATAATGATTTTCCTTTGGCAATACATGTGCACAACCATATAAATACGGTATTTGAAATGAGAAGATATGAAAAAATTTAAATTAATACAAAAAAGTAGCTTACGTACTATATATCACTGCGATGAAAACCCGACATCAGCTTGTAGTAGGGCCCAAGCTATTGTTTTTCCTTCTCGCTTTTTTCATACCCATTCCGACTTCGAGTTAGGAGTATGTCCTTTACATAAACTTCATAAGTGTTTTATTTTGGAGAAGATCTTATACACGGTTGGCATTTAAGACACCCTACTAATGGCTTACTTATTTTATCTCTTTAGTAATTTGTTTACATTAAGATTTCTTCAAGACTTTTTAGACTTTTTGCTCAAAGTCAGCTGAACTTTGGAGCAATTTAAGTCTACTGGAATCACCGAAAGCTTCCTTAGAACTCCAACTATTATGAGACGAGCTTTTCAAATATCTCTTGCCTGTATAATTAATCACACGCTAAGTCGCCAAATAACGTTTTTCTACAATTAACGAAGTTTTTGATTTTCAATAATATTTCCACTTGTTCAAGAAAATAACTTCGTTCCTGACTTTTTTGCTTCTCAGAAAGAATATTCCTTCAGTCTTATAGATTTATAACTGATCTTAGACTCATTACAACATGAGGCTTGCTCAGAAACATGAATACTTTCCATAGTTACTTAAACACAGTATTATAAAATGCCTTGTGTAAATCTAATTCTTTTTTCTAAGTCACGTTTCTAATACTGTTCATGTTCTGCAACTAATAAATTTTTCCAAAAAAAAAATAACGAGTCGACGAAGACGCAACATACATATATGTAATCCATGTCATCATTTAGGAAAATATTTAAATAATCGCTTATAAAAACGTTGAGAAGTAGTTACAGATCTTATATCCGAATGTAAAACAAAAATAACAATAAGAGTAAGCAGAAAAATAGCACGAACCCTCGAAAATCCATTCGATTTGCTAGTAAGATAGACACGTGCTCCGCCACTTTATTACTGCAAATGAGTGTTCTTATTTTTAAATACAACAATTTCATAAAACTCTAATAGCAAATACCTGCAATGCAATGTTAAGTTATTTTATATTACAAAATCTGGCACGTTTTTCAGGCACTCGGGGGGAATACACTTTCAATTTTCACGGTACATTACAAGCGGCTCCGTTTTATCCGTGGCAATGTCTCAATAATTGCCCAACATCCAACGCCGGCAACAGCAATTCAGCTAATTTAAGAAGGAAAGCAAGCAAGCTCTGCGGTGTAGCACACGACATCCCTCTCGGCCCTAGTGAAGGTGGATATGGACTGTTGGAGGAAGAAGATGTGATGCCGATGACACCAATGATGCAAAAATGATGAGCAGCAGCTTGAAGTGAACGCGTAAAGAGTAACTGGAGAGTGGGAGATGAAAGATATTAAAGTTAAAGGGAAGTATGAATGAATACAAGGTGTTTGGCATCAAGAAAGATTACATCATTTAAAATTAAATTTGCAACACAGGTTTTTGGCAAGCCATTATTGTCTAAAGTGCGGGATCACAAAGCGCAGCAATCGTATTGTGAGACCTCATGTCTCTTATACCACCGCCTTAGAGACGGTGTCTCCGATGTAAAATAAGTGGATCATCGTATCACCCACTTCAGAAAGGTCGCAGTATATTTCTCAATTAAAATGCCCAAATAACATAACGTCTCTATGCATTCTTTGATCTTTGATCTCTACACAAATTTAATCTAGACGGAAAAAAGCATAGCTAGCGTCATACGGAATGTTTCTCGATAAAAACGGAAGACAATTAGAAAATTATAGAATCCTCCAAATGCTGAACTTAACTAAAAAGTTCTGCTATTTAAGGTGAAGGTAACTGAGCCCTCATTTAAGTATCAGAGTTGCGTCAAAGGATCGAAAACCTTATTGAATAACTACTCTTATGGCGGTCATCTAGCCTAAAGGTCCGAATTTCGAACATTTTAGGATAATTGTTTCTTCTTTTAGCAAATTGGCACCAGACACCAACTGCAGCCAGATCCGTTTCCACCTGATCTCTCCAACGAAATGGAGGTCTTCCTCTTCGCCTGCTTCCCCCGGCGGGTACTGCGTCGAATACTTTCAGAGCTGGAGTGTTTTCGCCCATACGTACCACATGACTTAGCCAGCGTGGCCATTGTCTTTTAATTTCCTGAACTATGTCAATATCGTCGTATATCTCATACAGCCCATCGTTCCATCGAATGCGATATTCGCCGCGGCCAACGCGCAAAGAACCATAAATCATTCGCAGAACCTTTCTCTCGAAAACTCGTAAAGTCGACTCATCAGATGTTGTCTTCGCCCAAGCCTCTGCACCATATAGCACGCACGGGTATAATGAGTGACTTATAGAGTTTGATTTTGTTCGTCGAGAGAAGACTTTACTTCTCAATTGCCTACTCAGTCCAAAGCAGCACTTGTTGGATTTCGAAGCTGACATTGTTGTTGGTGTTAATACACGTTCCAAGATAGACGAAATTAGCTATGACTTCGAAGTTAGTCCGACGACTGTTTGTTTGATGACAGGAGATATTTCGTCTTGCCCATTCTGGAGAAAGCAGAACTAACTGCGCGGCTGTTAAGGCCAATATCATCGGCGTACGCCAGCAGCTGTACACTCTTACGGAAGATTATACCTGCTCGATTAATCTCTGTAGCTCGAATTATTTTCTCATCATATTGAAGAAGTCGCACGAAAGGGAGTCGCCTCGTCTGAAACCCCGTTTGGTATGAAACGGCTCGGAGAGGGTCTTCCCAAACCTGACGGAGCTTTTGGTATTGCTCAACGTCAGTTTACACTGCCATATTAGTTTTGCGGGGATATCAAATTCAAACATCGGGGCATTAAGGCAGCTCCTTTTGGTGTTGTCAAAAGCAACTTTGAAATCGACGGAGAGGTGGTGAAGAAGATGCTCAAAATATGGGTTTTTATAAAGTAAAATAGTAGAAACTTTATCTTCATAACAAAATTATAAAACTTTCATATAAAAGTAGCAAAATTTAATCTCTCGCACAGTGCAAGAAGTAAAATTTCAAAAATTCTTGAAGTATTCTCTCATCATCAATACAAGTAATCCAATTCAGCAAATATTGTTTTGTTTCATTTCTAATTATGCAAAATCATCCGGGTATTTCAAGCGTCAACACCACCGATTGGCTGACATTGCGAGTAGGCGATTGAAAAGCAATTAAAATGTGAACAGCGCTTCGCCCACCGCGTCAACGGCAATGAGAAGGCCAACGGCGGCTAACATTTCGATAACAACCAATTGCGGAATGCTGCCTGAATATATAGGGCAATGCACCAGGCAACGGGCACGGGTCATTTAACATTTCAGTTCAGGCTTTGATGGTCAGCATCATGGCAAGTTGAATGAAACAACAACATTACCATAACAAATAATCTAAACGCAGTGACGCTTGTGTTCCGCAGCGAGTATTTGAGTATGTATGTACATATGTATGTATGCAAATAAAGCTTCAGTTGAGGAACGTTGCGTGTCGAATATGTCGCATGCATACATATATCGGCCAGCATTAAAATTTGATTCAAAATGTATTTTGTGGCTTTAACAATGATAATAAAGCATCTGCACCGAACTGCGCTTCAAGGTCGCTTTGTCAACAATAACATTTGGCCAAACATTTATAATTGTATGGAACAATTAGAATAGAATATTATTTGTAATAAATTATAACAATTAACTCTGTACTTTCCATTGTAGCATATTGTATAAGCTTTAGGGTGGCCCATAAAATACCATGAATAACACAAAATATTTCGAAATCACAATATAATGCTTTCTAGTCCAAAATTTCATAAATTTGCGAATTTTCCAAGTATTTTTTTTTAATTCCAAATCACCAAGCTTTTCAAATTTTATCGTTTAAGTGGGTTTAACTTGACATCAGTTGAACAAGCGCTCTGATTTTTAATATATTTCTTACTGGAAAGCTATTTTACTATATATTTTAGTATTCTACCAAGCAATATTTAATTTGTAAAGTTTTCAACATCAACGCCTTTCTCATAAAACACTAAAAATTAAAAAAATGTCCATTTTTCAAATTAAGGCGCAACCTAATGTTTCACATATTAATCAAATCAAAATATATATCTGTGTGCAACTCAAGGGAATTTCCATTTTCGATTACTCATTGGGATCTGCGAAAATTTTTGTTATATAAAGCAGTCGACAAAAATCAAACTTTAGTTTTTACCTCAACAAAAGTGGAAAGCGTTCTGCGAGTGGGACATCCAAACTTGATTTTTAACAAATAAGAGTGCTTTAAAAATTACAAGCATGGCATTCGCTTACATTTTAACTTTGATCACAGCTTGTTTATTTGTAAGTTAAATTAAAATTATTTATTTTTTAATTAATTAGGAATGTTGCCTGACAACAGGCTGTAGTGAAATGTCGGTGGGTGAATCCGTTTCCCTTTGAAGAAGAGAAAGAAAGAAAGTTCGAACTGAAATTGTGAAAATAATTATCAAATATTTACTGAAAAAATATTCACATTGGAGACAATCAGCAAATTTTATAGATATAACCATATAGACTATTGAGACTAATCATTATATACTCCAATAACATAATTTGCAAAAAATATTCTTAAAACTACTTAAAATCTATCTGGAAGGTCCAAAACGTGAGCTCTTTTTAAGCGTCTAACATTCATACTGTTGTCCAGTAGATTTATTGCCACTAATGATTTTCATGATTAGAAAGTCTATCAAGGGATCTTCGGCAAACTTTGCCGATTTCGTCTTTAGCAAAAGGTACATTTAGGACTTTGTGGATTTCGAAGTTGCCTACATACCAAGGAGTACTTACAGTGCTTCTTGAAGTCCTAGGTTGATATCTTTGCAGGATTTCTATGTTGGATATACTCGCCGTACACCATTACTTCATTGCATACGTCCATACTCATTTAAGGATTGACTTGTAGAGTCGAGTCATCAGCATAAGTTGCTACTTCTAGATCGTTGATGATCGGCAGGTCAGCTGTAAATATTGTATATAACATGGGACCCAAGACGCTCCCTTCTCCACATCCATCGAACACAACTCAGAAAGTGCACCTCTATTTTCGACTGTTTTACGGTCACTTAAAAATGGCTTCATAAGTAGATAGTAAGGCGCTGGGAGCCATTTTCTAATTTTATCAAGTAACCCTGGATGCCATACTTTATCGAATGCTTGTTTAACATCTAAAAAGGCCCCTGCACAGTATTGCTTGCGTTCAAAAGCATTCATGATAATTTTAACAATTCGATGATGAATTCGTGTTCCATGTCCCCTTCTGAACCCAATGTGCTGTTCGGCCAAATTCGGTTCTCTAAAGCAGGTAACATTCTCTTCTCATTCGTTACTTCTTTAATAGAAATTTTTCGAATAGGCAGACTCATCTGGCAAGAGGATTCTAGAAACTTTTGTTCCTCAGCAAAATTTTCATTATCAGGAATATCCTTCGGTCGAAAAACTGAATGCAAATGGAAAGCTAACGCTGCGGCTATCTCTTGATTATCTCGGCATCTGACCCCTTAACTATTTTCAAGCTCATCTTGGAAGCTTATCTTCAGAAAATATATATTTGCTCGTATATTTCGAATTCGGAGGACATTTTCCCTTCATTGCAGCGAGGCAGGATGTCTACAATGTTTGCAACGTAAACGCTTTGCAAACGAGAACATATTTCGGATGGTCCTTCGATGAGTCTTCATGATTACTAAACAATCCAATCCTTATGTCAGCCTAGAATCTAGCTGAATAAGCACCATGCAATATTTTTCAGTTATATGGACTCGTGTTTTAAAATTTTACGGTTTTTAAATTAAGAGATGATTGTATCGTGATTTCATATGCAGAATATTCAAAAATCATCAATATAAATGAAATAACTAATTTAACTTTCTTTTATCAAATAGATCCTCTCAATCTGAAACTTTCAAAAATTTCCAAATTACATTTGTTTTCCCTTATTTTCAGGCTCACACCCATGCGGCCGCCTTCAATTGTTCGGAACCACCAAATTTGGGCCACTTTGTAAGTAGTTCGGCCGCAGTGACCTGGCTTTAGCAGAAAATCCTTTAAATTCAATTGTTTTTCAGGATGTTCACAGTTGCTGCCGAATGCCAGAAGTTGACTTGGGCGAAACGCCAGCAAAATGCGCCGCCCATATAAAAACGCTCAACGCACAAGCCAGAAATATGATGAACGGCATGGGCGGCAACAATAACAACACCAACCACAATAATATGAATAATCCAGCAGCCGAATTTCCAGCTTACGCACACATTGTGAGTTCCTTCAGACACACACACAAACAAACTCGCCACCCGAGTGACATTCCTCGCGCACAATGGCACTTATCTTCTTTTGAGTCAAGAGCTCATTGAGAGTGAATTTGAATTTGAAATGTTTATCTCGTTGTTGTTGTTGCAGTGCTATCCGGATTGTATTTACCGTGAGACTGGCGCCTTGGTCGAAAACGAATTTAATATGGAGAACGTCAAAAAATTCCTCAACAAAAACGTCAACAAACGCGACAAGGATATTATACCGCAGATTGCGCGCTCCTTCCAGAGTTGCCTGGACTACAGTACGTATCGCACGCACACAAGCAAAAGCCAAAGCAAATAGGCTATAAGCACACATGCACACATGCGCACAGATATTAAGTCAAAAACAAGCGAAACTGAATCAAAGCCGGGCAATCGCTGAAGAGAAGAGCAAAATACTCGATCAGACGGCAAATGTCAGGACAAATTCAGCGGAAGTCGATTTTAATATCTGATTTTTCACTATGACAATATTGGCGATATTTGCACTTATTTGCATAAATGCACATACACACGCATGCGGACTTACATACAGCACACTCCTCCAAGTCGAACAAAGACGAGCGCTTACTGCCCACTCCTCACTTCAAGTAACTTTTCTCATTACACACCTTCCATTCTTACTTTCACCATGCCCTGCTCTTCATCTCGCTCTTCTTTTTCTCGTTGTTTGGTTACCTCACAGTCAAGGGTCACATGGCTGCGGTGGGCATTAAATCGTATGCCAAACTGCCGATGGGCTGCTCACCTTTAGCCAGCATGATGTACAGTTGTGTAAACGCCGAGACCTTCCTGCACTGCCCCGCCAAGATGTGGAAGAACGAGGAGCCCTGTAATGTGGCGAAGAGCTTTGCGGCGCAGTGTAATCCACTGCCGCACGTGCCACTGCCAATTGGATAAAGTATCGCAGACGAGTGGCGGAGCCGCGTGTTGTGCGGGGAGCGGCGAAAGAACTTTATGAAATTACAAATTTAGATTTACAATAACTTTTTATTATGTACGAGTTTTGTCTTTAGGCATTTCTCGGCTTTGTCTTAGCATTCGTGCCTTGCGCTCGGTGCTTAGACACTTGTTCGTTGCAATAAATTTAATTGCTAAATATACTAAAGGTGAAATTATTTTGACATTAAGGGTGACATGGGTTTCACGGCTTCAAAAACCGATTTTTTATTGCCTTATTTAATTTTGTAACATCTATTGAATATTGTTCTAAGTGCTCTAGTTGACCCGAGTAATAGTTTTAGCTTAGATATAGCCTTGAAAAGTTGCGGGCTCGAAGTTAGCTATATCTTCTTCTTCTTTGCTGGCGTAGACACCGTTTACCGGTTATAGCCGGGTTGACAACAGCGCACCAGTCGTTTCTTCTTTTCGTAACGTGGCGCCAATTGGAAATGCCACGCGAAGGCTGGTCCTTCTCCACCTGGTCCTTCTAACGGAGTGGAGGTCTTCCTCTGCTTCCACCGGCGGGTATTGCGTCGAATACTTTCAGAGCTAGAGTATTTTCGTCCATACGTACGACATGACCTAGCCAGCGCAGCCGCTGTCTCTTGATTCGCTGAACTATGTCAATGTCGTCGTATATCTCATACAGCTCATCGTTCCATCGATTGCGATATTCGCCGTGGCCAACGTGCAAAGGACCATAAATTGTTCGCAGAACCACTCTCTCGAAAACTACTAAGGCGAACTGATCAGATATTGTCATCGTTCATGCCTCTGCACCATATAGTAGGACGGTAATAATGAGTGACTTATAGAATTTGGTCTTTGTTCGTTGAGAGAGGGCTTTACTGCTCAATTACCTACTCAGCCCGAAGTAGCACCTGTTGGCAAGTTGATGGTGTTAATGCTGGTTCCCAGATAGAAGAAATTATCTACGATTTCGAAGTTATGACTGTCAACAGGGACGTGGGAGCCAATTCGCGAGTGCGACGACTGTTTGTTTGATGACAAGATGATATTTCGTCTTGCACTCGTTCACTACCAAACGTCAGTTTACACAGTCGTATTACTAATGCGGGGATACCAAATTCAGACATTGTGGCATAAAGATAGCTCCTTCTCGTGCTTTTAAAAGTAGCTTTGAACTCGACGTGTATTTTCTCAGATTTTACGCATGGTGAGTATCTTGTCAGTTGTTGATTTTCCTGGCCTAAAGCAACCCTGATAAGGCCCAATCAGTTTTTTAACGGTGGGCTTTAATCTTTCACACGGTACGCTCGATAAAACCTTACATGGGTTTGCGCAGATTGTAACGGAAAGTATTATTTTATTTGATATTCGTTCTTTTAACTCGTATTAGATCACTTCAGCCCTTTCCGTCATTTGAGATCAATCAGTTTTTTAGTGCCTCAGTTTTTAAGATATCGTTTTGAAGTTTTGCAAACGTCATTTTCTCTTCAACAAGCTGCTCATTTGTCGAACTGCCGATATCGGACCACTATAACATATAGCTGCCATACAAACTGAACGATCGGAATCAAGTTCTTGTATGGAAACCTTTTACATTTGACAAGATATCTTCAGGGAATTTGGTACGGGTTATTGTTCATAGAAATAAGGTAATATCGGAAGAAATTGTTCAGATCGGCTGCCTACAGCATATACGAGTAGCTGACATACAAACCAAACGATCGGAATCAATGGCTTGTATGGAAAACTTTTGCATTTAACGTTTTATCTTCAGGAAATTTGACATGGATTACTGCTTAAGGTAATAATATAATCTCCGAAAAAGTTGATCAGATCGGATTACTATAGCATATAGCTTCCATACAAACTGAACGATCGGAGTCAAATGCTTGCATTGGAGATTTTTCAGTTAACAAGATATATTCTGCTAATTCGTCGTGGTTTATTCTCTAAGACAACGCAGTGGTTGAAAAAATTTTGCAGTTCAGATATGTAACAAAACCTGCCATACAAACTGAAAAATTAAAATTAAGTTCTTATGTGAACGGAAACCACTGGCCTTGATACGTCTTTAGATTTACTTAAACACATAGTTACTAAAAGAAATGCATCTATGAAGGGTATATTAGCTTCGGTGCAGCCGAAGTTAATGTTTTATTGTGAAATAGTCCCTCTTGTAAATCGAAATGCTGGTATTTGAATCTCTTCAAACAAATTTTGTACTTTCTCATCTTCAAAGCGACCACAAGCCTTTCCTTCATAATAAAACCAATCTCACGGAGAAACAGATAAAACAACAGGTCTTCTGAATGTAGAGAGCACGAGAAATTTAATTTTTCCCGCGATCCGTTGGGACTATATTTGAGATTTATCAGTAATATTTGAATATATCCACAATATACAGGTGAATGTTACAAGCTGAAAGGGTTAAACAAAATCTGACAAAAGTTCAAAAAAGTTATTGTTTTCTTAGTTACTAGCTAAGATGTCCCATAGAATTTAAATCGAAAATTTTTTATCCGAACTACATAGGTATATCAAATCAAGGCACATTTTGTTAGCAGATCTTAGTAGCTTTAAACCGCCCATAACATAATATAATTATAAACATGTTAAACCGTTTAAACTTTTTGGAGCTCGAATGGGTATGATCTATCATTAAATTGTATGATTGGTAATTTCGTTATGAGCACGACGATACTATCATTACCGCTTTCAATTTAATGGGGCGTAGCTAATCACGCCTAAATGGACACTGTTGCAGATAAATATGTTTCTGGATTGTAATGGAAAATATCATGGAAGGCATTTACATATTAGTCGCGATTATATTATAACCTCACGGATTTTTGTGAATTATGGTGACAGGAATTTCAATGAATTTAAAAAATATTGTGATGATTTGGTTAATGATTGCAGCAACCGAAGCCAGATTTGAGGATTTTGTAATTAAAGATCGGGTGTGTAACGGTCCCCGTACACTTTAGCAAATATAGCGATTAATTTAATCTTTAACTTGCTTTAATTGTCTATTACTTTCCGACTTCCAGAACGACTTGGCTCGGTTGGGCTATGCCGATGACATCGCCGATGAGGATTATGCGCTTGATGAAGCTTCGTTTTCTAATATAGAATTTTTGCAGCAATTATCCGAAATCGAACCAGACATTATGGATATGTTAAATGGCGTTTCGTTGGAGGATATGCCACCGGGTTTGCTCCGGAAACTACAACAATTTTACACAATGATGGACTCATCCGTGTGCATGGACGCCGATGATATGTGGCAGACTGGGGAATTTCGGAACTCCTACGATATTAATGCCTTCGATGATACACTACGACTTGAATAAACTTACACACATTTTAAGATGCGAATTAGACTCTTCCAATACATGTTTCATAAAACACTTACGCCCAAATAGCAGTTTGATTTCATCACATCCACCATCCAAAAATGTAACTGAATATTTCCAAAAGTGAGCTAAGCAATAAATTCGTTTAGCCTTTTGCAGGAAGTACCAATATCTGCATATAATAATTGGGTTTGAACATGGTTTTAGCAGTGTCCAGGAGATCAATAGAGAGTTCACTAAGTACTTGGCCCGATACTACTTTCATAAAAGACACAATCTGTGTGAGGACACTCATATTTTAAAGAGAAGCTCCAATTAGGCATGAAGAACTAGTAACTCTCCAGATATCGGAGAATATGCGTCGCATTTCAGCCGTTGATTAATCTTCGAGTGTTTTTCTTCCATTACAAAGTTTCTCATAAAAACATTCATCTTATATGCAAATATTGGACTAAAAACAGAGAGACCTATAAAGTAGTAATTAGCTTCGGTTTCATTGAATAGGAACCTTTTCCTGTCGCTTCAATAAAGCAATTGATAGACAGAAGATAAGAAACAGTGTATAAATTTCAAATCTTAAGCTTTAAGGTCAACATAAAATAACTCGAGCTGTATTGTTTAGTCTTTGCAAGACTTCTTTTTATATACGCGCCGATATTAGCGGCCAATAAAGAGGCGATTACCTCCCATCATCGATTGACAATTGGTTATATATTCCTTGGTTATCTCACATTCATTCGAAGTTATCCATAATTTAGGCGGACAGTTAAGAGGCAGTTCCTGTCCAGCACAAGTCATGTAGCCAATCAGAATCATTCTTCTGGTCACCACACTAGGTTGAGGCGCGGATATTGTAGGTCTTCTCTTTTGAATTTTAGCTATGCGGGCCTTCACAACCGACTGACACTTATCAAAAGTGACCAGGAAAGCATTGGCAAACTCGGGATCGTTGGGGTAAAGCTTTTTGACCATTTTACGAGTGTTGTTCATCTGTAGCTGCTCTCCGTTGAGAATGTCGGCCGCTTTGAACAAGCAATCCACTTTTTCCTACGCAATGAAATCGACATTCAATTATGGGAATATGAGAATATTACGAAATTAAGATGTGCTACCAGATTTGATGTTCGAAAACGATCTGCTATATTGGGACACTCACTATTATAGGCGCTCAAGTTCGGTTTCGGCCTCCTGCAGCACTGATTCAAGTTTTTCTAGAAATTACAATAAATTTCGTACACCAATGTCATTGAAACCAAGCTTTGGACTTACGGCAAACCCTGCTGGAGTTCTACTGCAGTCATTGGCGGCATCGATCCATCCCAACTGCGTAGCCAGCAGCGCTATGGCGATTATGCGGAAGTTCATTTCAGCTCCAGAGTCAGACTAACAGTTCTTTGGGTATATGTCAAGTTATATAATTTGGGAAATAATTTTGTTTTTGGTAGGTGATTCTATTCTACTGGACTGTTTTTCCAGTTCAAATGTTTACTATTAATTAATTTTATTGTCATTAATTCATTTTGATGCCAAATCATTAAAATAAAGTTTTTACTTTTTAGATCAGAAATTTAAAAAACCACAGATAATACGAGTATATGAGTATAGAAATTCGTAAAGTGCTTAATTACTGACCCACTAAGCTTTGAAAAATTCTGATTATGTAGAGAAAATGATTGCGGATGTTCTCAATCCGATAACGAAGCCCAAATTATACGGTTTTATAACTATCAGGCACAGTCCGACAATAATTTCTCGTATTCATAATAATTCACTAAAAACTATTTTTACGCAGTTTGTTTTTATTTTTTTCATTTTTTCATTTTTATTCATTTACTATTCATTAAATCGTCAATAAAATCGCCAAGTGGGGCAGAGATTAAATCCAAAGGGTTTTCTTGGCAATCCGCTGCGTACTCTTCACAAAATCCAAACGAACCGTCTACTTCGGCTTGATAGTAGGGAAGTGGAAGATTTTCATGCGCCGATGTGCTGGGACTGAAAGTTACAGAAAAGCCGATAATTATTATTCAGTAATGGATGCAGCAGTCTTCAGAAAGAAAATGACTTACGAAAACATTATATGAACTAATGTGCCGAGTACTCCGTTCACCTCACCCAGGCCGGAGGAATTCGTTTCGCAAATCAAACGCAGCAAGCAGGGCTCAGCATTGTAGCCGCTTCTGGAAAGGGAACAAATACAGACATACATAAATACACATACAAAACAGATGATGTCTTATCTTATATTAAGGAAACCAAAACAAAACCCGATAATAATATTTACACATGAAGAACTTGAGTCACACGACGCCAAGATTTAGGCGACCAGCGCTGATTAGAACCTTCTGGTTCGCTTGCTTGCATCAAATCGACACACCACTGTCCGGACGCGCAAGAGCGCCATCAAAGGCATCAGCCGCCTGCGCGTGTGCGACTAATTAATTTTTCCTTTCCTAGACTGCTACTTTGCTACGCAATTGCGTCGATGAAAGTAGTTTCACACTCATTTCATAATTGATTATTAAAAAATCAATAAAAGTGATTGAGAATCAAGAGAGAACATTGACACAAATATGTACACACACATGCACTATTGCACCATATTCTTTGGCGCAAATTATTTCATGTTTCAGAAGTGTGAAACGTGAAAATATCAAGACTCGAATGCTCGAATAATTGGACGGACAATTATTAAATTTGATCAGCATTACTCTAATTGGCTTTCAAATTCCATGAAATACAAACCTTTTGAATTTATCCATGAGTATGTGGTAGAAGTGGGTGCGCGTTAGCAATGAATTTGGCACACCTTCCGTCCGCCGCCGTGTTCTCGCAGTCGATTCTTTAGCGTAACTTGTTGAATTCACTGTAGGCGCTGCTGTTGTGGTTGTTGTTGTTGTATCTGCAGTAACATTCTGAATCGTACAGTTAGTACAACCTTCCGTCTGATTCAAATGTTGAAAGTTCCTAGCTTGAGTCAAGAGATCATCGTCTTCGATACCATTCTGAAAGCATTTGTATTGCAATTGGCAGGCCCTTAAATCTGAATTAATAAATTTGGTATATGTATACCCTAAAGTGAATGCAGTGACCGAGAGAGAGCAGGGATTGGGAACAATTCCTCCCAAGCCCGGAGTTGTCAGAGCAGCCCAGAGCTCTGCAACAATTTTCTTCCCGGGCACTGGTTTCCTCTCAACGGCCCTGTGCGAATTCACATGCATACATAGATATATTTTTTACTAACCGCGATTGGGGGCAGGTTCCACGTGTACGGCAAGTTGTAGTTCGCTTCAAAATTATAAGAGATAAAGACATTGCGATGCGGCAGCTCCAACGGCACCGCGATGGCGGCAAAAATCTGAAAGCACACTTAAATTTCTTTCAATTGCTTTCGAATACTTTGCGCACTTACACCATATGCGGAATTGGTTGGGAAAAACACGGCACCACAACACAGGTTACAACACCAAAGAAAGCTCAGAAGCCGCAAACAAAAGCCAGCATTTTGTCGTACGGCCATTGCGCAGCACTCACGATAATTATTTGTTAAATTACTTTAACCTATTTTTATTAAACGCGAATCAGCTCACGTCTTTCCGAAGAAGGTTTTAAATAGTGACTAAATGCATTAACTTCCTTGCCAAGTTACTTGCTTAAGTAAAGTAGCCCATGGAAGAGAACAAGTTCTACCATTTCATTACTAGAGAGCGGCATGCCATTAAGCCACAGAAAGTAGTAAATGTTCGCTAATCATTTATGTCAACAAATCTGAAGAAAGCGACAGCGTTAATGCGGCATATTGATAACACAAGATATTTGTAGTTCTAAGTTGAAGATACCAATCCCACCAAATCTTTAGCTTTCTCTTTTAAAGAAAAGTCAACATTTTTTGCTTAAAAATATTTTGTTATTCTAAATATTGTTGCTTGTTGAATCGCTATTTAGAAAATAAAAATTTTTTGCTTTTTCTGAATCTAATAATAAATTCAAATATAAATAACTGTAAATTAACTGATGAGCGATGACTTGTAATTTGATTGAATATATACAGTAGCACAAAAACAAAAAAAAAACACAAACATTTTGTATATCAAGTTCAATTTCAAAAATTTCCAGATGAAGTGAGTGTGTTTGGGTTCCTCTTTTACGTAAAGTTTTAATTTCAAAGCCGTTGTTGAACAGTTATGTATAACCGGCACATGCGCATGCACGAAGAACTATTACCTATTTTGACGCTTCTTTCGCTCTTGCCAAGTTGCATATTTCGTGTTTGCCGACTGCAGCAGTCGATTCAAATGCTGAGTGAGGGAAGCACCCAACGGAGAGAGCTCATGCAATGCACGGCTCTGAAAAAAAAAAAAAATATATATATATATAGCAAACTTTTGTAGTTAAGTTTTATTGTTGCAAATACCTCGAACGGCACCAATTTGGCCATCTTAAAGCGTTGAAGCGCATCATGCATGCGTACGGCTCTCTCTTCGGCTTCGGCGGTGGTTGGTGGGAAGCAGTTCCAGAAATGTTTCAACAATTCTGAGAGTGATAAATATAAATTACGTAAATCCTTCTCGAAATCCGGAGGCACCAACTCTAAAGTAAATAAAAATTAATAGGTGCCTCATAATATGCGCTTGACCCGCACTTACGACCAACTGATTGCTCATGAAAACCACGCATCAGCGCACCACCCGGACTCAGCTCGCCCAGTGCATTCACCGCTGCCGTAGGACTAACCAAAACCTTGGCTGGCGTACGTTGGTTCCAGGTTTCTGTGGCGCGCATTAAATGATATTGAATTTCTTCCATACGACGTGGATCTTCATGCATGTCATAGCCGGTGATTGGCATGGGACCGTGTAAATACCGCTCTTCTTTGGCTAGTGACAATTGTTGCGATTTCTTTAATATTTTACTGCTATCAGTAGCGTCAGCTGATTCTATTACTGGTTCACCAAGATCCTCGTAATGTATTTTTTCTATAATTCGTTGACGTTTCGCCGGCTTATCGGGGCTTCCCAGTACGCCGTTGCTTGCTGTATTAGTATCAGCATCACTTACTTTGCCCTCCTTTGATGATTTGGATTTTTCAACTCCTCCATTAGCGGTAGCGTTTTCTGTGCTTTTCGAGTCTTTTGTTTTAGTTGCCGGTCCATTGGCTGTTGATGTGGAGCTGGCAGACACATCGGCACAAGTCTTCAGCACCATTATTGAATGTTGGTTAAACCTTTTTATCATATTTTGATGGACAATATTACCACTATTTGATATGTTACGATCGCCGGCAACACTGCAAAAACCCTCCTCCAATGGTACATCTTCAAACTGCTTCAAATCGAGCAAAGGATCGCCAGCTCCTTGTTGAACCGCAGCTTTTAAAGTTTGATCATCAATTTTTCCACATTCTGTAAAAATATCTTTGGAACCAGCCGTAATACGATCACGATGAAAGTAATGTGACTGGAAAAATTTGGTCCAAAATTCTGCTTCCGTCATTTTAGAAGGAACATTTTCTTGATGCTTTCTTTTCACGGCGGGATACGTCTTAAATATACACAGAATTATGTCGGGGGTTAAATTATATTTCAGGCCATTGCAACCATCAGTTTGTGGCTTTATGTCAGCAAGAAAGGCGCCGGAAACACCTGTATCAGTGAAAATCTTAATAAGCATGATCACAAATTTTTTACAGGACGTTAACTTACCAATATCTTGTTTTTTATTGTTTTTCTTCATCGCATGCTCCTTGGCGTGGGTAGCCCAAAACTCTTCACTGGTAAGTACTTGCGTTATAACTAAATCCTTATAGAGTTGCAACAAATTAGGATTTTCCGAAAGTATGCGGTTTTTCTCTTCTAATTCTTTATCTACTTTTCGCTTGAAGTTTGGAAGTAGTTGTTGCAGCAACTCCTTCACTTTATCACGGTCTTCAAGCATCGCTTGTAGTCCATTTCGATTGACAAAATGGAATGTGGAACTGTTACCATCATGCAATACAACTTGAAGTTGCACTTTTGGTTTTCCTTCAGGCGATATTTTCTGCACTATTGGAGAAACGTAAATGTAATTACACTTTCATTTACCGTGTAAATTATGCATTTACTTTTAATGTCGGCAAAACGATGTGACACCGCAACAGTATCACGATTTTCCGCCATCCATGCCAGACGTTCATTCATTACGTAGAGCGTGCCATCACCTTTTTTATAACGCACTTCGCCCATTTGCAGCAGCACATCCTCGCTGCTCGTCGTCATGTTGACCGCAAATAATATGTGTTTCCCACAAACTTTGTAATTTCAGCGCCAGAGCAGAAATAGCCGAATAGTAGATAGTTGGAATATGTTGGCTGTTAAAAATATAGATGGACAAATATTATTCATTATTCTCAATCATAAGCCCAGTGGTATCGCTTTTCTAGCTGCATTTGCTGGCTACATTTGCTCTTGTGGTTTATATTGTTTTCGGATTGGCTCTATTTTCAATAACAATTTACCTTTCAATTGTTTACCAATTGATATTTTATAAAAGTCTGATTTAATTTAAAAATATATTTTTCTCACCCACCGTTTTAGTGGTGCTCTGTCGCCATTTGCAAAACTCCGCAGCACACATAAATGTCATCTTGCTGTTTGCTCGCTGTCAAACTGCCCAACAACAACTGCGGAATAAATTACCAGGGTTCACTGCCAACTCTATTGTGTAGCCTTCAAAAGTACGCATTTTACAAAATGTAGGATTTCCTGAAGATAACTAATTTGCCTCAAGAAAGTTATACTTGCAAATTACAGCAAATTAGTAACAGAAAATGTGTCAAATAATCAAACGTACGATATCTAACATTATTTCATTAATTAACACATTTGTTTTTATTTATTTACACTGTTGGAATCTAATAAAATTAAGTATAAGAAGTTCTATGACATACACTTCTGTGCAACCCTGTAAAGTGTTACCAGACGTAATAATGCATTAAGGTATGTTTTATACTTGAGGTTTCTTTCATCGAATGCATTATATTCCGGTGATAATTATTTGGATATGGATAATAATACAGTATCAAATTTCGATAAAAATGAAGATTGAGGGGCAATTCTATTGAAAACATAGATCTATATACATAAAATATGTACATATGTACATATATGTGACAGGATACGCAGATAACCATAAATGCTTTAAGGTGGTTGAAATAATCGCCATTTTTTGCAAAGTATGTTTTGTGGTTTTTATAAAATGTTTCTTCGTAGGCTAAGTGGTGATAGTTCCGGCCGGATATGAAACCGTCTCTTCCGGGTACATGTATACCAATTTCAAATAGTTTTGTTTTTATTTTATCATTTTTGTTTATTATTTTAGAACATATAGCTCTAAAATTTATTTAATGTTTATTTAATTTTTCTTAAAAATATCTCCTACAGTTATTGTACAAACTAATAATATGCTAATTCTTTCACTTAGTGAGAAGTGAGAACACAATGTACACTTTCGCTATGAAGAACAACTGAAAATCACAATTTACTGCTGTAACCATAGCATCGCTATCAATGGCGTCTACTGACGGTGTTGTGTCGCTCCAAATTGCGTCCCTTCTCTAAAAGCTCTCGATACGTTTTAACTTCATGTCGCGGTATTTGTTGTTTATATTTTGTATCCAGCAGGCCATAAACAAAATCTAGCTCAGTCTCCACATCGTGTCGCCCCTCCGGCAGCTTCGCTATCAGAGCGCGCTTCTGACAAACAAAGGTATCAATGGGCGTGTGATCGGACTGTTTTGATTCGAAAATCTCCACGTATATTTGATAGGGTGGTTTCGTCGGCGAAAAGTGGTCGCGCAGCAGTTGTAGAGCATCTTGCCACGACTTCGCATCGCGTCGTACGCCCTTCCACCACGTGGAAGCAATACCTTGGAAGAGAAGCGGCAGACCTTTCAGCGCGTCTTGATCGCTGATGCCCTCCATATCCTTGTACGTTTCAATGGCATTGACGAACTCCTCGACAGCATCGTTGTCACGCTGACCATGGAAACGTACATTACAATTGCCAAAACTGCTTTTCGCCTTGTTAGCTTGTTGCTGCTGCTGCTGTTCGGTGTGTTGTGGCCCCAGCGCTCGTATAGTTGCGAGTAATTGTTGAAATTGCTCATCGGACATGCGACCAGTCGACATTTTTGCGTAGCTTTTCGCTTTTAATCAAACGCTTTGTGTTTTTATAATGGCAAGCGTGATATGGACGAGCACGAGCGCGACGACAAACCGACGACAACCGCAGCCGTAGCCAAGAGAAGACTGTTTTCGTTTGCCGACATAAGCATTCGCTTACGGGTGATGGTTCTCTTAGCTGACTGACTGGGAGCGAAAAGCTCCAATAATACGTGGGGTCATCTGTTGTGAAATAACTTGTTTACAGTATTGAAAGAATATAGGCATTTATTAGTCATCGGCAATTCGCAAAGAGCTTGTCTCTCCCCAAATATAGTACATAAAAACATGTTTACATTTGTACGTTTGGCTCAAACACCGTGGTGTGGACACTTAAAATAATTTAAAAAAAAATCCATGAGATCCCAATAAAATATACAACTTTTGCTTATCTTGGGAGATATAGGGCAGAACTACTATTCGATGCAAACCTTGCCTCTTAGTAGCACCTTAAAAATAACTGCCCACTTAGTTTCGACACACCTGGCGTGGCTGTGTGCAGCATTATTGATTATACAGGTGTGTGAAGAAAATAGCGATTGAAAATGAATTCCATGGACTGATTGACACACTGTGCTCCTCTCTGTAAATATATAACGGATTTTTTTGTTTATTGTGGGATTCAAAGAGAAACAGGAAAGCAAAGTTTATAAAAGCCGGCTAACTTATAAATGTTTTTGTTGTTTTTTCTGTTTTTGACTATCGGTAAACTTAATTTTACATTTGTATAGTACTATATGTATTTACTTTTCCTGTCTTATTTACTTCTAATCAATATTCGGAGACTATAATTAAAGATTATATTATAAAAGAAAGAGTCTAACTGTTAGATAAAGTAGCGTTTGCCAAGAGGAGTGAGCATCTGATTCGGGACTGCGTAGCAATCTGTGGATGCTGATTTAACGCCCTTGGATCTATACATTTAAATGAGGATCATATGCCCTCAATAGCGCCCAGCAGAGCCCTGTATTTAGCTAGTGCTGGTCTTTCGAGAGTCCGTGTTAAAGAGAGGAGGGTATATTAGACGTTAGTTGGTCGCGGAGCAATCCTGTTTTATCTATTCCATGTCTAAGCATTGTGAAATACCCACCTGTTACCAAATTAATCAAGAAATGCCTAGGGGACTCACAATTCGCCGTAACACATCGGAAAATCATAAAATCATAAATTTTTACACTTGTTTAAAAAATTATGGTTGGATTACATACAAAAATGAGTTTACGCATTCAATTCTCAATTCTTTTCGTTACAACTTTATGAAACCATATGATCAAGAAGTAATCAATATAACGGGATATAACTTTGCACAAATAATGGTGCTAGGGTATGCCACCTTGTACAAGCTCCTAGGTACCGAATATTTGGACCAAGTGACTATAATTGACTTTTTACCGAAAATATCGGTCAATGTAAGAGATATATAATTGACATTCAGAGAGGATCCTTTCCTTATAATAGTATGTCTGTGTGCCTCAATTGGGTTGAATCGGATCGGGAAGTATTGACCCAGTGTACCTCATAACTGTGAATATGAGCGCTTAGAATGAATAAAATCGAGTTAAAACTCACCCTAGACCCAAGACCTTATGTATCTCAAGGTACTTCCCTGGCCTTCCTTGTAAGTTACTAAAATATGATATCGCCTTCAAAATTGCAATATTAATTGGACTAATCCTTTCCATATCAAAATTATATTTGGTATTTAAAAACACAGACACACATATGAGAGTTCTTCCGAACCAAGAGTAAGCCATGAGCTATGTATTTCATAACTTGTAGAAATTGAAGCAAGCATTACGAATTTCCGATGAAAAAAGGCCACTGACTACAGCAATGTAAACATACATATTTGTAAGTATGTACATATGTATGTATGTACATTGTATGCATTGCAAAGTGCACCAAGCTTCCCGTTACACCTTAACTGTGGTCAATTAAGGAATTTATACTATGCAAGTGTTGTTGTAATGGTTCAAGAAAACTACATAAATAAGTCATATAAATTAGTTATTTGTTGGCGAAATTGGAATAATAATTTAGCAAAATATAGAAACAAATATGTAAATAAATGTTTGCCGGTTATTGCAGTTACCAGTAAATACACACACACACATACATACCCGTGTACATATGCACTTCAACCTCCAAATTCTCTGCGTTAGCCGCTCGCAAATAGACCGAGAGCTTTTATTGTGCATTTCCAATTACATACACACATACTTACATTCTTATGACTTCATGCGTTTCTCTCCCAAACCGATATCCACAAATGCGACTATAAAAGCCGCTCCGCTTGGCAGACGAATTCAGTCTCTTACGACCAGCAAGTGAATTACCATAGTAGCAGGAAGACATTCGCTAACAGCAATTGGCTTTGTTCGCTGCTATTAACAACAAAACATTAAACAACAGCAAGCAAGAATTGTGCGTGAGTCATTTTAACTTCCCGTCTACGAAGTCCACACTTTATCAAACAACAAAATGTCGCAACCCGTCGTGCAAATGACAGCCGAACAGCTGCAGTCACTGATCGAATCGGTGCGTTTGGCAGCCGTTGCAGGTGCCAGTGCTGCTGCACCTACCACTCTCCACAGCAAAGGCAGTTTCACCAACTGCACCAGCCGTTTTGGTGGCCAGCGCGATCACGAAGCCGTTGAAGAGTTCATAACTTCCATTGTGACCTACAAAGAAATCGAGTCAATCAGCGACGAGGATGCACTTAAGGGGCTGTCTTTGTTGTTCTACGGACTGGCGTCCACTTGGTGGCAGGGCGTACGCAAAGAAGCGAAAACTTGGGGAGATGCCATTGCATTGATTCGCGATCACTTCTCACCCACCAAACCCGCCTACCAGATTTACCTCGAAATCTTCGAGAATCAGCAACGCGACAATGTGCCCATCGACACATTTGTTTGCCAGAAGCGTGCGCTACTCGCACAACTGCCAGAGGGACGTCACGATGAGGAGACCGAATTGGATTTGGTTTATGGTTTGCTTAACATCAAGTACCGTAAGAATATTCTGCGTCAGGACCTTAAAACATTCCGTGAATTGTTGGAGAAGGGTCGTATAATCGAACACAATAACTTGGAGTGCGAAGCGGAACAAAACGGGCCAATGCGTGGTTCGAAGCGCACCAAGCGTTGTACCCATTGCAACTTCCGTGGCCACACGTACGAGGAATGTCGCAAACGCAAATCTTCGAAGGAAGGCAACGAATAAGTAAAATAACACATTCCATTTCAACAGCTTCAAGAATTAACCAGACCACACAATACCAACAACAACAATGAAACAAATTGGACAATGATGTCATCACCCGGTGAAGTCTCAGTCCGAGCAGCTGGCGTCGCAACCAAATCACTGAAGCAAAACTTTCGCTCTCATCAACGCTGAAGCTATGCAGCAGCGTCGCACTTTGGTCAATTTGGTATACAGCGGCAACAGCAGCAACAATACTACTAAGTCTTAGTATAAGTATAAGCATACATACATACATAAAGTTATTGCGAACTGAGTTGCTCACAGTTCTCTTCGATTCTAGTGGACGTTCTACATTGGAGGGCAAAGTCTTTGTCCAAAGATTGTTATTATTTCCGAAAGAGGAGAAGAGGGCAGTGGCTTCTCAGATTCGTCAAAATCATTCCACCGCACGCTGTGTCTAACACGGCTCCACATGGCTACGAACGCCTTTAAATCACAATTAGTGAAACCAAGATTTTTGAATCAAAGCCGGTTCTTCGGAACCATAGAACCGAGTCACGCTTCTGATCAGCTGTGCTTCAATAATATTGGGAGCAATTTGCCACGCTTGGCATTTCAGGCAATACTCGAGTTTCCTTCTTCAATCGAAATTTGCATTGGTCTATTCCCTTGTTTTGTTCGAGCTGAAATTTGTGTGCATGCTGTAACGACTGTGATCTCCTCGGAATCCCAGCTGTTCAACATGCATTAACGAATTTCGGCTTTTGCAAACGAGTGGCTTTGGCCATTGTTTTTCGATCGAAGAATGAAATATTTGTTTTGTTGTTTGAATTTCTGAGTTTTGTGGCTGATTGCTCACTCTATGAACATGGTTGTGAAGGTGAGTGACTCAAAACCCCGTTGCATTTGTCTGCGGTTGAGTGTGGTACAAACGTCTAGGAGTGAGCGCTTGATTGGACCATGCCTTTGTATTTGTTTCATATGGTTTGCCTCAGATCGACATCTGGTAGACTCTTGGTCCGGCATTTCGGTGTTGTTCCAAGAGTTCTATCGGGTCGGTGTGTTTCAGCCCATAGTTACAAATGCTCAGCTTTTCCTATTTTGCCTTCATCAGGAACTAGGCTTTTTGAACTCTCTTACTCGCTCTCAAATGCGGCAAAAAACCAACCGTTACACTTGGAAGTGCTGCCTGACATTTTGTATTCCGAATCCATGTGATGGGCTATACGATGGATATTGCTGTGTAGGCGGTTCCAACTTTTGCCATTCGCATTTCATTGCCTATTCCTTCGGGTTTATGCATTGTGTGTGAGCGGTAACTGGTGGATCCAATAACACGGGTTTGTTCTCGCATAGTCCGCATACGAATTCGGTTTGCAAGCGTGTTGACTGCAACTCTGAGTGCGACAAAAATAAAACTTGCTCTCGAGCAAATTTTATAAATATTATATGTGTTTGCCATACATATAAATTTTATATATTTAAACAGTAAACAAATTGTACAACGATGGCTAGACTGTCGCCATTCGTACAATTGGCACGCCAAATTGATGATTTGCATGTCAAGCTAGTTGAAAAACATTGACTTCAGCTTCAAGCGTATGGCTCGCCACTCAAAATGCATTCATGCATTTACTCAATTAAAATGTCTAGATTTATCACTCATTTACCTCCGGAATGGGAAGATGATCTTAGCCTATGTAAAAACCTCAAATGTTTCTCATGTAATGCTGATATCCGCAGTGTTGTAGCCGTCATCACGTGAGTGGAAACTACCAACTAACCATTTGCCGAGAGCGCCGAATTTCGGAGGAGCCGGCCCATAATTCGGTTTAAATGGGTTGGTGGTCTCACCTGCTAATAATTTAGCAAAATCACTGCCACATGAATATGATATATCAGCATTGCATGAGAAATACTACCTTAATGTTATACATTTGTACCTAAATCTTTGTAAATATTAGCAATAAGTTTTGTCTAAATATAAAAAAGAAAAAACAACACTAAAAAAATCTCAAAGTCGAAAAAAATAAAACGACAAAACTAAAGCAAAATGAAATACAAAGAAAATCAAAACCTAAATCTTAACTGTGTTATTATTATAGAATACGTAGTAGGGGTAGTACTCCTCCAGAAAAATACTCCAACTGTTTGAGGAAATATAATAATATGAATTTAATGAGCTGATCCTAATAGTCGATTGTTCCCATCATAGCGAAACTACTCAACTTCGTTGTATCACAGATAATTTTTTTGTTAGTTCATAGCCATTAGAATTTCAGTTAATCTACAACATTAGTATGGTGGCTACGAGGTGTTAGCTGTACGTCTGTCATAGTGGTAAACACAAAAATCCTTGAGATTATGACAGAAACGGTGATACTCGTAATTTACATAAAAAAGAAGAAAGAAAAAGACGATAACTTTTGTTGCACCCAAGCTATACAATACGGAACTATTTCATAAAAGAACTTGATTTTGATCGGTCAGTATTTATGACAGCTATATGCAACAGTGGTCAGATCAACTTCTTCAAAGGAGGTACAGTTGTCGTGGCTAATAACCCGTGCCAAATTTTATGAAGAAATCTCTCCAAATACAAAAGTTTTCATATAAGGACTGAATCGATCAGTTTGTATGGCAACCATATGTTATAGGCGGTTCCGACCTGACAAATGAGCAGCTTCTTATGGAGAAATTTATGTGTACAAAATTTCAAATCGATGTCTGAAAAGTTGGGGGATATGTGGACAGACTTCATTGCTAAATCGACTCAGCTTGCGATGCTGATAATTCAATATATTTTATAGGGACTCCGACGTTTCCTTTAGGCTTTGCAGTCTTCGTTACAAACTTAATATTTATTGTTCAGGACTTGAGCGTATTCTAGTTCCGGTCATGTAGTCATAAGAAATAAACGGGTTAGAATTTAGAATAATTCGTAATTCGTATATGGAAACACTGAATTTTTATTCTCAGGAATGAACGAAATCTGGTTAGCTTATCTAATTGTTGACCTTAGCTTGCAAAAGACACTCTCCATTTGTCAAAACTGAAGATCTTCTTCCGTTCTTTCCTTCTCAATCTAGGCTAGGCTATGAAGGTTTAACTAAAACATCAAGTTACTCTATCCCCGTATTTAGTGCGCACTGAAGCACCATCTCAGGCCTCAGAAAATCGAAATTTTTTGTCTACACTAGCAAATTTTTCCTGTTATATGCTCTTCCTCACAAGCCTTCCTTATAATTTACTTCCTTTCGTTGTCGATTTCGAACGTTTTCCATATCTAGCGATACATAAACTCTGGAATTGAGCCTACATACGAAAATGTGTAAATATTTTCACTGACATTGTTAAGTATGTATTAGAGAACAGTTCTACAAAATTAGGTGTTCTTAGCTTTATAATTACAGGCAGGCAACCGGTAAATAAAATAACTGAATAATCGGGTTTATGAGAGATATGTGATATAGTTGCCCGATCTGGCCGATTCCGACAAATGATCAGTAGAATCTTAAAGTGCACCTACGTATTAATTTTTTTTCAGATGTATCAAAGACTATGGAAGAAATTTGTATAGTCTCTAGCCGGTTTTAGACCCATAGTCTCTTGGGCAAAACATGTTCAGAATGACCCGTAGAACATTTCCCGTATACGCGATTCCCTTGGTTTTTTCATTTTTGGGCTCCGTGTAAATCAACCCGCTCTAATAAACATACAATATGCGATAAAATTATTTTTTATTGTGCCGTGACGTATTTATTCAAAAGGGGACTCCTCAACAAGTGTGGCAGAGAGAAACGCCGCTCATGAATTTGAGTGCTGGCCTTAGTATATCATCTATGAGTGTGTAATTTCGTATACTCGTATCTCTGTGTCTTTTTTACCTCACTTAAGCTAAAAAGCTCTTCCAAATTTTGGCCATTACTAAATTGTGAAATCACTTTGACTGTGAATCAAAAATGGATTACTCACTTCCCAGCTGTACTCTTTAGCAAAAGGCTGCGGATAAGTACAAATGGTAAATATTTTTGTCAATCGTCGCAAGCGAAAAATGTGAAATGGAAGGCAAAAGCCGGCTGATCTCTTTTTGCTTTGAATCAGTTAGTTATGTATGAATGTACTCCATATTTGCTCGAACAACACCGACTTTCACGCGAATATATTATATATGTACATAGAGCAGACGCACATATTTACAATTACAAACTCTTGTACGCTTCAGTCAACTGATATTCTCTCTCGTTCGTCTCTCATTTACAAAACGAGCTTTTATTATATTTGTAAACGTATTTTCGCAAGTTTGATGCACTTTTTCTCATAGTTATGAGTTTTTGGTGATATAAAAGAAATGTAGACACTTGAAGCCGCATATACGAACTAGCAATTGTAGCGAGAGGACGCTGCCAACAATAAACGTACAATAACATATCATAACACATTAAATAACTCATTCATTTGAACCACCTAGAGTCATCTTCATAAAGCTCATATTCCACCAAGTGAAATGTCACAACCCGTCGTACAAATGACAACCGAACAGCTGCAATCACTGATCGAATCGGTGCGTTTGGCAGCCGTTGCAGGTGCCAGCGCTGCTGCACCTGCCACTCTCCACAGCAAGGGCAGTTTCACCAATTGTACCAGCCGCTTTGGTGGTCAGCGCCATCAGGAGGCCGTTGAAGAGTTTATAACTTCCATTGTGACCTACAAGGAAATCGAGTCAATCAGCGACGAGGATGCACTTAAGGGGCTGTCTTTGTTGTTCTACGGACTGGCGTCCACTTGGTGGCAGGGCGTACGCAAAGAAGCGAAAACTTGGGCAGACGCCATTTCATTGATTCGCGATCACTTCTCACCCACCAAACCCGCCTACCAGATTTACCTTGAAATCTTCGAGAATCAGCAACGCGACAATGTGCCCATCGACACATTTGTTTGCCAGAAGCGCGCGCTACTCGCACAACTGCCAGAGGGACGTCACGATGAGGAGACCGAATTGGATTTGGTTTATGGTTTGCTTAACATCAAGTACCGTAAGAATATTCTGCGTCAGGACCTTAAAACATTCCGTGAATTGCTGGAGAAGGGTCGTATAATCGAACACAATAGTTTGGAATCAGAAGCGGGCCAGCCCCGTCTGATGCGGGGAGTTAAGCGCGTCCATCAAGGCCCAGTATTCGAAGTGCCACACCAGAGGAAGACGAGTAAATACAGATATCGAGCTAATGTTGGAAATGCTAACACGGCGGCCCCACCGCCACAGCCTACCTCGTAAAATAATGTAACAAACTTTGCTGGATAAACTCTTATGCATCTACATCACATACTATACTGTTTCCTATAACACAATGCATAATACACCTAGATAATCTAATTTGATAATTTTTTTCTAATTTAAAGTCTCATTCTTTGATTAAGATGGCGTGGTGGTGGCAGGTTTATTATCAAGCGGTACTCACTGCTCCTCTTAATTCTACATGACGTATGAGTAATTTACTGCTTCCATTCCATTCATTTTATTTATTAATCTTGAAATCAGAAAGTAGTTAAGTTTCCTGGTGGAATTTTCAAAGTATTTTGGTTTTTGTAAACATAAGAGTTGTGCTGCTCCAAACGCTATTGCATCTTTTTACCTAATGTCATAAAATATGTTACTAAGAGTTGATTTAAATAATACTTTTCAGTTAGTGAGTCGAGTAGAGCCTAAGTCCTAAAGCAGATTATGTCTGCTTTCGGTTTAAGAAGGGTATTATACTCGTATATCATCAGCTGAAAGCGAGTCAGCATCAATCTAAACAGCTGATTGATGTACATACATACATACATATAGTAAGTATATCTCGTATTTGCCTGTGTTTCCAACATTCTGCTCAGAGAAACTTTAGGTTACTTACCATCCATCGATCGAGTATTTTCGCATCTCTCTGACATACATACACACAGTTTTTTTTTTTTTGTTTTTTTTTTTTAGTTTTTATTTGGTTTGTTTTGTTTGTATGGATTTAGTAGTTAGTTAGGAGGAGATAGGTTTTACAGTGTCTTTCGCTCGTTGAAGTTCCACATGCGAATTCCCACAGTACTCGATGCCAGCAGATCAGGCGATGTAAACGCGCAAAGCCGACTATCTCTCTGACCATTAGCCGATACAACCGAAATGTGGGCCAGGTGCTCCAGAGTATTATTTGGCGCGCTTTCGGTGACGGTACCAATTGGCCAGAGTCGCCGCTAGCATCTTTTGAGGTAGTGTCATCGAATAGTGTGGGAATAGTACATGTGGAACTAAACAAGCTTGGGTCCATGACAGTCACAATACTTCTGGAGATACACATGTGAATATTGTGACGAATCAGAGACCAAGGAAAGATGATGTTGCGGTAGTTGACGTGCCATACACCTGACGCAGTGCAGGTCTGTTGAGCGGCAGTTTGGCGTGCCAACGTCTGTACGAATGGCGAATGCCTAGCCATCGTTGTACTTATCTGAAGGAAGGCGCACCTGCAAGTGCCTAATTAAGTGTGTCACATATAAAATTGCTGTACAAACCTTTGCGCTCTATACCCTTAACACATAATATAATATGACAGCGGTATTGACAAGCACCGTTGCAGCTCCCGAGTATACCACGTATATCCTACTTATGCATGTACGTCTGCTGTGAGATGCACATGCCAAGGCGAATACATACAAGGTGGCACAAGATTCTTGTTCCGAACTCTAAAGTTCATGAATTAGTTTTTATATCCAGCTGCTGCTCCCACCTTTTATGAAACGGCCTTGTCACACACATATCTATACAAGAGAGGCCATGTAAACGCCAATCCCACTGCCATATCATCAGTATGCGTTTAACGGTAAAAGAGCGTAAAATTGTAGACAGCAATATGCAACGTTAGAGATCGGTACATTCAGTTGCGAGCACCTGCGACCTGATAGATACCAAAACGAAACTTCGCAGGTATCTGCAGAGACGCAAGCCTCGACTGCTGAATGCAGCGAAGTGTGAGTCGCAGGAGCACGTAGCCATTGAAATTTGTCATTACTCTCAAGAGCATTATTACTTACTTTTTTCGATTACAACACACAAAACGACAACTTTTCCTTATCTTAGAAAACTGCGTCACCTCAGATACATGCCGAGCCGCTGCGACCTTAACAACGATTGCAATTGCTCGGCACGCAGCTGAGTTTACGCCAAAACCGATATGAAGCGAAAGCTGCAATTTTGTGTGCCGAATGGAAGAAGGTAAAAAATACTCACTGAGAAAAATGACGAACCGTGGCTGATGCTCACAATGACTCATTTGTAGTGAACCTCTGGATATTGCTCTCCGAATTCAATTCTCCAGAAGTTCGTAATTATCGTAGGTCAATGTTGGCGTTCGTCGACCAATTTGAGCCGTGAAGGTACGGCGTTTAAGCGCTTTTTCGTTAGGTTGATCAATGATGGGTTCAAAATGTAACCAAGTTTCTCTCTTTTGAGTCTCGCATAGTTTTCCGGGCAAAGTAAACGGCGCATCAAACTGCTGCGTTAAATACTCCGCCCTCCAATCAATTCGAGAAAATTGGTAAACACTTTGAGTGTGTCGATACGGATGTGGATGAGAGGTAAATGTTGAAGGTGTGTTAGTTTACAAATTAATTGAAAATTACTTATATACTATATACTGCGTTGGTGTGTGGTCTTAAAGCTGGACTAAGAGCTGCTTATTGGTTCTCATTCGCCTCACTGGAACTGCTTCTCACTTCGCTAGTTTTGCTGTCGCTTTCGTTTTTGCGTTTTCGGCATTCGTCGTAAGTGTGTCCACGGAAGTTACAGTGGCTGCAGCGTTTGCTTCGCTTAGTGGCATGCAACAATTGCACGGTGTCGTACTCCAAGTTGTTGTGTTCGATGATACGACCCTTTTCCAATAACTCCCGGAATGTCTTGATATCCAGTCGTTGTATATGCCGACGGTATTTGATGTTCAATAAGCCGTAGACCAAATCCAGTTCGGTCTCCTCGTCGTGACGATCCTCCGGTAGCTGTGCAAGCAGCGCACGCTTATGACAAACAAATGTGTCGATGGGAGTGCGTTCGTCCTGCTTTTTGGTAAAAATTTCCATGTATATTTGGTAGGCTGGTTTGGTGGGTGAGAAGTGTTGGCGGATCAGTGCGATGGCATCAGCCCACGTTTTGGCTTCTTTACGTACACCTTGCCACCATGTGGAGGCCATACCGTGCAGCAGCAGCGACAGTCCTTTGAGTGCATCTTCGTCACTGATCGACTGAAGCTCTTTGTAGGTCACAATCGCGGTGATGAACTCTTCGACGGCCTCGTGGTCGCGTTGTCCGCGGAAGCGGCAGGTGCAATTGCTTAACGAGCCTTTGGTGGTGGCGGCGGTGGATACGGTTTTTGCTGCATCGATAAGTGAATTTAATTGTTCGATAGACATTTGTATGACTGTCTGTCCGTTATTGTTTTCCATGCTAAATTTCATTTATTTCTCTAAATTCTTCACTATTTTAATTTTCGGTGTGCGGTCGATATGGCAGAATGGCAAGGACAAAGCCAGGGTATGTTGGCGAATGTCTTAATGCATTCAAGCGCTTGGTCGTTTGTGACTGAGGTTTACTTCACACTTTAGGGCTTTTTATAGTTGAGCGGTAAAGCAAAAGTGTTTAATCGACACATCGATAAGGAAAACAATTCGCGTGTAAACATTTGGTAATTCAGTATTAATACAGTATTACCCAATTTTTGAGGGCTGTGTGTTAAGCGGATGGGTTTGCAGATATTTCTTGCTCGGGCAAAGAGAACCTCATCCTTTCAATATTACTTATATTCAATTCCGCACACAACCGCTTCGTAGGTAGTCAAATGGGCGTGTGACCCGCGCTGCACTTTATTTAAGGACATTGACTCTCCTCCGTGGCCTAATGACGCCTGTATGCTACATATTAACATGTGTTGGAACCTAGCCGAGCGCGTCCCGATCAACATGCGACATTTTCTAATACTTACATTTTTAAATTCATAATTCCACAGTTCAAAAAGTTGTATAATGGTATTGTAACAGTCCTGAATGTGAAGTAATTAATTGGGGATTAATACCAAGGTACAAATAAAAAGCTTTTACGGGGTCGACATTTTATTTTATTTATTTATTTTTTTCCATAAAAGTATGTAGCAGCAGTATTCGTAGTTACGTAAGGAATTTTTAGGAATTTTGGTTGCATTTCTATACGGGGTTCACTGTAACCTACGTCGTCGGGGGCGCTGCGTAATGGATAAATAAGAATTCGAGCCTTAATTGTATGCCTAATGGATACAAAAATAAAAAGGAATAAACAAAACATAAAAAGTTATATACACTAGTGGTTAGTAATATTAGGAAGTCGAAAAAGCCTTTTCCTAATTCAAACTGCGACTTATTTTTTTTTTTTTTATTTGTAATGAACTTTAATGAACCAAATATTTCCCATTTTGGTCGACCACTTTCTGCCATTTTTCTGCTAGAGACATTATTCCATCAGTGTAAACTTTTCTGGTTCCTCGACGAAAATCTACGACAAGCAATTTTCACAGGCTTTTCTTGAAGCCAACTTTACTCCATTAAGGACATTCAACATTAAAACTTCCCAGCCAAGCTCTCCCAGTTTTTGCCGAGTCATCAAATATGTGTGTGGTCTAGAGTTGTCCTGATGAAAGGCGAAGCCCTTTCGGTTGATCAGTTTTGTACGGTTTTTTCCGACCACGCTAGCACCATGATCTTTTTCGCACATTATTGTCCTATTTTCATCTCCTGTTACCATTCGCTTCAGAAATGGTTTGATTTCATTTCGTTTCAGCGAAGAATCGCAGATGTTAATTTGGTCCGTTAAATTTTTCACAGACAATTCATGTGGTACCCCATATTCGAGGAAGCACATGAGACGAATTGCAACTTGAACGCATAAAACACCACCCTTATGTGAGTGTGGAGAGTTTTATAATTATAAGGCAATAATACAACAAGTTTTAAGGGAAGTACTTCTCTAATTTATTGATCAAGAGAGAACAGATTTCCTTAATTTACTAATATCGCTCTTCCACCACTACACAGTAGATCTTTCGTCCTAGTCCTGTAAAAAAATATTTTAAGGGGTCAGTAGGTTAATCTGGCCTGTTTTTTTACATTTTTCTTTTTCATAGAGATGCGTTTGAGTTTGAGGTGTGCACTCCGAGCGCTCCGAACGTTGAGCATTATTATTATTTCCAATGATAAAGTGGGTTTCTACATTAATTCTAAGGGTTTAAGGGAACAGAAAATGTAAAAAAAAAAAAAACAAATTCTGAGAAAAGATTACCCTACTAACCCCTTAAGCGGAATATAATTTATTTTACACATCGCACTTTCTGTAACCGTTCTAATAACTGGATCTGCCACTGTACATATGTACACAACTCGAAGCTATAAATATGAATACGTGAATTTTTGGCAATTTTTGTTTAGAATATAAACCACTTTCAATTCCAAAAGTAGCAAAATGAGTTTATTTTTTCATGTGAGTTAATATTATTTGGAGTATAAAAACAATTTCGTTGGAAAAATTGTAATACGAGCCTTGTTTTATTTTGCTCTTGCCTAATGCTCTTGATGGCAAGGCGAATTGATTTTTTCTTTAGCATTCAGTATCGGGTGATTGCCACCGAAATCCAAATCTCGAAATCAATTTTGATGCAAGTTATCATGGTAGAAGTGACATGAGTGGTTGGGATGCTTTCGAAGAGTGCTGATCTTAGAAGTTTAATATACATAAGTATGTATGTATGTATGTATGTATACCATATAACCTATAAACTATTAAAACTTTGTCAACAAAATTGAGATTTTTTCTATTTTTATGCATTCAAATGCGTAATTTCCTAGAATTTGACATACATACATACATGTATATTTACATACATGTTGAATGCATTGCAACGTTTAGATACTAATTGCAATGCTACGTTTACGCACTCGCGCACACATTGTTACGAAGCTCAATTTGATTGAATTTCACAAAATGTAGAAATCAAATAGATGTACAGTTGTATGTATGTATATATATATGCATGTGGTTCCAAGAACTGCCAATATTTGTGTATACATATGTACATATGTATGTAGGTAAGCATAAAAACCGGTCAAGTGCAGCATTGAGGTATGTACATACATATACATACATATGTATACGTACATGTTCGTATGTAATTGCAATAAAGAGGGCCTCTCAGTGAAACGCTTTGTGATTATATAAGAGGTAGATGAGCGCATCGAAGTTTAGTCTCAATTTAAATGCAACTAAGAGCAGTGCGAACTTGTGCCAACACCAACACCACTTATTATGCCTGCTGAGTAAAAAGCTCCTTACGACGTCAAGATATTGCGAGACAACAACAAAAACGAAAATGTCACAACAATCCACGATTCAGCTGACGACCGAGCAGCTGCAATTGATGCTGGACTCGGTGCGTTCTGCAGCCGTTGCAGCGGCCAATTGTGCCGCCCCAGCCACCGTGATGATAAGGGGCACGTTCTTGTATTGCAACAGTCGTCTGGGCGATCAACATGATTCCGCTTATGTCGAGGAGTTTATTCAATCGGTATTGGCTTACAAGGATATGGAATCGATCAGCGATGAGGACGCGCTTAAAAGTATTGCCATACTGTTTTACGGCGAGGCTGCTCTATGGTGGCAGGGTGTGCGTGGGGCGAAGGAAGTACACACTTGGAACGAGGCAATCGCTTTGATTCGTGAGCACTTCGCACCCGCCAAACAAGCTTATCAACTTTATATGGAGATCTTTGAGGAAAAGCAAGATGACGAAACAACCATTGGAACATTTGTCTGTCGGAAGCGTGCTCTACTGGCACAACTGCCCGAGGGGCGTCACAATGAGGAAACCGAGTTGGATGTGGTCTATGGTTTGCTGAATATGAAGTATCGGCGTCAAATATTACGTCAGGATATTAAAACTTTCCGTGATTTACTTGAGAGAGGAAGAGCCGTTGAGCTTACTTGTAAGGAAGCCGAGATGAAGAAACGTTAAAATGATCCTTAAATGGAGGACTTTGAAAGTCTGTATCCTATCGTCAGATCGCTTACTAATAGGCGACCAGTACAATCAATTCGTTGTATTTTCAACTTGAAATCCGATTCCTTTAAAAATGTGGAAACATGGAAAATTTTCTTTCTCAGAGTTAGCGGAAGTACAGTCTTTGAAAATTATTTATAAACTGAAATCAGAGTTCAGTAAACGATAGAGCTCCGTTATGAAGTGTAGTTTCGAGTCATAAGTAAGAAATGAGTTAAGGGGATCTAAGAAATGTACCTGAAATACATAAAAAAATAAAGAGAATCATATGTAATTCATTTTTATTAAATAAAGTTATTTCTTAGGGACACTTGTGGGTAGCAATTACCTTAAGGGTTATCTATGTAGACTTATTCTCTGAAAAAAGCAACACTTTTTTTGAAAATTTTTCTTACACCAACGATCTAGTAAAATAAATATGTTTATACAAACAATGGTGATTTTACTGAAAAGTTTGATTTTTGAAAGTCTCTAAATTCCGTTATTTTATCCGAAAAATGAACACACGTTTTAAAGAATTTTTCTTCGTTCAAGGTTACATGATACTGAAGTTGTGTTTTGAAATTAATAATCAAACATAACGGTTTAAAAACGGAACGAGATGGTTGTTTGGGCTTGGAGTTACACTTCCAACATTAAGCCGTTTCTTAACGCCAGCTATTCACCAGTAGGCGGCGCGCTGGTGAATTTTTTAGTTCCAGCTGTTTGCGGGCAGTCCGGCAGCACTGCACACACCACCATTCAGTGTTCCCGAACTGCATTTGATTCAGTCTGACTTTTTCGAATATTTGGTGTGGATGTTTGGACGGAAAGTCGCGGTTGATTGAAGTGAAAAATTCGACTTTGTTCTGAAGAAATCTAAAGTTTTTTGAATGAAAGTGGCATATTGTATGGTCTTGCACAAATTCTTAGTTCAATAATTATTTTTGGATCAAGTTTTAAATACTGAAAAAAAGCATTACAGTCTCCATTTTATTAGATAAAGTTGCAGATATTTCGCCAAAGTGTTTTTCGTCTGCAAAATTGGTTTTGTGCAAACAAATTGATAGAGTAGCACGGCGAGCGGCAATGGCGCCCGCGGCCGGCCTTAGTGGGAGTGAGATAAATATATAAATTGCGCAGGGCATTTGTTTATCAGTCCGAATTTTGTTTTTGTTTCACGTAAAAATCGCGTTTTGTTTATTCGAATCGGAAAAATACAACAATGAAAGGTCGAGCGAATGTGTGAATTGTTTAATAATAGTAAAATTGTTGGTGTAGTAGTGCGCGTCCAAAAGCCGGTAAAACAACAATTTCACCGTTTCAATTGAAGAAATGCCATCAAGTGATTTACAGTTTGTCGTCGTATTAAGAATTAAATTACTTTTCGAATATTAAACGCATGTGAATGCGTATGTGCAACTTCCCCTATTCCTTGCCTCAATGCGTCGCCAACGAATACACAATCAAAACGTATTTGTAAAAGTGTAAAAAGTGCGAGAAAATGAAAAAATGCTACGTTGAGGCTGTGTGTTGCAAATGTTTGTTGGAAAATTCATGAAATAATGAGAACATTGGATATTCATCAAAAGGATTAACTACAAAGAGGACACACATTGCAATTTAGACAAGTGACAGCGGGGTGCCAAATCGATTGTGCACCACCACAGGGGACGGAGACTACGCACAGTCCGAGTAGATGGTAAATATGTGGACTCGCCTGTCGACAGGCGTGCGGTCACGCAAATGGCAACAAACACACCAGCAACCGCGGCGGCTGCAGTTGCATGCAATCGTATTGGGAATTTTGGCTTCATTATTGCTGCAAGCGCATTCTTCAAATGCAAGTCAAGGTGAGTGGAAGTCTTAAGTGTATGAATGACAGATTCCCACATACCAAAGCGGGGAAATGTTTTGTTCGAAAACCCAAGTAACTGTAAATAAACGGTATACATTTGAAAAAATCAAAAAGCTTTTCGAAGTTGGACAGGAAATATTGTATTTGAAAAAATCTATAAATAAGTGCTTTATATTTGTAAATACCAAAGTTTTCTTAACATTTGACTGATTATTGTGCAATAATTTTGTACTAATATCGAAAACAAATTGTCCTCAAATAAATCGGCACTCGCAGCTCCTATTCAATAATTCTTTGTTCCGACTCTTTGATCGACGGCATACCATAATTTTGGTTATATATTCCCGATTTTAAGACTTATTTATCATTTCTTTGACTTTTTGAGTAAATGTTTTCCTTATGAATGCATATTCTTGGCGTTAATTTCAAATAGCGGCGAATCGTGCGTGCAAATGCTTACATCCTAACATACATACTATGCCGTTGTCCATGGTCCGCCACGACTGAAAGCGCGCTAAAAAGCGGAAAGTCACACTTCGGTGTATTTGCTCAAATTCAAATGTAGCGAGGCATTGGCAATTACAAGAAAATATTTCGCACATTTTATGGCAACAAGAAATACAACTTTGCAGAGCAAATACAAATTTACATACATACATACTGAAGGAATCTAATGGGGCATTGAACAAATATTGAATTTACGGCAGAGCGAAGAGGCAGCGCCGAGCAAACCTAATTAGTCATAGCTGAAGGCACGAGTTCCAAAGACTAGCAACTTTAGTATATCCATCAAATTGTTGAACAGTGTAATTAAGTGTATGAAGCATGTATGTATGTATGTATTCAGCAAAGACCAAATATTCAAAGACATACATATCTACATAATAATTTGTGCACCTTGCTTCGAAGACCTTTAGCGCATGAAGGTGCGACTTATGAGGCGTCTTTGTGTCTGCACAGAAAATCAAATATAAAAGTGCAAAAAAATGGAAAATAGTCGGGAAGGCAGTAACTAAACAGTTTGTGGACGTGCGAAATTTCACATTGGCATTTCTACCTAAAAGCATGGCAAATACATAACGTCATACATATGCATTCGAAGATAAGATAAGGATACGCAAATTTGCGAACTTACTCACTCAACTTTGGCCAACCAACTAAAACGTGGTCATGCATCATACATTAGGTAAAATATTAACGTTTTTTGTTAACTTTTGGTCTAACGTGGCTAGATATAAATGACAAGGACTTTTCCCCCAACTACAGTTCATGTGATGTGTGATCAGCTAAATTAAGTCGAAACCCACACTGCCGTTATTATGCATGCGTTATTTCACAATTGGTCTGGCCTTATCAACACGCCGTAATCACCAAGTCCATAGACAGCGTAATGAATGCGAGCGCCTGCTCAAAAGCCAACTTCATGTGATTCCATTCAAAGCATTTCTACCTTTGCATATGGTCTGATATTTGAACGCTTTTATAATGTGCCAAGCAATTTATTTTATTTTTTTAATTGGTGTTTTTCGATTTTCTTCTGGTTTACGATTTTGGGAGCGTTGTCGCGCCGAATCGATTGAAAAGTGTGTAGAAATGAAAAACAAACAAAATGTGGCCAACACCTTCAATATGAATTGCTTCATTAACGTTTGCATTTTAATCTAAAATTTAAATCAAATATTTGATCGAGTGTCGGTGACACTCGACTGACTGACTGATACCCCCGAATGATAAACAGCGAACGATGGCGAAGTAAAATGTTTGACGCTCAGACGTTCATATTGACTGTGAATACGGTGAATTGACGAACTCGTTACGGCATGATCCACTGGAGGCAAACTGTGTCGTAACCAGCGTCACATTTCATATTAGAAGTTATTGTGCGTCGTTTTTGTTTGAACACACTTTGATTTCAAAGCAAGTAAGATCTTGAAATTCATTGGAAATTTTAGTTTTTTAATTTATAGCACCAGCTGATGCTATATTTTCTTGAATAACAGTGCTTTAAATCTTATTTTTATGGGTAACCCTTTTCTAGCTTCGTTGTGAAGTGACCTTGATAGGCGTATACTCCTTCCAACACCATTTTTTTGATTATGATAAAAAAAATTTGGTGTGCTGTTGGTTATTGAAACGTTTAACTTTATTTTGTTTAACTTAGAAAACTTAAGCGCTATCAGAACTACAATACAAAAAATTAATTTGCAAAAACATATTTTATGCAGAACATAACTTAAAACACAAAATAATTATTTGGAACCAGGTGAAAGACTTGAGATTAGAGCTCTCGAATTGTAATTTTCAAATGCCTTGAAGAAGTTTGATAGCTCATACAATTAAAATCATATTTTTCCATAGTTATCTTTGGCTTTCATTTGGTTCGAAGTTTTTAATTTTTTTTATCGCTTTTGTCATGACAAATCCATCAATAATTAATCAACCATTTTTGTAAGTGCTTGAAATATAAACTTTACTCCAGTATTCATTACTTTCCATCTAATTGTTTTTATTTTAATAATTTATCAGTCTAAAAAGAGTTGATTTTGGAAAAAAAATCACCGTACTTTTTCCAAAGTTACTTGACGAAAAGCCCCACTAAAGCAAAACAATCGAAATGTATATTAGCAGATAAGTGCCGATAATAGCGCCACAAAAAGCATATTGACAACATTATTTGTTATCAGCAAATATTGTTAAGAGCATTTCAGCGAATTTGCAATTACGCAAAAACTGCTTATATGATTTGTTTGTACGTGGGATGGTTCAGGTGTAGCTAAATATTAGGGTGTGCACCCAAAACTTATTGCACTGAACTTAATACTATATTGGCTAGTGCAGAAGCCTTTATAAATGGTAAAAAAAATGAAATAATTTCGAATTAGGTTGAAACCCATTGAAAACGACAGAAAAGATAGCAAAAATTAAAGGAAAAATAATTCACGGGCGTCACCTCAGATGCGAAGAGAAAGGGGAGGACCGTGATTGCATTTTTAAGGGTTAAAAGGGTTTACCTCGATTTACGGCAAAACCATGAGACCTATGTATAGTAATTATATGACAAAACTGTAGATAATGAAACGAAAAATATCTTTTTCATATAATTTCAAAATTTATTTTAAAAATTCAAGTATCCAAATTTTCATGTTTTTTATTTTAATCTCGTATAAAAAGTAATTCTTTCACGAAATTTGGTGTAAACTTACACTATGTCCCACTTACATTTATATCCCAAAAATACACTATTTTTTATTTAAAACATTGGTAACTGCATGTAATATGTACCATTTTGGTCGACCACTTGTTGACATTGATGGAAGACGAAGGCCTTCAGCCCCTCAGTCGTTCGACCAGGCTGGAACAGCTCATAGTGGATGATTCCTTTCCAATCCCACCAAACATTCAGCATAACCTTTCGAGGCGTCAATTCCCGCTTTGCGACCATTTCTTGAGCTTCACCACACTTGGACCATGACCTTTTTCGCACATCGTATGTCGTATTTGATCCCCTTTTCCTCTCCTTTTACCATTCACTACAGAAATGGTTCGATTTCATTTCGTTTCAGCAAAGAATCGCAGATATTGAATTCGGTTCATTAAATTTTTCACTGACAATTCATGTGGTATCCAAACATCGAGCTTCTTTTTGTAGCCAGCCTTTTTTAAATGGTTCAAAACCGTTTGACGATGAATGTTAAGTTCCTTAGCGATGTCTTGCCTGTTTACGTGGCGGTCCTGGTCAATTTTTTCCATCATTTCATCGACTTTTTCAACGATAGGTCGACCAAAGGGAGGTGCATCTTTCACATCGAAATTTCCAGAACGGAAGGGAGCGAACCATTGTTGTGCTATACGAACTGATACAGCATCGTCTCCGTAAACTTCACAAATTTCTTTGGTGGCTTGCGTGGAATTCTTCTCTTTTTATACAAAAATTTCAAAATATAGCTAATTTCTTCATTACTTTCAAAAATATACATATACTTTTCAGCTAAACTAATTTTTATTCCAGAATCTATAGTTTCGTAATCTAAAACTAGCGCTATAAACCAATAAAATAGCAAGATTGCGTGGTATCGAGAATGTTTTCTAAATTATAATTGCCAACTGTAGTCAATACAGGGACGATTACGCATACACACATTAAGTGGGTAATTAAACTCACATACGCTCACGCACAATATATGCATACATATGTATGTATATACATATGTGCGTGTGTACATGAAGGGTACATATTTTCATAAAGTTTGATTGTTCTATCGAAATTCCTCAACACTTCCGCTTGACACAATGAAACCATAAGCGTTACTTTGCCTTATTTAATGAGACGAAGCGAGTAGTTACAAAACGACGAACTTGACAATTTTGAAACTAATTCACTTTGCCGGAATTTTGAGCGCATTATGTGGACGTGTTACCGAGCCTTGTGCCGACCGAGGTGAGGGAAACAGGACAAAGCACAGAGGAAAAAAGGCGCGCACGGACACCGGTTCGTACACACAATTGCCGACATAGGCACGCAACCCCTAAAATTCTACTAACTTTACGACAACAAACTTTTGCTTATATACTTTTTGTATATAAGTATACTTATTATGAATATCTAACATATATTGCCAACAACAAGAAAGTGTATACTGTTTCTCCTGCAAGCTGCTTAAGCATACTTATTTGCTAGCCGGGTGTCAGACTTGAACTTGTGCACGCCACACGACCACTACCTATATCAACAACACCACCAACAGCCCTTGCCGTTGCTCGCCCTCCTCAAGCAAGGGTGGTTCGTCCGCCGACAACCGACGAATGCCTACCCTTCGTTGTGACTGAAATGGGTTGTGATAAATGCAAATGTGTCGGTTAAATTAAGCGTGTGGTATAAAATCAGATCGGCACACCTGAATATGTATGGATTTGCATATATTAAGATATATGCGCAAGAATTATTATTTATGATTTACTAGCCGGTAGCCGTTGAAATAAATTTCCATAAATATTGTCAGTACTTGCCTTACTCTCATAAAAAATGAAGGTGGCATTATTTACCATATGTGCCAGAAAATGCTGGGTTTTTGCAGATGTCAAAAATATAATTTTTTGTTTTTTCTCTTTAAAAGCGAGGAGAGGCCCTAAGCGAGGTATTTTTTGATTGGAATTAATAAGGGACCCATCTCTTTACTATAACTCAATATTACCTTTCTTTTTGAACTAAAGACTTTGGTTAAGTGTCTAACTCTAGAAAAGGCAGAACTTCTATTATCTTCCAGAAGTAAATTTAATCGGAAATTGTTGCTGTAGCAACAGAATTTTACCGAGTTGACAATCCTTGGCCGGTTAAAAATCCGGGTCCGTTCCGGTTACGTAGACCCGACTGTCGTGGGAATGGGGAAAACCGTCCACTCTCTTATACCGCTGATTCGTGGAAAGATATTGGTTGCTTGTTTGTTGCATAATTTTATTTAACTTATTTTTATACAAAAAAGCCATTCAAATATTTTGCAGATCTTCAAAATCATTAATTAAAAAACACAATTTTGATAACCCTATTCTACTTTCATTTTTCCGCAACCCAAGAGCCGTTGATTTCCGCATAACCACACAGTGGGCTTCCACTTCCCAAGTATTCTTCGCTAACTAACCTCACAGCAGTATCTCTGCCACAGCGTGTCGCCACTCATTTTTCAAGGCATAATTATAATTGAACGTCTTTTGCTCGCTTCGCATTCGCTTCACGGCACTAATTATGCACTGTGCTTTAGAAATCCGCCCGCAAACGAAGTACATAAAATGCTCGTAACATGCCGAAGTACTTTAAGTACGCGCGGTGGACGCGGCTATGCGACAAAGACGCGCGCCGCTTTGTTCTAATCAAAACGGAACTAATTTTAATTACCACTGTCTGTCGCAGGCGTCAACTATCGTGACCAACTTGTCGTTGCGTGTTTTCCTCCTGCCTCGTTCCGCCGTGTGTTTTTGAGGAAGAGGGCACGTCCGGAGAGAGTGCGTAGTTGCCGACTGTGAGTTATGAAGCGTGTACGAGTGTGTATTGCATTTCCACCTTTAAATTGGTACTACCTGCTTCAGCGGTAATATTTCTGTTGAAAATTCCATCACTCGCTTGTCTCACTCAGCCTATTTCCTTGTCGCGCTCACAGGTATGAAATGCTTTCAATTGCTGTTGTTGCATGCCGCAATTGTGCTCAGTGACTATGTGGCTGTGTCAGTTGGTGATCCTGTGTGTCCTTTGTGTGTACCTCTGCTGGGTTTGTTATGTAAATGTTCGTAGGCGACCCATTCTATTCCACTCTAGTCACATCCAAGTACAACTACCCTGTTTAATGCTTGGGATGGTTGTGTAATAGGTGCGTCTTGACATGACGGCGCAAAACAAAAAGTCAAATAATGAAAAATGCTTGTTTGTCTAATGTGTAGGTACAGCGAGAGCATAAGAATGCGGAAGTAAAGGACAATGTGTGGTAGATTAAAATAGCAACGCCGCCAGTTTCTCTCATAAAAACATAAAAAACTGAAATTAGGTCACATGTGTCCACTTTGCAAGTAAAATTAATCTGAATATGTACTTCTGACGGTGCCCGCATTCAAATGTGCTTTAATGCCCTTTGCAGAAATAAGTAAAAAATTTTAAAACAAATTCTGCTTTAGAAAGTAATATCCTCGCTATTTTATGCGTAGAAGAAAGGTGAAAGTGAATAGAAACTAGCATGACATGTGGGCGTCAAAAAAGGAGAGTATTTGAATTGAAGCAAAACGACAATACAGGGTTTGTCCGGAAAGTAATAGCACTGAGTCGATTTAAAAAAATGTGTGGAAGCGTTACTATTCTTTAAAAACTTTCAAAGTAGGCTCCTTCACGAAAGGCATTCTTCGGAATAGCCTTGAGAGTCGAGGTGCATGCTGCTTGAATCCTCTCTGCCGTTTCAAAATACTTGCCTTTCATCGGCCTATTCAAAGAAACAAAAAAAGTCCGGAGGGGCCACATTTGGGCTGTAGGGCAGCTGCGGAAGCGTTGGGATGCCGGCCTTGGTTAGGTAGCTGTTCACAAAAAAGGTGATGTGAGCCGGAGCGTTGTCGTGCTGCAACTTTCAATCGGTTGCGATGTCTTGTCGGGCCCGATTGACCCTTCGTTTGAGTCTCTTGAGGACTTCCACGTAAAACTTGGCGTTGACAGTTTGTCCAGAAGGAACAAATTCATGGTGAACGATGCCTTTGAAGTCAAAAAAAAAAAACAACGATGAGCATTGTTTTCGCTTTGGATTTGCTCATTCTTTCCTTCCAAGAATCGAATTTCATGAGCATGGAATCGATTCCACAGCCATCTGAAATGTATTTCCGAAGCCAGGAACAGAATTTGCTTAGTTACTCTACTGAGGGATTTCTTGATAGTTAGTGAGTATTTGGTTTCGTTTGATCAGTAGAATCTAACGTCTCAAAGCTTTCTTTAAAAATAATTTCCTAAGCAAATCTGAGCTTAATTGACTACAGGGATCAATAATATACAAATTTCCTTTCACGCGGTCCCTACTTAACGGTAATGTGAAAATGAACTGACCTTCAAATTGTCACTTAATGTGACGCTTACAAATATTCAAAGTAAAAACTTATTTATGACGGCAAACAACGCGCGAAATTCCTCGAGTTGAAGAAGACACCGAAGCCGTGGTCTTCATTTAAATTTCGTTTACCCGTATTCCATTGAGTAAACACCTTGCGTGAGTGAGCGAAAACAAACTGTATATAATACATACGTACATAAATAAATAAACTGTCAACGCCGGGAGGCAATCACTGGGAATACCTCAAATTTTAGCACATTCCGCGCCCCCTTCAAAACCAATGCATTCCGCTGGATGACCGTTATTCTCAAGTTACAGCGCTCGGCTTTTCCACAACGTATTGGAAAATAAAGCTCATACTTGAGCATTTTTGCATGTGCTTGTGTCGGGTGGAAGTGGCTGTCATAAATGTCACAACGCTTGACTGGCAACATTCATAATTTCTGCCTGCTCCGTGGAGGAGTCAAATTCAAACAATAGAAATGTCGAAAATGTGTAAGCGCGGATCCACGCCCTGCTGATTTGCTGCCGGAGAGTTCACGCGAAACGAGGACAAAGCGCGCTGTGCAATCAACCGTAAAAATATTTCAATAATCGGAAGTGGAGAAACGTTATACATGCGGGAAGCGCACGAGCGCTTGGTAGCAGAGGTAAGAGAGATACGAGCAAATGCAATGACTGAGAAATTGCTCTTCGGCGTAGTCAATTACGTTCACATACACCCATGCACATCCGAAACGATACCTATTCATTAGTATTTGTTGACTTGAAAGTTTCGCGCTGCTAATAACACAAATCCAGAAATGCGACTTTGGCTTAGTCAAGCGAAGAAATCTTGTTTACTTAGCAAACTTTGTTCGGCCAGAGTTATGTATCTAATGGGCTAATTTTTAAAAGTGAAAAAATACGTATTTTAGTTAAAATCTTAACTTAGCTCTTGGACGAAGGAAAAAAAAGAACTGAAAATTGAATTTTTGACCGACATTTTTACAAAAAAATTAAAACTTTGCGACATTTTGGTAATGAAAAATCGTTCGTCCAATCCTTTAAGAATTGTATCTCAAAGACCTGTGTAAAATTCCGTGAAGATCGGATGAGCAGTTCACGAGAAATCTTGCCAACCAACTTCAAAAACACAGTTTCGAGAAAAATGCGTTTAAAGACGGCACACTTAGCCAGCTAGGCTCGAGCGTACAAGTTCTCAAGGCTGTATCTCCGGAACTATTCCTCGGTTCAACTTGAAAATTTAGGGCAATGTTCTAGAAGTGTTGTAGAACTTAAAAAGACAATAAAAAGAATCGATTTTTTGAAACCTGTAAACCCCTTAAACGATTCTACCTCTAGGTTGATTTATTATCGAAAGGTTGTCATGTCAGCCGCATTATTAAAAAATTTCACCATATGTGTCCATCTTATTTGGATTTATTGCGAGAACTTGGGGCACAGTATTTAAATGTATGTTATGTAGAAGCCACAGGGAATTCAACACCATTTATGACGAAATGATTCAGTAGGAACCCAATTTCAAAATTTCGCTTATTCTTATCAAAATACTTCAACCAAAATAAAGACTACATAAATATTACTAAACCATTTCCAAAACACTGGCCACTTTGACAGCTTCACACCATTTTATTAGATGAAAACTGTTTCCGTTATTTATTTGAAAAGTCATTTAATTTTCGTTTTGTGTAAATTTGTTGGACATTGTTGCTAAAGTGTTGTTTGTTGTACGCCATCGGACTGACGTCGACTACACCGCACCCATAAATCTTTCAACTTTACACGATGCCCTGCCATAAACAGCGCGCCCAACAAAGCCAGCAAATATAATAAAAATAACATTTAATAAAAACAAAAACAACGCAGGAAAAACATTGAGAATTGAAAAAACTAGCGAAAATATCATAAAACACCGAAAATCGAACGCACAAATGCACTCAATCAACGAGTCGGTGAAGTGAAGTGACTCAGAGCGTCATGGAGGGCTTGTTGCCCCGCTTGGTTGCGCCACTAACGCGGCGCCGCCAAAAACGTTTTTGCTGTGTATTTATGGGCCGGCACACATACACATGCCCACATCCAAGTGCAACAACAAAACTGGGTACTTGAAAACAACGCAATTACAACACAAAATCGGTGTACGAAAAACACAGCGAAGAAAATGTGTGAAGCAAAAAGCAAAATAAAAACAATTGTTGCAACTCCTAAGCACTCGAGAAAACAAAGCGGAAGATATTGAATTGAAAATAATTATTTCGGCGCACAATCGCACAAGCCGTAAACTGCCTTAAAGCGGCCAACAACACGCATTTTAGTGCAGTTTCATTTTCGTTTCCAGGTAACCTTTCCACCTTTCTGGCCTACCTTTGGTGATTTTTAGTATTTCTTAGTTTCCACTTTTTTCTAATAATCGCTTTGGTGGCAACCTGTTAGTCTCGCCGGCAACGAAAGTGAAAACACCTGTTTTGTTGCGTTTCTATTCTTCTATTTCGTTTTCCACTCTTTCTACATTTTTGTCTTCACCGCTTTGAGTGGGAAGCTGAATTTCGTGAATTCTTTCAACAACAGCTGATGTACTATGCTGCCGGTAGAAGTTAGTTTGCTGAATTAGACAATGTATGATAGCCGTTTCAAGGTTTCCACTAAAAAAATCAAAAGATTGGTAGTCTTAAAGCCGTTACAAGTGCAAGTAACAGCAGTCTAACATTGATGCAATTTCTGGACGATGGAACCTTATATAAATTGAAAGTTTTAGGAATGAATGATATTTGCTCTCGGGATTTATTAAAAATCGTATATTATTGCAGAAAGCAATCTTCGAATAATACTATCTGCTCAATCTGACCGTCATACAAAACTTACATTTTCACCAAGAGTAATACAAATTTTTATTCCAAGGCTTAAAACGGCTTTCCAAATACTTGTAATAAGTGCCGGTTGCTTTCAGCGGATTTTGGTTTTCCGGGTTCGGCCATTCTCTAGATTTTTGGGCAGTTTCGACGTTATATTCATAAACCTACGTCTTCATTCAGGTCTTTTAGTAAGAGTCTAGCTTTGACAAATTTCATACCCAAAACATTAACCAAATGAGTTGTGTCGATGCATTCAGATGTTTAAATCCTTTGCTATTACTCTGATGCCAACCCGACGATTTTCAAGAACTGTTTATTTTGATGTTATTCATTACCGAAGTGGTTGGAAGTTTAGCATGAGGGAAGTTTTCGATGATTTCACGACCTTCAGTGAATGCTTTGTGCCACTTAAATACTTTTCTTCGCGGTAATGGGGATTCCGCAAAACACTTCTCTAACATTTTAAACGATTCCTTCGCCGTGATTCCATTAAAACCCCAAATAATAATTTTTTTCATGGTAGAACTTTTCCGGTCATAAGCAAACAAGCCGCTGAACACCCATTAATTGACGTATGGCGATCAAACTCCAAACGAACATAAAAAAGGTTGTGCCAGTCTAGGAAAATATTTTTTATCAGAAGGTCCGGGTCAAATTTGATCAGATGGTAATTTCCATTCATTCCAAACTCGCGTATAAACTGTTGCTTCATTAATATTAGTTGATATCAATCAAATTCAAGAACTAACAATATTTTGCAAGAATTTACTCGTTAAGCGGAGTCACACACCTACTATTAACCTTTCAATTTTATTTGGCAATCCTTCGAATTCTGTTTTATTTCGCCCCACTCACATTCGTAACTGCTTGAATCGTCGATAAAATTACCAAAATTAAATATGACTTTAAGCATGGAATAAAAGTAGTGATTACATATAATGATAATGGCGGCGATAGCATTAATATGCCATGAATATGTACTTATCATTGTAATGACCATAATTATGAGAATCGTCGATGCTTAATGAGTGGCGTGCAACAAGCAATTGAAACTGCTCGACGGGCTCAACAGATGGCTACAGCGAGTGCACTTGCCTTAGAGAGGGCACTTGTGGCCGAGAGCAGCCGCACTTGGTGGCACATAATCCGTTTTATGGCAGCCAATTGATTGGGAATTGAATTCGAGACCCAACATAACAATAAGTGCGGCGAAGAAGCGGCATATGGTGGCCGAAGATGAGGTGGAGTGTGCGGCGTGAAGCCCTAAAAACAGCGTGAAAGGCGTGCATAAAAGGCACTCAAAGACGCGCTCGACACGACCGAGTTACAACGAGTGCACTCTATGGAATACTTTACGTATGTGGAGATGTGTGTGTGTATTTGTCTGCAAGCTGCGCTGACATGTGAACATGACATTCGCAGTCGTAATGAGCCACACGGTGCATGTTGCCAACTCCGACGCCAATGTTGGCAACAACTGAGTTGTTGACGCGCTCCACCGCGTACCTTGCGCTGCTGATCAATGAAAAGTGCCGCCACAATGCAGTTGATGGTCAGAAAAGACTCGCATGTGCGACTGGACAGATGTAGCATTGTTCAGTTGAAAATCAAAAGCGAGAAAAAAGCGAACAAACGAGAAGAATGCGCGTCATAACTTACAACGAGCGCACACGTCGCACAGGTCGGGCGATGTAATGAGGGAAAAAACTGCTTAAAGGTTACGTCGTGGCGTCTTTACGTGGACTTGGCCAACGAGTAGATATTTATTGTAGTTGCAATCGTGTTCGCTGCACACCGTTTTGGAAGCGAGCAATGTGTGACCTGTGACTCTGCGACGCTCGCCTGCCATGTGCGGCATGTGATGATGAGTGTCTTACCACTTTATTACCATAAACGGTCTTTAAATGAATGCTAAATGGTGTAATATGTGACCGCCTCCAACGCAGAGTGTCTGCCGTGGCATTATTGCTCGGCCACATGTTGCAGCAGCTTTGTGTACATGAATGAGTCGTCGCTAGTGGACTTACATAAAGTGCTGTGGGGCGACATCGGGAAAGGCGAAGGGAGAATTGTATACAGTGTCGGATATTGAAATGAGAGCGTACACTGATTGAGATGCGCTTTAAGACAAAACTTACTTACTCACATTCAAATTTAGTTTTGAATTTGCTCAATCTCATGGCTCTTGGATGGAGAAGGAAAACATGCTAATGAAGTTCAAAAAGATACGGAAAACCGTGAACGAGTGAAATCTAAAAAAAAAAAAATAAATAAAAAAGGAGAAACTAATTTTGAAAAAGGAGATCAAATATTGAAGACTACACTCTAATGTCTCGTATTTTGTGCTTTTTGTCCGGCAAGTAATAGGACTGATTTTCTTCCGCCGCGACTGCACCTGGAGAGTCAGGACAAACATTTTCACACGACGTCTTTCTGTGAGTGGTGCAAGCCGAAAATGCAACGTTCGTTAGAGCAGAGGTATGCGATTAAATTCTGTGTGAAACTCGGTAAACCTACAACAGAGACGTTTGATATGATCAAGCAGGCATACCCAGAAGGGGTGGTGTGTTCCGGTGGCACCAGGCCTTTTTGGAGGAAGAGATCGCTAATGAAGACCGTGCTGGGGGACCTGCGACTTCGACAAAAATCGACAATGTGACTCGAGTACGTAAAGTTTTGAAATCACATCGTCGAGTAAGTATTCGTTTAGTTGCGTTTTACGTGGAAGTCCTTAAGAGACTCAAATGAAGGATGAATCGGTCCGACAAGACGTCGCAACCGATTGGAAGTTGCACCACGACAACGCCCCGGCTCACACCGTCTTTCTTGAGAACAGCTACCTAACCGATGCCGGTATCCCAACGTTTCCGCAACCGCCCTACAGCCCAGCTACGGCCCTTTGATTTTTTGCCTGAAAATGCCGATGAATGGCAAGCATTTTCAGACGACAGGGGGGATCCAAGCAGCACGCACCTCAGCTCTCACGGATAATTTTTTCTGTAACGCCTTCAATGCTTCGAAATCACGCTGGCATTGCTGCATCGACGCAAAAGGAGCCTCCTTTGAAAGTTTTTAAAGAATTCCAACGATTCGTTCAATATTTTTTTTAATCGACTCAGTCCTATTACTTTCCGGACAAACCTTATATAGCTGCCATATAAGATGATCGATCAAAATTAAGTTTTTGTATGCAAACTTTTTAGTACCCTAGTTTCGGTGCAACCGAAGTTAACGGTTTTTTCTTACATTTGTCCATACTTCAAAGCACACCACTGTAAGCGTCTGTGTTCACAATTATGCTTTAAATTGGATAAACACGTTTATCACTCGTTCTTTGTGTGACCACCTCATTTGTATTAGTATTTCGTCTGCATCTTTTCTCCACCATACTCTTTATCGACCACCAGTTGCTGGTCACATGCGCCTCATCGTTGTTCCGACGCGTCATCTCGTCTTCGACCGCATACTTTATGCCGTATGATTTCGCATTTCAGTGCGGGTGTGCAGAGGAGTAAGTAGTAAATTATGATGATTATGCAGCTGACTTAATATTTATGAGATTAAATGGTGTGGTGTACGTTTAAAAGAAGGTCACGAGGTCTTCGGCTGTTGGAAACATGAGAAAGCGAGCTGTGAAAGCGTTATTGCACTTCAACACAATCAATTCTTGTTTGCGCGCACATTAAATTCGTTTGTCGTGTATTAAATTTACGACCACAGTGCAGCAACGCTCGTTAGCTTACCTTCTTCAATTGCGACAGCGCCCCAGGAAAAGTGTGAGAATCAAATATTTCTGCCAAATGTCTTTATGCAGTTGCGCTGGAACAGCACCGCCAATTCCCACAGAGTCCGATTGCCCAATTCAAATTTGAGTTTTCGGCACTCTTGCAGTTGCAAGCCCCCCTCACCTGCTGAAAATTCCCCAACAAATGTCAAAATAGTCTCGCCGTCCATCTATTTCCATGACATTGCGTATGCATTCCTTTTCCTCAACGCGTTGTCCACCCACGTCGTTTGCACGCATGCGCACTCACACACGACCACGCCCACTCAAGACATCACTGCATATGAAGCAGATTTGAGCTGAAATAGCCATCAAATGCCAGCAGAGGCAACGGAAGGCGAATTCAAATCAACATGCAAATGCATTCGCCACAAACTGCACTTCACACAAAGCCCTTCCTCCCCGCCAGATGGTACTAGTGACATGCATGCGGCTGTGAAATGAAATCGCAACATCTTCCAATTCCAATTGACGTGCGCGTCGCTGGTTGTTTACTCCCAGCTCGTTTGTTGTCTGCTCAGTGCGAATTCGAGTCTAACTTCACAATGCGTCTTCGCTGCACGACGCTGGCCACCGCTAGTCCCCGCTGCAGTCGCTCGGTCATAAAAAGTTGTTTCGTCGTTCGTTGAACCGTCAAATTGCCTGGCGGAAGGCAGCCCAGCCACAGAGGCGGTGGTGGCGGAGCTTTGTAGAGCAAACGCAACAAATTGCACACAAAGAAGTTTGAAGTTAGGACAAGGCGGAACAGAAACGATGAGCAGCTCATCCTTTTTAATGTCGCATAGCATTTGATGGTGCAAAAATGTGGTCATTTTTTGTTGAATTGTCATCCAATTTTCGGCGGCAAGGAATTAAAAGCTTTCTGTTGCATATTTGTAACGGTCTTTATTAGAGTAAGATGAGGAATAAACTGCACCAAATGAGTCAGCGAGTGAAAAATCGCTAAAGCGGAACGTATGCGATCCACTTTTCTAACCAATAATTACACTTCACGGTGGTTGGGAAGATGCGAAGCAAATTCTGTCTCTTGTTTTAAGAATCCGCGAAACTACAACGATCTGAAAATTGTCGAGTCCGTATCCGTGGCAGATTGTCTAAGTCCGTATCCGCAGGAATCCAGAACACTAAAAATCGCCTTTATTTTTCAAGACAATCTCATTTGTGGAGTTATGAAACGCGAAACCCCTGCCTTACATTCCGATCTTGGGTATAGGACTAATCATAATCCTACGTAAACTCACTGGGTGGTAGAACCCCGGTATTTCATTTGGAAATCTTGTCTTGTTCATATATATTTTGTTATCGTTGTCCTTCGCAAACATGAATATTTACTCAAAATGAGCATAAGTATGTTTATTTATGCTTAAATGCATTTCTAAAAGTCTCGATTTATAACCTGTAATGCGCGAATCGTCATTAAAGTCATCTAAAAGATTCGCATACAAACATACCCTCAAGAGACACTCAGCAGAGGTTGGCTTAGTCATCCAACACGTTGTAAGAATCACACTTTAGTAGCTCGCATTGAAGACATAAAGCGGAAGTTAAAATCACATATTTAATCGGTCGTACATTTAACCACTCACTATGCTCGCCTGCAGGGGCGCGGCTGGTAGCTTAGGTGCAGGCGCTCATATGCCGGCTTCTCCTTTCGCCAGTCTTGTCACTTAGAGCTTCAAGTGACGCCAGCTGACAGCGGAGCTACGGCGCCTCGCATTCAAGAACTCAATTTAGAGCGCTAAGTTAATGGCTGTGAGCATATAAAATAGTATGTACTTGCATTATACATATTTATTGTGTTGTTTTTGTGTGCTTAATCGACTACGCGCATTGCGGATAATATGGCGATCGTAAAAATATAAAAATAGTAACATTTCTGTTTACATCTTTCTGCACGGACACAGCGACGGCGTTACTCGTTCTATATTTGTAGCTGAGCTCAGCTAAAAGTGGGGCTGACGACTGCGCTTGGTATTCGTGTGAGCTGCAAAGTGAGTGCTTTCGTGCGATGGAAATATGTACTTAAGATTTCATAAACCCCTAAATGATAATGTTACACCAACACCAAGACCATCACCATCATCATCATCATTCTCAGTGGGCTATCGCATGTCTCGGCTCGTTGTGGCTTTTGAGGCCGTCCGACGCCCCAGCACTGCACTTATTGCTCTTCCTTCCAGAAGTTGGCGATTATCTCGGCTTATTGTTAATTCATACAATAAATATTCCATATGATTTTTGTTTGTGTTTTCATTTTCAATTTTAACTCAAGTAAACAACTCGCTCAAGTCAGCCGCCCAGTCTGTTGTTGGTATATTTATTAATAATAAAAAAGCTTATTTCTAATAATAAAGAAGTCGGACGGACGCTTGAGAAAAGTAAATATGTATGAATAGTTGAACCTCTAGAAGTACTTAAGATGGCACATAAACATGGAAGAAACGAGAGAAATCAATTAAATTGCAAAATAGAGTCTCCCACGTGTGAGCCATGAAAGAAACGGTACCATTAAAAACAAAGGCGTATGCGTGTGCTTCGGTTCCTTTACTAAAATCTATATATTTTCTCCAAAATTTTGCTATTTCTTCGCAGAACGTTTATACTACTTCGATTTGTTCGAGGAGTGTCTTGCGAGATAGAGTCAGGCTCAAAATTGTTTCAACTACAACATAATGCCATATTTATTGATTGGCAGACATGTCAGCAGACTGTGAACATCACACAATGACTATTATACCTGTCAAGAGGTAGAAGAAGAAAAGCCTATAGAACATCTTCTATAGGAATGCAAGACTTTGTATAGGAAAAGTATCGCAACTATCGGTCGAGGGTTTCTTAACGATGTCTCGGAGATTGCATCAAATAAAACTTTTTGTTTTGATGAATTTCATCGGAAGTAAGTTTCGAGAGGGCAACTCGAGTGAGCGGCTTCCCATAGACCTAGGTGCGTCTTAAGACATCCACTCTTCCTACGTATTTACCTATTTTGAGAAGCTCAACTAGCAATAATGTTGTAAATAAGATAAGGGAATGTTGCTGATGTGACGAACTGCGAGCGAATTTAAAATCGGTTCCGTTCCAGATACATACATATGTAATTTTACCGAAATAAGCGAAGTACCAAAATACAGGATCAGAAAGTTACTTAGAGTTCGAACGATCAGCAAATTGTTTTAATCATATCTAAATAGAAGTACATAAGACCAACTAAGGAACCAACTAATAGTCAAATGATGGGTTAAATGCTGCCCACTGGTGTTCGGCACTCTTTCGACGTTTCAACTAACTAACCAAGACCAAATGAATCAGAACTTATCGGTTTACTAAAATAGTTTAGGGTTAGGCAGCCAAAATATTTCCCACGCGTTATAAGGCCTATTGAACTTCATAAATTGAGCGAATCGACAACGAGGAAACGGCTACCGCGATACGATTACAGCCATAACCACACCTAATGTGAATAAACCAGCGATGCAGAACGTTGGTCGCCAACAGACGGCCGATCACTAAAGTCAAATCGCACAATTTGTCGGCTGCAATAACTGAGTACATTTGTCATTCCCTCGGCAGTGTGGAACGTCGCAGAGGTACGGTTATGCTGTGAACTCAACCACAAGTCAACACAGAACTTCTTCGGGTTTCTGCTAAGCAAAAGTTGTTTGCTAATGTCAGACGCTCTTGTGATGCCACCGAACGGAACCAAGAAGCATATTTCAGCGTTCCAAGCAGTCGGCTTCTTTCCTATCTTTCCATGCGCAGTTGTCTAAGTAGCGAACGTGCTGCTACGTCGCACGCCTGCGCAAAAAACCTTGTCAATGCAGCGCCGCGCACACACCCAGTTATGCAGTCTAGTCTAAAGACAAAGCTCCAGACACTCAACGGCTGTCTCGCCGGCGATTATATGGCAGATTAAGCGAGCACACGTGCGCCAGGAAAGTGGCAAGTCGCTTTTTCTCCAAAGCGCTATCGCTAATAGAAAATGCTTTGCAGTTAATAAAGGTGGAAGAAGAAGAAGAAGACGAATACTCATTGAAAACGTTAAGCCAAACACGCGCTGGCAAACAACGGCAAGTGTTAAAGGCACACACAGAACGAACGGGGCAGCACACCTAATCGTGGCTCGCGCTTGTAAGTAGCTGAGAGTTTAAACGCTTTCAAGCAGCGAACTGACAAGCCACTTTAGATAATATCTGCGCCGAACAAACAGCGGCAACTGAAGCTTCTGTATATCTACGGGTCGCAAGATTCTATTTGTATCGATTTTCGTTTTGTTTTCCTTTCGATTTAAAAGAAGTAAAAATAAAATGAACGCGGCAACAAACAACAATCGCCGCATGATCGTTACTTGGCTGTAATGGTATGATCCCGGTGTCGCTTTCGTTCCGTTGGCCGGCGTTGTTGTTATTGTTGTTGTTAATGTCAACCACTGTCACAGCGATTGTGTTTGACATGGAGTTAAATAACAAATTGCCGGCCGATAGAGTCGCCGAAGTCGCCGCCACCGCTGATCGTTCGGTTGTCGTGGCTGGCGACAGCAGTCTGTGTTCGCGTCGGGAGCGGTGAATGCACCAGCAATGTAACAAACTAATTTATATAGCAAACATTATCCACATTGTCCACTGCAGTGATTTGCAATCTCGCTCGCCCCGCTTTCCGGGCCGATCGCGTTCGCTGGGAAACCGCACGATTAACAAATCGAACTGTTTAATCGATCAAACCTTGCCGGTGCCGCGCCAACAGCTTGCTGACGACAACTCTGAAAGAAATCAACTATTACGTTGTTTTGTTACAGTTTATCTTACCTACATACGGACATGTTCACACAGTTATTACGAATTTCATGCGGTGGATTAGCGTAATTGATTGGTTCAAGTCATCTGTGTAAACACAAATTTTACGACAGTAATCGGCTTTGGGTTTTTGGTTGCGCGATTATCATTAATTGGTCAGTGTGTAGTAGCTACAGAGGAGTATATATTGCGGGGAGTTAAGACCCTCCGAATATTATATGATTCACATGTCAGTGGGGTTCAGGTGCTATGGCGTACAGGGTTTGTCCGAAAAGTAATATGACTGAGGCGATTTAAAATAAATTATTGAGCCAATCGTCACAATTCTTTAAAACTTTTCAAAATAGCCTCCTTCTACGTCAGTGCAGCGATGACATCGCGATTTCCAAGCATTGAAGGCGTCACGGAAGCCATTCTTCGGAGTAGCCTTGAGATCCGAGGTGCATGCTTCTTAGATCTCCTCTGTAGTCTCAAAAGAAAAATTAGGATTGCCTCTTTGTTTCGAGATCATAGTCAAAAATCCATGACTTGCCTCCTGTGATTACGTTATTAAAAAATTGGCGGCAAATTTTCTTGGCACACTTCCACTCGTCGCAATTTCTGATCCTCAGTGAGAACTTTTGGGACCATCTTCCGCACAGCTTGTGAACATTCGCAGTACTCCGTCACAGTGTCATGAACCACAATTTTATATTTAACATTTGGGCAATTAAACGAATACTTAGTCGACGGTCTGAGTTCAAAACTTTGCGCACACGAGTCACATTGTCGGTGTTTGTCGAAGTCTGCCAGCACGGTCTTCATCGGACGACCTCTTCATCAGCCCTCCAAAAAAGTCTGGTACCACCGAAACACAACCATACATACCAGCCGCTCGTACGTTAGCTAGGTGCGTTCTCTACCGGATCCAATCGGTGCGCGCACGCTCCGAAGTACAGTCGCGGCGGGAGAAAATAGTCCTTTTACTTTCCGGACAAACCCTGTATGCAAATTCACATCAATAGAAGTAACATCCGTATTTGAACTGATCCAAATGAGAATTTTTCTATTTTCTGCGATTTAAAAAACCACAAAATCGTGAGTATTAATGAAAGCTTTCTGCTATAAGGTAAATAAACAATCTGCTTCGTGATCTACTTTCCTTGCCGAATAGTGTTACAACATATGTATAGTATGTTGTTGTTTTATAGTTATGTTAGCCATTTCATTATTACAATATTTCCAGCTGTGGCAAATGACACCCTACCACAAGAGAGAAAACACTCTCGAAAGTACGCAACCCATCCAAGAGGAATAGAGGAGTGAATTGTGGCGTAAATTTCGAATGCTGAAAGTAAAATGCTAGAAACTGATTTCGAAAATTGTCATTATTTTTATTCGCATAAATGTGTCCCTGTGTGTATGTGTGTGCAAGAACACAATAGAAACATGCACATTGTCTAGCAGAATTGTTTGTCGGTCGTCTGTACCCCTGAGCATTCAAATAAATAAAAATTGCGTTCAACTTTAACAAAAAAAAAAAAAACAAAAAAAAAATGGAATAATGTAAAAGCCAACAACAAAAGAAAAGTCCATTCTTTTGGTTATGTGAAAAGAGTTTGCATTCTGCTCTTTGCAGTTTTTGTGGGCTTTTTGTAGTTGTACGCGCCATTGTTGCTATTGTACAGTGGCATAGAAAACGGAAAGAGAACGCAGTTCCACTCAGCCCATAGAAGAATGTGAATATAATAAATAAATAAAATCTCAAAATGGTGGGGGGTGGGTGGATGGCGCGATGCTGAGTATGGCAAATAGAATCGCCTCGTGGAAAGCAGATTACGCTCAGCGCTTCGGTATGCTGCGAGGCATTTCCAATGACAGTTGGTATGTGCGAAATAACATGTCTGCTTATAATTCAACAACAACAACAATTGCAAGCAAATGCACTACGATATTAAAATTTAACATTGTCTTTGTCTACAGTGTAATACGAGGAATGCTCACTCAGTTTAAAATTTTGGCCAAATAATAATTAAATTTTTGTTTGCTGAATTGTAGGCGATATTTATCATCAAGCAATAATTTGGAGAGAATCTTACACAAATTCACGTATTACCAACAAATAAAGTTAATACCAGCATTTGAGTACCCTCCTCTAAATTTTCGTGAGTTCCAGACGCTTCGACAGAATTTTCTTTCAAACTAATTTTTTGTCTCTACATAACATTGTTGGCGTCTTATTGCGCCTCAAATTTTCCAGATTGCAACTCTGCATTAAAATATTCCTTTCAAAAGGTACAAACTGTGCGGCCCACCTTCGTATGCATACATAAGTCTTCCAAGTTAGCAACTGTTGTAAGAGGAACTATAGCTGGTGGTCTTCGCGGAGAAAAGCATCTCTCAGCATTGTTTCAGTTGCGTGGGGCGTTGGGGCGGTGCAAATGCATAATGTAATCTCGAAAAATCATAACAATAGCAAAGGTATCTGCAAAGTACGAGTAAAGTAAAGCAAAGTATAAACAAACGGAGCAACAACAACAACGGAGGCAACGAACCAACGTACACTTTGTTGGCAATGACACAGATTTCATATGTGAGCGAATAGTAATGCGACACTCTTCACGACAGTGATCTCCTTTTCTTTGCGAACTGTCACAGCTGCAGCAACGTGACATACATACATATGCAGCTCTGGGATCAGTGTGAGTGGTTCGAGTGGAATGTATTTGTGTGAAGACTTCGCCCCGTCAATCCCACATGCCATTAAATATATGTACATACTTATCTGAAAATCAGTCGGATCTGCTGCTAACGATGCGATTGTCGAACTGATGGGACTGTTTTCCTCGATATATCGCTGTGTTGTTGTTGTTATTCTAACGGATATCTAATCCCCGTTAGGATGATAAGGACTATCTAGATTGTCCTCGACGTCTTCTAACAAGAGGCCCCAGAAACATGCTGTTTCGACGGCGTCGGACCAAAGGGGGAGGGGTGTCAGATGAGTGGGGTTGGTGAGGCATGCAAATAGGTGGCCAGTGTCATGCGGAGACTCATTGCACGCAGGACATATGCTGGATATGTCGGGGTCTATTCTGGATAAGTAAGAGTTTAACCTGCTACAATATCCAGCACGAAGCTCCACATTGGTTACCCTTGTTTCTCGCGGCAACTCGAGCTTTTTGTCTGCAATGGGTGGTGGCTTGGCTCAGAGTACGCCATTCTCTGGAAGGGAGTCGGTTAAGGTGTTGACGGCTCCACTGTGAATGGCGGTCAGTGCTTGTCGAAGTTAGTTGCGTCTGAGGTCCGGTCGGCGTATTGCTCAATTTCGTAGACGTAATTGAGGAATGACCTATTGATGTTCCTAGAAAACGGTCCCCTTCCAAGAAGGTTGCTGCAGGGATGATTTCTGTGGAAGTCGCTCTAATCTTCGCTGCGTTTGAAGAACCTTTACCGCCCAGTGCTTAACATAATTCCACATAAGTTATAACCGCTACATATGTCGCACTATATTGACCGACATTATTCTCTCAGAAATTTGCTTTTTCTACATTCTCTAGTCGTCTAGTCAAGGTAGTCTGCTCATTCCACTTAGCTCCTTTAAAGTTAAACTTTTTCAGTTTTTATTCACTTATCCTCATTATCGAACGGAAGTACATTATTATCATTGCTGATGGTATTGATGACCCTTCACTATATGAGCTTGTAAATCTCTGTACATTTGCAAAAATAGGTGGCCGTTTCGAGTAGCCTAAAGTTTGTAGCATGCGCTTAGACTTATGGGATTTTCCTTGCGCTGCCGCTGTAAGAACCACGAATAATTCGTTTCTGTTAACTGTACACAATTGGAGTTTACAAAGTTGATTATTGTTGTAGTACGTTGTTGTGTCAAAGTTCAAAAATAACTTTGAGGTCAAAGTTTCAGTGTAATTACGGATGACAGTTGACGGTTGACGAACGTGTGGCCATTGACAAGTTGGACTGCACAGAAGCCGTTTAGAGCCTAAGCACTTGACTAGTTATGAAACGATTGCTGATTTTGTGTGGCTGTGTGCGTGAGGACGAGCGAAAGTTTCTAACAGTTATGGTGATAACTTTCGGACTACTCACTTCCGCTGCGAAGGCATTAAATGATACTATGCAAAAAGTTTTTGTTCTTGCTAGTGTGAAGTCTGTTTCCACAGCCTCACTATGCACACACATCTCTCCCTTACTTACTTTTTCTCCGGTTATCACTTTTTTCTACGCTGACAGGAAAATTACGTGATGAATAGGCCATTGAGTGCGGCGAACCGGAATTGTCTCCTTAGGTTGGACTTGCCTATCCGCGCCCGTACGCCTCCTCACGGCTCATCTCTGCCTGTCAACTCATTTGGCATTGTTCCGAGTGCTGCGAGTAGCGCCGGAAAGTGTCTGTAAATTGCAGCGGCAACACACTGTCAAGCCGCGACGAAGTGTGTGCAAAATAAAAATAATTGCGAATGTTGCATCGGACATGTTACGCATATGAAAGTGCAGTGTTATCTTGCGAGGTGGATACTGCCGATGAGGGGGAGTACGAAGCAATGTACAGTGGATCAAACGTCATACTATTGGACGCAGCTGCCTTCCTTTATTTCCGAAGGGAAATCAGCTCCTTTGTTTTCGATCTACAATAAGAATGATGTACAGACAAGTTATTTCCAAGCCCAGGTATTATTGGGGAGTAAGAGAAAAACCAAAAAGACGGTCATAACCGACTAACATGTTTTAGACTCCAGAGACCGTACCAAGAAAAAAAGAGTCCTGAGTAAGATCAACTTTTACAATGTACTCTTTCCAAAAGCATAGAAATACCACCCAAGAATAATTAAATAAATAAATATTCGTTTGCTGTTAGCTTTTTTAAAGGTCTTCACAGTCTCATAGTCCCGCTTTAGTCACATACGTTCAAAGCGTTCTCCAAAAGAGCACACTGTTCTATGATCGCCCCCTCGCGCCAATTTGAATGAGTATTTATTATCCTCAACATTCTCTTGCTGTTGACGGCTGTGGCTGCTATGATGATGGTGTTGCCGGTGATGGTATCGTCTGTATTATTACTATTACTATTATCGTTACTGTTATTGCTCCGGCCAATGGGCGATAATGGCGTGCTACCTTTTGTTGTAATGTTGACCAACAATGGCCAACTCCAAGCGAACATCACCGCCTGTCACCAGCACCACCGATTGGCGCGCAGTGTCCAGACGAAGCGTTCGGCGTTCGCAAGATGTATGTGCCTCCATGTATGTAAATGCGTTGCGCACATTTCATTCAGCAATTCAGCTGGCGGCTGGACAAGCGACAGCAACGCGCCCAGTTCGCGGAAGTCACGTTTAAATGGAATCGCTTATACTGCAAAAACAACAGCAACAAAGCTGGTCAATACTACACTAATAACAATTGCCAGATCAACTATTATAGCTTGACGCTCTTCACTGTTGTTATTGTAATTGTGACAGCTCATTGAACATGGCGTGCTTTTCCTTTCTGCTTTTCCCACTGTTCTTGTGGCGGTTGCTGAAATTATTGGAAAGCTGATTGATGGCAATCGTTTTGAGATAACACCATATAACATAAGTTTTTCTCTTTGTTTTGTTGTTACTTTTGCTGTTGGCGCGGGCGTTGGCATTTTTGTGATGTTCGTAATGTTGAAGGATTTTCAATTTGGCCTATGTGCCTCTACTAACCATATCCGCACGCATACCCACGCACACATATGTGTAGCGATGGGGCCACGAAGTTGGTTGCTGTTCAGAGTTCATAGAAAATTATAGACGCTTAATACATTAGAAGAGAGTGGTGTAATAGAATTTACAGCCCCGAATGTCAAGGGTTCGTCGAACGAAAAAAAGTCGGTCAAAAGATGTATTAGAATTAGTACGGCGCAAAGACGGTCTTCTTCTTTTTTACTGGCCTAGAAACGCGGTTACAGGTCCTTCCCCACCTGGCCCCTCCAACGGACTGGGTGTCTTCCTCTTCCTCTACTTCCCCCGGCGGGTACTGCGCCGACTACTTTCAGAGCTGGAGTTTTTTCGTCTATTCGGACGACATGACCTTGCTCGCGGAGCCGCTATCTCTTAATTCGCTGAACTATGTCAATATCGTCGTATATCTCATACAGCTCATCGTTCCATCGAATGCGATATTCAACGTGGCCAAAGCGTAAAGGACCATAAATCTTCCGCAGAACCTTTCTCCCGAAAACTTGTAACGTCGAGTCATCAGATGTTGTCATCGTCCATGAAATATAGCAGGACGGTCTTATTTATTCTAAATTAGTTAGCTCTCTGACCTTTTCATTGTCTGCAGAAATTCAAGTAGTCTTTTAAAAACTGCGACCACTTCTTGCTTAGCATCTGAGTTTTAAAGGTTAATGTGATATTTGGTCCAATCCTATAATGACTTGAACTTGGAGTTTCGGCAGGTTTTGTGCCACCTTAGCCTCCTCTGAGCTCAGCATTTCCGCGATCTCTATCAGTGTTTGTGTGGACCCACTTCACAAACTAAATCACAACCGAAATCAGTGAAGCCAAATAACTGCCTGACTGACCGCAAAAGGACAGAAAAAAGTGTGAAACCTATGATAGAGCAGGCTCTAGCTCCATTTAGCGCCACACACTCGCCACATTTGCGTTTGATCCGAAAAACTGTAGTGTGCAATTGTTTGGAAAATTGAAAAGCTAACGCAACGCGCATTTTGACTAGAGCAACAACGCCAGCGGGCGCAGTCGACGAGTAGCAGCAAAGTGGCAACAATCAACGTAAAAATGCCAGACCTCTTCAAAAAGAAGTGTGGCCAAGACGGCTCACTGACTGGCTCGTCTATCATTTGTGAGTGATTGACGTTTTGCCTGTTGCCTGCCGCCACAGCTTAACCACCTAAGCGCCTAACAATCTTCCTGCTGCTGTCCTCCAGCGACGGACTAACTACGCAACGCTCAATACACATGAGTATGTGGTGGAAATCGGTGTTGAACTGCCGGACCGCAATGCCAAAGCCAGTTCCTATGCGTCCACAAATATTTTTAGATTTTTATCTCGCATGCTCTACGTGATTTACAATTCCCAGGTATGCTTCGATTTGTGTTTTTTCATTCTCCAATCACCGCAATGATTTATTCGTTAGGACAGTTGAGTATTTCGATGTTTTTTGTTTCGCCGGTTTCGGTTGCTTGTTCCATGCCTTGCTGACTGGAATACCAAATGAAGTGGTTCGGTTTGTGTGCTGTTGACATTTTTCTTCTTCCATCCACTTTTTCCGCATTTATTGATTTAGTATTTGTTATGTTTCTGGTTTTATTATCTCGTTGTTTTTTGCTGCTCATGTTTCTTCAAGCACTACGGGCAACAAATTCACTCACATTGATAATTAAATAATCTAATTTTTGTTGTTTTTATTTCTCTCTCTTTCTCATTGTAGGTGAGTTGTGCGTATCCAGTGATGAAACTCGTAGAAATCCGTTGGAGGGTGCTCGAAGTATGTGGTTAAAGGAAAATAGAGTTAGTGAGTTTGGTAAAATAGCTGTTCTTAACACTAAGTCATAAATTATATGAAGCTCTTTAGACTTACAAATGTATGTGAAGTACTGGCTTGCAGTAAAATGGAACATTCTTCTTCTTTACTGGCGTAGACATCGCTTACGCGATTATAGCCGATTTGACACTAGCGCGCCAGTCTTTTTTTTCGCAACGTGGCGCCAATTGGAAACTCCAAGCCAACGCGCAAAGGACCCTAAATCTTTTCTCTCGAAAACTCGTAACGTCGACTCATCAGATCTTGTCTTCGTCCATGCCTCTGCACCATATAGGAGGCCGGGAATCGTGAGTGGCTTATAGAGTTTGGTTTTCGATTGTCGAAAGAAGACTTTACTTCCTTACTCAGTCCAAAGTAGCACCTGTTGGCAAGAGTTATTCTCTGTTGGATTTCGAGTCTGACATTGTTGTTGTTGTTAACGCTGGTTCCAAGATAGACGAAATTATCAATTTTACCAGACCCATTTGCTTCGCTCCCTTATCCAATTTAGAGAAAGCCGAATTTACTGCGCGGATGTTGAGGCCAATGATATAAATATCATCGGCGTACGCCAGCAGCTGTATACTCTTATAAAAGATGGTACCTTCTTTGTTTAGTTCTTCAGCTCGAATTATTTTCTCTAGCAGTAGATTAAAGAGTCGTACGATAGGGAGTCGTCTTGTCTGAAACCTCCTTTGGTTTGGACGATACGTCATCCACAAAATAGTAACCACTGCTCTATCTTTGAAAGTAAAGTCAACGTCAAAGCTAAGCCAAAGTCATTAAGCCAAATTAATAATCAAGTTTAACACGCTTCGCCCATCGGCAACGAAATTTAACACCAAGTTTAATTAGAGTCTTCGTTAGTGTGTTTCCCAATCAAATAAATTAGCCGCAGACTATTAGGTGCCACTTAATGTTCGCGCTGCCACCACCACCTCATCAGCACAACAATCTTGAGCATCTCATCGACATAAATATTAACCGTAAATAGAGGTAAACACATGTAGATAAGTGGTGTAGTCGCATCTGAAGAATCGGCTGGCCCAAATGAAATGGGTTATGTTCGCACGCACTTGTGTCTACTCTTTCAGTGTAAACAAATAACTTTGTACGACTGTGTCACACTTTTTGATGCGCCACAGGCGGTGTTGCCAGCAAAAAAACGCTGAGCCGCAGCGGATGCTTAGCCGCACTTTTAGATAACACACACACACACATACAACAAAACCAACAATAAATGAAGTTGTTAAATACTTGGCTGTTAATTTTGTCGAACACTTCTGCACTTCGTATAAACTCGTATCTGTGAAATAGAATACTCGCACGGCAAAGTATCGTTCATCGATCCCAATAGCCGCGCGTCCAATCGCTCGCTTGTTTGTTCGTGTGCACTCGTCGATGTGAATGAGTTTGTGGGGAACTTGGTAAATATTTGAGTTACTGCTTAAATGCGACACGTACAAATGAGTTATCGATACGCTAAGAAGATATTGCCCGCAAACAAGCAACCAACCAACCAACCGACGAACCAGGCAGGCAGAAGTCTCAAGTGTCTGCTCCGAATGCACTGTGGAGCAAAACAGCAAATAACAATTTTCGAGCAGTCTAACATTCTCTATTCTCGTGGTTGTTTGCTTTCATTTCGTCACTCCAGCGGTTACAGAAAGTACTTCGGTAGAGTTTCAAAACTGCTTCATCCTTTGGATATTTTCAGGGCACTCAAGAAACAAGATTTGTAAGGCTTATAACTCGACTCTTTTATTTGCTGAGTTAAACAGCCTGAATTTCGTGACGATTTAGAAGAGAGTGGGAGTACTCTCTCATTCAGTTCTAGTTTCTAGGCGATAAAAAATAGCGTATCTGCTTTATCCTCCTCGAATCCTATGTTGACGGTATGTAGGCAATAAAAAAAATCAGTTTTTATGTTAATTTTAGGAGAGTACACTATCGATTCACCTAAAACCTCTGGCGCCCATGCTATCCCCGTTGAAAACTACCTGAAATGCAACACTGTGCTACTTTCCCCCGCATTTGTTGCTGTGAATACTTGTCGTTTCTTGCAGCCGAGTAATTTTTCCTATTACATATACATATACTATATTTATTTATTGTTGCTTTTGCAGTGGCAGAACAAACACAGTGTGGCACTTCGGTGTATGCGTGTATAATTTTCTCGTCTGCTGACGGGAAGGCTGCTTGATTAGTTGGCCCGGTAGATTATTTATTGGCTGAAGCGTTCGAACACCTAAACCGCGACGTTACTGCTGCTGCCACGGCGATTAATTACAATAACAACAACACCACCATAATTCATCAATACGTGGCGCTGCCGTGCAATCAAAAGACATGCGAGATTTTATTTACTCAAATCCACACACATCCTCATACACTGGGGTGTGAGCGCTGCGACTGCGGCTGCGGCGTGTAATAAACAGACAACCGATTCACCTAAATCACCAAGCAGCTTAATGCGAATCAACTTACCAACTACGCACATCAAGTTTCCATATTGGAAAGCAACTATTTACTAATAAAATATTTGAGCGCCCATCTCCGCCGGTCGATTATCGAAGAAGCCTTGGCCGGTTGGCATATTGGAGACTGCTCGTGTGTGTGTGTGGCTGTGTCGGTACACAGTTGAGTGGTGGGTTTGTTCAACCATTTAGATGTTCATTTCACGAGCAGAAAAAGTAACTAAAGTAACTAAATTTTTTGCTGTTGGTTTAAGTGCCTCCGTTTATTTCCTTGGCACTCGCATTTGAATGATGATTGACTGTGCGGTTGGAGGCTGCGGTGTGGCTGACAGTTCGACGTTTCGACACTCATTAGCCGATTGAGGTATGATGATTTATTTAGTGCACGCAGCTGCCAGATAATTACAAATAAATATCTTAATTATATGTAACTGACAGCAAAGTGATGGACGTAAATGATGTGCTGTTGTGCTGCAGCGTTGATGATGAAATGACACTCATATTTGGTGAATCAACTGCGATGGCTAGATATGGTAATGGGAAATACATGAGAGATTATCTTTAAAGATTATAGCACGCATATTATATTTAAAGTACTTACAAAATGTCTACTCATAGATCTGTCGGTATTGGCGCCTTTGGCTGACGACTAAATTTTCTACGACCTCCATTCACTGTCATAAATTAAGCATTATTGATACTCGATATGAGGCTCCATAGAGCGAGATTATACAAAAATATGGAAGTATTCCAAGAAAGTGGTTTCTTTAACGAAAGAAGTTGTTTGGTTTTTATTCGTCGAGTGAGGACTTTACTTCTCAATTGCCAACTCAGTCCAAGGTAGCACTGTTGGGTTATTCTGCGTTGGATTTCGAGGCTGACATTGTTGTTGCTGTTAATGCTAGTTCCAAGATATACGAAATTATCTACAACTTCTAAGTTATGACTGTCAACAGTGACGTGGGAGCCTAGTCGCGAGTGGTTTGATGTCAGGAGATATTTCGTCTTGTCGTCGTTCACTGTCAGACCCATCTGCATCGCTTCCTTGTCCAACCTGGAGAAAGCAGAACTAACGCGCGGGTGTTGAGGCCAATGTTATCAATATCGTCGGCGTACGCGAGCAGCTGTACACTCTTATAGAAGATTATACCTGCTCGATTAATCTCTGTAGCTCGAATTATTTTCTCCAACAGCAGATTGAAGAAGTCGCACGAAAGGAAGTCGCCTTGTCTGAAACCGCGTTTGGTATGAAACGGATCAGAAAGACCCTTCCCGATCCTGACAGAGCTTTTGGTATTGCTCAACGTCAATGTACACAGCCGTATTAGTTTTGTGGGGAAACGAAATTCAGACATCGCGGCATAAAGCCAGCTTCCTGTGCAAGAGAGTTGTGTGCGTCGATCCTTTTTTCAAAGGTCTTTTCTAAGATTTGGGTAAGGTGAATATTTGGTCGATTGTTGATTTTCCAGGCCTAAAGCCACACTGATAAAGTCCAATCAGTTTCTTGATGGAGGGCTTTAGTCTCTCACAAAATACGCTCGATGGAACCTTATAGGCGATGTTGACGAAACTTATCCCACGGTAGTTGGCGCGGATTGTGGGTTCTCTCTTTTTTTGGATTAGGCAGAGCACCGGTCTTATTCTACAAAGAAGCGGATGCATGCTCCTTATCAGTTCATAGCTCTGCCGGCAATCCATCGGCCACCGCCGCGCGCCGCTTTGTTGTTCTTCAGGTGGGTAGTTGATATTCGAAATTCTTTATGGTCGAGCAACATATACATAGCTACCAAAAAACTGAAATATCCTCATGGAATTTGTCAGAAGATATTGCCTAAGGCAATAATGTAGTCTCCGAAGAATTCATTCTTCAATGAATTAATCGTTCTTTATTGCATTAAAATGCTACAAGCTGACCTCTGATCAGATTATTGATTTCTCTTTTTTCTACTCCGTAGTTCAATTGATTTATTTTTCTGTTAATTTTTCCTGTGATTATTTGATGATTTCTTGCGTACACAATTCGTTATGGAGATGTTGGAAAATTAATTATTTATCGTTTTTGCCCGCCACGCAGCACTAGAAAGACATACATACACATGTATATAGATAAGTACAAACAAATTTATACTTACATAAATGCATACACGCGATAGTTACACATGTTTTCACAAATGCAATGCTGTAAACAAATGTGGCCGGCAGACAGACAATTTGTTTGGCCCGAGAAAACCACACTTAATTCCCCCGAAACGAACGCACACGCAAACGCTTGGCACATACAGGCAAGCGTAGTAAAATTTATTGGTTTTTCGCAGGTCGGGCTTTGTTTGGCCTCGGCTGTCCGACACACACACACACATGAGTCCGTTTAATTCTCAGTTTCGGTTTGTGGCAAAGCCTTGTTGCAACATTATGGTCCGACGCTTGCGCTCGGGCAGATATGGCTGTCGAGTAAACACTGTTATCTTGCATTGTTTCCACAGCCGTATGTGTGTGTGTGTGTCCATGTGATTTTGGGATCAGTAAACTTATATTTATTGATTGTCTTATCAGTTTTCATTTTCCTGCCGAGCACACATGCGCACTCTCGCCACGCTTGTGTGATTACTGTATGTACATATGTATGTATGCATGTGTGTATGTGCGTGCATTTCTTGTGTTTCAATTTGTTGTCTTAATATTTGTACGCTTCGTGTTGCACAGTATCCAAAGTGTCTTTAAAGTGCGCATTCCTGCAGAAGATAAGCGTGTTGTGTCTTATTGATGTCAAGATGTTTGTTATTGTTGTTGACTGCTGCTTTAATTATCTTATGTGAACTCAATTATCTGCGGTTATTTAACCTTTTCCACACGCTCTCTCCGCCGCCGCTGCCTCTTCCTCTTAAGCCTCTGAGCCAATGCTTAAATTCTTACGGCTTTATTATGTTTTCATTGAGTTAATTTATGTATATTTGTACAGCTCTTAAGCGTCTTGTCGGTGTTGTTGCTACTGTGGTGAATTTGTGGCTCATGCTTTCGGAGAAATTGTGGTCAACCTAACCTCAATTTAAGAATTACACACATTCTTTATTTACATATATACATACATACATATGTACGTTTGTTGGTATAACAACAGCTCCAGCTTATATACACTGTTATGTCCATATGGTTAAGCCTTCGGGTTTTAAAGTAAGACAGTATTTCTACAGAGGCACATCTTTCTTCATGGCTGTGGGGTCCCAACTCCATTTTTTGTCATCTTACAGCTCAACATATGCTGAAGACATTTAATAAGGATCTGGAAAACCAAGTTTAAGATACTATAAGATCATTCGAATTTATCCATAGAGGACGGAATATATCAATTGTAATTTACCTTTGCGTTCTTAGATTTAGCCATAATCATCTAAATGAGCCACAACAAAAATTTGCCTCAGCGTAGTTTTAAAACCAGGACTGTGGTTTACACTGACAAAAAGCTATTCTGCTTATTTAGCTTATTCTGCGGTTTAAGAAAGGGTAGGGGTTTCAAGATAGAACCTCGAACTGTATGAGTAGACTAGACCATATCGTATGCATGAAAAACGATGATCCAACGAAAAGATCCTTCGAGACTCATGGGTTGAGAACGGAAGCAATTTCGCCAACTCTTCCAATAGAAAGTAAAAAGGACCAGTCTGCACTTGAGATATACAAATGGGGTGACCTCGCAAAGAATAGTAGAAGCTGGGGAAATCTTGTGTTTTCGGCTCAGACCGACCCACGGTTGTAGTATCAAAGCAGAAGAAGGCGTTTCCAATGTGTAATTAAAAGTTCCATTTAGGTCTTCTTCTTTACTAGCGTAGACATCGCTTACGTGGTTATTGCCGAGTTAACAACAGTGCGCCAGTCGTTTCTCCTTTTTGCAAAGTGGCGCCAATTGGAGATTCCAAACGAAGCCAGGTCCTTATCCACCTGGTCTTTCCAACGGAGTGGAGGTCTTCTGCTTCCTCTGCTTCCACCGCAGGTACAGGGAGTATCCAGAAACGATTCTTTTACGTATGGCTCAAGCACTTCACGACTTCCAACCTTAGACCAAGTATCCTCTGTCAAAAAACTCCCCAATGAAAAATTACCAATAGCCTCGGAAGAGAAACTCTCCCTTTTGCTCCATTTACGTAGATTTGGATGTTTTAGAGTTTTATCGTTCAAGTTCTTAAATACATTTGCACTGACATCAGACCCAAGTATTCTCAGAAGCTAAGCGTTAGACTTGAATGATAAAAAATTTATAAAAATTCTACATTTTACTAGACAGGAAGCCAAAGATAGTTATTCGTCAGCAATTATCTTAATGTAGTATGCTCTATGTTTCCTGACATCCCTTACACCAACAACTCACACCCATACACTCTACCTTTTTCCATTTTTAATATACTTATTTGTACAAGCAGCTTATTATTATTTGCGATTTCCCTTTTAAGCCGAAGCTCGTAATATTTTACTACTCTTGATCTCATTTACGGATTTCGCTTTTTAATCCGTCTCGAAGCGGCGCCACGCTTTTGTAATCGCACTTGGACACACACACACACACATGTATAACTCGTTTTATTGTCATTCTGCCAATTCGCTCCAATATTTCGTTTTATTGGCAATTTGCTTTGATTATGAAACCTGGAAAATCGTGTTGCCTGCAGTTCGCCCAGCAAAAGCACTCGAATTTTATTCTTATTTCGGACCTATTTTTTACTCAGCGATTTTCAATGAGAAACCAACATTTATTGTTCGTATTTACAATTGTTGTTGCCGATTTTTGATTGTTGATTAGTGAGGAAATCAGTTCAATTTTATTGGCCATTTTTATTGTTTATGAAGTCGTGATTTGCTTCAGCAGCAAATGAAGTAACTTACACGCTCTGTGGCAATCGGCTTGAAGATTTGTTGATTGAGTGAGCGCTTGATAATCCATTTTAGTCGATTTTGCAATAGATTGAGATAGGTTAATAGTACTATTGTAGTGATAAAGTAAAATATTGTTTTATAATATCGATTAAACTTAAATAGGTTTAATGGGCCACCTTGTGAGTCGGCCTAAGAAAATTGAAAGTTTTTGGAAATTAAAGAAAAAAAAAAAAAAACAACGTTAACTTCGATTGCGCCGAAGCTAGAAAAAGAATTGATTTCGATCGGTAATTTTCGTGGCGTTCAATTCTTCAAGACCTCATTTAGCAGTTTTCTTATGTATTCAGCTTCATTCGACTTCTGACTCTAACGGAGGTATAATAAAAAAGTTTAATCCCGTAAACTAAAAGAGTGGCCAGAGTATTGAACTGAGCGGCTACACTTTAGAAGGCTGTAACTCAAAACTATCTCAAGTAGATTCAAAATTGTGATATGTTATTTTTCAAAGTGTAAACGATCGAAATATGAAGTCTAACCTGGGTCATTTCTGCAACTTATTGAAATTGGAAAGTATTGAGTTAGCATAAAGATACATTGGTGCTTGAGAATCGACGGTTAAAAGACAAACATTTTACTGGCATCGTTGGAGCATCGGAAGGATCAGTGAAAACCAATTTGAAAGATCATTTCTCCCTTAGAAAAGTGAAAGTAGCATTTGTTCCAAAATCACTCAATTTCTTGTGAAAACAGCGTCGCGTTAACGTATATCACTATGTCTTGAAACTTAATATTACTGGCGATGAATGTTGATTCTATGCTTACGACCTTGAAGCCGACGATCAATTGGCGTCGGAATAACGTGGCAAAGGTGAGCTGAAGCCGAAAAACCACGTCTAAGCAGGTAAAAAAGTAAGGACAGTTTTCTTCGATTATAGAGATGCACTCCGAATTCCTTCCGAGCAGCCAAACTGTAAATTTTAAAATTATGAACAAATTCTAAATATTTTTGCTCATAGTAGTACACTAATCAAATGAGAAATATTCGTCGTTCATGCAAATTCAAACATACTATATAATTTCCTGTTTTCGTAAAAATGCCCGAAAATCTTGGCAGTGATTTGAATAGCTTATACATTTCAAATTAGAACTAAAATGTTGCCTACATATGGGCTGATATTGAATAATTTCCAAGGAAAAACAAAACTTTTCAAAATCAAACATATAAATAACGGTTCTTTGTTTTATTTTTGAAAAACAAAAAACTTCGTTTGTTAACAGTTCGCTCAAAGTAGACGAACGTTCTCGACAGGATCCTTTTAACTCGGTAAAGCTAGTGAAGTGGCCACCAAAATACAGACACCCATATAGAGCTACTTATGTATGTGCGAAAGTTCGTTTGAAGGTACCAAGTGAATGCGCACTTAATCTGGCTAATACCAGAGCAAAGCCACAACATGTCTGCACATCCCGACGCGATAGAAAAATATACACGTAACTAAGCACTCACACACTTACACACACACAAGAACTGTGAAAGCATAACAGCAAAGTACTGTTGGAAAGCTGCGTGCGTATATCTGGGCTGCTAACTGCCTGGAGGCCTATCAAGTTGGCGCTCTATTTGGTCAGCAGGCAGATTCCGTGCGTTTTTATTTCCGTATCTCGTTACACACGCACGCACACACATGAAGTTGTTGCTCTGGCTTGCATGCATGGCTGAATGGTGTTAAGCGTTTCTACATTCCTTGTTGTTGTTGTTGTTGTTGCTGTTGTATCGTAAGCCAAGTACTCTTAAGTTGCCTTAATTGTTTTTGTTGCGGTTCCTGTTTAGCAATGGCCAGACATCTATATATATTGTTGTTGTTGTTGTTTTTCGGAACCATGCTTTTCTGTTGATAACGAAACGAGAACGGTGAGTCCCACTGACATTTGATTTAAACACCAAATAGCAGTCAGGGGGCGCCACAACAACAACGGGTCCACGTGCAACTCTGCAATGACGCATGAGTATGTTTGTGTGTGAAATTGCCAAACAACCCAAAAGCCATGTAACCTCCCAGCTCCCATTCTCACTTTTCTTTTTGATTGTGTTTATTTATGTTTTTTCTTCGTTCGTATTTGTATTTTGTTTTATTTTTCATTCTTTATGACCGCACATCCATGAGTGCCCAGAGCTGTAAATTCGCTTTATTCGCTGCAGCTCGCGTTTTGCGTTTATTGTTTTGCTTATCGCTTTATTTTTGTTCGCAATATTTGTGTTTTCGCTCTTCCCGTTGCACCCCTGACGTCAGACTCTTCGTCGCCAGCTTCGTTGCTTTTAAATACTTTTGCATTTAACTGTTGTTTGTTGTTTTGCTGGGATGTGGCGATTAATCTTGAAAGTGTTTCTAGGATGATCTAATGACTGTGGACTTTATTACACGCTGTGGTTGTTGTAATCTCTGTATGGTCTTTGTGTCGCTATCGTCAACACATTGCGATGACAGATCTTTAATCATTGATGAACTTTTTCGGACTCCTCCCAATCTTTTTCTGAATTTATAAGTCCTGAAAGAGATTGTTTTTGGTCTAACAGCGATGTTCTTTCTACTTTTCTTGATTTTAATATATAATTATGTATGTGTATGCGTATATTAAGGACAGAAGCACAGAAGGAAAGGTCGGAGATCCTGTAAAATATACTACAGAGTTTGTTCGAAAAGTAATTAGACGGATTTTCTTCCGCCGCGACCGGATTCGGTAGAGGACGTTCTTAGCTAACGAAAGAGCGGCTGGTCAGTTGTCTCTGAGCGCCTGGAGAGTCTGGACAAACATTTTCGCGAGAAGTGTTTCTGTGAGTGTTCCAAGCCGAAAATGCAGCGTTCGTTAGAGTTGAGGTACGCGATTCGGTAAATCTGTGACAGAGACGTTTGATATGAGCAAGCAGGCTTACCCAAACGTTGCTTTAGCTAGATGTGTGTTTCGGTGCCACCAGGTCTTTTTGGAGGGCCGGGCAAAAGTCGCTGATGAAGACCGTGATTGTCGACCTGCGACCTGCAAATCCAAAGTGAAAACGATGCTTATTGTCTTTTTTGACATTCAAGGCATCGTCTGCATTAAGTTTGTATGTGTGTACAAGTGTGTGCTTCGCATTACTCGCCCCGCAGCCGCCATTCCATTATGCACCGTAAAATGGCAAACCGTTATTTGCGACAAATGAAATCCGACGTATTTCGGGGTATTTGCGAAATTCCAATTCATGCTGCGGTGTCACACATCGAAATCCAACTACAAACAACGCCCAAACCGCACACCGAAACCGACCTGGAAGGACCACAAGCAAGGTAGACACGCAGTGGAGGGGTTACCGGCAATCGATGAGTGGCAAGGTGGCCCAATAACAGATTGCGAACAGTAACAGTTATGGATGGTGGAGTAGAAAGTAAAGTGCAAGTTTTGCAGTTATGGAACAAGTGGTCCCGAAACCCAGGATTGACTTCTAAGCTTATTTAAATTTTCAACACACAACCGATTTATATAGTCGTCAGTTTATTATTGCTGAGCAGATCCAGCACACTTTCGAGATTGTTTTATTAACTCACCAATATTTCGGGATTCAAACACTTGTCCGGCGTTGACCGTCGCAGTTGCAACTGCATCGGACAGCAGCAAATTGATTTATGTTTGTTTGACGTCACGGACTACGCACTATTTGTTATTGCAGTTGTCGTTGTTAACAGCAACATTTTCCATTTATACTTAATTGCATTTGTATTATTAGTTGTACTCGGCCGCTACTTGCGGGTCTCGCTTCTATTATTAGCGCTAGAGTGGCAATAGCAATGGCAATAACACAACGCAGACAATTACAAACAGTGAATTAATTAAAATTGCAACCAACGCCGGCAGAGAGGGGCCACACACACTCGGACAGGTGGACGATAGGCAGTGCGACTGGCACAACTTCACCTGAATATTTGCCACCAAAGCATTAACGGCAGCAGCTGCAGCAGTCGCCACACACGCACACACTCTCAATTTGAAAGGCTGTGGGCCGCGTAGGCATCGGCCACCAGGCTGAGTACTAGACGGCACTTGGGTCCTAACAGTGCAGGCTAGTGGTGCAAGCTTGAGATTTTTCAACTGCCCAAATGACCACGATTATTACCTGAACGTATCGCTGCGCACCAACAAAAATTATATGTGTCCACAGTTATTTAACGCCTTTGAAGAACGACTGACATTTGGTTGAAAAGCTCTAATTCTTTCCGCTACTTTTGGTCTGCTGAAATCAGTTCATTAATAAATGTTTTTATACACCAATATATGTAGATATGCATAAGATCTAACTGAAATCACAACGTTTAATTTCTTCAATTGACTCGAAACGGCTTGCCGGTTGATTGAGTTTACTGAATAGCCAGAAGTCACTCGGACCTCAGGCGAATACGTTGTTTGCGGTTCGATATTGGTTGAAAATTTGGCGAAAAACTCACTAAGAATCAATGCAGAATGCGACGGTGTATAATCGTGTTGCAAGAGTTTTCGGCCCATAATTCCAGCCTCTTTTACGAATAGCTTCGCGCGGTCGGAAGGAATTCACAGTGCACTATGGATCGATAATCGAAGAAAACTGTAACATAACCTAGAGTTTTGACCTGCTTTGACGTGGTTTTTCGGCTTTGGCTCACCTTTGCCACTAATACGTTTCATAACATCACGGTAGTCGGAAAGCAAAGTTTCACAGCCGTTAACGCGACGCCGTTTTTCGAAAACGTTGAGTGATTTGGAAACCATTCGCCGTTTCACTTTTCTTAGGCCCAAATGATCTTGCAAAATGGTTCTCACTGATCCTTCCGATATTCCAACGATGACTATTAACCGTGGATACTCAATCGCCAATTAATTTTTTTATTGACGTCAGTTGATGTTGATGGCTGTCCTTGACGTGGTTCGTTGTAAACGCTGTCTCGACCCTCTTTGAATAATTTGCACCAAATAGAAACCCTTGCTCTCGACAAACAATTATCACCGAATCGCTGAATGCACTTTATGTGCTGTGTCACTGCCACATGTTTCTATAATTTCTATATCTTTAATTTGTTTTTAGCAGAGCAAGATGAAGAAGTTTGTAACATCTTCAAACTGAAGAGCCTTCATATTCATGCCAATACTTATACGAGAGTTCTCATTAAAACTATTAGCCTTTCGGAGAGATTTTTACGTTGGCCAATACCCTTTGGACAATAACATCAAGCTACGCAGAACTGGAGAAGCTCAATCTATGTTTCTCTAATTCATAGAATTTTCCATCCCGACTGTAGATAATGAGAGTATCTCGTATCAATATCTTCCAATAATGGTCCATTGTTGTTGTTGTATCCTCTTATTAAAACACACATTTCTTTCCTTGACTCTTATATCTTTCGAACACTCTAATTTAAATTGAAAATATGTATATCTATGTGCACCATATCGACTTGATGCATATACAAACATACATATGTGTGAACTTACCTTTAAATCTATTTGGACTTCGTGCACCTAAAGCCGACAGGGCGACGAAATTAAATTGTCTACCATCTGCCTTAGCCAATTACGGCGAAATTAGCCGCCAGCGAAGTGAGTACATGTGAGTAGAGCGACGTCACAATACACAACAAAAACGTTTGCGCACACCTTACAACAGCAACAAAGACGCAAATTTATTATAAATATAAATTGCCTGCGAGGTGTTAATACATCCCTGTCAGCGCCGTGTGAGGCAAGGGAAAACACCTTTTGCGCAACATGTGGCAAAGATAAAAAAGGACAAATGCGGAAGATAGAAAGTGGGCTAGACTGTTTTAAATTGTTGGGAAATAAAAAGAAAATGTAGAAGAATGATTGGGGCTCTCTGGCTTATATTAAAAAAATTGTCTTAGCTGATATATCCTCTAGGCCTGTAGAAGAATCTAACTCTAATCAAGTAGTAATGCAACATTTTCCAGAAAACTCATGCCTCTAGTTGATGTTTTGCAGATCTGTGTTTGAACCGTGGTTTGCGTGAGCAATATGGGTTAAATGTGGGTGAAAAAGTTCCGGCAAAGAAGCTTTGGAGATCTTACTTTATACTAAATGTCAAACTATTTCGATTGGGTACCCTGTCTACAAATTCAAAGCAAGTCAAAAATCGCGCTGCCAACCATCACAAATACACAAATCGTCTGTGACACCACCCGCGCTATCTCCAATGAAAGGCTAAAACTTGTCAACTTGAACTTTGTGGTATTTCAAAGATTACATACACATACATATGTATGACTGTTTCTAAAGATTGCCTCCCAAGTCGAAGAGACAGTTGAAGCCCTTTGTCGCTTCATGTTGATGTGTTGCTTGTCGATTCATTTTGTCTTCATGTTTGTTATTCATGTTCTTGCTAATCTGTTGAGCTGCTGCCCAATCCACATATTTATTTGCTCTTTGCTTTTTTCTGTTTTTACTATTCTTTTCTCGCCATCAAAGTATCGATTTTCCAGCGAGACGCCACACAGCTGGAGATGCTGTTTTTGCCGCCTGCGTCAGCCGCAGCCACGCCACGTTGCATGCCACATATAAATGACGTTTCATGTGTATTTATTTTTGCTTTCAAATCCCTGCCTCTGCTTCGGCTGTTTTTCATTTCGCCTCCATCGCACTGTGGACTTGCCTTAGCGGGCGGGGCGGGTTGGCTGTGTCCGTTGCGGTGTGCTGAGCGCGGGTGCAAATGTTGTGGTTTTCGTATTTTGCTGATTTTTGTTCCATCCACTGTGTGTGTAGTCTTCTGGCACGCCCCACGGTTATTGTTGGGCCCCACACTCTGCCAGTGTGTCAACATGCTGCCCTCGAAAATGCTTTTCCACTTTCAATCACATCACAAAGCGCTTTCCTGCTACATTCAAAGGCGGAGTGAGGGGAGGGTCTTTATGTGGCAACCAACAAAGAGGCAACCAAATAATTTATTATGCGATGATTCATAATTCTCATTTCTATTTCCATTTCAAGGCAGACGCCGCACTCTGTGTACAAACATACTTACATTTTAATACATTGAGATGGCGGGCTGCTGTCACTGCCTCTCCGCCGCTGCTGCAATGTAGCCAGCCAAGCAGCCAACAGCCAACGATCCACTGTAGTCAAATACCGGAACGAAGTGTGTGCGCTGAGCTGTTGATGGCTATGCCCAAGTTGCGGCGGTAGTTGGCGGCTAGCAAGCCGGCTGTCTGACTGTCTGTCGGCTTGAACTCATCACTTCTTCCGCAAAACGGGCGAAATAACCGCGCGACCATTGAGATCATTCTGCGCTGAAGAACAAACACAAGCTGCTTTTAAAGCGCGTCCCAGCCATGAACAGTGTTGGAGGGTGATGTCGGGAGCAGCTGAAGTTCGTGAAAACGCTTGCAGTACTGCTATGCATTTTGTCTGTAGGATGCACTCGGGTGCAGTTGGAAAGCTACCGGAAGAGCTGACTGCTGCTCTGTTTGCACAATTTAGTTTTATTTGTTCGCCGCTTTGTGGCTACGTCGTCTGCTTTTAGGCGCCCAGCAGGCTATTTATAAAACGCAAATAAATGCGGAATTATGTTAGAAACAAAAAATATATGTTAAAATAAAGAGCGGAGCTTTAGGTTTTCTAAATATTTGTATATTTGCAGCTATGAGCTCAAAACAACTGCGGAATGATCACAGTTCATTGGGAAAGGGTCTTGCGTTTGATAAGATAAGTAATTTTCGAGGCAAAGCGTAGGATTAATATATGGTGGTGAATACTTTGACTCTTTAGCTCGCAGAAAACCGCCGGCATTATAAAAAAAGAGGCTTACACGGCGATATCCGCCGCGGCAGTCATTTCTGCTTTTCGCAATGTGGCGCCAATTGGGAGCGAAGCCAATGTGATATTCGTCGTAGCCAACGCGCAAAGGACCATAAAACTTTCGCAGAACCTTTCTCTCGAAATCTCGCAACGTCGACTTATCAGAGTTCTTGTTCGTCAAGAGAGGACTTTACTTCTCAATTGTTTTTGTTTGTTTTTGCTGTTGGTACTGCTTTCAAGATACTTCGAAGTAATGACTGTCAACAGTGACGTGGGAGTCTAGTCGCGAGTGCGACGACTGTTCGTTTGATGACAAGTTGGGTCTTTTCCAAAATTTGGCGCAAGGTGAATATCTGGTCAGTTGTAGATTTTTCAGGCCTAAAGCCACACTGATAAGGTCCAATCATTTTGTTGACGGTGAGCTTTAGTCTTTTACACAATTCTGTCGATAAAACCTTATATGTGATGTTGAGGAGACTTATCCCACGGTAGTTGGCGCCGATTGTGGGGTCTCCATTTTTGTGGATTGAGCAGAGCACACTTAAATGCCAATTGTTGAGCATGCTTCCGTGTTTTACAAATAAACTAATGCATGCTCCTTATCAGTTCTTCGCCCCGTGTTTGAATAGCTCGGACGGCAATCCATCGGCCACCGCCGCTTTGTTGTTCTTCCTTCAGTAATTACATATATTATCCTAAGTATTCCTGTTGATACTTCAAGATTTATTTACCCTCAATATTTTACTTTAACCTCTTAACCCTTGCTAAAATAATAAAGCAACTAGAACGAGGTTAATCAGAATACCCTTCGTTTCAATAAAAAGGAAACGCAGTTAAAAAGAAATAAAGGGAACAAGTTTGCGCCAGGAAACGTACAAACGTTCAGACAAAGATAATAGTGTAAGTAAATCCTGTGGTCTTAATAAGCTTACTTGCTAAACTTTGCATAAACTTCTAAACTTTTGAGCTTGCGGCATTTGTAATCCATGTGGCCTACCTTCAGGCGTTTAAACTATTTTTTTTTTTTTTTTCATTTTCAGCCACAGAGCTCCGCAGCTCTACCAGCTCAGTAGCCGTAGTGTGTGCAACTATTTTCTAGCTTTAATAAATTTAGCAGCTTTTCAGTTTATGCCAACTCTCTCGTTGCCGTGCATTCCTCGCTGCCTACTTATAGGCGTTCGCAGCCAGCAACTAATTTTTTAAGTGCACTTTACAATATTGCTGCTTGCTAATGATTTCACCTCTTTGCTGTTGTTGCGTTTATTCTTTTATTGGAAGAATTATTACAGCAGTTAATTAAAATGTAACACACATTCCGCATTGTCAGCAGCGTGGCAAACGGCAGGCGGCGAACTTGCAGCACGACAACTTGCAACATGCTTGTAACGACGTTGCGACAGCATTTCTCCTTGTAGCCTGCGCGCCGAAGACAAAGCGCCACGATAATTCACAATCAGTGCGACAGAGCGGCGGGGCCGCAGGCGACAGAAAAGTGCGGCGTGATTTTTCCGCTGCAGTTGAAAGCACACATGTACTTTCGCTTCGTTCGTTCTGGCGGATGCGACGAGTGCGCTTGGATAAATGCGCCAGCTCGGAAAGGATTAGTGTACGCATTCTATTATTATGGGTTTATTTATTCTTTTTTATCTAATCTACTTTAGTTATGCAGGAGAAGTAAGATTTTCAAATATGTTTCTCCTTCGTAGTCTCTGAAGCTCTTATGAGTGCTCCCAATCCGTTCTCAATGAAAATTACTTCAGGTTACCTTATAATATTTCACGATTTCTAGGTTAAGTTGGAGTAAGGAAGAAGATATTACGATTTAAAGCGTACTGCCCGAGGTGGATGATATTTGACTAAATCGGCTCAGATCTCTTTCTTTATTTGAGTGCACCACTAAATAAATAGATAGATATGAAACTGAGAAACAAATAGGCTTATTATGCGAGGTTAGGAGTTACTTGATTTTGAGGTTGCGAAAGGGCTGAGCACCAAAGAACTTTTGAGCTGAAATCTAATAATTAAATAATAAAATGATTTAACCCCCTGGGTTCTTACTTCATTATAGCTGCCTCGGTTTTTATTGCAACACCCTCGTAGACATGCGGAAATGTGTGCTTGTTGTTGGAGGTTTGCCTCTTCTTGGCCGCCTACTTGGCGGGTTGAGCGGCGGCCACTCAATTCCATTTGCCAATTTGCTGAAGGAATAAATAAAATCGAGAATTGTTGCTGATGTAGCCGCAATGTGGCATGCATGGTTGACTCTTGCCACAGTCGGCGTAAGGCAGATGCGCCGAAAGCGCACGACGCCAACTCGCGCGTCGGCTGAAAACGGGAAAAGTGCAAAATAATTTATTGTTTATGATGTGTAATTGTCCGTTGTTGTTGTTGTTGGCGCTGTTGCTGATATTGTTTTCAACGCACACTTGCAGCATTCGCCAACTGACAGGCCGAAAATGACGTGCATTGGCATATTTCGCGCGTATTGAAAATTCATGAAATACATTAAATGGGCGACGCGATTTCGCGTAATGCCTCATTGCTCCGTTGAGTTTCACAGTTTTAAGGGGATAATATTGCATCGCAGCAACGCAATCATGCGCGCCACACACAGAGTTTGCGGCAAGAGATTTTTTCTCTGTCCTCAATTTATGTTTTATATGTTTACTCACATGTGTAAGAAAAGTATATAGTTGATTTCAATGTCTGCGTTTTTGTTTGATTTTGGGCGATGACGCCAGACAGTGCAGTCATCATGTCCGTACGCTTTCAATTAAGTACCCAAGTACTCGTACTACATATACAAGTATACTAATGTATCTATATATTTCACAACGTTCGAGGAGCAAGTAAAGTATATTTTTTTGCATGGCCACAACCTTTTCACATGAAACGAGGTGTAAAGATACCTGAAAATAATACTAACATTAACTAAAGTGTTCTAAATTAACAGCAACCTACAGAGCTGACCAAGCTTTAAAAGTAGTTATAGACAAAAGCTTTCTGGCGATCTGACTGAAAAAAGCCGGAAAGTAACAGGACTGAGTCGATTTAAAAAAATTTAAATACCCATTCATTACAATTCCTTAAAAACTTTCACAATAGCCCTCTACCGAATCCAGTCCTCCTATTACTTTTCGGACAAACACTGAGCGAATGAGACTAATTACCCATCTAAAATATTCGATGTTCGGTAATAATCTCCGCTGTGGTGTAGTTCTTATATTTAGGAGGTTCCCGAGTTAAATAGGAAATTTTTTGTGTAAAATCTTTCTCGATTATCATCAAAAGCTTTTCGCAGAACAACTCGTGAATTTGAGAAACCAGTTCTTGCTCATTTCGCCTTAGCTCATTAAAAAAACATCTCAGAATTAAATCTATTTTCAAACAAAAGGCGTACAGAATTTTTGAAGAGTCGAAGTTTTATAATATTCATTAGAATGTGCTCTCGAGTTTTGATTAATTTTGAGACCTTTGTCAGCCAAGTGCTCTACAATCAAGATCCATTCAGCGGCAAATGAAAATCAGTCGCATTTTCAGAACGCTTAATCCCCAGCAATTCATTTTATATTCTCCAATTGTTTGCATTCAATTTGTCGCTCTCGCACTCCGTCCTTTGGCATTGGAGACGCTTTGCTTTGTGCGCGTCTTATTGAAAATTATACACTTTTCTTCACTTTCTTTATTGTCTGCCGACGCGTTGCTGCTGCCAACGCCCGCCAAACACTTTTCTATGGCGGCAATCAAACAGAATAAAATCAAAATGCACAATAAGGAGCTGTGAACTGTAGAGAGCATTTTTTTCTCAACCATTCAGTGGAGACACAGTGGCACTACAGCAACTTTCCCACCTCTCTCTGCCTGCCACCTTCCACGTTGCAGCACTTCACTGCCGTTATTTCCACTGTCGTCGCCTGCCTCTGCCCAATTACAACAATAGCTATTGAAGCATCGGCCGCTTTGCATTTTTTGTGCGCGCCACTGTTCGCTCAGGTTTGTTGGTGTGAGTGTGTTTGTTAAGTATAAATTATGAATTAGTTACATTTGTGGGGCGTTATCTTCGGGTTCGCTTGGTGTCATGCCGCCCCCACCTGCATTTCCACCCCTTGCAACATGCTGCTTATATACAACCATAAATAGATATACTTACATGTGCGTATGTGTGGGTAGATCGTGCTTTATTTACTTTACCAGTTTCATTTTCCGATTTATTTATTGGTTGTTGGCTGTTTGCCGGCTTTTCGCCATAAATATTAATCCGAGTCAAACTCGAGATGATTTAAGTGTTTTTGATGTGCCACTTTGTGTCTATGCCACGCCTGGCTCAGCAGCAGCAGCTTCATGTTTCATTGAAATTTTCAGCTTTTTAGGCTTTTCGACTTCGCTCCAACCTGCTGTCTATGCGGCGGCCGCTTTGTGCCGTTATAGCTAATACTTGTACCCATTTTGTAGAGAATTCTGTGTTGAGGGGACAAACCCGATTATTTGGAGTTTGATTTATGCATTCGCTTTTAATTCCATTTTTTTTTGTTTGAAAATTTTAAAATAATAAATTTTGGTTTTGGTTTTAAGTAAAAATATTTGTAGGCTACAGTTTTTCAGTTGTGCTGACAATACTGTCGAGTTGCGTGAGCTTTAATTATAATTTGGAAGTAGAGTTCTGGACTTTCGGTTTTAATTATTATATGTTTTATTCTCTTCAGTTTTTTCTTGTTGCAAAGTACGTTTGATGCCATTACGTATGGAACTCGATTTATTTTGCATGGCAACCACGAATAGGCGCTTGTGGCGTCGTCCTGTTGGAACCACATATTATCCAAATCCATATCATCCAATTCGGACCCAAAATATTCGGTTATCATTGAGCGGTAGCGATTCCCATTCACAGTAACGTGCCGGTCTTGGTCATCTCGGAAGAAGTACGGCCCAGTGACGCCGCTGGCCCATAAACCGAACCAAACCGTAATTTTTTCGGGATGCAATGGTGACTCATGGAGCGCATGTGGATTGCTGCCTGACCAACAACGCATATTTTGCTTATTGATGAAGCCATTCAGCTAGAAACGATCCTCATCGCTGAAGATGATTTTTCGATGAAAATCCGAATAGTTTTCAAGTTGTTGCACAGTCCAATTCACAAACAAACGACGATTCTCGTGGTCAAGCGACTTCAGTTCTTGCGTTAATTTATCTTGTAAGTATGTAGGCCAAGATGTTTTCGCAAAATTCGCCATAACGACGTCACAGAGATGCCCAACGCATGAGAACGACGTGTGAGAGACTGATTTGGGTCTTCCTCAATTGATGCGCAAGCGGCAGCAATATGCTCGACACTACGGGTACTTCTTTGTCTCACTGGCACTGGAACATTTTGTACTGTGCCTGTTGATTCAAATTTTTACACAAGACGCTGAATTGTGGATCTGGCAGGACGATTATGACGACCATAAATTGGACGTATTACTCTTAAATTGCAGATTCAGAATTTCGATAGTAAATTTTCTTAATTTTGACTCGTTGTTCGATCTTATCATCTTTCCATGATGAAATGGCAAACCTTACTGAAGGTAAATGTCAAGGGAGCGGGAAGAAAGATGGCGTCGTTTGCTGTTCCCATCGGTTTACTTTTGTAACGAACCAATCGAAAAAACGTATGTATATTAACCCGACGAGTATCCTTTACTTAATTTCTACTATGTTATAGTATGACGACGCGATCTCATGGTCCTCACTGAGTTTAATGTGGATTTTCGATAAACACTTCGGATAAAGTCTGTTCCTCTCTCGGCTCCCACTTCGGTTGGAACCGTAGTTTAACTTTTTCTGTCAAAAAGATTATGTAAAAATGTATGAAAATTTGTATAAGAGCAAATTAAGAACGCGTCGTGTTTCAAAAGACCCAAAATAATCTCTTACCATCCTTTGATCCATTTGGAAGAATGTGTCAAAGGTGACCTTTCTTACAAAAAGTTGTTTAGTGCTTTCCGAAAGGATGTCAAAGATGTCTTCTACAGAGCATTATTTAAGTGAGTCTCCTGGGTCTGTGTTAAGATACGTTAGAGCTGTGTATCTCCAAACAAAAACATAAATTCCGTGTGAGTTTGATACAACAAGAGGAGGCACCTTTTCAGCGTAACTGGGGCAAAGATTTAATTAAAGTTAAGTGAATACATAGGAATGACCAACAACAATGTTCAAGTGATAAATGATTGCTAGATGAGCTAGTGGCATGTGGCGTGTGGCGTGCGTCGTGAAAGATGGCTGGTTGTGACAAAAGCTGCACTATCATATTTGCTTTATACTTATGAGCTCTGAACTGTTACAGAACGTTACACATACACACACAGAGTTATGATAAATTTAAGTCGTTTGAGTCATTCAGAAAGTTACTAAAGAACAAATTGCCAGTTGCGCTTACGATTTATGCGCAAAGTTGACTTTTTGGGACACTTTTATGCTTTTATACCCAATAGCAATTTATTTAAGGGCGTCCTCCCGGCCCAAAACAGCCAATTGACTCATACCAGGAAATTAATTATTTTGTTTTCTTATTCTACTCTCGTTTCAGGTGAGTGTCAGCGGCATAAATAATTGGCCAAATTCGTGAATTTGTGAAGAAGAAGAACCGCGAAAGTGACGCCTGCAGTGTGACGGGAAGGGAAGGGAGAGGTGCATTCTGAAAGTGAGTGGGGTGCGCGGGTTCGCGGTCATTGTCGCCGAAGTTCCGGTAAATTGGCACCGCCAAACAACGCAGTTGACAAGCGCCAAAGTTCATTTGCATTTATGGGCGAACACGCACACACACCCATATATGTGAATGCAATGCATTAAGAACTACAAAGTAGCGGCGCTTCGCTGCTGTCATGCATCCACACACACACACACACACTGAGGTTTGGGTCTGTTATGTGTGGCTCATCAGATTGTCTTTCGTAACGAAATTTTCGCATATTTTAGTCATAACTTTCAGCGCATAGTCTTGCGATTTTAAAGCGTCCCATCAAATTCCTGGAAACGCTGGAGCACACCAACAACAAAGGCTGCATTTTATGATCTTTATGAGCTCAACGGCTGCGCATCGCCTCGCACTAACCGTATCTTTGGGATTCTGCATCTGCATTTTTTATGAATTTTTCGGCGGTTTAATGCTCTGTGCGTTATGACACTTTGTTTTTATCGCCGAGCATTGGCCGGAGCGTGAAAGCATATGCCGATTCCGCTTCTCATGTTCATATGTGTATGTGTTGACATGTGTGCTTGTGTGTTCAGCCATAATTTGCATAACATTTTGTTTAGAAAACGTCAAGTAAATCCTTTACGCGTGTATTTGTTTTATAAGCTCTCCGATTTGCATACCGACTTGTTTACTTTGTGAGCTTTTCATGTGGCGGCTTAGTTAAAAATCATTTTACAGCGAGATAAAACATTCATATTTAATACGCGACGGCTTTTTGGCATGACGCCTGCCAGAAATTGAGGGTTATGTAGGCTTTACGCTCTTATCGATTATTGTTGTTGTTTGCATAAGTGCTGGCTTTTTTCGAAATAAGACTTTCGCAGTGCGTTTTTCTCGAAAACTCGTAACGTCGACTTATCAAATGTTATCATTGTCCATGCCTCTGCACCATATATTGTAACAGGACGGCAATAATGAGTGACTTAAAGAGTTTGGTTTTTGTTCGTCGAAAGAGGATTTTACTTCTCAATTGCCTACTCAGTCCAAAGAAGCACCTGTTGGCAAAAGTTTTTCAGCGTTTCGAGGTTGACATTGTTGTTGCTGTTAATGCTGGTTCCAAGATAGACGAAATTGTCTACAAATTCGAAGTTACGACTGTCAACAGTGACGTAGGAGCCTAGCCGCGAGTGCGACGACTGTTTGTTTGAGGACAGGGGATATTTCGTCTTGTCTTCAATCACTGCCGGACCCATTTGCTTTGCTTCGTTATCCAGTGTACAGAAAGCAGAAATAACGGCGCAGATGTTGAGGCCAACGATATCAATGTCATCGGCGTACACCAGCAGCTGTACACTCTTATAGAAAATTATATCGTAATCCTTAATTCGTTTGCCATGGTCGTCTTCAAAAGGGAGGTCTCTTGTCCGAGATTGTCGATTAGTTTTCATTGGTAGTGTTTTTTACGTGGCAGGTCCCAAACCTAGTGCACAACCCAGTGGAGGAGTTGTTCGCCTTCTCAATTTAGCTCGCCTTCAAACGGATGTTCTTTGGCTACCCAGAGAATACTTGGTCATGAGCTGTTTGAGCCTTTTTTTATCAACTTGAACCTCGTCAGCCAGTTATACCTAAATTGTAGGCATTTTTAAGTAGTGAAGTATTCTAACTTGAATTTCTCGGAGGGCCAAGATTTTATAAATAATTAATATTTTGCTAGGAAAGGCTGAAGTTATATTTTCAAAGATAAGTGAAGCAACGTTCGAAGGCACTCGTGTTTGCATAACCGAAACTAAGTCAGAGCTATATTCAGTCAATGATTTTTAACGTGTATTGATGATGATGATGAGGAATCAATGAGATTCATAATAAACGTCACAACTAGAGAACCTCTCCGTCGTCTCTGCTGTAAATTCGAAAATTCCACAAAAATTCATTTCAATTTGTTAAACCTTAAAGAGCATTAAAAGTCATCACACAAACAAAAGCGGAGTGCCTAACTCTTCAGGTCCACAACTACACCCACGAATACCAAAATTTCAGTCTGACAATTACAAGTAATTCCAACGCAAATTTAACCGCAAACACACATAAACAAAACAAAGCAAAACAATGAAAGGGAGCAGAATTTTGAAAACAACAATAAAAGCAACAATTACCTAAAAACATCACATGACTAAAATTATGTAAATGAAAGTGAAGTGGAAATAGAGATGGCCGTAAAAATGTAAACGAGACCGAAGAGAGTGAGCAAGTAAAAGTTATAATGGCACTTGGGAACAAAAAGCGAGAAAAGCGAAATTACAGCTGGAGAAAAATACAGAAATGTGGCAAGGCGCGTAAAGGAAGTGAAAAACTTTTGCCAATTATATTAACGCTATGACAACAAAACCAACCTAAAAACAACACTTACACTTGCAACAACAATTACGCTTACAACAAGCAAGCCCCGTCTTAGTACCAGAATAAATGGTAATTATCATTGTGGCAACAACTACGCTCACCGTTATAATTTTAATGGTTCTTTTGTAGCGTGTGTAGCAAACAGAATGTGGATACTTTTGTGGGTGAAGAGTTGGTGTTGGCTGCGTGCGGCTTGTTGGCTTATGCGACCACCAACGAGGTGCTATGGCAACTCTGGTGGGAGTAACTGTTTAGCGCTGTGTTTGTTTGTAAATTTGGCGCAGTTATCTGTTATTTTTTTGCACTTAATGGCAGCTCTGTTGGTGGCGTGGTTATGATTATTAGTCTCAGCGAGGCACCCACACCACGCGCCGGCGTGGCAGACAATGCCGAAAATTCGCTAATGAACATTCCTGCTGTCAGTTTTAGGTTGTTGGACTTCGAGCTCCATCCAACGACCATTAGTAGACATATTTTTACATACATATATATGTATGTGTGTGTGTATATTATTTTAATTAGCGTTGTTGCTTTCGTTTTGAGTTTCTATCGCTTTTTTCCGCTAATTATTCTTAAAGTTGGTAAACGGGCGCAATGCGGAATTCGCATGTAAAACAATTTCGATTTCATGACCCTTTGAAATAAATATGTAACTGAACAATTTTTTATAATTATTTAGGCGTTTTTTGAGTTTATGATATAATCCAACTATTCTCAAAGCCGGTGCATCACGAAAATTGGTTCTCTGTCTGCGTCCCAAATACTTATTTATAACTTCTTTGATTCAATAACATTTCTAATATTGGTAGTCGAAAAAGTATTTTCGTATGTTGTTAATAGACGTCGTTGCAGTCGTATATCTCCAGTGCTATGAGAGATTGAGATTTTAAGATTAATTTCACTAAAAAAAAAAACAAATTAATTTCGGGGAAGTTGAACGCCTCGAAAGGTTATGCTGAGTGTTTGGTGGGATTGGAAAGAAATCATCCACTATGAGCTGCTCCAGCCTGGTCGAATGATGGATTCTACCTTTTTCTGTCACCAACTGATAAGATTGAAGCAAGCAATCGAAAAAACGGCCAGAACTAATTAACATAAAGGGCTTCGTCTTCCATCAAGACAACGCTAGCCAACACACATTTTTGATGACTCGGCTAAAATTGGGAGAAGTTTTGTTGCATTCACCATATAGCCCTGACCTTGTACCATCGGACTACCAGTTGTTTCTGTCAATGCAGAACTCCCTTAATGAAGTAACGTTGGCTTCAAGAGAAGCCTATGAAAATTACTTGTCGCAGGTTTTCGCCGAGAAACCAGAAAAGTTTCACACTGATGAAATAATGCCTCCAGCAAGAACATGGCAAAAGGTGGTCGACAAAAATGGTACATATTTGGTTCATTAAAATTCATTATAATTATAAAAAAAAATATGTTCAAATTTGATTAGAAATACGGAAAGACTTTTTCGACTACCCAATATACCCAAATACGCTAAAGCGTAAAAAAATTAATAATTTTTTTTTTTCACAAGAACAATTCAAATTATGACACCTCGTACATAAGTGTTTACACAATTTTATATATATTTGCCAAAGATTGTGAACTGTTTACGGTGGTTTCTAGCACTCTTCAATAGCACGGGCATATTTGACAAATATTTGGTTGCCTTTTTTCTCTCCTGTCAACCAGGAATATAATAAAGGGTGATTTTTTAAGAGCTTGATAACTTTTTAAAAAAAAAAACGCATAAAATTTGCAAAATCTCATCGGTTCTTTATTTGAAACGTTAGATTGGTTCATGACATTTACTTTTTGAAGATAATTTCATTTAAATGTTGACCGCGGCTGCGTCTTAGGTGGTCCATTCGGAAAGTCCAATTTTGGGCAACTTTTTCGAGCATTTCGGCCGGAATAGCCCGAATTTCTTCGGAAATGTTGTCTTCCAAAGCTGGAATAGTTGCTGGCTTATTTCTGTAGACTTTAGACTTGACGTAGCCCCACAAAAAATAGTCTAAAGGCGTTAAATCGCATGATCTTGGTGGCCAACTTACGGGTCCATTTCTTGAGATGAATTGTTGTCCGAAGTTTTCCCTCAAAATGGCCATAGAATCGCGAGCTGTGTGGCATGTAGCGCCATCTTGTTGAAACCACATGTCAACCAAGTTCAGTTCTTCCATTTTTGGCAACAAAAAGTTTGTTAGCATCGAACGATAGCGATCGCCATTCACCGTAACGTTGCGTCCAACAGCATCTTTGAAAAATACGGTCCAATGATTCCACCAGCGTACAAACCACACCAAACAGTGCATTTTTCGGGATGCATGGGCAGTTCTTGAACGGCTTCTGGTTGCTCTTCACCCCAAATGCGGCAATTTTGCTTATTTACGTAGCCATTCAACCAGAAATGAGCCTCATCGCTCATCGGACACGGACGCGAAACACATTTCGAACCGAACACTGATTTTGGTAATAAAATTCAATGATTTGCAAGCGTTGCTCGTTAGTAAGTCTATTCATGATGAAATGTCAAAGCATACTGAGCATCTTTCTCTTTGACACCATGTCTGACATCCCACGTGATCTGTCAAATACTACTGCATGAAAATCCTAACCTCAAAAAAATCACCCGTTACTTTCTGAAAGCTTTATTTCCATGCTCCACTGATACCGTTCGAAAAACTGCTGATAATGGTAGGTCGCCTACATTTGTTTCCATTGAACGTTCATAATTACCAGCTGCTCCTATTAGAGGCCACAATTTCCGACCTAAAGCCCGTTCCCGCGCTAGATTTACGAGTGCACAAATGTGTTTATGAACCACACACACACACCCACACATACAATCGCACATGTAATTGCTGAGTTTCCCACCCGTCAGCGGACTGTGAGGCAGCGAGTGCTGCTTACGTCGTCGAAATCGAAATCAATTTAACTTTTATTTGTTTTCTTTTTATTACACATTTGCGATAACATCTGGTAACCCAAAGCTCACTCTTAATCTGTTGTTTATGTAAGTATTTTTGTGTTCGTGCTTCAAATGGCTCATAGCTGAGTAAATACTTCGGAACGTGACACAAAATTGAAATGGCTTATTTTATTTATTTGTGAGCTATCGGAAGGGAAATGTACAAAGGGGAAAGCGCACCAATCGAATGATTACTGCATTCGTTAGCCACAAAATTGGAAAGAGGTGTGAGAAGAAAGTGTCTCTAAACATATCGGTGACGCATGGTAACAGTAATGTGGTGTTCAAGTGCAGGGCCCTATAATTTTGAAAGGGTCTGCTACTTGCTGACGGCTCTTTATGCGAAGTTCTTGAAGGTGTAATATGTCGATGGCTTACGTCCATTATTGAAAGCTGTTTTCCACGTCTTCTTGAAGACTTCTTCTCTAATGATATCGACACCGCTTACGGAGTTGAGTTAACAACAACGCGCCTATCGCTACTACTTTTCGCAATTTGGCGCCAGTTCATGATACCAAGTGCAGCCGGGTCCTGATCTCTCTAACGGAGGGGAGGTCTTACTTTTCCTTTGCTACTCCAGGCGGAATACTTTCGAGAACTGGAATATTTTCATTCATACGGACGCGTAGCCGTTATTTCCTAATTCGCTGAAAAATGAGTGACTTATTCCGAAATAGATCAAAAGATAGGGTCTCTCATCCGAGGTTATTTTCTTCTTTTCATTGGTAATGTTTATTTACGTGGCGGGTCCCCAACACAGCGCACAATTTTGGGATACTTGGTCTAAGGCCAGAGAGCTGCTTGAGCCATGTGTAAAAGAATCATTTCTGGCCACTCCCAAATGAATGGCGTTCAAAAGACTTTCCTCACTTGCGTGAACTTCTATACATGCCTCCATCCTCCTCTTTCTTGAAGATTTATAGAATAAAGGCATTTATCATCGGCGACTTCAAAAAAAATGTAACTTAGTTTCCAACTCGGAAGCTTTGTGCAAGTTAAAAAAGTCGTATTTCCATTCTAAGATCCCCATTATTTTAATAGCTCTGTAAGAATTCACTTACAAAGCTATTAACTTATTTGCAATTTTTTGTTCGTTGCAACTTGTTGCCGAAATACAATTTAAATAAAATTTGAGTGCAATTTATTAATACACTCAGCTGACGGCGCTAATGTGCCCCGACAGTTCGTGCAACCGATTGCCCCTTCGTGTCTCCGCCGTTCACCTGTACGCCGGTCTCCTTTTCGGCCATTCTGGCTTCTCGTTTGCGACATATTCGCCGACAAGTCGCACGAATGCGAAATAATCAACAAGTCACTTGTGTGTTTTTGTGTCTTTGTTTGTCTAAATGTCTGTATTAGTGTCTGTTAATTCAATGAAATCAAATGTAAATTGTCAAGTCAGCGTTCGTTGAAGCGAATCTGGTTGCGATTTTCTATGCGGACTTGATTAAAAGCACTTTAGGCGCCACCAAAGTTGTGTAAGTAAGTCTCGTTGTGCGGCTACACGTTGCAGCCGCATTGTTGAGCGGCGCAGAGCGGTTCGCAGGCAGCGGACCAATGCGCCGCGCTGACAGCTGCCGAGACCGCGACGAGACTACCGAAATGTGCGCCGCTGAGCGCTTGCGTGGGATGTGCAAAAGTGGAATATTGCGGCATGCCACATGCCGCCGCATGCCAGAGTGGACTCTTTGGCTGTGGTCGCGTTGTATAACGTTAATAGGCAGCTCTTGGTGGCGACCTGCGCGCGACTGCAACTTAATTCGAGTTGTTTGCAAAGTGAATTTGCCGAATTGCACTGCGGTCAGTGCGGCGAGGCGCGCAGCTATCAATATTCCGTGTGTGCCACTTGTGCAACAATGGCACTTGCAATTTCAGTGCAACCACACACATACACGCTGACTGCGACTCAATGCGCGGTTGCGTGTGTGGTGTAATGCCTATAAAAGTTCGCACGGCCACCGCGAATTTCTGCACTTTTTGGCAGCTCTAATAGCAACAACAACAATGGCAACACGAAGCGACAGCTGACAACCGCAACAAGTTGTACAAGCTCACACATGTCTGGTGGATATGAGTGTCTGCGTTAATAGCCAAGTGTGCGCCAGCAGCTTTGTTGGCATTCTCCGGTTCTCCTCCGCATTTTGGCGCTCATATTTGTGGCAGTTGCACACTTGTTGGTCGTTTAAACTTTTAATTAATTGAAAATTGAACAGTTTTTCTATTAAAGTTGCTTTGCTCATATTTGCTGCTTTAATATGTTTTCGAATTTTCCTGCCAAGCAGCGCATACGATTTGAAATCTTCGAGTGCTATGAGAACGAAACCGTTATAATTCCAGTAGCACCCAAGTGTGGGAATACTGAGCACTCAACGCTTCGCTAGAATTGCGGAATTTTCATCAAAAAATGTTGGACTTCATTCGGAATTGGTTGAAGCCGCGGAAAATGGGCGTAACCATTGTGCAACATATGTTGCCATTGCATGTTGCTGCTGCACATGCTCACTGTGCACTGTCTATTTATGCTTCATGCTCGACTTGTTCCTTGACATTCCAATGAGGAAGTGCTGAGTGATGGAGTTCAGTTCAATGAGTGAATCAATTCTCAGAAACGTGGGGGAAAAGAAATGAAGAATTTTAGTTGAAGCTGCAGAATTGCTTTTTTCCAAAATATGTCTACAAATGACTGCTCTGATGACTACTTCTGCGATAAAAATACTAGATAAAGTTGTTAGCCTTTCAACTAGAAATAACTTAACTGTTTTTTTTTTTTTTGATTGATGATGCATCTTATACCATGTTCCCACCAAAAATTTGAAGTCATTATATTACTTTTAATCTATTCACTAATCTAAACTGTCCTCACTACCGTTCTTCTTCTTCATTACTGGCGTAGACAGTGCTTACGTGGTTATAGCCGAGTTAACAACAGCGCGCCAGTCGTTCCTTCTTTTTGCTGTTTGGTTTCAATTGGAGATTCCAAGCGAAGCCATTCTTCTCCGCCTGGTCTTTCCGACGAAGTGGAGGTCTTCCTCTTCCTCTTCTTCCCGTGGCGGGTACTGCGTCGAGTACTTTCAGAGCTGGAGCGTTTTCGTCCATTCGGACAACATTACTTAACCAGCGTAGGCTGCCTCATTACCGTTGGAGATGTATAAAACAACTGTTTCTGCTAGCCGATCGAAGCTGTGGCAATTTTTATCGAGACAACTCTATTAGATCGACTTTGGCAGTCTCACTTCATATTGCTCTCCGTGTTTTGGTACTATTTTCTGCCCTATTTCGAGTAAATCAAGTCGATTACTGAGATAATCTACTCAATTGTATAAATCTTGTGATAAGTGTCAGTCGGAATATGGTATTACCTTGAATGCTCATGGTATCCCTAACCAAATAATCTTGTCATTTAGTTTCATTGATCATGTAATTACTAACTAATAGTTTAATCCGTAAAACTTATTGCTTTAAAAGACGAGTAGCTATCATAAGAGCCTCTGCTCTTCAAAGCTATATACTTTATAACCCGGATATGCCAGTAATGTGACCACGATGAGACCTCTAGTTTTCTCTTTCTTGTGATGTCTTATATTTATTTTGCAATGCTTAATTAAATTCATTTCCCAATAATATTTTTCTTTAATTTCCTGTCATGCCTTGGCTCAATTTCTATGGCTAACTAATATGCCGAAACTTTCAAAGGGAACTCGCCACATTTGGTCACATTTCTGCGAAAAATTCTCCTCCAACTAAATTCACACATTACGTAAAGCATAGAAAATTACTGGTGTGACGTTTACTGCCCCATCTCCGCTTTCACCAATTAACTATTTCCAAACTTCTCAGCACATCTTGGTTAATTTCGACCCGGGAAAACAATCGGAACAATTCCATGTGCCCATTTGGTTTGTTTGGACGCGGCGTCAGTTAGTCGCCAGCTGCTGTTTGTGCGCCATTTAAGTAAGTCGTAATTCTCCACGAAGCCGAACCGAAATTTATCGACTTTCTTTCGGCGATGCGTGGTGAATGCTGATGTTCCTGGTTTCTCGTTTCCATGCTTCTTCGTCTTTTTTTTTTTTTTTTGTTCTTTTGTTCTAGTGGAGCTGGAACAAATTAATTTTCATCTGCAGCAGAGACAGTTTAGTGTCTTCCTTTTGGGGTGGACAGTGTTGTGTCGAAAACGAGTGGCGGAAGGAGAATTGTAATGGATGTGGGAAGCATGTGGCTTGCACTGGAGATTACTAATCTCTCGTGTGTGTTTGCGTGCAGGGGATGTGTTGCATGCATGTTGTGGCCAAATTACATAAACACATTCAACACCACAAACACACTAACACATTCGCATGCTTTCACGCATGTTTGAGGTTAAGTCATTTTCAATTGAAATTAATGTTTTATGATTGTAAGCTTGCTCGCCTCCTGGCCTGGTCGCTTTTGCTTGTCTACATAGCAACACATGGCCAGCACCGAACTGGTTTCGTTTATACCTAGTCGCCCCTCCACCCTCACGTCAACTTTTTCCACTTTCGTAAATGACAAACTCAACGTTGCCGTTTTCGTTCTCCGCACTCTGATATTCTGTGAAATTGCACGTCATAAAACTGTTGAAACGAACTATTGAAGCCTTACAGCTCAGCCATCACATGTGATGAATATTTGAGTGGTGCGAGACGTCCAATGCGTACAAATACCTAGGAAGGTGGAAGATGGCTTATTCTGCAGAAACGTTGTCACCGATTTACTCAGCGAATTTGCTGTACGGATTTCGAACTCATCGCAGCTTTTTCTCTCTCATCAAAACCATTGACATGCTTAAAGTACGAATGCGCCTAGATAGCTCCGTAAAAGTCCCTAGTTGCTATTACGTAAATGTAGCGTGCGGTTCTGGAAGTTTTCTGGGACAACCGCGCTGCGCAGTGGAGGTCACACGCTGGGTGGGCGGCTTATTTAATTAAGAGCTTGAATAAAGCGGCGAAAGCGCTAACAGTGAGTAAAAGATAATCGCAAAATAAACGAGGAACGACGGATAGGTGCTTATGTAGCTGACTGAAAACAAAATCGAACGAAAACTGTTTGTCGGAAATGTTTGCTTTTCCGAAAGCCCACAATTCAGCGAAGTCTTCCTTAAGAAAATGCATATTTTTGTAATATAGCTTCGTTGGAAATGAAGTGCAGGTCTTTACTTGAATTTTTATTTTTGTATAGTGGCAACCATGGTTCAATTTTTAACTGCATTACGTCTTAATTTGATTTCCATACTGTATTCATTTCACAAACACCTTTTAGACGTCCATAATATTGACACCAGCATTTCCAAGCTCCCTGCCACCCCTCAGAGTTAGTCTCTAGTAATTGAGTTACCTTTTAATCGGCGGCGTTGGCAGCAGCAACTCATGCAATTGCAATGAGGTTAAGGTATGACGAAATGTGAAACTACTGGGATTGAGACCGAATGGTGACTGCACCAATCTGACCTGCCCTGCTCTGCCATCGGCTTGGTATATGTGTCAAGTAAACTTTTGTGGCGTTATTGGAGTGAAGCAAGCAATTTACCTACCATCAGCAACTTTAACTGCTTCATATTGCACTCTGCCAACCGAAGAGCCGACAGCGACTCGCTGAGCCTCCTCCTGGTGTAAACTGGTGTCTGTCTGCTTTGCGGCAATGTGACCATGGCTTGCTCGGTTACAATCGCATCGAGCGTTATATGTACATAGGTGGAAAAGTTGTGGGAAAATAAGTGAACTCACGTAATATAGAAATTCAACTCGCCACTCCCCCGCCCTGGCGACCAGCACGACAGCAGCAATTAAAAAGGAATTCTTCTCGAGACCAATAATTACACGATGAACCACAGAATGCTCGACATCCAATTCCATTATCTTCACATGCATGCTTGAGCGTGTGTGTGGGTGTGTGCGTGTGTGCCGAAGAGCTGCGCCAACACGGAGAAGACAATATGACAATAAGCAAACACGACAGACAAACCATAAACACCGTTCGATTGCATTTGTGTCACATTACACATGTGGCGCTGGCCCGCAACTGCAATGCAACAGAAACGACAGCAACAACAACATGCACAACAACAATTTTAATAGCTAGTTTAAACGCCTTCGAAGACACAATTCAATTTCTGATCGATCAATATTAATTACTTCACACACAAGTACCTAGTGGAAGACACGCGAAGCCGGCGGGAGATGCACTACTCCAGCACACACACACACGCATGTATATTTGTAAACATGTAAGCATGTGCTTGCTTGTAAATGCTCCAGTTCGCCGGAACAATGTGCCCAAATGTCACACAACACTCAGCCGCCTCACAGCCAAGGGAGAGGGGAGGGACCTTGCTGCCTTGTCGCTGTTGAATGACGAACTACATTGCAGTCGAAAGTGCAGAGTGGCTTCAATTTGTTTGCATTCTCCGAGCAGACATCTTCAAATGATTGCTGCCCTTGTAGCCCCCGAACTCTTGAAATTCATATTTAAAGTAATCTTTCGTTGTGCCTTTTGTAGTCGTGTGTGCGCAGCTGCTGCAGACACGAAACGTTGCATGAACCCCTCAGCATCACAGTCTCACTGCTGCTGTTGTTGTTGTTGTTGTTGTCGTTGCCGGTGCGGTTGTCAATGGTTGCGTTAATCTCATTGTTTTATTTTTGTTGTCACATTTATGGTTGGTGTCGATGGTGATGATGCTGCCGTTGTGCCTGCCACGGCTGCTGGCTGGCTGGTGTTGCTGTTGGTGTTGCTGATGATGATAAATCTTTCGAAAGGTGCGTTCTGTGAGTCGGGGTCACACTCATTGTTGTCAAATACTGAAAATAAATGTATGAACGCACTTTGAAATGGCATATTTTGGGGAAAGAGTCCGTTGGAGAGCCTGAATGGATCCCAAAGCTTTCATATAAAATGCATTCGAGTTACATATATACATGCGAATATATTTTCTTTCGTGTATTTCAGCACAGGCCTATAATCCGGAATAATTCTGCAAAATTTTAGCTTTCTTCTTCTACAACTCGCTTCCGCCATCTACATATGTATTGCGGAAGTTTACTTCTTTCATTCTCTCATATCTTCTTTCCAGGCTCAAAGTATATCTCACAAACCTAATCGAAAAAATATTTTTGCGTCCGAACTCTGGTCGACTTATTGTCTGATGTCGTCGACGTGATTGAGGAATGACATCTGGATGTTCCTAGGAGGCGGTTCCGTTCCAAGCAGAAATTTCCTGGAGAGGACTTCATTATGCTCCTCTACTGGGTGCATACGGCCCTCACTATGCAGGTGTTCGATAAGAGACTTCAAAAGGCATCCTGTCGTAGTCCGGAGTGCAGTATTCTGACAAGTCCGAGGCTTCTTCGTCTGCGTTTCGGCTAGCGAATTGAGAATTATGTTGCGGTTCTGTACTTTAGTGATAATCCCGGTCGTAGGAGGAGTGAAGGGGCATAGACTGTCAAATAAAATCTTATGATTACTGACAGTCGGAATCTTGACGTCATCGACTGCAATATTAAGGTCAAGTCTGTACTTCTTCGTCTAGTTTGTAAATATGATCGCAGTGGATTTAGTGCGACGGTCAGAGCATAGAGCCTTTGAGCACATGCCTTCGATTCCAATGCCCCACGTCAATAACGTGAAATCATCAGCGTACGAGGTTATAGAAACTCCTTCAAGTAGCTATGGGAGTTCCAAGATGTAGAAGTTAAACAATAGCCGGGAGAGGACAACCTTCGAAACCCCTTGTTTAAATCTTCTCAGTTGTTTTCCTCGAAATAGTACGTATGATTGACGACCGGTCAGGTAGTTCCTGGTCCACATTTTCAGAACTGGCAAGAGCGTAGTTTTCTCGATTCGGAGATCTAACCCCGTTTAGATCGGTAATCCTTTCTAGCTATTCCGCTAAAACGTGATTAGAGACCATTTCTCGAATAATAAATAAAAGGCAGTTTTGACTTAAATTCGATTTCTGCTTCATTGATGTTTGAGAACCAAAACTAAACCACTTTTATTATAAAGAAGCCGAAATATCAGAGGAAAAAAGATAAATTTGAACATGGTGAAACCACGAACTTTAGACTCCGAGATGTTCAGAAATAGAATATCTACGGATGCCAGCCAATTTTTAGAAAAAACTTTTAATATTACCAATTGCAACCACTTAAGCATCTTAAATCGCCCATTTACGGGAAGCATTTGTCAGCATCTCAGATCGAAATGTCGCTAGCACTTAAGATAATAATATCTCAGTGTCAACGGGCAACACACATTTCCCTCAAGAAGAGTACGTTTCCTTCCCTCTTCTTAAAAGTGTGTTTAATTGGAAATTTTGAAAAATGCCAAGCAGACACATCTAGTTACTCGTATTTATCTTTATCTAGCGATTGCCGGCGCAATCATGCTACTTAAGCCGATGTGACTCTTTAGAAGCAGTTCTCTTGCCATTTAGGGCCATCATCGTCCGCATCAATACCGCCACTTCATGCCGTCATTATCGTCATCAATCTGATTGTGTGTACGCGCGCATCTGCCGCCCGTCATTGCGCCCTCATTTGCCTCCAATCAGCGGCAGCCTCGCTTCCAATTGTTGCTTCCGTTCGATTTCGGTGCTACATACCCACTCACAGACCTACCTACTTCCACTTATTTGTCGGCTTCTTTTTGCATCTTCATCAGCTTTAGTTTGTTTACTTCTTCTTTTGTCTGTCGCTCTTTCTTCCTTTTGTGCTTTCGCAATCGCGCAGCACAAGTGGTTCTAGGGTTCCTTGGCTGTGGCAACTGTATTTATGCCTATTACGAGTGCTACGAATCATATGAAGTGTGTGCTCAGCTCGCTCGACATGTGTTCGGATCTCGTTGGAGTGGATTGCTAACTGCAAATGTCTATTTCAAGCCTCTATGTGCTTTTATCAGTTTGTCCGTCCGTCCGTCCATCTGTCTGTTGTTGGTCTAGTTGGTTCAAGTACATTTCGTCTCAAGTTTATGCCATTCTTTCGTGCTGCTTATTTTTGTTGTCGTTTAAACATTTTCATTTTCTCATAGTTGAGCACTGAGCTCTCTCTTGGGTATGTGCGTCTGTGTATTGTGTTTACAATGTTGGACTTGTCAGAACTTTGCTTTAATTTAGTTCATTTTAAATTAAATTAATTAAAGCTTCATGTCTTCTGCGGCTAGTCTTTTCGCTCAATTGTTGTTTGCCTCGTATGCGTGCGTTTGTGTGTTGCCGACAGTTTGGATTGAACTTAATTTGAGACAATTAAGATTTCAAGATAATAAACAGTCAGTTAAGTATTTAAAATGGGCTGAGTGAGCTCGTGAAATTGACAAGTAAGAATTCTGAGGTAATCCAACCGTTCGTATTACACATTTGTCGGGGAAGTCTGTCAAATGTTTAAACCGTAGTATTTAAGGGAGCATTAAGAAAATAGAAAGGTCTGTTCTGAAAACCATGGCATTAAAACAACTCATCTAAGCTAGATAAAGACATGCATATTTTTCCAACTAAAATGAAATAAATCAATATCGACACGAAAATATTGAATTACTTCGGGCTCGGATTACCAATACGCTCATGGCACGCCTTCTAATATTACACTTAAGCCATACCGCTCTCAAATTAGGGTCTCAAGTACAATATGCCTTCTCTTATTTCAACCATTTCGAAAGCAGAACCATACTTACAAATAGGCAAATATGTAATCTTATCCGAAAGCACATCTACAAATGTATACAACAATTTCCACAAGCCGAGCTATCAGTTCTGCGTACAATGACCCAACAAATCAGCCAAAACGGTCGGCACGTGTTCTCGGCGTATTTGTTTTCATCGAATTTCCTCGTGATTTTCTACGCGCCCAACTGAGAGCTGTAAACACTCACTTATTGATCGTCCTGCCAACGGGTGTCTAGTGTTAATACGAAAGGATGCGCTGCCACTGAATGGTACACCGTGTTATTGTTCGTGGGGGTGCTTTCAATCACTTGCGTATTCTTTGAGATTCCCAAAACGGCGATTTTTCTATTTTATCAGCGATTTTCGAGCCAAAGTGCAAGCAAGGTTCATATTTCCTAATATTCCCTTGTTCACCCTCAATTCTCCTTATATAAGTGTATATATTGAACTCCGCCTTTGCTCACTCCACCGATGCAGGGTTGTAAGTAAACGAATTTGGTACTCCCCGGAGATGACGCATAGATTCAATTACACTCATACATATGCGATGGTTTCCACAGAGTTGCGGGACTCTTTGTACAAATGATGCCAGCTGGCCGATCGAGCACGTAGTTCACAGCTTGTGGCGCAGCGGTGAGCTGATGTGTAACTTATGTGTCAAATTTGCTTAAAGGTTGTTTGCCTTTTGGGTCAAATTGCTGTTTTGTTAGCGTTTATTGCGCTATTTTTGGCATTTATTTCTTCTGTCTAGACTTTCTTTCATCTTAATGGTTTTTTGATTGTTAAGATGACATTTCATCAATAACAATGGATCTCAGAAATCTCAAAAAGTCAACGAGCGCTTTCATAAACTGTTCAAAAAGTTGGTGAATAAAGATCTCTCCCAACAACGGAAAATAAAATCTTATAAGGCTTACGGTCCCACGATCGACTACTTGACGTATGCAGGACGTACTAAAGGAAAAACTCAAATTTAATGAAAGATTGAAGTCGAACTTTTGAAGTGTGAATTTTTCCTTGGTTCCAACAAAACGGGATTGCGTGTCGCACTGCTAGGGCACCAACCGAGTTATTTCGAGAAAAGTTTGGAAATTCGATTATTTCAAGAAATTGTGACATTGTATGTTCCCCAAGAAATTGTGATTTAACACCATTAGCAGTGCCGAATTCAGTAGGGGGAAATGGGGAAAAAATGGCGGCAGAACTGAAAGTTGTCGAAGAAAACCCAAAAATCTGCGACCGACAAACAAAACACTAAAATTTTTGGGTGAGAACTTTCGAAGAATACTACCTCTGACCCTCTGTGTACATTCCTCTGTTGGATACAATCGACGAAGATTTGAGGACCCGCTTTTTTAGAGAAGTATTGAATGGATTTCACATACATACATACCTGAACATGGTTAAAACTCAGCTTACGCTGGTGATTTATTATTTTTAATACGCTTTTATTAGCTTCATTATTTTATAGGGTATCCGAGCCTTCTTCTGGGTGCTATAAACTTTTACGCAAAACTAATATATCCTGTTCGATGTGTACAAAGTAGTCGCATAATAATTCATACTGCTTGGTACTAAGTTTAAACTAGTATCAAAATCACAAAATAAACCCGCCCAAAATATCCTAAAATAATATTGTCTGAGCATATTTGATCCCAAGTAAGTAAAAATTTCCTTACTTTTTAAAATTAATTGCGAAGTAGAGTGTCAACAAATTGTTTCGTGTAAATTATATTTATTTGGTTAAAAATAATTACTTCACAATGCTACCACTTAAGCAAGCTTCAGCACTTGCTTAGTGAACCCCTTCACCACTCCCATCCGAGGGTCATTGAACTGCTTTAGAAATTCCAATTGCCACTCCATAATGCAATAATATCATAACTCTTACACAGTTAAATAACAATAACGCCTTTGCCTATTTGTGCAGAGAATCTCTGAAGTGTCTTCGGTCGGTCGCTGTCGTTCGCGTGGCACGTTCCGCCACGCATTGGCGCTACGCCAAATGAAACTGAATATATTTTATACATTTAAGTGATCATAATTTTCGAAGTCGCTGAATTTCAATTGTCGATTTCACACTGACGCTTGGCTGGCTGGCAGACTGGCCGCTGACCACCCGCATTTCATTGCAACGCCCGAGCAGCGCCGACGATCGAGCGGCCTGTGCGCTGGTACGTCTGGGCACGATGCACCATAAAAACCGGCGACGGCAATAATTCCTATAAAAATTAATTAAAAATTCCATTTAGAGCATAAACAATAAATAAATAGCCATGAATAAAATGCTGAACTTGGCGAGAGAGGCGGCGCGTGGCTTCGTGCGCTGGCGCTGACTTGCAAGCAGCGACACAAGTAGTGCTCAAATAGCTGCTAACTGTATGTACTATTTGTGTAGACGAGTGTGTATGTGTGTGTCCGTATTCAGGCGAACGTCTGCTGCATAGCAAAAGTCATAGAAATTTAAATTCAAACTTCGAATTGCATTGGGCGTCAGCATTTCAGAAGCGTTTTACCCTGAAATCCAGACGATTGCTGGAACGAACGTGAGTGCCGCCGCGGTCAGACACACACATATATGTGTGGTGTGTTGTGCATTCGTTAGAGGTGATTCTTGGCCTGGGGACGCTTCACATCATCGCCAACGCGCCACTGATGCGTGTGTGAAAAGTGCCTGTGTGCGTGTGCTTCCTGCATTTGTTTTCGATAAATCATAAATCGCTGCTGGCTTTGTGGTGTTGTCTTGACATCTCGCCACTGCTTCCAGCTACTCCTCACAGCCACTCAGTCATGCCGTGAACAATGCGCAATGGATTGCGCTCACACCAGCATTTGTCACACACCCACAGGCGCTATAAGTATGCTTGTATGTGTGTGATTTTTGAAATTCGACCACTTTATACATATGTATGTATGAGTACCGAGGAATATACGCAACCTCGGCGCTGGAGCACAATCGCCCTCCTTTCGAGTTGCATTCGGTCCGAGTGCTTTGTATTTGAAGAATCGCTCGTTAAGTGAGAATGTGCAAATAGAACACTTCTCCACAGTTCAAATTCTTTAAGGCCATTTTGGAAATTCATTTCTATTGCCAACATATTTCAAAAATATGTGTGCTCAGTTGTCAAAAATTTCTAAAATCATCTTTTACGATGTGCTCGTGGAATTAAATCACCATACCTACATTCTTACGCACACTCGTTGAATTCTCTCGCCAAGTGTGCTTTAGTACGAAGGGGTTTTTCCGTGCCGGCGTGCAATACTTTGAGTGTCGTTAATGTTTTTCTTCGTCTGTGTTTTCCTTTGTTTTTGATAATTATTTTTACTTTTTGTCTGCTTGATTGCCAATTGGAGTGTGCCTCCGTGTCGTAGCTAAGGGTTAAGGTATTCCAAAGTGAGTGCGTCTAATTCAACATAAAATATGATCCCTTAAGATGTTTGTTTATGTTATAAAAGATGTCTACGTGTTTGTGTGTAGCTTTCCGTCTTAAAAGGGGTTAATAGCTGAATTAAAATAGTACAGCACCAATTTTTTAGAAGGTTGTTCTTCTATAAATTAATAATAATTTTTGAATTATGCATTTTGTAAATTCGGGTTTCAAGCGTCTTTGCTCTTTCCCTTAGCGTGGGTGCCATTCGTTTTTAGAAAGTTTGACACTCTTCGTTGTGGAACCACAGTTTTTGAGTGTATTTGTTATTGTTGGATGGCAAATATGCGAGTTTAGAATTTAATTTGAAGAAAATTTGATCACAGAAAAAATATTTGTTATTGTTTCATAGGATCTATGAGGCAGATCTTGAGGCTGTTTTTTAGCTTTATACAATTTTTGTAGGTTAGAAACCATTTGTTACACAATTCGTTGGTTTTTTTTCTAGCTTAAAAACTCAATCCAAACACTTGTTTCAACTGATTTTTTATTACGGATTAGCATCTGATCAAATTTGACCCGGACAGACTGAATACATGTGATATATTTTTATTAAAATATTTATTTTTACCTTCGAAATTGGCTTCCAAGTCAACGTTTACACCAATTTCTTACGCTTGCTATAAGCCTCGGCTAGGATGCCATTTAGTACCTTCAGCTACCATAAAGTTTGTGAAGTTTACGGAGACGATGCTGTATCAGTTCGTGTAGCACTACAATAGTTCGCTCGCTTCCGTTCTGGAAATTTCGATTTGAAAGATCCACCTCACTTTAGTCGACCTTTCGTTAAAAAAGTCGATGAAATTATAGAAAAGATTGACCAGAACCGTCACATAAGCAGCTATGACATCGCTAAAGAATTTAATATTTATCATCATTTGAAAAAGGCTGGCTACAAAAAGACGCTCGATGTTTAGGTACCACATGAATTGTCTGCGAAAAATTTAATGGACCGAATTCAAATCTGCGATTCTTTGCTGAAACGAAATGAAATCGAACCATTTCTGAAGCGAATGGTTACAGGAGCCAAAACGTGGATTAAATACGACTATAATGTGCGAAAAAGATCATAGTCCAAGCGTGGTGAAACTTAACAAATGGTCGCAAAGCCAGGATTGACGCCTCGAAAGGTTATGCTGAGTGTTTGGTGGGATTGGAAAGGAATCATCCACTATGAGCTGCTCCAGCATGGCTGAACGATTGATTCTACATTTTACCGTCAACAACTGATGACATTAAAGCAAGCAATCGAAAAAAACGGACAGAACTAATCAACAGAAAGTGCTTCGTCTTCCATCAAGACAACGCTAGTCCACACACATCTTTAATGACTCGGCAAAACCTGGAAGAGCTTGGCTGGGAAGTTCTAATGCATTTACCATATAGCCTTGATCTTGCACCATCGGACTACCATTTGTTTCGGGCAATGCAGAACTCCCTTAATGAAGTAAAGTTAGATGCAAGAGAAGCCTGTGAGAGTTACTTGTCGCAGCTTTCGCTGAGAAACCAGAAAAGTTTTACATTGATGAAATAATGTCTCTGGCGGAAAAATGGCAAAAATTGGTCGATCAAAATGGTACATATTTGGTTCATAAAAATTCATTGTAAATATAAAAAAATTAATTGAAGTTTGATTAGAAATACGACAGGACTTTTTCGACTATCCAATATTATTAAGCAGCGGTCTCTATTGAACTCTGGCGAGTTACCCTGCAAATGGCAGAATAAATGTATAGTCTTATTATTATACATTTTGATATTTTACACCATTTATTTAAGCCTCTTTGAATGCCATTATGATAAACATAAATTTTAAAAATGTATTTTTAATGCCTTGCCTGCCCAAAATAGAAAGACCCCTTCACATGGTTTTAATTACAAAAATAATTAACTCATTAGATTGTCATATGCTTTGTGGAGTTTTAATAGGAGCAGCACTTTGCTATCAGCTGCAGCATACAAATTTCACAGCTACAACAATTTAACAGCAACAAACTGCTCGCGCGGAACTCAGGCGAGGACACTTAGAAGAGATAAACACAATTATTTAACCCACCAAAAGTAAACACGCACACACATGAAATGCAGACAGAACGCATTAAATGCTCCAAAGTGGAATGCGAGTGCCGAATTCCGACTCCGAGGCCCTCAATAGAGGCTGCGTGCGCCACAATTGAATATTTTTAACGATGCCAACCGAACCGTAGACGTAATGGCATTCCCCGCTTTATGATTCAGTCATAAAAAGACAGTGGCAAGGCAGCCGAAAATGTGACGGCGTAAACATGAAAACATGAAAATATGACATCATGCAGAGATATTATGAATTGCTTGTTTTCGGCAACAACAAGTACATGTAAATAAATAAATAAAAGTGAAACTGTAAGAATCTGATTTCCTGCTCTTTTTCTTCTGGTGCCACTTATATTTGTCTGCTGAATCTCTTAGCGTGCTACAAATAGCTTAATGTTTCCGTTTCGGCACAGCGATTCCGAAAGTATTCGTATAACGTCCACAGCTACCTGCGCTCAGTTGAAGGTGCAATCTGCGCTCTTCTACCTCAATTATCAGCGAGCATCTGCCATATTTGTTCGAGAGCCACACGTTGGCTCGCTAAGTACGCAGTCCTTTTACTATTAAGGACATCAGCTGTCGGTGCATTGAACTGCATCCGCCAGCAAATGTGCTGCCGCCTTCGATGGCTGAGCACACACTTAGTTACTTTCCACATTGCGTAACCAACCGTCCGACATGCTGTAATTTATTGTTTCAAACACATTTGCCACTTTTCCCATTTCAAAAATGCCCTCCACACACACACATAACCTTGCATCCTTGAAGAGCATAACACACATAAATTTCACGCTACGAACCCTTCTCGTCTTTATGTATGTGCGGCGTGCCCGCAAAGCATCCTGCGAAGTGGCTAGTGGCGTGTTCCGAAGGACAAGTGTTTGTTTTTGTTTGTCTGCTCAGCTGAAGTGTTTAAACAGAGTCTTAGTCTTGGTTTCCCTACACGTCTAGCATGCCTTTGCCTTACTAGCCACAACTCCAGAGCTCATCACCTTCACCCCCTGCAGCGGGGTACATCTGCCAAAACTTTTCTGTTTTAATAAAAATTTAAGTAAACCAGAACTGTGTTCAAGCATCTTGTGCTCCGGTCACCCACCTGCTTGACTGCTCCGGCTCTCCGCATCTCATCGTCACTTCGCCCCAGGCGCTTGCTAAACATTCTGACACTTTGTTTGCTACCTTTTTGCTCGCAAATGATTTTCCACTTTTCTGCAATTTTCTGCTAGTTTGGCTCTCTTGTTTTAAACATCCACATCCGCATACTTGTGCCGGTTGTTATTGTTGTTTTTGCTGAATTTGTGCGTAAATATTTCTGCAGCAGCTTCGAGTTTCTTTATATTCCACGCTACATTTCCCTCGACTCCCGCCTCAGCAGGCTCTGGCGCCGCACGCTTGGCTTTTCTCTGACCAGTCGAGCAAATACAAAATTTTCAACAGTTTTCTTTCCTGTGTAGGTGTCGTTTTCCTGCTCGTCTACTGCTCGGACAGTTCCGTCGAACTGCCACACAAACAGCGGCTGTGAAATGCAGGAACGCATGCAGGGAATGGCCAAATGAACATTTTCCTGTCTGCTAACTTTTAAATGTAGAATTTTATGTGGTTGACTTGTAAAGTGAAAGCTTTTTTATAATTCTGAAGCCAACACTTCAGCTTGAAGCTGTTCGTGAGGGTGCCGTGTGAAAATTGGTTTTTGAAAGTAAGGTCTTGCTGGTGAAATAAAATTTTTTTGGGAGGTCTGATTTTATTTTGGTTTCACTAAAATATATTTCTTGCCTATAGTACAGAGATTTTGTAGAGGAGCTCTAATATCTGGAACACTATCCGAACTCCAGAATTTTCCAAAAAAAGCTAACTCTGCACAAATATGTATTATTCTAGAAAATTGATTAATTTTACGCAGAAATGAAGTAGTTTTCATATATGTATGTATGTATGTATGTACATAAGTATGCAAATCTAATTCTCTTTGAACTCGTAAGCCATTATGTTGTGAACGACCTTTGATTCAAGCAAGACAGCGCTGCATGCCGTACAGCCAACGAATCAATCCATTTATTGAAGGAAACTTTCGGTGAGCGCATTTTATCGCCTCGTGGAGCTTTCATGATGCGATCTTCAAAGATCGTTCGATTTAACATCGCTGGACTATTTTATGTAGCGTTATGTGAAGTCGCTAGTCTGCGCATAAAAGCCCGAGACGATTGACGCTTTGGAAGATAATATTCGGCGCTATAATAAAACTTGCTGCAACAAGCGGTCGGAAATTGGGCTTCTCGGCTGAACGGCCAACTTGGCTGTCATCGTCTTGTTCTTGACCAATACGTTTTTAAAACTATAATAACGACTTATTATCTTCTATAAAAGAACATTATGATCATAAGATTAAATTTCATGCGTAATTACTTTTCTCAGGATCATATCTCTAAGAAAACACCACATCAAACTTTCAAGGGTTTATAGACCGTCATTCGGATAGTCTCTTCCCTATTCTGCTTCTTTACTTTATAATTTATGGTTTTATCATCCTTTGCTCCATCACTTTTCGCGGTACGCTTTGACGCACATTGGGTCATCCATTTCGAGGTTCCATACTGCTTTTTTTCTAGAAAACACGCTGATACATCAAATTAATTGGGGAATGTTTATTTTTATTCGATAGAATATTCGTTGACATTTATTTTTTGAAGATGATTATCTCTTTCAAATGTTGGCCGCGACTACGCCAGAGATGGTCCCTCCGTTGAGTGCAATTTTCGATGACTCGTTCCAGCATTTCGATTAGTAATTGGCGATTGACATGCGTGATGTTTTGTTCCAAGGCACTGAAACGAAGCGGGATTGTCCGCATAGACTTGCATATCCACTTGATCTTGGTGGCCAATCGACAGCCGCAAAACGTGAAATTATCTGCTCACCGAAATATTTTCTCAATAAATGCATTGATTGATGCGATGTGTGGGAAGTGTTGCCGTATTGCTGAAACCAAATGTTGCCGAGATCACGAGCTTCAATTTCAGGCATCAAATAGTCACCATTGACGGTTACGTTCTCATATAATATGGAAATATGGACCGATGATTCCACCGGCCCACGTCTTGATTGGATCTATTCGGTCAAATATTATCCAATAATCCAATCCATCTCAAGATGGGTGCTGGTGTTGCGAATAGTACGCTCAGAACGATTTATAAACTTTGCTCAGACGTAGGTCTCTCCATGATGAAGTACCAAACAATACTGATCAAAATATCATGACAGCTTAACACGACTTAGGCGCGGTCCGTAAAAAAAAATTATTTAAAATAGTACTTCTATTGGATCACCCGTTGTATTTTAAAATTTTTTGTATCACAAATGTTCCCGGCAAACAAATATCACGTAGATTCTAGATCCTTTTACCTATTGATATTTATTCGAAATTCGTTTTTATTGCTTTGACTTCTCTCCATTCATTCAGTTGCAATAAATTCCATTCAAGTTGGCAACACTTGATTGTGCTTTGACAACTGTTAATTTCTGTTTGTCCATTTGCCGAAGCCGTTAATAAATGTGTGATTTGTCATTGTTGTTGTTTTACATGCACAAATATCTGCAATTGTCGGCATCGCATGTCAATGGCAATCATAAAGAATATGACAACCAAAGCAATAGAAAATCGCAAACAAATAATTCGAATGCGAATGCGGCACACTTGGCTGTTTGTCTATTGCCGTCTGTCGGTTGGCTTCGTTCGTGTATTTCAATTTTTTATTGGCGATTGATTGAATGTACAACATGTGCTGTTCTACACATGAAGTCACCATACAGCTGCGGCCGCTGTAATAGAGTCGATTTAACGAATCGAGGAAGATGCAAATGAAGATTTTACTAAGAAATCTGTGGTACCAAAATTTTTTTTACTGATATTTTGAACTGTTTTTTACCTTCTATTCTTCTCTTACGCTTCTTCTTCAAGTACATAACATACTTTTTGGAAGAGTTATGAAATGGACCTGGCTAAATCTGCTTTCAAATATGCGGTGTTGCTAGATTACGTCTTTTAACAAATATTTGGAACATATGTGTTGAAAAAAAATTCTAAAAAAAAATAGAGAAATTATAAAATGGATGGTTCTAAAATCCTGTCCGCATCTTTATTTGTACTTATGTATCTGTCATGTGTTCATTATCAATGAGAATGACAATTCGATTCGATGAATGACAGTGTATTAGCAATTCGCGTGCTTTGTGCCACAGTAACAACAACAATATGCGGTTAATTTGACGTGGCTTTTGTGGCAGGTGGCGTGACTATCCATTTCATAGGAACAGTTCGAAACTTCCTACCGGCAAATCGCGATTTTCATGTCGATTGATTCATTTCCTGTGAGGAAGTTGAGTGAGCAACCTGAAGAAGTGTTGTAAGCGTTCAAGAAATATTCTTCTCTCTAATTAGCAATGTTGAGTATTTTATTAATTAATTTTTACAAAATTTGTACTAAATAACTATAAAATAATATATATGTATATATGTATTCGTTTTATGAGTTTCCTTCTTGGTTTTTATGGCCGCTGCTGGCCACAGACGGCGCCGTAATGACAACAACCAATTTCTTCATTAACTCAGCAAACACTTGCTTTGCTTCAAATTGTCGGAATCGGCAAGTTTTTTTTCCTATTGTTGCTTGGCAGCCGCTGCACTCTCCGTCGTGTTGCCTTTATTGGCGCTGCTGGCGGCGCGTTGTGGCATGTGGCACGCTGCGACGCATCTCTACGCGCTGTGTGGTATGTTTATTGCCGACGTTCCTTGCAATTTTGTTGCATGCCACTCGTGTGGCATGACGGCGACCGAGTTGGTGATGCTATGTTGCTGCAGCATTTTAGCGGTTTTACCGAATAAGTAGCGGTCAGGCATGTGTCGGTGTGTGAGTGCGTGCCACTTGTACTTAAAAGTACGTTGTATAGTTTTTTTATGCCACAGTGGAATTCTGTCACTAACTCAATGTGGCATTACTGCAGCATTTTATGCATTTCGTTGCACTGCCTGCATGAAAATCGTCGGTATTTTTACCATTGGCTGGGAAAATTGGATAATTGTCACACATGCTTTGCAACAATAACACATGGAATGCATTAACTGTTGAAAATAACGCGAATACCTTTATTTTCTGCAAACTTCCTACGTTCACCCCTTATCTGGGCTAAGATACGGGCTTTTAACTTATGTTTTCTCTCACTTCTAAAAAGCAAATATGTTAAACGTTTCTTCTTAAAAAATTTGGCTAGCTGGAAAAGAAAAGCTTGAAGATGATCCCATAGGAACCCAAATATATCCAATCGCAAATAACACCAAATCTTTAAGATCTTAGAAAAATGAAAAGAAGTCATTCGGTAAAAGTCAGGACTATGTGGTATAAGTCATCCACCGTCGACCACAAAATCGAGGTTTTGAGTGCTCATAAATACACTTGTCTTCCGATGTGCAAGACCTTCACATTGTCATGGTGAAGAGTGATTCGCCTTCAGTGGTTGGTTTTTCTGATTCCGTGGAAGACAGCTGTGGTATGGTTGCGAAATGTCGATTTTTTTTCTTAAAAACAGGCAAACCCTGACTTTGAAATGATTTCGTGCGGGAACAACTTTCACGAAAATTAAATTAAGTTCATCGATTTTCACAATTAAACCCATTTTTGGCCGAGATGATTATTCTAATTTACACAAATCAAGAAGTAGTTAAAAGAACGGCATACAATTTTTCTCTAATAATTCCTATAAAGGAAGAGCTTGCGACCAAAAATTGTCCAATTCTATGCAAAACTGTTCAAGCCTATTCTAACCGAATATGTGAACCCCAGTACCTATAGTAGACTTTTGACCGAAAATGTCGTTCAATGTGTGAGATATGCATTTGAAATTCAGACAGAATCCTCTCCTGACAATATTAATTCCTTTATAAAACATGGGTTGAATCGGGTCAATAGTTCCCTGAGCCCCCATATACATACATACATACTTAATATAAAGATTTTCGAACTTACATAGTATGTGGGATGAGCAAAATTAGATAAACTCGGGTCGATACTACCACTCCCGTATACTACATAATATGTTTAAATTATAAGTATTTTTCTAATAAATCTTATGTCGAATATGTCGGTCAGTGTATGAGTATATCTAGTATATTTATATATAAAATTGCTTGAATTCTGATGCTCTGGCTGACTTTTTACACCTTAAGACATTTCCCTGGCATTGATTCCTCTAAGTTGCAAGAGTATAAAATGTTCGGTTGCACCCAAACTTAGCCCTTCCTTACTGTTTAAAGCTGTTATTCTCCAAAAATACGAAACAATGAAATAATAAAAAGAACAATTTTGTATATAAACATATTTATATAAAAAAAAATTAATTTCGCAATATTGAATTATTCAATGTTTGCATACAAAAACTAACCCAAATGTGCAGTTTATTGCTGTAATCTCCTGTCAAAATGGACATGTACAGAATACCCGAATCCATGCTGTTTGGGGTGAAAACTTCGAATATTAAATGCTAACACGGGTAGTTCTCCCACGCAACCCATCCCCCTGCGACGTGCGATATTTAGGGCGAAAGCATAACTACGAAGTCAAAAGAATAAAAGGTAGAAGGGATGCCGTACGCGTGGCAGCTGTCATCTGCTCGCAGATTTGACACACTTTCGACAGGCATACATTTTACTGGTTATCCACCGATAGCAAACTACACTGACCTCGCGCAATCCAAACCAAATTCGATTAGAACTCGTCGATATCGCATTTACATTGGCGTGGAATGCAAACCACGTTTCAGCTTGTGAAAGTGCGACCGGCTGGACGTTGTTGTCATTTAAGGGATGGGAGGCGAACGCAAGCGAAGTAATTCGTTCAAAGCATCTGCGCTTTGCCGCGGTCGAAGTGCCTTTCCGATTTGAAGTTTGAGGGCGAGTTATTGCTTGATTTGTTCATTTCGTTAGAAATGCGTTGCTGCTTTGAGTAATTAAGTTTCATTACTTTTCCGCTAATAAAAAAAAACTGTTGGGAAAATTAATTAAAATCAGTTTACCTCACACTTTATACGGGTAGTTAACCGGGTACTATCATAACTTTTTAACCGTTCTATCCATAGCAAATGGAAAATAAACATAACCCTTCACAATTTCATTCTAATTTTGAAAAAGTCAACTGAATTTGGAAAATAACGGCTGATGATAAGATCTATTGTGACCTTTCTTTTGGCGAAATTAGGACCTCGATTTTAGTATCGAAAATAATTATATTCTCCCTTGAGAAGATTTACAGGGTTTGTCCGGAAAGTAATAGGACTGATTTTCTTCCGCCGCGACTGTACTTTGGAGCGTGCGCTTACCGACTGGATTCAGTAGAGGGCGTTCCTAGCTAACGAACGGGCGGCTGGTCAGTTGTCGCCGAGCACCTGAAGAGTCTGAATAAACATTTTCGCACGACGTGTTTCTGTGAGTGGTGCAAGCCGAAAATGCAGCGTTCGTTAGAGTGGAGGTACGCGATTAAATTCTCGGTAAATCTGCGACAGACGCGTTTGATATAATCAAGCAGGCTTGTCCAGATGTTGCTTTAGCAAGAAGTGGTGTGTTTCGGTGGCACCAGGGCGTTTTGGAGGGCCGGGAAGAGGTCGCTGATCAAGATCGTGTTGGGAGACCTGCGACTTCGACAAACAGCGGACAGTGTGACTCGTTTGCGCAAAGTTTTGAGCTCAGACCGTCGACTAAGTATTCGTTTAATTGCCCAAATGTTAAATTTATCAAAAAAAATCAATCATTTTTTTTTTAAATCGACTCAGTTCTATTACTTTTCGGACAAACCCTGTAATTGTATTCTCTATTACACTGTATATGGCTCAGAACATGATAGTCTTTGGTCGCACCTCAAATAATCCGTTTATTTCAATCTCAATCTTTCCGCCTAAAATAATTTGGCAGGGACCGTACCATCAAGGTGCATCTTTAACCGAAGTTGTAAATATTCACCTAACTAAGGAACGTATTAAGGCTTTCAATATTGTTCTAACTGAAAGTAACTAATTTATACCCATTTTATTTTTGCTGTGGGAGCTTCACTCTTGCCTTAAGGTCCCCTTTCCTACACAACCTAATGCACGATTGCTAATCAAGCCGAATTGATTCGTCACGCATTGCAAATTAAATTGCTTTTTGAGGCATTTTCATTGTTGCTATTGCAAAAATTGCTTCTGAATGAATGTTGCACGCAGTGGCGCAAGGCGTTGCACTCAACCGACACATTCGAAAACAAATACCACGCGTTCCTATTTGGCATGCGCCGGGGTATTATTGCTTCTGAAAAATTAATATCGGCGAATAATTTGTAATAAATCAAATTGTTAACGCACGAACTCCCCGAACCACGGCATTCGAAGGGGTGCTGTGCTAGGAGATGCCGTCAAACCAAGTGTTCGTCGAACCGACCTGAGTGGCGCACTGACTGGCAGTGGGACGCGCGCTCACACGAAATTCGTCGCGAGTTTGTGACATTTTGATGCTGATTTATCGGCGTCCACATCGCTTGCCACTCGCTGCTTGCAACTGCATGGCAAGTGGCACGGGGACCCACTTTGTGTGTGTTTGTGAATGTGGTTGCTGCGATCAAAGAATCCGATCTCGAGCCGTGTTCGCCTCTGCGAGTCGTTTTAATTAAATTACTTTGGATAAAACCCTGTTGCCGTTGTTGTTGTTTTTGCCGTCGTCGCTGCTGCACAAGTGCAAGTGATTAACTTGCTGCGGGCCAAAGTGAAGTTGTAGAAATCGCCATTAAGTCGCTTTAATCTCCACATCCATTTGTTCATACAAATGTAAGTATGTTTGTGGTTGTATGTATGTGTAAGTGGGGTATTTATATCTGTTTGAATTTGGGTATCGCGGTGGCGATCTGTGCACTCTCGCCGTAATTATTTGGCGCCATGTGACACCTTAAAGTCGATTCCAATTTGTGCGACACACGCTTGACAGCTGACGACTGTCGTCCGGTTTCGGTCGCTGCCTGTCGGCTGCTGCCGCTGTTACATTACATGCGATCACTGTTGTAATTATATCGATATTTATACGATTTACCTTTCGTTTTACAAATTTTAATGCCGTTAAGTACTGTTGTATGTTGAGCATATGCCCTGTAGGGCAATAAACTCGTTCACAGCTGACAACTTCATGAGGTCAAAGTGTGAAAGTTATCAATTTTCTGGATTTTTGCTTTTATTTATTGGCTAGGTGTAAGTCGACTTTGTAGGAAAGGTCATGAAGAGATAAAGCCCCCAAATTCCAATGCCAAACCATACTTTTGAACATTCTTTCAAAAGAAACCGCAGTGGTCTTTTAAGAAAATTGCCAAAGAGGTAGGGTATAACCCTAAAACCATTTCTAGCGTTAAGGAAGACAGGAAAGGCGCTTCTGATATAAAGAAGGGGCAACGTGAGCATGAAAAGGCGAAGAACGTTGTGACCATCAAGATAGACTCAAGCATTTCGGGCAAGAAATTGACGAGAAATGATGGCTGCTCAAAATCTTTCGTATGCAGGACGAAGAAGGAAGCTGAGCTGAAGACGTACAAGTTACAGTTAGAAACGCCTTCAAGAACGAAACCGCAAAACAATATGCTAAGAAGCTGATGAAAGATTTTGTTAAGACATTCGAATGCTGCATAATGGATGACGAGACCTATGCTTTAGCGGACTTTTCTAAACTACCTGGACAGGAATTTTATACAGCCGATTCTCGAGGAAATGTTGCGGAAAATTCAAAGCCAAAAAGGTGACAAAATTTTCAAAGAAATTTATTGTGTGGCAGTGTCCACGTTGTTTTGGCCTAACCTCACTTCATGTCACTATAGCAAAACAGCCTTAGAGTTTAAACGGAATGTTTTCATTACTTAGAGAAACGAATCCACCTAACTGTACAGAACTAAGACCGATTGAGAGATACTGGACTTTAATAAAAAGGGAGATGAAGGCAGTAAAAAAAGTGACCAAAGACCTTCAAATAAGTCGAACAACAGGTTTTAAAGTATTATTGTAACGGACAATTTTATTCGACGCGACCTTATTTGAGACTTTTCTCACAGAAATACATATCCATTACTCTCTTAAATGCAAGTTTTGTGCGAATGCTATATCCATGCATATTTCCTACAGGGCGTGTTCGTTTACCCATGCAATTATCAGCAACAAGGTCTCTGGCGAATGACTAATGATCATGTTTCTTGTAATCGACTACTGTACATTTCTGTAATTAAATTCAATTAATGCTTGGACAAATGTCACAGTTCTGTACGTAAACGTATACGTTTTGCTATGCAAATAGCTCGCAAATTTTCGAAAAGCTGGTTGGAACTCTCGCTGTAACATTTGCATTAAAACGCCACACCTCGCCGCCTAGTAATCGCATTCTTACTCGTCGTTTTATTTCGCTTTCATTAGCTCACATTCTGCCGCGGCTCCTTACGTTCTGCCTTAATTCGTTCGTCATGCAACAATTACATTTTCCACTGGCATTTACTCTACGCCTCCATCATGCAAATATCGCATTGAATTCAAATTTTGTTAATTGCGCACGCGCCCATTTCTATAAATGTGATTACTTCTGCATTCCTATGCTCATAATGGGTTAAATGGTTGCCTTAACATTACAAAAGCTTGACTTTAATTTGAATGGAGAAAAAACTCCTTGCGTTTCGTTCTAGGTCTTTCACAATTTGGCTGGAGATAACTGTTTATTAGACTCATAATCAAATTCCTGGCTTTTAAGGATGGCATAGTGTCTTGTAAACGAGCGGGAAAGGAACATTCGCATATTCTTCCAAACTGGAAAGAGAAAAGGGCTTTAAGCAAAATTATAGCCTACTTTTTGGCGTAACTTAACGATGACAGGCACTCAATTCAGTAATTTTTCCAAACTATTAAGACGAAAAGGGTTTTAGAAGAATTGGAGCCTACTTTTTGGCGTAATTTAGCGAAGACAAGCACCCAATTCCGTAATGTGGTCATGAAGTCTACATTACCTGCCATCTATTTCAGTAAAGGCTGTTAATAATTCCCTAATTTGTATACCATCATATAGAAAGCTACAAAGATAGCCAATCATTTAGCATAGAAAAATTGCAATGAATGCGGCAATTACTTACAACATAAAAAAATCTGTCAAAAAAATAGCTCTTTGTCGCGAGCAAATCAAATTTTGCGTACAAATATCCTTCGTATTGAACCAGAACAAAGCTTACTTACGCTTATTAAACTTTTCCACTTGTGTGATTGGTAAAACAATTGTGAAAGAGTTGCCGTCAGAAATCAATCCTCAGCTCGTCTAGTTACAAATGCAGACTTGGTCAAAGTTCTTGCAAAATCGAACTTCTTTATTGCCTGGCACTTAGTCGCCGATTGAGACAAAATACACGAGCACATACAGTTGTAGAATATATTAGATTACAAAGCCGTTTTCTAACGTCAGCCGAAGAATGCAACGCCAATCGTTGCCCCCGCATGCCACACTTGATTCCGCCCGTCTAGTGACTGCGTCTAGCGCGTTTCCATTGCCCGCGTAGAGTGCCGTCTCAATAAGTGCTTGCAGGCCATGGTCTTAAGACATGTCTCTGCTGTCAACTTAACTGTCAACTCCTTGTGCCTGTGCCACTTGTGCAACACACAAAAAGACTACACAGTTCACCCACTGCCGACAAATGCAAGGTGGTGCACTTGCCGGCTTTCGTGCACTTGAGTTCCGAAAAGTCAGCGTCGCACTCCATTCACAGCTGTGCGTGACAGTCCTACGTCGGCAGCACCCTCGCCGCATTCTCCGCGGCGCGTGACACACAACGGCTTCAAGTTTGTTGCGCTCAACTGTGCGGCAGTGCGCAGCACTTGCCATGCGACAAAGCTTTTTTCCACCGTATGTGTGACATTACCCCGCCCGCGTGTTCTGCACGCCTGCCACACGCTTTGAGCTCCACATAAGCCGAGTTAAAACTACTTTATTGGCAAGCAATAGTTTTCAGGCTTTTGAAATTCTAACAAAAAGCTCGAAGTGTGCGCTCCGTATTGTTCCGTTGACGGCGCGGCAGTAGACGGCGGGGGAGTTCTCAAGGAAGTCATTGTGTGCTTGTTTTGTAATTTAGTGGAGTGCCTAGAGAAGGCGTAGTCGTCTGGTTTGCTCGGCTTGCCGGTTATTTATTTTATTAATTCTATTGTTACAAAAGTTGCGAATGATTTCTCGCTTTAATTATATTTTCTTTTGTGTTTCGCTTTTTGTTTTTGCTTTTTCGGTTCAATGACGTTGACGCCGCGCTTCATTGAAGCGATTCGATTAAACTCTTCAGTTTGAATTCACTAACTTGACTTCTCGCTTTTGTTTTATCGCTTAAAGACTTTTGACACATTTCGATAAACTATCGGGAAGGTTGATAATTGTCTGCACGTTGTTGTTATTACGGTTTTATACTTCGAAGTGGGCACTCAATCGTTGTGTTGTTGCATTTGATGCGTCAAAAGTGGCAGTTTTTACATAGATAATGATGTCTTCAGCTAATAATAAGTTTATGAAGATATCGAGGGCGTCGTTCAAAGTCTTCACAATAAAGTCCATAAATAACGGGACAGTTGATATGCACATAAGTGTGGTATGCATTTAAGTGTGTCATTACTTATCTGAAGGCATTTTGCGCTGAGTATGTAGATACCGAGTGCTGCAAACACAGTGTCGTTAAGAATAGTAGTACTTTTTTCAAATAAGTATTTCATTTTCATTATTTAAAACTCTAAACTGTTGGACTCTTTCGTTATATCTAAACCTAAGAATATTTCAATTCTGGATTTATGTTTTTAAGCTACGGGTATAAATTAGTTTTATTACTCACCAAAGAAATATTATATTAAAAAAAATATATATATATAAATATTTCTTTCTGAAAAACCTTTCCGAGTTTCTTGCCCAGAAGTTTCTCTAACAACGAACTCCATACTTGCTTTATCTCAAAAAGTCCCCTTAATTGTTTTTAGACGAGAAATGTGGAAAATTTTATTCAAGACCAAAACAGAAATTCTTTAGAAAATATTTAAAAGAAAACACAAATGTTCCTCTGTCAATTACGTCATTGCCATATGTGGCATCTCTTGTCGAAGCAGTGACTACAGCAACTTTCAAACGGCGTTACTCTACTGTTTTTAACGTAGACTGTTTGAATATTCCATATATAATATATATATTGTGACTTTTGTTTCTCTTTATTCCTTTATCGCTTTGTTTTTGCATTTGTGCATGAAAGCCACTTCTACAACACAACTGTTTCAAATGCTCCAATAAATCACTGTATTTTCTGCCGTTATTGCCGGTCAGTTACTGTGTAAATTTTTGTAGATTTTTTCTCGAATCCAATTACTTCAAATATAGTATGTGTTTGACATAAACACAACAATAAACCTAGCAGGGTGCCTATAAAGAGCTCCCGCCGTGTTGTTAGGCGTAATGCAGTAGCTGCCACATAAATATATATGTTATATCTTAATTATTTAAAATCTAATAAAAATTAAATAAAATTCATACGTAAATTCTATATGTATTCGGCATAAAGTTTAATCGATTTTTCTTTTCGTCTCTTTCCAGGTAAGCGCATTTAAAATATTTATGCGGCAAAGCCGGTGTTCTGTGTGCTGCAGTATTTGAACTCGGGATAACACTGCATGTATGTATGTATGTAAGAACGGTTAATAGATTCGGACTTGATTGAAATGTAAGAGCTTTAAACTCTATTTTTTTTTGTATCTGATTAGCATGGGTTTCACCGCTACAAATTTCAATTTAATTCTATAACATCTCTAGAATACTGTACTCTCAAAGTACTGCACTCTCAAAATATAGTATTCTCAATTTGATACGAGCAATAGTTCTGGAAATACAACCTTGAAAAATCGCGCGCTCGAAGTCAGCTATAAAGTCCCTTGAAACTTTAAAAGCGTTTTTCCTGAAACTGTGTTTTCAAAGTCGGTTGTCAAGACTTCTAGAGACACTACTCAACCTATCTCAATGAAATTTTACACAAGACAGAGAAGACATGACGGAAATGACGTCGCCGAGTTATTAATATTTTCCTTTGAAAATAACATATGTCTTTGGAATAACAAAAATTTTGAATAGAATGTTTGATTTTTTTATACGAACAGATATTGAAAATGGGCCGTTTCTGCTAGAGAAACCCCATATAACATCTTAAATTAATTATTTGAGACTTTATTGATTTTATAAGACTCATGATATGAGGGCAACGAAAAACGGACGGAATATCGTTTATATTAATTTTGAAAAAATCATTTAAAAATTTAGTTACAAAATTATTTTTGCAAGGCTCTTTTCTGATCTTAGTTCTTTCGGCAGAATGATGCGAGTATTTCTCAAAATATAATTTCATCTCAGTAGCATGCCAAATTTGTTGACTTGCATAAGCTTCTTACTAAGAACAATCGAAAATTAAAAATTATGGAAAATGAATTAACTTGCTAACGAAATATCAACACGAAAAGAGAAAATCGCTCGTCAAATGCGTGAAAAAAATTTTAATTTTATGAATGCGAATTTAATTAAAGACGTCATCTGCCACAATAAGATGTCTACAATTGGGCGCGTTCTCGGCATTAAGGTGTGCCGAAATTGAAAAGCAAAATATTTCTGGGTTGTCTAATATTTCACTTTTATAATTATAGTCTTATAATCTACCTGCGGAAACAATACTATATTCTAATTACAGAAAAATTTCTCGAGGGAAAATTTTGTTTCATAGGTCTACTTATAAAAGCGGCAGTTCAATTAAACATCTTGCACTGATTAGACACTGAATTTAAATACATATTTTTGATGTCAAGACCGAGTTATTTTATTAAAAGAATAAATTTTTTGTTTGTATGTCTCTATTGTTTGAAATTCTCTCGTATTTAGATTCAAAAAAATCATTAATTTTATTTTAAAAATCATTTCATCGGAAAGAATATCTTAATTATATTCTAAATCAACATATGTACATATGTTCCGATTATTTCTAGCCTCTTTAAATAAACAAGAAATAAGTAGAAGTAGTGCACCCTAATGTTAGACTCACACATGTGTTCTGAGCAACACTGTCATTCAAATCAAATTGCAAGCGATTCACGTTGAAAAGAACTGCTCAGAGACAAGAGAAGTGCCAACACTGCCACGCCCCACACACAAACGCCACCAGCGCCGAAATTGACGAGGCCCAAAAACACTTTACAATGAGGCGCGAATCAAAAACGGCTGAGCGTTCAGAATGAAGTTTTTGCGATGTAAATCATCAGCGCCGACGACTGCCAGTTTGGCATGTGACGCCTCGCTGCAAAGGCGTAAAAGACGTATAAAGTTTCCTGGAAGCGGCGCAAAGTGACGGCAGCGTGGCTGGAAGTGGCGCGGCGGGTCGCGGAGCTGCCAGCACTCAAATAAATTAAATGACACCGTGCCGGCGCTGGGCGGTGCAAGGCGCGGATATTTTTATTTCGCTCAAATTAAAATTGTGCGGCAGAGAATGAAATAAATTTGAGAGATTAAAAAGGCGTAAATATGTGAATTTGCAAAACAGTGGGGAAAAAGTTTTGTTTTGAAGAGCTGGACGCATTGGTGGGGGCTGCTTGCCGCTTGACGCCTGCCGTACGCTTCATGCCACATGACGCAGGGCACATTTGGAAAATGTTGTAATTATGCGTTGCAGCTGCGCTCAAGTGTGTTGCACGTGTGTGTGTGTGTGTTTGTATGTGATTGTCTCATTTAACAACTTGAGCGACAGAAGCTGGAAGATGGATGGCTGAATGGTTGGTTAAATGGATTTTTAATCTACTTCAATATATAATATTTCAAATGAATGATTAGAACGGCCCAAGGGTATCGAAATGGAGGTGTCAAATCCGCGCTGCCAAAATCAAATGGCGCGAAAATAGGAGTAAAAATAATTTTGAAAGTGCGAAAAGGAATTATGACTATTTCTGTAAAACCAAGCTCAAGTACTTATCAAATATAACAATTTTGTTGCAAACAGTCCGGATTATCTAGTACTCGTATATGCAAATACATTAAACACAGAATTGAGAACCTTAAACAACTATTTCATTGCATTCTATACCTAAGACTACACGTTAGGGAGACGTTTCAATTAGTGGACTAAAAGTTACGCTACTGTTCAATGTCCTATCATCGTAGGTCAGTAATAAATTTCAGTTTCAACGAGCGCAGCTGCGTCGCCAGTGTCGCCGTCGTCCATTCAAGTGCCATTGTGGCGCTCGCTCCGGCTCTTATGCTCTTTTATCTTATTAGTCCACAAAGCACATTTGCCACGATTTTTACTGGCTTTCGTGCTGAATGGAAAATCCATTTCGATGACATCTTAAAATTTTTATGTAACGAGCATTCGCTCTCAACCCTTCGCGCTGCACCAAAAATTGCTACTTTCTTACTTTGTGTTGTCGTCTTTGCTGCTTCTTACCCAGTTCGACAATATTTCGTCAGAATTTAGTGGGTACTTGAAACTTTTCGCCCGCTGATAAGCTTTTCGGTCAGTTGCCATCCTCCACCGATGCGGTGGCCCGTTAATATCCTTAGTGTTACACACATACAAGCGCAGTCACACAGTCAGAAGGAGATCTATTTTAGTATTTTGTTGTCATTATTTCACGCTTGTTGCTCCCGTTTTTATTGCTTTGCCCGCAATTTTTCCTCTTGACGCTGATTCCTGATTCGACATGGAAGTGCACTTAAAGGCCAGTGGAAACACGACAAACGACTGGCTTCCCAAAGGTGGCATAAGCCCACAAAGAGCAACGGTTGTCAGTCGTTGAATGGCGCCGAGAGTTGCTTTTTCGTCGTCGTCATTGTTGACGATGACTTTACAACTTGTAACCATTCGGTTGCGCGGATTCTGTAGTGCTGCCAGGCCAGCAGGACGACCAGCAATGTTATGCAATGCTTGTTTATTCTTATGTTGCAACATCTAGGGAATTGCATAACATTAAATAAAAGTGGTGCTGTTATCCGCGAAATATGGGTCAATTGCTGGCACTTTGCGTTTTACTTTTATTTATATTCGAATGCAAATAGCCCAGCCAAGGAGACTGCGGTGCGGTGCATTGAATATGCCATGAAATTGGTGATGTTGTCGCTCGCTCTCATTCATTTGTTTTTGCGTACTTGAGCAGATTTGGCACCGTTTCGATTAATTTGAATGTAAACGAGAAATAATTGGCCCAGTTTTAGGAACGTTTTAGAGAAATTCTGGGAAAAATTTGCCAAACGAAATAGATCTCAGATCTCTTAGTTGATTATAAAAAGGTTTTTGTGACTTCAAGTCCCTTTCGACATCTCGTCATAGTCTTATTCAGTAGAATTTCTCACATTATAAGTAACAATTATTTATAGTAGCCTTATGTGGACCGAAGAGAGATTTATTGACCTTGGCCACTATCAAAAATAATATAAAATATATCCATATCAGAGATATAGCATTGAATGGAGTTGACCGTAGTACCGACTTCTCTTAGCCCTTCTTCCTAAATATCCATTTATTTGTCATTCCGATTCTGTCGAAGTAAAGAACGAGTAGCATATTTAGCACGTGTTAGGTTCCCAACAAAACAAGAAATTGGCATTACAGTTCGAGCAAATTAAAAATTGCACATTACAGTGGACTAGTTTTGGCCTAAAATCTAAAAATAAAGAAGAGTCTCGCCACGCTTTCTTTGTCGACATGCAAACTCTTAAAATATTCTCAGCTGAAGCACTCATAGGGGAAGTACAAAGAAATTTTGTTTGCAGTTACAAAGAAACGGTAAACTTTACAAGCAATATAAACAGCGAAATTTACTGCTTGATTAAATATTTAGCGATGCCGCTAAAGCAAAGGGAATGAGAAGAATAATTGCCGTGAAATTAACAACTGTCAGTTTGTATGGCAAAATAGGCGTGTCGCCGCTTTGCACACCGCCCAGTGGTGACCAAGCAGTGTACCTTTGGGTGAGCACCTTTGGAGAGGCGCTAAAAGCTTAGCACACCCATAACGGAATACAAACGACATTGGCCAAGCGCTGTGCCAAAGTACCGGTTGAGTGGCGCGATCGTCGTCTTTGCCATGCTGAAGGCAAATCAATCGGCTGTTTATGGTTTAATCGCATACAAATTTAAACATTTTGACTGAAAAAGTTAGCATATTTGTTTTCTGCTGTCAAGGGTTGGCGAGTGGGCATATAATGGAAAGGCGCAGGGAGTCTCAGCGTTGCAAAAACTACGGCCGTTAATGACAGTTTGCACAGAAGTGGTCACAATAATGGTAAGGCATAATTAAAAATTTAAAAAAATAGGGATGTACTGTTTAACTAATTCATTAATCACTCGAAAATTAAAAATCCAAATATTTTTAGATATTAACTCATTATATTTTTGATATGCACGTTATATTTGTATATCTCCTGTTTCGTAGTAGCAGATGTAAAAAGTAGCTTTGGCCCATGTGGAATTTTCTAAAAAAATTTAATATAATAATGTAAAACTGGGTTATTTGAATTTTTCACATAATTTCTGAGGTTATGTTAGTAAGTTGTAGATCCTTACATTATCTAAACGTCATATTACTTTTTTCCATAGGGCTTGTAGTTTTGTCGTAAATCGTGATAAACTGTTTTTAACTCTTAAAAATTCAACTACAGTTCATCCTTCCTCTTCCCGATCTCAGATTGCCCGTAAACATTTTTACTTTAATTTTCGTTATTTTATCTTATTTCAAATGCTTCTGCACTAGTCTAAAATGATAAAATACATTCGAAAGACCATTCATTGGTATTTGTTTTTTGAAGATCGTCCATCCGTTGAGTTCAATTTTCGATGACTCGTTCGAGCATTTCCACTGGTCACTGACGAATGACACGCGTGATGTTTTGCTCCAAGGCATGAATCGAAACAGGATTGTCCGCATACGCTTTAGACTTTACATATTTCCACAAGAAAAAGTCTAACGATATGATATCACACGATCTTAGTAGCCAAACGACCGGCTCAAAACGTGAAATTATCTGCTCACCGAAGTATTCTCTCAATAAATCCATTGATTGTGCGATGTGTGGCAAGTGGTGCCGTGTTGTTAAAACCGAATACCGCGGAGATCACGTGTTTCAATTTCAGGCATCAAATAGTCGGTTACCATGACGCGATAACGATCCAATTTACGTTCTCAGTGGCATAAGTTTTGAAATACTTTTTCTGGATGAAATGGCAGCTCTTGAATCTCTTCATGTTGCTCTTCGTCCCAAATGTGGCAATTTTGCTTGTTTACTTTCCCAAATGGACCTCATCGCTGAACAAAAAACGGCTCGAAAATGTCGGATCTTCTTAGAAATTTTCAAGACCCATAGGGAAACTGATGTTGTTTGGGAGGGTCGCGCGTCTTCAGTTCTTGCACAAGCTATATTTTGTAGCTTTCAATTTAAGATCTCCGAGTTGCTGTGGACGATGCCGAATCGACTCTCCGCGGTTTTCGTATAGACTCTCAGCTATGGCTGTTATATTTTCTTCACTGCGTGCCGGACGTGTCGGTCTATTCGGTCGAATATTATCCAATATTGAATGCTGGGTCGCAAGGTGGGTGAATAGTACTCTCAGTAGGCCGATTATGTTGACCATAAGTTGAGCGAAGCACGCAAAACAAATTCTTTACAGAACGAAGAGAATTCTCGAACGATTTGTAAACAGTTCTTGAGGCGTAAGTTCTTCCATGATGAAACGCCAGACGATACTGAACAAAGATAACATGACGTGGAGTGAAGCTAAAACTGCGAAAAGTCTAAAAACGAGATCGACATAACTAATTTAGGCTTTGATCAAAATGTCTTTAAGAGAAAAGATTTCCTATTTCTTTCCTCTACAGTTTCTCTCGTATAAATATTTAAGTCCAAATAGGCTATTTAGCTCTTAATAATCTTAAGAAAATCTGATTAAGTTTTTTTCGAAAATTTAAATTTTTGGTAAAAATATTTTGTAGAAAATTTGGTAAAAGGGAAGTCTATAGTGATTGGCGTATTCAATACTTCGACCAAGTGCATCCTTATTTCCAAGGGTAGACTCATATCTACACAGTACATGTGTACTTATGAATGTATGTATAATATGTACTGGTTGGTGGTGTACGCAAAGTGCCTGTAAAGTGTTAAAAACGCAGAGAAAAGTGATAATGACTTTTTAACAATGTGCTTAACACCACAAAGGCACGCAATACAAAATAATAATAACAACAACAAAAAGATGCGCTTGTAAAATATCTAAAGTAATGATTGCAATTTAATCCCTGAACGCATCGCAAATTCATCTGTCAACAAACATACAAACAACATATGTATGTATGCATTTGGACTTGCCACAACTACACTTTTTTTAGTTTTTTTCTTTGTTTTATAAAATCAGAGAGTTTAAAATGTCAACAACAAAATTGCAAATGAAAATTTCTGCTTTTTGGAAAAAAAATTCAGAAAAATTGCCACAAACGAGATTTAATGATTGCCAGTGGACGCACGCACACACATACATACTTGCACGTGCACTCATACATAAATACGCGAAGCTTGAAGCTCGTTTGATGTGCCTTTTTCTGCTTGGCTTCGAGCGCTTGTGGCAGCGGCAATCGTCACCCGGTAGCAGCTCTGATGAGAGATAAAAGCATTTTTTCCAAATGTCCACCACTACTTGCTGCCACATACTCACATATACATATATACAAACACATACATATGTCTACGAGTGGACAGTGGCGTACGCCAAGGAGTCATTGCGCTGGCTTTGCTGCTTCAAACTCGCTTTCGATGTGTAATGTTGACAAAAATGTTATTTATTTCGTTGTTTTTGTTGTTGCTGCATCAGTTGTTAATGCAAATAAGCTGTCAAGGGTACAAGCTGATGAAAATCCATGCATTTTCGAAGTGTCTTCAATGACAACCGAGGTTATTTGTGTTTCGTTTACTGGTTTCGATTTCTTCAACTTTCTTCTTATTTTATGTGACATTTAACATTTAACAAGTTAATTAATATGCGGCTTGTTGTATTATTTACAATTAGGGGTATCTTGTTTACAATATTGACTAGCGGTCACTTTTTGTTTCTGCATACTCTTTGCTCTATTGGAGCGAGATCTACCTGGGCCACAGCTTCTTTTGTACTAAACTATTCGATATTTTCCTAAGAAATTACATTCCATCAATTAATTACTATACTATTATACTAATTTATTATTAGATATTGGGATTTTAAAATTCAGATGTCAAATAATGTTGTTTTATTAATATCTTCAGTTTGGAAATCACTTATTATATATACATAAGCTTGGATAGGTCGAGCACCTAACTCTTTGTGACCTCAATAGTTCTTATTTGAAGGTTGTGATTGGAGCATATCACTTTCATAGTAACCCTCGAATTGTATTTACCATGTGATCAAATTTGACTCAGACTAAAAAGAGCCTACATTTTAATACAAATCTTTATTATCGCATTCAAAGAAAGTTTGCTCCTGAGCAACTACAAGTACTAGCATACGAATTCTTACACCAATTTTCCAAACATTAATTCTCGGCTGGGATGAGCTTTTGTGCCTTCAGCGCATGTTCTATCTTGCAACCTCTACTTGATGTCGTGTCTGTAAAAACTTCAATCCTTTTGGTACGAATCTAGCATTATGGACACGTTTCATTCCCAAAACGTGTTGAATAGATCAATAGGAGATGTTCAGATGTTCTGCGAAATCTCGTAAGCCCTCACGGCGAACGTCAAGCCCTGTTTCATTACATTTTTCGACGTTACCCAAATTAACAGAAATGGCGTGGTTGAGTCGATCTATAAGATGTGCTGAGATCCTCTGTTGTCTAGTCTCTAACCCGACATTTTCCTAGCACTGTTTTTTTTTTTACTTTTTCGGTGCTATCGTGATTAAAAGAGGAGGTTAAACAACACTTGTGAGGCAAGTTTTCGGTGACTTCACGACCCTCACTGAATGCTTCGTGCCACTCAAATATTTGTGCTCGTGATAAAGTAGACTTCGGCACTCGTAAATTCATTGTAAACACAAAAATTTCTAGCAAACTCGTTGTTAAATTTTTTATGGTAAAAATCGCCAGGCAAACCTTCCAGTCCGGGTCAATTTTGATCAGATGTAATATACCCATATGTAAGATCGCTTTTAAGTTTGAATTAAAATAATATGTTTTTAGGTTAGAATCACTTAATAGAAGCCCGATGATCGGATACTAAGCCAAATAATAAATAAATGTTATGAATCCTCCAGATTTAATGATTATATTGTGGCACACAAACGAATGCCATGCAAATTGGAATTCTAAGATAATTTTGAAAATGTTCGATGATCTGCAACGAAATGAAGTAATTTTATGTGAGTAACTATGGCAACTTCAGTACAAGTACATAAAATAACAAACAATCAAATGGGACGTGCACCTAATTAACCATAAATAGCTCTTGCGAAAAGCCTGCCGCCAATTATGAAATGTATTTCGAATAAAGGCAATCTGAGTGGCAGTGGCTTGTAAATATTTTTCAATCAGAATGACTTTCATAACGGTTAAATTAGCCCAATTATCTCAGCAAACGGACATTTAGTCGTTGACCCTGAAGTCTTTTCGCTTTTATCTTCCAATTGCACACAATTTCGCCCTTTCGTAAATTCAATTTCTCCATCTCCACCCACGCTCCCCGCCCCCTTCCATTGCCATGCACATTAAAGTGCCATCAATTTATTAAACATGCATAAATGTGTAATTTTTTATGGCAGCGTTGATTTTGTTTGACTTCTGATTCCAACTCATGCCAGCAATAATATCGTAATTTGTCATGGAATAATTGTTGTTGCTGGCGTTGTTGGCATTGTTGTGACGTTGCAATTTGCATGCTAATTAAATTAATTAAGGATTTTTTTCCGCACGCGAAGATGAATGTCGTCTGTCTGCGCGCGCCTGCCTTGCCGGCCTGTCTGTCTAGCTGTCAGCCTGTCATGTCGCCTTTAATTGCGCAAATTTGGCAGCGAGGCACCAACAGTAGTAGTAGCAGTGGCAACAGCAGCAGCGGCAGCTGACGACAGCTCAATTCGATTGATGATGATGGCAACGGCGAAGATGACGACGCCATCACCAGCAGCTGCTCAATGTCCAATGGCAGACAATCTCGAAATTTCGGGATCTGCATTTGGCACATAAAGTTGAAATTGATTAAAGGAAATTTTCTAATTTCTGGAAGCGGAGTTTTCGGGATCCCGAACTCTGAAGCTTATGCCCATTATTACAAACATGTGTTCGTCTAACGCGATTTTTTGCTTTTGTGGCAAGCGTACCTCACATTTTTTCGCGAGTAACAATATTGCTGCCACATCTCTCGATAAGCGTGCAATTTCGCCACTGTTCGGAGTGGCGCAATAGTTTGTTGCAAGTTCAAGTGTGCGGGCATGTCACTGTCGCGCACCCACTCCGCGCAGTGTGTGTGAATGTTCGTGCAAGCAGCATAAAAAGCAAAAACAAATACTCGCTGTCGCTGTCTACATAACTATGTACGTAAAGTGTGGCAGCTCCAACGGTGGCCGATTCGGTGGCAGTTGTTGACTGTCGTCAGCTGCCACAAGTTGCATGCAATATCATATATTTTGCCACTTAAGTGTGTGTTGTACGCAAAAAAACCAAGCACACAACAACAACAAAAACGGAAAAGTAAAAGATGTTAGTAAGCAAAAACGGCAACCATTTCGGGGGGAGGGTGGTGAGCGAGTGCGAATATGAGCGCGACGCAAAGTGATGAACTCTGTGCGAGTAGCCAAGTGGCAGAAGCAAGAAGAGTTGGTGATAATCTTCGGAAAACTCAATTTAACTGCGAAGACAAAAAATAAAAACAACAAAAATTCACGTGCAAGCCACGTTCCAATGGATGAATATGGGGAATAAAGTCGCAAGTTGATCTCTTAGCTGTCGCCGAGGAGAACAGTAGCGCAGTAAAGTCTCGATTGCCACATAAAATGTCGCAGCAAGAAAAAACGCCGGAGAAGCACTACAATGTAAGGTCATAATATACATACCTTCATACACATACTTATGTACATAAATGAATAAAGACTATGAGGATATATGTACGTAAGCAGTATTAGCGCTAACACTGGGCGTTAACTCGAGTTTTAAGTCAGCCTTATTTATGTATAATTCCTTGGTAATTCGAGCATGCTTCAGAACCGAAATACTATCTGGTTTTTGCGTCAGAGGCTAATCCACATTTTCTGGGTGAGAACTTTGAACGGAACCTTAAATCACGCGTATCTGAACACTAGGATATCCTTACAAACTTTGACTGCATACCGGATCATCTGGCTCATAGCGTTGCCATATCGAATTCTAGCGGCTCCTTCTCTGCCCACATATCGACGAGGGAGATATATGTAGGTGGGAAGAAGCTGTTGGAGGAGAAAGGCAGTAGCTTCTTTACGGATGGGTCAAAGTTTGGTGGAGGGGTTTACTGTCGGGAGCCCTCTATTAACTCCAGTTTCAGACTTCCCGACTGTTGCAGTCTCTTCCAGGCTGAGGTTGCAGCCATCAAGGTAGCAGCAGATTTGCTGCTCTGGAGAGCGTACCACCTTCAGAGAAGTGACCATTCACACAGGTAGCAGGGCGTCGATACTAGGATCGCAGGTAATTGCAAAGCTGATGAGCTACCAAGGAAAGAGACCCTAGAATCATTACCTCTTTGCCCGCAGTAAGGCTAGCCCCTCTCATTATTAGTGGGGCTCTTAACAGACCACTGCCCTATTGGCATACATGCTGTAAGATTGGTAATCCTACTGGCCGCCGTCTGCAGAAGTTGTTTGAAAGAAGATGCAGTAGAAACAAGCCAGCACATCCTTCTTGACTGTCCCGCGTTTGGGAGGTCAAGACTTAGACACTTGGGGGCACATACCTTCAGACATCCTACCGAACTGGCGGGTGTTGATGTTAAGCGCCTTTGTATTGGCTACCAAGCGTTTTGTCAATCTGTAAGTCCGAACGCGGGAGTTCTTATTTTCAATCGCTTCACAAACATCGGTGAAACCGGAGTAAACGTATTTTCTTTGAACGTGTAAACAACAACGTAGGTGGAAACTCTAACCCAATAGATCTTCATAACTTCAGTCTAGGCTGATATGCCCCAATCTCTTCTTTCTTTTAATTTATTCAACTTCGCTCATTATTATGAAACTTTTGCGCTCTAATTGGTTGGACGAAGCGCGATTGGAGCCGCTGGCAACCGGCCCAGCCGCATAAGGGCAAATTATGTGCAACCACAACTACTTCATCAGCAAGAGCAAGAACTGCAACCACTTTGCAACTTTCGTAGTTTCTCACATGTGACTTTATCGTCGCTTCTTCTTTAGTTCTTTCTTCCGCTGTGCGTTTTATAGCGATTATCATCAGCATTGATGCAACGATCTGCCAGCAAACAACAATGACAGCGATAGACGCGGTTATAAATGCATGTCTGTATGTAGTTAAGTTGTCACCACGCAACAACAATGACAACAATAGTGGAAAGTGTCGCAAGTAACTCACGTCTGCCGTCGAGCAGCAACTGCAACTGCAGCTCGGTAAAAAGTTGCTTAATTCAGTCGCTGCGATTGATGTTGCAACAGCGGCAGACAGACGTAAATTATTGTTGTTGTAGCTACTAGTGTGCTGTTTCTAAAGAAATGCCTAATGAGCGCGCGAACATCGGCGCGGATTTCTGCGTAAGCATTAAAATGTATGAATCATTTACGAAGGTAAATAAGCGGCAACAATAAGCAAAGCGGCTGTGGCAGCAACCAGAAGTACGCGTAGCGCACGCATAGCAGTCGTGGGTATATGTATATGTACATAAGTTGCCGTTAAATGCTTTATTCTTCTTTCAATTTCATCATTATTTTATATTTAACGTTGCAACAATTGCTATACCCAACGCACAACGCCAGAGTAGTGTTTACAAAGCCAAAAGTGGTTAAAAAGGAAGTGAGCTTCTGTGAGGCATATTAGCTACAGCTTGTCAATTTTCGTATCAATCCGTCTCAAATTGTTCTCAGATAATTAATTTGTCTCTTAAAATTTTCCTCCAAGCTCTATCGCAAACTTTTCTCTCTAATTCAACAGTAATGTGTGGTTGAAGGTCAAATAGTGCCTGTCTACACACAGTTTTCTATAGCCTATTGAACATGACTTCTCACGAAAGCGCACAAGATTTATTTTGAGTTGGTAAAACTTTAGCCTTTTCTGAGGAAAGAATAGAACTGAAGTGTTGAGTAAGGTTCCATGGCTCATGAATTTGTTTCTTCATTTGTAAACGGGACTGTAAATAGCACGAAAGTAGTTGAGAAAGTAAGGTCGCTTCTATCTAAATCTAAAAGATTAAGAGTTTTAATTAAAAAATTATTATTCCCTTGATACTTCCGCCCAATTCTTTAAACTTAATCCCATTTATCCTAAAAATGGCATATACAGAGTTTTTCCGGTAAAGTAATACGACTGAGTCGATTTAAAAACATTTATTGAATCAATCGTTACAATTCTTTAAAAACTTTCAAAATATGATCCCCTGTTTCGTCCCAAAATGCTTGCCTTTCATCGGCATCTACAGCCAAGGATACAAACAAAAAAATCCGGGGGACCACATCTGGGCTGTAGGGCGGCTGCGGAAGCTCTGTAATGCCGGCCTTGGTTAGGTAGCTGTTCACAAGAAAGGCGGTGCCGGGGCGTTGCCGTGGTGCAACTTCCAATCGACTGCGATGTCTTGTCGGACCCGAATGACCCTTCGTTTGACTCTCTTGAGGACTTCCACGTAAAACTTGGTGTTGACAGTTTGATGTCAAAACGACATTGAGCATCGTTATCACTTCGGATTTGCTCATTCTTCCCTTTTTTAGGCGAGGAGACGTCGGCGTGTGCCATTCAGAAGATTGCCTCTTTGTCTCGGGATCGTACTCCAAGCTCATAACTCGTCACCTGTGATTTCGTTACTCAAAGATTGGAGGTCACTTTCACACATATTCAAATTTTCTTGGCACACTATCACTCACCGCAGTTTCTGGTCGTCAGTGAGCACGAACGCTGCATTTTCGGCTTACACACTCACAGATACACGCGGGCGAAAACGTTTGTTTTGACTCTCCAGGTGCTCGGACACAACTGACCAGCCGCTCTATGAACGCCCTCTACTGAATCCAGTCTGCGCGTACGCCGCGAAGTACAGTTGCGGTGGAAGAAAATCAGTCCTATTACTTTGCGGACAAACCCTCTATGTATGTATATAATAGTAATATTTCATACCTTTAAAGAAGAACCCTTTATGTTCAGAATTTTGGAGAACTTTGGATCCACTTACACAAATGTATACCGGTTCTGCAAGGCCATTAATAAATGAAACACGTTTATGAGATTTTATTATTTCATATTTTCAACGACTAAAAACGCACACACATACACATACAACCATATATTCTACAATCGAGGACGGGAAATAGTAAAATAAAATAGCAATTAAAAATATTTATGGATTTTTAATTTTGTCTTTAATGTCGAGGAAATCAAGCGTTTGCTAGGCCATAAAAATCGGTTGTTTGAGCAATACGGAAGAATGTTAGCGCCGATGTGAGTAGGAAATCGTAAATTACAAAGTTTTCGCACGCCGCGCCAAATTTTCCACCGATCAAACTTTTATTGCTTCACTATTTTATTGCAGCGAAAAGTCCCAACTTCGTAACGCAATAAAAGTATATTATTTTTGCTGTTATCTTCTTTGTACGAATACGGCAACGCCACCAGAAGTGCCATAAACAATAGAGCTGTGGAACAAATGGAAGGATACAACGCGCAACAACCTCGTATTCTAAGCGAAATAGTAGTGCAGCGTTATGCTTCTTAACATTCGATAGCGAGCTGATGGAGAGTCTCAAATTACCGTAAAGTAGTAAACACGAGTGCACAATCGCGTAGTTTTCATGAAGAAAAGAACACTTCTTTCGCCTTTTGTTTTGTTCGAGCGGGAGGGAATATGTAAGTGTGTGTGTTAGTGTGTGAAATAAAGGGGCATGAAGAAGATTGTAGTGCTGTTACGACGATGGTAATCGTAATCTTAATTCTAACACATCTCGACACTTGAGTGTTCGACGGCAACCAATAGCTGAAGACCCTCGCCGCTTTGTTCGGCTTGGTAATACAATGCCAATAGGGGCAACAGAACAAGTGCGCACATCGAACTCTTGGCACTGCCGGAGTTGCGGGTTGAGCCAGGGCGATATTTACGACCATCCAACCACGTAACAATGGGCACTCATCTAGCTCATTCGCACGCACACTCGTGTTCGGAAAATTGCAGAGCTCTCAAATTGTTACAAGCTCAAATTGGCTTTGGTTTGTGTTCGGTTTCTAATGCTCATATGCTGCGAAGCATTTACTTACGAATGTTTATATTGGGTAGTCGAAAAAGTCTTTTCGTATTTTGTCAATAGATGTCGTTGCAGTCGTTTATATCCTGTGCTGCCAACTATATAGTGTTGGAAAAGAGAGGATTCGCTCGATTCCGTTCTGGAAATTTCGATGTGAAAGATGCACCTCACTCTGGTCGACCTATCGTTGAAAAAGTCGAGGAAATTATGGACCAGGACCGTTACATAAGCAGCCATGACATCGCTAAGGAACTTAACATTCATCATCAAACGGTTTCGAATTATTTAAAAAAGGCTGGCTACAAAAAGAAGCTCGATGTTTGGATACCACATGAATTGTCTGTGAAAAATTTAAATGACCGAATTAACATCTGCGATTCTTTGCTGAAACGAAATGAAATCGAATCATTTCTGAAGCGAATCATAACAGGAGACGAAAAGTGGATAAAATACGACAATAATGTGCGAAAAATATCATGGTCAAAGCGTGGTGAAGCTCAACAAATGGTCGCAACGCCAGAATTGACGCCTCGAAAGGTTATGTTGAGTGTTTGGTGGGATTGGAGAGGAATCATCCACTATGAGTTGCTCCAGCCTGGTCGAACCATTGATTCTACATGTTACTGTCAACAACTGATGAGGTTAAAGCAAGCAATCGACCAGACCCATCGGCCAGAACTGATCAACAGAAAGGGCTCTATCAGGACAACGCACGACCACACACATCTTTGATGACTCGGCAGAAACTGGGAGAGCTTGGCTGGGAAGTTTTGATCCATCCTCCATATAGCCCTGACTTTGCACTATCGGACTGCCGTGAAGCCTGTGAAAATTACTTGTCGCGGTTTTTCGCTGAGAAACCAGAAAAGTTGTACAGTGATGAAATAATGTCTCTAGTGGAAAAATGGCAAAAAGTGGTCTACCACAATGACACATATTTGGCTCATTAAAGTTCATTATAAATACAAAAAAATAATTTGAAGTTTGATTAGAAATACGAAAAGACTTTTTAGACTACCAATGAATCGTTTCAAAAATATTAATTTTCTGTCGAAGCTCTATTTTACCCTTCAGTTTATATGAGATATACAAAAAGTGAAAATAAAGGGTTTTCGAGAGGAAACAGTTACTTCTCTTGGCGGCTTGAGAACTATCTACGGCGGTGTTTTTTTAATATACTTAAGAGATATAGGACTATAAACCAAAATAACGGTATATCGTAATATTTAAAGTGATATATTGAGATCTATTCCTGATGCATTCACATCAATTCAGTAGTTTTTGAGACTTTTTATATTCAACCCAAGACTTTAATCTATAGTATGCAATCTTATTGAACACAACTGTATCTATGGGCATATTGAAGAATATTTGTATGAAGGATCGAACAAAAGGGTTTTTACATGCGAAACTTAGATCCTTTCTCAACTAAGTACCTATAATATAATATACTTGTAAATTTTGTTGCTCTATTATAGTTGTTGTTGCTTTTCGAAAATTGATGTGGCCTGATGACTGCGCCAAAGGTGCGCGTTTGGCGTAAATGTCGATATTTATGGTAATGTTGGTGATTGTATTGCCTTGCTGATGGCGACTACGTTTGCATAAAAAGCAACAACAACAACAACTCCAGTAACAAAGACAATTTAGCATATGTTAAGGAATATGGCATACGTAAATAGAGGTAAATGATGGGAGCGAGGCTTGCGCAGCCGTCACTACACTCCGCATTTTCTCACGTTTCTACGCCACAATTCATTTGATGAGGATAAAGGCGGTGGCAGAGGACAGGCTAGGCAGCGACAGAAAAACGTTGTGAAAAGGACACGGCAGAGCAGGTAGAGCGGCGTTTGCTTGCTGCATACAAATTGCCCAGAAATTTATTGCGATTCTCAAGAAGTGTGCGCACATAAATGCGAAATAAAATATAATAAGAAACAAATGCAAATAAAAAGCACAAGACTAAGACAAGCGGAGAAAAACAAAGGATTCTAGCAAAATAGACAAACAAGTAGGCAAGTACTCGGAAGGAGCAGCAATTCATGGCACAACTCCACTGCATCAGCACAAAAGCCGTCGAAAAGGCAGCGCTGAAAGCGTCTAAATAGCAAGTAATAAGGCCCAAAGAGACAAAACAAATAAAGGCTAAAGGCGGGTTAAATATATGACAAAAGGCGCAGCAAATATGACAAGCCGTTGAGCAAATAGCCAAGAGCGTTGCTAATAATAATAATGACAATAATAATGATGCGGAGCGCGCTCGTAAAAGCACACAGCAGCGAGCCGACTACTAGCGGCGGTGGCAAAGGAGACGAAATGCGCCAGCAACACAGCAAGCGTATCGAATTGTGCAACGGATGCGTTGCAACGCTGACTTCTGTTAGTTGCTGAGTATCCGCCGCCGGCGCCGCGCAGCGCCCGCTCTGCACCACAAGCACGAGTGTCTGTCTGTGGAGTTTGCAGTCTGTCCATACGTTGGGTTGTCATAACGCGCCATTACCACTTTGACAGTCATTGCCAGTGTCAACTGCAACGTCACCGACTCGGCTGGCCGCCTGTTGCTGAAGGCTTTCCGTTGTTCGCAGCGTTTTTGTTTTGCAGCGCCGTCTTTTTGTTGCCACACTGTGTCTTCTGCTTGCTGACGCATGTGATTGACAGCTGTGAGCGCATCTGCGCAGCTTGCAAATGAGCAAATGAGCCGTCGCTTTCAGCTGCATTGCCTTGGCGATTGGTGCGTTTGCGCTTTTTTCTCCGTATTCGAGGTATGTAGATTGAGCGATGGCGGTTCTTTCTTTTAATAGGACAACCCGGCAATAACTTAACAACTAGATTGTTGCGCCTCATTTGATGCTCAATGTTTGTCCCCCATTTATCATCATTAAAGTTGAACTTAAATCGAGCTCATACTCGCTTTGTGGAATAAGCGTTTCGGTGCGAATGAGTGAAAGATTGTTGAAAGAAACTGTGGGATTCTTCAAATAGTATCACAAATATTATATATAAATCGTTATAAAGAAAAATCACAGAAACTTCAAATTTAATGGAGAATGTTTATTATCATTCGAGGAACATACCTTGGAATTTATATTGTGAAGATTATCTCTTTCAAATGTTGGCCGCGACTACGTCTCAAATGGTCCATTCGCTGAGTCCAATTTTCGATGACTCGTTCTAGCATTTCGACTGGTAACTGGCAAATAACACGCGGGATGTTTTGCTCCAAGACCTGAATCTAAGCGGGATTGTCGGCATATGCTTTAGACTTTACATATCCAAACAGGAAAAAGTCTAACGGTTTGATATCACACGATCTTAGTGCCAATCGACCCGCCCAAAACGTGAAATTATCTACCGGCCGATATGTTCTCTCAATAATTCCACAGATTAATGCAATATGTGAAAAGTGGCGCCGTGTTGTTAAAACCAAATACCGCCGAGATCTTGAGCTTCAATTTCAGGTATCAAATAGTCGGTTATCATGACACGATAAGGGTCGCCTTTGACGATTACGTTGTGAGCGGCATCATTTTTAAGAAATGAGGACCTATGATTGCACTGGCCCACAAACCACACCAAACCGTTGTTTCTTCTGGATGAAACCCTTGAATCTCTTCGTGTTGTTATTCGTCCCAAATGCGGCAATTTTGCTTGTTTACATAGCCATTGAGCCAGAAATGGGCCTCATCGCTGAACAAAATTTTGCGCGAAAGCGTCGTATCTTTTTGGAACTTTTCAAGAGCTCATAGAGTGAAGCGATGTCGCTTGGGAAGGTCGAAGGGGTTCAGCTTTCGCACAAGAGGTATTTTGTATGCTTTCAAGATCTCGGCGCAAAATCCACCTAGTCGTTCTATGCTGCAAAATAGTTTTTCTAGCCTTAACTCGTCTGCAGGGAACAGACTTCAACACAAATGTCCTTTTTGACTTCATGCAATCGTGCAACTTCGAAAGCAACTTCAATCACCGCCACAAAGAATTGATTATGAACACTTTTAATTACAAACATTTTACTTGGCACTATTCATTTTACACAGCATTGGCTGGAAATTGGCAAATGAAGTTGTTTGTTACTTGTTCCCGTGGGCGCAAACAGAAAATCGGCGAACAAATTACCAGTTTTTCACGTTTACAAGTTGCACTTTAAGCATATTGGCAGAGTGGCTGCAAGTGGACGCAGCTGGTTGGAAAATAAATTGTTGCAAGTGCTAAAAATGTCTGTAAATGGTTGAATGACAAGCGCGTGAGCCGGCTGTATGCACATCAGCCGCAAAGAGGTTATAACTAATGCTCCCAAGTGTGAGTAATGTAGTTTGCATGGATTTTTACAATAAATCGAAGTTCTTTGACTGGTCATTTGATTAAAAGTAGTAGGTCTCGATGAAACAGCTGTTTGAAGCATACCTTTAGGCGCAGTATTAGTTAAAGATTGGGGTAGATTCGCACACTCTATTTTATTTTAACGCACCGACTCAAAAGAGTTCAAAATACATCTTTCTTTTCTCATACGGAACCACGAAAGCACTTGTATCCAGCCTTTGGATCCTGCAGAAGGGAGCTACGTATATATTTTTAACAATGAAGTTCTTCAAACTAATTTTTTTACTTTTAGAATATATTCAAAAGAGCGACCTCCTTGTGACTATGTAAGTTCATTGTCTTGTTTTTCATGAGTTTGAAATTATTATTTTTCCTCTGAGTTGTAATGCGAGTGCCATTCAACATTCAAATGTCGAAAATAGCAGTAAAACAAAAATCACAAACATCCGTACTCAAACTCGCAGTTGACACAGCAAATTGCAGAAGTCGCTCGGAATTAAGTAGAAAATGTACCAAAAAGTATACAAGAGCATAAATCCCCGGTTGGCATACTTTTTTATGATTTTTATTATTTTGCGTTTTTGTTTTGTTTCTTTTTGCCTGCTTCTGCAACGCTGAGCTACTTCAAAGGGCAATTGTGCAGTGTTTATGCTGCCGGATGCCAAATCAAACAATCATTTAATAAACTCCCGATTTCCTGCACCAACTGCCAGAAACGCCCGTAAACTCGCGTGTATGCAGTAAATAAGTTCGGGGAAAAGCTTTCTACTCGCTCCGTCGACGCAATCCGCCGCGCGTTTTTGCATTTTCATGCAGTAAATTTGTGCCTCAGACCAAAGTAGTTGGGTGGTTTTACAAGTATGGACGCAACATTTACACATGTGTCCTCCAGCACACCACCGGTTCGCGCCTGCTGCTCTGCTGCTTCAAAACTGCTGCTCGACATTTTTCTCTTACCAACGGCGAAAGCTAACCGTAAACACTTCTATTGGCAGTAGAAGAAATATATGTATTTATGGAGCTTCTCCATACCCCAGCAACCCAACCAGCTAAGTGCACCGCGCCCCAGACTTTTGCAAAGTCATAAATTAGTCTGAAGCCGCAATATTTCAAAAACACACCAAACGCAACGAAATGAGCAGCGGCGTTGGGCGGCTGCTGGGCGCTCCAGCTCGGCTATGGCAGCGGGTGGGGCGGCTGGTAGGGTTCTCTGCTCGAGTTTCAATGAAATTAATGCGTTTGTAGTTGCAGTTGATGTGTTGGCATAAATTGTTGATGGCTGCGAAAAATGCTGAGCATTTCTCTGAGTACTTTCGAAATTACCTGGAAGAGTGATTTTGTGCGGTAAACTTTTAAATGTTCTGATTAATAAAACAAAAATGTATAAATGAAAGAAAAAAGTCGGCATTTTATGGGAGTTGAATGAACGCAGTAGGAGTTTAAGTGCTCATAGAGCTGCACATTTGCCTGCTTTGTGCCATTTAAGTTGCCAAACAGGTACTTATGGTCTTACTGTTTCGTGTAGTGCGGTTAATAGTGAGTATTAAGCGCTATGGTTGTTGGTAACTCGGTTCATATCGACATAGATACATAAATGTGCCGTGTTTGTCATTTGATTTGACAGACGTTGACCTTTTCAATGTTCGCCAAGAACGCGGATGAGGACACCAAAAATGCAATTTGACCGTTACGATGTAAGCCGTTAATTTTATTTACTTCCTTTCAGCGCGTTCAAGTGTGAACTGTACTCCGTCCGTCAACGGCGTATGCGAGTTGGAGGTGCTATCTATTGTACAGTGTACTAAAGACTGAATTTAATTTGAAATGAAAAACATGTCTTCAGAGCGTAACCATATACTGGTTAAGACGGTTTCTATTATTGAATCGCTCACTAAGTAATTTCGTTTGTTGACAAGCTGCTTTTATTTTTCCGCAGGCAACTTCACACTTAATCGTCTTACCGTTATATATTTGAACAACTGTTTCATTTAGACTTCTTTGTACAAAAAAATTTTTCAATCCTTTAGAACAGTTTTTGTAAAAAAGGAGTTCAAGCAAATGAAAATTATATGATGTGTCGACCTTGCCATCGGCCTTCGTTCATTGGTTTGAAAACTTCGTTCCAGCAATTTCGATCTTGAAGCCGATGTGGATAAAATAAAGTCGTTGGGCGATACAAATTGTTGAATAACAACTTGAGAAATTACTGAAAGATTCCAGAGTTTGGAAATCAATAGGACTGAGTCGATTTAAAAAAAAAAAAAATTATTGAACCAATCGGTATAATTCTTTAAAAACTTTTAAAATAGGCGATTTCAAATTATTGAAGGCATCACAGAAAGCATTATCCGGAATAGCCTTACGCGCCGAGGTGCACGGTGCTTGGATCCCCTTGCATCGGCCTTTTCAGGCAAAGAAACAAAAAAGTCAGCGGGGCCACATCTGGGCCGTATGGCGGCTGCGGAAGCGTTGGGATGCAACGTTGTCGGAGTGCGTTGACGGTTTGTCCAGGATAAACAAATTCATGGTGGACGATGCCTTTGTTGTCAAAAAAGGCAATGAGCATCGTTTTGGATTTGCTCATTCTTTCGGTATTCATCAGCGACCTCTTCCCGGCCCTCCAAAAAGGCTTGGTGCCACCGAAATATACCACTTCTTGCTAAAGCAACATCTAGGTAAGCCTGGTTGATCATCCAGATGCCCGGAGACAACTAACCAGCCGCTCGTTCGTTAGCTAAAAACGCCCTCTACCGAATCCAGTCAATGAGCCCACGCTCCGAAGTACAGTCGCGGCGGAAGAAAATCAGTCCTATTACTTTCCAGACAAACCCTGTATACCCTATACATAGTCAAGTTATTAATACCCTTAGTCTTATACCATAGTCATATTTTCACTTATTATGCATTAAATTTCCTTAGCTACATATACTAATTCCCGTACACTGTGCTCTCAAGTCTTAACTGATGACCCTCTCCAGAAACTTCATCAATCCAATTTCTTCATATGTTTACATGCGAATAAACAACAACACATCTGGGTGCCATGAAAACGAAGCAGAGCAGTGACTTTTTCACTCGATGCTCACTCATGTCTGCCATTTTACAGTTAAATTGACGCCTCCAATTAAGTGGAGTGAAGCGACCAACGACCGTTTGCTCAGAACCGACATGAAAGTGTGTATCTAGACTCGCCTGTCTAAAGTAACCGTTTTAAATTGTGCGAGATTGCATTTAGCTTCGCTTGTAGTTGTAATCTGTATGTTTGTGTGTGCACATGTATGTGCCATATAACGGCTACTGGGTAGCAAGGCTGCAAATTCAGTATGTGGAGCGATTCCATCGGCGTTTAGCGATTGTGCGGCAGGTGGGAGTTGCTGTCTGGCGGGTGTGTCTGGAAACGGCTGGCAGAGCCGCGAAGGACACATAAAGTTGCGCGCGTAATAGTGATGCCAGACACAAATAATTGTATTTGCTGGACATTTTCGAGCCCCTAAAGTGCGCCGCACACAGCGCAGCAGATAATTCTGACGCGCCACATGCAAAGCGCCGTTACTTCATCAGTTAAATATCAGAGTTTGTTGGCAGACTTACACGTAACATTGCCATAGCTCGTGGGCGGCTTATCAGGGCTTAACGAAATTGAGGCGGGGATTTGATTTTTGTAGAGATTTGCTAGCGTAGTGAACAAGCAGAAAACTTTAGCCGCAGGCGATTTACTATGTAGAGAAGAGCCCAGCTAACAGAGCAAAATAAACGCTGTCATTAGCAACTGAGACCATCAAACGGTTCCGGTGTATCATGTGTATTAGTGACATTAGTAAATTTGCATATGTATGTATGTGTATACCCTTCGGCATATTTAGGGAAAAGTTTTCCATACAAATGAACATTGGCAGTAAACGATTATGGTTGACCAATGCAGTAATTTAGAATAGTTGGTGCTTAAGTACACAAATTTACACGAAGTTGTTCTTGCAATAAATTCATTGATTGATGCGATGTGCGGGAAGTGATGCCGCAAATGTCCCCGAGATCACGAGCTTAAATTTCAAGCATCAGATAGTCGGTTGCCATGGCTCGATAACGGTCGCCATTAACGGTTACGTTCTCACTTCCATCATTTTTGAAGAAATATGGCCGATCATTCCACCGGCACACAAAACACAGCCAATTATTGTTTTCTGAATAAAATGGCAGTTCTTGGCTCTCTTCAGGTTGCTCTTCGTCTCAAATGCAAAAATTTTGCTTGTTTACATACCCATTGAGAAATAAACCTCATCGCTGAACAAACTGTTGCTTGAAAATGTCGGTTCTTCTTGGAATTTTTGAAGAGCCCATAGAGCGAAGCGATTTTGTTTGGGAATCGACTCTCCACGGTCTTCATGTACACTCTACGCTACGGCTGCTATATTATTTTCACTGTGTATAGGACGTGGTTGACCGAATATTATCTATTCAAAAAGGTACCTCTACTTGGATCACCCGTTAGTTAAGTAAGTATTTATTTCTAGCTGAGGTTCCCTTGGGGCAACTCTAATAAATTTTTCAAACATATGTATTTCACCACCACAGACCATATAAGGACATCGCCTATGTATGCTACTACCGAAAAAGGTGTTAAAAGTACAATAAAATACTTTCCTGATTGATTACACACTGTTACATAACTCAATAATAACGAATACCTATCGATAAATTTCAATAAAATAACGACTTTCGCACAAGTTGATACATAAATTCTGCGTTATGTCCCCGAACAAAATAAAAGAGAAAACGAAAATAGATGAGAGGAATTACTGCAATGAAGACGGCCGTCATAAATTCTCATTTATTGCGGCAACAATTTAAAGTGCGTAAATGCCCGCTTTGATTGCATTTTCTTCACGCTTTGCGCATCGCTCTGAATGGTTCTAGCACTCCTGCGAGGAGTGTGGCAGCCACGCAGCCATTGGAACTTGCAACAAGTTGAAAATTTATTGATATGAGCAGCAATAATGCAATTGTGCCTTTTGAATTGCGCCTCTGAATGGCTCGAGGCGACACATTCACTATTTTTAGTGCAGAGGCAGAATGCGTCGTGGTTAACTTGGTCTACTCGATGGGCAGAATGTTGGTATTATTTCATATTGTAACAAAGAAGACAGAGGACTTGTAGTCAATCTAATATATACAATATTATGAGAACAGCAAAGGGCCATTAGACTTCCTTTCGAACACGAAAAGTAACTATCTGGTGCTGTTTGCAGGACGAAGGCTTTAAAATGGATTTACAATCTGTCAAGTAAGAGCGTGGTCGTGTTAATTTATAAAAAAAATTGTATGAAACTTTCATATTTATATATACATTGTACACATTACAAACAATGATACAATTTGGTCAATAATGTGTCCAGTCACCACCGGCGTACATAATTCCCTGGCATCTCCTAGGCATTTCTTCTACTGATGTGACGGCGTATTCTAGTGGCAAGGATCTCCAGATCCGACGAATTTCGTAAGACAAACTGCTTCAAAGTGTATGTGCGTCTTCCACGAAGCTTCTGTTTAATATATGCCCGCACATTTTCAATAGGGTTTGCATTGGGCTTCTGCGACGGCCAATCCAACGTAACGATGCCAGATTGAGTTTTCCACTGAGTACAGAGCTTGCTGCGGTGTTTAGTATCTTTGTCCTCCTGCAGAATCTAATCTTCATTTTTTTCTGATGAACCATCGTTTGGCAGATAGCAGTAAAGCCTTTTTGTAGATTTTCATCATTTTCTCGGCAATTATAATGTCAATAAAGAAGTTCAAAGTGCCGAATCCCTGCTTTAAGAAGCACCCCCGAAGATGCACCTTTATCCTATATTTTACGGTCCGCTGAACAAGCCTATTGTGAAGTTGACCAGGCTCGCGTGAGGACGAACGTGCCTATACAGAACATTCATCGTAAAAATGCAGTTTCAAAATCTCTATCAGTATTCTCATGCGCCCAAGCGAGTCGCTTTGTCACAAGTTTTTCAGTCAACAGAGACTTCTTCATTGTGTTGCGCCATTCTCAGATCATGAGTATGAAGAAGGGTTCGGATAGTTTCGTAGGATACATCTAAACCTTTTGCCATTAATTTTGCTTGTCCTTACGGCAGTGTTAAAGCAGGATTCCGCAAAAAAAGGTTCACTATTCTGTATTCAGCTTTTTTGTTCACTTTTGCTATCGAACCACGTTCTGGTAAATCATCGACATTTTTAGCCACTATATACCGCTGTATCCACTTCTGTATAAATGCCTTCGACTCTCTCATATATTTAGCAGCCGCCGATTGCGACATTTTGGGACCTTTCGGGTGGATGCAAAGGAACCCAGCCTCGTAGCGCGACGCGTACTTGGCACTCATGGCGTTTAACGTTATTATCTTTCAAAGGATCAACGACAACTGAACCTTTGTTGACAATGCATCAAAGACAAAACTTCCCTCTATCGGCTCGCGAAATAATTAGAGCGAAATCTTTCATTAACTGTCGATAAAGTCGACAACGCTCTTAGTTGACAGACTGTAGAACTAACGTTGTCATTGCCAGTGGTCTATACTAAACTCTATAAGTCACTCATTATTCCCGTCGAAGAATGGTTCTGCGGAAGATTTATGGTCCTTTGCGCATTAGCCACGGCGAGTATCGCATTCGATGAAACGATGAGCTGTACAATATATACGAGGACATTGACATAGTTCAGCGATTTAAGAAACAGCGGCTACGCTGGCTAGGTCATGCCGTCCGAATGGACGAAAACACTCTGAAAGTATTCGACGCAGTACCCGCCGAGGGAAGCAGAGGAAGAGGAAGATCACCACACCGTTGGAAAGACCAAATGGAGAAGGACTTGGCTACACTTGGAATCTACAATTGGCGCCAAACAGCGAAAAGGAAGAACGATTGGCGCGCTGTTGGAAACTCGGAAGAAGAAGATACAGAAAAAAGCACGACGGAATGATCACCATAAGTTCCAAAAGCAGTCTTTATATCCTCGCCTGCGATATTGATTAATAAACGAACAATCATTTCGTGTTATCGATAAACCATCACTTGAACATATGTACAAACTACAATACGGCTGTGGCCAATCGACTTTGCTTGGACTTTCCTATCTTTTGTCAGTCTCAACTGTGCACCTTATAATTTTTCATCGTCAGCGACTAAGTGCAAATTAGTTAACTGTGAAATTTGAAGACTTCCCAGACGCAACAACAAGATATTCAATAACTTCTAACGACTCGTTCGTACCCTCATCCTTCCGACTCAAGGCAGTTAGCTGCAAATATTAAACAAATGATTAGCACCAACATTGACAGGACGGCCGCGCTTGGCTTGATGAGTGATTACAGCTGCTTCATGCTGTGCGCCGGAAAAATCGACCGATTCGCGGAGGGGACGAGCTAAACCGCGCTGCTCTGATCCATCCGCCGGAGTGACTGAGTGAGCACGGCTATGCATGAACACACACACACAAAGTTGTTGGTGGGGAAATTGGGATGCGGTGGTAAATTACGGCAATTTGCGCTGATCTGAGCTCATACATCAGTCGCTTGGTGACGCGGCGACGGCGGCGTCGAACTGACTGAACGAGTCGAAGTGGGGTGTCGGCAGCGTTTTGTAGGAATGCAAGTCTATCGGAATTCGTGTGTAAAAGTATGTAAGTGCAACTTGCAACGGCGGATGTGGCAACGTGCTGCTGGCACCGCTGATGGAAAGTGAGAAAATGCTGCTTGCGCCACGCCATAAACACACATATAAGGAAAGTGTGAAGCGTTGTTGAATTGTTGCATTTGCCGTTATCAAGCGCTCTTCAGATTAATTTCTTGTGAATTATTTGACTCCACCTGGAGCATTTATCGATGGCCGCTGCGCCACCATAAGTTTGATATATCGCTCGTCGCTTCAAGTTGTGACGCCTGTTGCTTTTGTTTTTGTGCTTTTTAATCGCTTAAATTTCTCTTTCGATGCATTGAATCAAACGTCAGCGTTGCCGGTTGCGTTGACGTGTCGGCGCTTGCCCGTGGGCAGCTGGTGCTTGGCGCCTGCGCAAATGCAAAGTGCAGATGAACACAGCCTCAACTCGAAGCCATTGATTCACATCATTTCAGTGAGTGTGTTTTGGAATGTGTGTGCTTGTGAAAAATTTCACGCCTATAGCGAATGGTAAAATGTTCACGCTTATCGAGCGCTTTGCTATTTGATTTAGTGGCGACAAAATGCATTTGTGGTTTTCTTTTTTCGCACAGCTTTTCCATCGCTTTTATCTTATTAAATTTCTCCTTTGACTTAAACACAAATTGTAATTGAAAACAGTGTCCGGGTATTTTTCATCAAAGCTTGAGCGTTTTGAATAATTGTCTTTGCACTCCAGTGGCCGATCGCTCTGAATATTTCGTATCATTAATCATGCGCGCCTGGGAAAAATTCAGACTAAGCTTGCAATTTTGTTGCTTTTGTTGCGAACAATTAAACGACCTCTGTGTAGCTAAGCGTATTTACTAGTGCGCTTTTATATTGCCATATATACAGCATTCCTCTATGTGACCTTGTTTATATTGGGAAGTCGAAAAAGTCTTTCGTTGCAGTCGTACATCTTCAGTACTACCAATCACATTGTGACATACCATATAGGGTTGGAAAGATGAGATTTTAAACTTCATTTAAGCAAAAAAAAACATTAGTGAAAATAATGAAGAAATTCGCTATATTTTGAAATTTTTGTATAAAAAAGAGAAGAATGCTACTCAAGCCACCAATGAAATTTGAGAAGTTTACGGATACGATGCTGTATCAATTTGTGTATACAATGTACAACAATAGTTCGCTCACTTCCGTTCTGGAAATTTCAATGTGAAATATGCAAAAGGCTGGCTACAAAAAGAAGCTGTCAAGAACTGATGAAGAAATTGATTGATTGATTGATTGAAGCAGGCAATCGAAAAAACCGAGAGAACTGAGCAACAGAAAGTGCTTCGTCTTCCATCAGAACAACGCTAGACCACGCACATCTTTGTTGACTCGGCAAAAACTAAGAGAGCTTGGCTGGAAAGTTTTGATGCATCCACCATACAGCCCTGACCTTGCACCAGCATACTACCATTTGTTTCGGGCAATGCAGAACTCCCTTAATGGAGTAAAGTTAGATGCAAGAGAAGCCTGTGAAAATTACTTGTCGCAGGTTTTCGCCGAGAAACCAGAAAAGTGTTACACTGACAGAATAATGTCTCTACCGGAAAAATGGCAAAAAGTGGTCGAACAAAATGGTACATATTTGGTTCATTAAAGTTCATTATAAATATAAAAAAATAAGTTGAAGTTTTATTAGAAATACGAAAAGACTTTTTCGACTACCCAATATATTACACAACGGATTTCACTTAAAATCTATTGCCCGTGTCCTTTTTCGTGCTTACGCACTGAGACTTCGTGCTATTCAAGCGAATCGCCTTAATTGTCGCTCTCTCTTCTCTTTCTCTACCAAAAAAATTATCTGCCGATATAATCCTTTTAAATAAATGTTGCCATTCATTCGTATATCGGATGAAGAACTTATCAATATTTTATAAAATTCCGCAATCTCAATGTATGTTGCTGTGGAGAGTAAGGTAGTGACTTAAAATGAGCAATGTAGGGTTGGATGTTCGGAACAGGCTAGCGCTTTAGTTTGGTACCACCCTAGTGAGCATAAAACAATAAATATATTGACTTAAGAAAACCTCAAATAAGGTAGTAGATGTATCAATCTAGAAGAGCATATAAGGCGTCTAATACTTGCATACATACCATTTAAGCAATTCTGCGAAATTTACTTTAAGGCTTTAGACTTTTAGAATTTCTTTCATGTAACATAACCGTTATATGCATATTAATGTAATATTATTTTCTCTTTTCCTTACAGGTAACCTCTAAAAATTTCGCATTAAACGACATTTGTATGTATATCTACAACTATAACAACAAGCAGAGATGAACCATTATCAATGAGATTGTCTCGGATTATCATTATGGTCATGGCTGATTGCTTGCCACCCAATACGAGTTCACATATATGAAAATATCAATATTTACTGGAAAGCAAACGAGCGAGAATCTGACTGCCACTGCGCCGGCATATTTGTTGCCATATCTGGGCTTTAACTTGTTAATTCCACTGACATACAGTTATTTTGATGAATATTTTGTGCATATCACAGATTGGAAATTCAGAAGGCATTTTTACTCGTTAATACTTCTTTACATAAACCCAAATTGCTATTTTTCATGGCTTCCAACTGCATATGCCAGTTGTTGCAACTTCATACAGCCACGCCAGTCGATATGTACGCAGATTGCTATCAGATTGCGTTGCATTCCGTTTGTACAGCATTTCCTCGCGCTCCTCTGCTTTTGGGCCTTGGCTTCAGCAGCAACCGTTCCGCTTCTTCTCCTATTTCAGTTTGTCTTCTCTTATCGATATTTCGTCCAATTAGGCGCTGCCGAGACATTCGGTTAAGTGCTTATAAACGAGGGAAGTGAATTGTTGAAAATCAAATTTAGAATGCAAAAGAGCAAGAAAATTCAGAAGAAGCCATCCACAAGCAGTCGTAATGCAGACTTATATACAATTTGTGTCGAATTGAAGTTTTCCGAATTCCCTTTGGCTCATTTAGCTTCGGCGCTCAGCTCAGCTCAGCTTTGTTGGCAAAAAGCTTGTGTAAATTCGGCATGAAATTAAAAGGAAATCTAATTGCGAGGCACAATCAGATATTGCTACGGCAACGCAAAGGAATTACGTGTAAATTAAAAATAAATTTGTTTGCCGAAGACTTACAACTTATTTCAATTTCAAGTTTCTTCAAAAGAGAATAATGAAATTAGGGATTACTTTTGGGAGATTTAAACAAATTGTAATTAAATATCATTCTTAAAAATGCGGGTTGTAGACCGAGCTAGTACCTCCCCGAGTGTGCTTTTGTCATTTGTGATGCAGCTTTCCACTTTAGTAAAGCAATCGTTTTTCACAAATAAATTAAGGTATTTTGACATAAAAATCTTTTAAGAAAGTTTCTAATAAATTTTTTGTGAAAGCTTTTGATATTAAGCTTTTATGAAAGCTTTTCTTATTAACTATTTTCCACGGTGTCATTCTTTGTCAGTCAGTTATCAATTACCGTTACAATTGTTTGACTATGCCATGCCCGATGGCTCACCTAACTGATGTAATCGATTTTGCCGGAAAATTTGTTCACAGTCTCACTAACCTAACCTCGTGGCATCGATATTTTTTCGATGAAGAAAACTAAAACACTTCATCGTAAGCAAGAACAAATATGAAATATCAAAAATAAATATACCATTTGAGCCAATGACATCAATGTCAACATGGCAAGCGGAGTTCTTTACTAACTTCGAAGATAGCTGCTGCCAATACGACGAGTGCCTACAATGACGACATGACAAATGACGCGGAATAAACAAAGTGCAAAGTGCAAATCGAATAGCGGCAACGTGCGAGGCCGCGAACTTAGCAGTGATGCAGCAAATGCAGTTATGACAAAGCAATGCCAATATTCACTGTCATGGAGGCCAAAGAAATGCCGCTGCGACAGCGAGCGAAGGAATGCCATGTGTATTTACATTTGTTTGTATGTACCATTTCCTTAGCAAACTAAAGAAACGCTCTACGAGACGGAAAGACAATGCAGGCGAACCTGACTGTCGGGAGAGGATGGTGAACGCTCGGCGCATTTGTTGCATATTAATGAGGCAAGTGTGGCAGTGTGGCTGTTGGTGTGCCCAAAATTGACAATATTGACTGAAATAAAAATTATATTCAAACATTAAGCACATGAGGATGCATATGTATGTATGTATGTATGGAAACGTCACAATCAAGAAAAGTACGAAAAGGCCATCAGTAAGAAGCTGACAAATAGAATTAGACTGCGGCCCTTCCTCTTTAAGCGTGTAAATATTAAACTCACTGCACCTCAGCTCGAAAATGGGGGATGCAGTACATGAAAGAAAGAAAGTCAATGCGCAATTGGCAGAAAAAGATTAAAACCCAAAGGTTGCAACTTGGGAATTTGCAATAGAAATACAATTTCGTATGCATGAACGAGCGGTTTGCGCCCGATTGCCGTTGCAACGGGAGGCACCGAACAGTTGCGGCGCCCAACGTCAACATTTGCTTAGACCGTTGCATTCAGCTAACCCCAAAGCGGCAGGGCAGCGTACCGCACATTTGGTGCGGCATGCCACGCTTGGCCATTCGATGTGCTCCACTATCAAATGTACAACATCACATGCTCACGCCAAAGACCTATAGCCGCAAGGCATACGTAGTTCTTCACCTACTGCTGTGGCTGTGACTTTCAAGCGCGCTATCCAATCGCCGTTACGAAGCCGAGGAGGGGGAGCTGAGCAAATTGTATTGTAATGAGAAAGCGCAGTAACGGCGATATAGTGGAGCAAATTGCGGAGCGTGGCGTATTCGCGCTGGAAGGTAAAATAGAATTCGAATATTGTTTGATGGAGTATACGAGGGACGCTATTTAGATTCTGAGGCTAACGAACAGGCACTTCTTTAAATTCGCAACGGTGGCCATAGATCTGTGCGACGAATGCGTCGCCCCACTGGGAAGGTTTAGACGAAAATCTAGACCGAAGCTTGATCTAAACCTTTGGCTATGGCAAATAACATGTTAGGCTTTTTTGGGGAAAAATATACTTTTCAAAGTTAACAATGCCTAAAAAGGCAAATTTATCTAAACTTCTTTCCAAAAGACAATTTTGAAAAAATGAATGCTGACTCGTATATAAAATGTCTTTATCGTTGCCCCATAAAACTTTAGCCTACCCTCGTATGTTATTGAGTAAATATTACACGCATTTTTAGATAACATAAAAGCAACGAGTAATGAAGGGAAAAATAACAATAAAGAAAAGCCATAAACTTCGCTTCGAACGAAATTGCATTCGCAACAAGAGACTATCTTATGATAGTACCAAACGGGCTTCTTATGCATTGTTGTGGGGCAAAATAATTCTACAGCCGTTTTCAATATCAGCAATTGGCTGCTGCAACTGCGGCCGTTGGTCGTCGCCAGTCCATTGCAGCGCTTGAAGATTATCTAAGCTTCAAGGATATTTGCAATTTGCATGCAAGAATGCAATAAAAGCATTACACACCCGACTATTCTCCAACGCAGCGAACGAAGCCGATTTGGCGGGAGGCTTTGGTCCACTATGGGTACGCGCCGCAAGCATAAGTTGGAGGCGGCTTGCTGGCTTTGGCTCATTTGGAAAATTTGCAATTTGGAAAAGTCAAAGATGTCGCAAGGAAGCGCACACGCACATTTGCTTAGACTCTCGATGAGAACAATAACTAGTGGATATGTGAGGAAAAGCAACAAGATAATGAATTTAAATGACAAAATGATATTCTGTGATCCAGATTATTGCTAGAATGGTTTCAGGTAAATGTTCTGACGATCAATGTTCATTCAAATGATTTGTTGCGCCAATTATCTGGAAGAAGATTTCTCCGGAAAGTAATAGGACTGATTTTCTTCCGCCGCGACTGTACTTCGGAGCGTGCGCGCACTGACTGGATTCGGTAGAGGACGTTCCTAGCTAACGAACGAGCGACTGGTCAGTGGTCTCCGAGCACTTGGAGAGTCAGGACAAACATTTTCGGGCGACGATTAAATTCTATGTGAAACTCGGTAAATCTGTGACAGAGACGTTTGATATGATCAAGCAGGCTTACCCAGATATTACTTTAGCAAGAAGTGGTGTGTTTCGGTGGCACCAGGCCTTTTGGAGGTCGCTGATGAAGACCGGAAAAATGAGCAAATCTAAAATGAAAACAAGGCACATTATCTTTTTTGACATCAAAGGCATCATCCACCATGATTTTGATTTCTACTGGAGCAACCGTCAACGCCAAGTTTTACGTGGAAGTCCTCAAGAGACTCAAACGAAGGGTCAATCGGGTCCGACAAGACAACGCCCCGGCTCACATCGCTTTTCTTGTGAACACCTACCTAACCAAGGGCGGTATCACAATGCTTCCGCAGCCGCCCTACAGCCAAGATGTGGCCCCCGGACTTTTTTATTTCCTTGCCTGAAAAGAGCGATGAAAGGGAATCCCAGCAGCATGCACTTCGGCTCTCAAGGCTATTCCGGGAATGCCTTCCGTGACACCTTTAATGCTTGGAAATTATCTGAATAAAATTGCCGGGTCTTCTGAAAATTATATTATTCAAAATAATAAGCATTTCAGAGTCGTTGAATTGCAAGGGCGACTTCTTCGGGAGTGCTGCGTAAGTCAGTGGTACCGATAAACGATGAACGAAAAGCACTTTTCTTGGACTTCTAACTTTTGCAATAGAATGCGTGATATTTGTAGAATTCCGAAGCCAACGAAGTCGAAGTGAACCAATTAGCACCTAGTTTCTGCCAAGATATTTATGTGCTAACAAACGAGAACATGCTGCCCGTGCCATAAAGTTGTATGGCTGTGCATTTTTGCGCTTAAGTATTTTCTAACAAATTTTCTGTAATCCTTTTCTCGTGCGCTCACATGCTTCGCATGTCTTCGATACGAATAAAAACTGTTAGTGCAACAATGTTGCCTCCATCGCCGTTGTCGTCGCCACCACTGCTGCCCCGATTGCAGTGCGAACGTGTCGCTTTTATCGCAAAATATGCAAATTCATTGGCAAATCATAAATATTCATGCACTTTTCTTTAATGCAGAGCAATTTCCTGGCCATGCCTCAGCGGCCGGCGGCGGACGGCTGCCGGTGTTGCTGGCTCCTATTAGCATCGCTGCCGGCGTGGCCGCCAGTAGCAGGAGCGTGTTCGTGCGCTGATTTTCGTGTCATATTGCTGCTGTTGTTGTTTTTGTTGTAAGTGCAAGCTGCGAAATGCAAATCTGGGCAATGCCAACGAAAACAACAAGAAATAAGTGAAAATATTGAATGTTTTCAAAGTTGTTACTAAACGGCAGCAACATCGCCACCAACAACAAATAGCACAAGCATATCACTTGCTGCCAGCATCAGCAATAAAAACAAAAACAAATCAGTGCTGATGAAAAGTTGAAAGCCAAACAAACACCCGATTCTTTCGGTCCAGCGCAATCGAACGAACCAAACTGAACTAAGCCGAACGCTGCTGCGAATTTTCCACTCACTTCGGATTTTCTTTTATATTTGTTACTTGTTGTTTTGCTAGATTTTCCATTGAATGTTGGCATTTTGTTGTAGCTCGATCATCATTTGCATTCGATCGCTTTGGAAAATCGACACTCAAGCGCGGGGGCGGGGCGTCTGTGCAAGCAACACGATTTGAAATGTTTTCATGTGAAATTATTTATGCTCAAATTGCCACCGACGGACAAAAGTACATGTGCATACAAAAGTATGTTTGCATGTAGTTAATGCGCGGCTGTTTATGAGCGTTTTTAAATTGCATTTCCTATGAACATTTTACACACTTTCTTTCGGATTGTGAAGGGAAATCGAATTGCCTTTGAATTGGCAAGTTGTGGTGTGCTTAGCTTGTTGCAAATTTCTTGTTGTTCCAGAAGTATTAAAAGTCCATAAGATTGTATTGAATTAAAGTATAATGTGAACATCACATTTGAGTACTTTTTGCTTGTTTTTGTTTTTGAAAAAGTTAGTTTTCTACCAAGAAACATTCCTAAAGTTATAATCTTGAACTTGAGATCAGATCTTGTTTACTTTGAACTATCAAGGCGGAATCCAAAAATTAGTAGCGCCGCATTGCTTCGGCATTCAACTGATATTCGCAATAATATCCAGTCTTCTTTATTTTCCAATTAAAACAGTATTAGTTATGGCAAATTATGCTTTCCATCTACTCTCCTGCTCTGAATTGCACGAAGACATTTTTGCGAGACGATTCACTTGCCTCAAATCGTTTGGCAAAGCACACTTTTCCTTTAAGTGCTTCAAATTGTTCCTAATTGAATTAAGTTTGATTCCCATTGTTCAAGTTAACGGTTGTAAAAAAGAGATATTTGAATGACTTTGCCATATTGTTTTTTACCACAACAATTTTAATTTGCTAAATTGATTTTCTCGGAAACTTGACTGCGATTTGTTCTTGAATAAAGACAAGTAATAATTGGCGAAATTGAAATGAACAATAACTACTATTAACAAATGAAAATACCATTAGCCCGCAAATCTTCCAAATAATAGTAATTCTGAGAGGCAGCAAATAATATAAATTTTTATGTAAATGACCATAGTTAATCATTTAAATTGTTGGCCAGAGAATGATTTACGCTTCCACTCAAACAACCTCCTTGACAAGACATTGCCAAATACATCCATTTTTTTATTAGTTATTTATTTACATAATAAAGTAAAAAAAATTCAAAAATTAGCAAGTGATGAATTGAAGGGTCTCAAAAAATTGGGTCTCGTGCCACCAAACCCAAGATTTCAACCCTGCTAGCAATTTGAAACGTTAATCTGGAATAATGTCTGGTTTTTCGTTGGCACATAATTTTTTTTCTCTCGAAAACTCGTAACGTCGACTCATCAGATATTTTCATCATAGTAATGAGTGACTTATTATGTTTGGTTTTTGTTCGTCGGGAGAGAATTTTACTTCTCAATTGCCTACACAGTCCGAAGTAGCACCTGTTGGCAAGAGTTATTCTGCGTTGGATTTCGAGGCATACATTATTGTTTCTGTTAATGCTGGTTCCAAGATAAACGAAATTATCTACAACTTCGAAGTAATTACTGTCAACGACGTGACGTGCGAACCTAGTCGCGTTTGCGACGACTGTTTGTTTGATGACAGGAGATATTTAGTCTTTCCCTCGTGCCCCACCAGACCAGATTGAAGAAATCGCACGAAAGGGAGTCGCCTTGTGTGAAACTTCGATTGGTATCCAACGGCTCGGAGAGGTCCCACCCGATCCTGACGAAGCTTTTGGTATTGCTCAACGTCAGTTTACAAAGCCGTATTAGTTTTGCGGGGATACCAAATTCATTTTTTTTTTTACTATTTCGAATTTTTGTAAAAATAGTAAAAATTTACTTCGGTATATGGATAGTTCCAGACGAAGACAAGTCTATCAAGAAGACGCTTTCAAAATCGTTGAAGGTTGTAATTACGGCCGAACCAGTTTGTATACCGAGTCAACAAAATGTATTAAAAGATTGAATTTCAAAAAATCCTTTTTTACACCAATTCATTGAAAATAGATAAAAAAAACCGGCTTATGCGTTGATATTCCAATTGCTAACATAACCACAAAATGTTCGAAAAATAACAGTTTTTTATTATTTAAGCGAGTGTTCTTTTGTTTGTGTTTCTTGATTAGAAGCGAGACTCATAGGCTCCAAAAGTTATGTTTTACTGCTCTGCTTTGTACTTTGTTTCACTGTACTCTGTCCTTGACCAACGTTTAGCACACTTCTCTATTAAGAATGTGTCCCCACGCGTTATGTTTTTGTGAAAAGAACGCCATATTTGCCACAGACATCCGGTAAGCCAACCGCCCCTTTTGTTTATCTGAAAACATATTGTTGCAACGTCAACTGATTTGGGTTTTAGGCAAAAAAAAAAAACACAAAACACCGAAAATACCGAAAAAACCGAACATCATTTCCGCTTTTAATAAACGCCCGAACGAAATCACGAAATGGCACGCTGCTTTCTAACTGTTTAGCACAGTTGTTTGTTGGGGTCCTGTGGGGCGGCAGAGACCTGAGACAGCCATTTCAGTGCTTTAACGAGGGTAGAGGAAGGAGAGGCGTGATATTGTGTATAGATGATTGCGGGTTTGTCTCAGCGCAGTATGCACCCATTTTAATTTAATTCCAATTTGTTTTTTTTTTTGTTGTTTATATTCCCTGCCGGTCGTTGCTCGCCCAAAGTGATTGAGTCTGTTGGTCATTATTCGGCACTTCCGCTTTGATGACCACTTTCCGTGTGGGCAAATGTAATTGCATCACATTCATTTGTGTAAATTTGTAAGCGCTTTTCTATGTGCTTACTATATTCACTCAATATTACTGTTATTTCTTGTTTACTCCCACTTGTCTGCTGCGTTCATTAAGAAGTGAACGAATACAGTTTGCTAGGCTCGAACTTCTTCCTCCACTCTGTTGTTTGTCTGTTTTTCTTCCGGTCGGCAAACTTTTACAGAACTTCGCCGCTCACACCACTTTGGCTCGGCCGTTTGTTTTGCTGAGTTCGAAGCGTTCGCTAAATGATGACTTTTCCAATTGAATTAAGCATTTGCATTCACACTTCGCTTTCACTGGGAATTTGTTTTCCGCGCATCTCTCGCGTCTGTCTCATTAATCCTTATGGTATTCCAACGCCGTCAACTTGCTTCCTGGCCGACACCAGCTAACTTATTCAACTGTGGCTGTAAGCAGATGCAGATGAACAGTTTGCAAGTGACAGTTGTAATTTTCAAGTTTATTTCAAAAATAATTTAGGCAAATGGAAGCTAATTTTGGAGAAGAGACGCACTTCGAGAAGAACATGCAGACGAAAGTAGAAAGACTTTAATCTAAACGTGAGAGTTTTTCTGAAGAAAGCTGCTTGTAATTTAGTAAGGTATTTAGTATTTTAGACAAGTAGACGCTTCTAAATCACATTTGCCGAAACTTTTAAGAATCTTTAGTTTTTTGATAGATATAGGCTAGCTTAATCTTCTGAAGATTGCGGAATATTGCACTTTTATTAAAAAAGCAATAGCTCTTTTAAATTTATTCAGCTTTTCAAAGTGATGGTTACAACAGATCGATAAGTCTTTAAAAGTGAGCTACTATAGTACATCTTCCTCTCAGTGACCTTTTTCTTTTTTATTGGCGTAGACACCGCTTACGCAGTTATGGCCGAGTTTACAACAGCGCGACATTCGTTCTTCCTCTTCGCTGCTTGCCGCCAATTGAAGATTCCAAGCGAAGCCAGGTCCTCTCCACCTGATCTCTCAAACGAAGTCAAGGTCTTCCTCTGCTTCCTCCGGCGGGTACTACGTCGACTACTTTCAGAGATAGAGTGTTTTCCGCCACTGTCTTTTAATTCGCTGAACTATGTCGTCATGTGTCTCGTACAGCTCATCGTTTCATCGAATGTGATATTCGCCGTGTCCAATGCGCAAAGGACCATAAATCTTTCGCTGAACCTTTCTCTCGAAAACAAGTAACGTCGACTCATCAGATGTCGTATATAATATATAGCTTCATAACATAATTTGTTTTTCGTTGGCCAATTTTACATTCGATTGCAACACTGTCGCTGAAAAACATACAGAAACACATGTGAAACAGTTAGTGTGCTTTTGCTTGCTTTTGTATAAATGTAGCGAGTTTTAATATAATGCATTTGTCTATTGAGAATGTCCGCTAGTCTGGAAAATGCCAAAACCGCTACAATAACAAAAAAGCAGCACAATGTCATCGCTCAGACGAAACCGACAAAAAGTAGATAAAGTGGAAATGGCGAAAGCAATAAATGCAGCATTAGTTTCACCAGACGAAATATGTTTTGTGTTTATTAAAATATTTGTTCAAAACAAAGCCAAAAGCAAAAGAAAACAAAAATGTCACAATCATTTTTAATACACATTTTTATGTTTACAAAACAGTGAGAATCCAACGAAAAACTTTGTCCCTTCAGCTCTGCGACTGGTTTTAGTTGTGCAACATTCATTTTGTTTTGCTGCATCAACGAGTTTTACATAATATTTACAGTTGTTGCAGTGGCATGCGACAGCAATATGCTCGTTGGTAGCAATCGTCAGTTGTCAGCCGGTGTCTCGCTGTTGGTCTCCTAAAAAGTACCGTTGTATGGGTGAGTAACCTTCGCACTTGCGTCGCTGGAGTTTCACTGCTTCCGCTTTCACCTAAAAGCCGGCGGGATGGAGCAACAACGGAAGCTGCAGTGGTGTTTCCTGTCGTCACGTTGCAAGTGCCACAGCAGACACGCGGTGAATGGTGGCGGCAACATCCGCAGTTCTGTGGTATATGCCGAGTTGTTGCATTTTCATTCAATCCGCTGGAATTTTTCATAATTTTATATTCATGTGTTAATCTGTTGAAGGTCCATTAAAGTGTTAAAAAAATATATCCCTCAACTTTAGTTATCTCGTTTTATGTACAAATTAAAAGAAGCTTATGAATGACGAGAGCCCCTCCGAATTAATGTAACAAATGAATTTTGGTAAGCACGAAGCAGTTTGTTACAAAGAATGACAAATTGCATTGTTTTGTGCCCTGGAAAGGAAACTTGGTTGCGAGCTGAAAAGTTCTTAGGTTGGTTGATAATTTTTCCTAATCAGTTGATAGTACTATAAATGGACTTAGAACAGTTGGCCTCTTGGTTTACGTTGAGTTTGGATTTTGAACGTTGAGAGAAGACGTCCTCATATTCTATAGAATATTGCTTTCAAAGGTCAGTATTATCCAAACCTTGTGCTGGAGATTTCGCCAGGTAATGCAGTCCTTTCGGAAAGCACAAAAATCTCCGACTCTATTTAAATACCTTTGACCGAGATTTATAGAAAGCATGAGTATCTATTCTTCTTCTTCTTTACTGGCGTAAAAGGCGCTCACCCGGTTATAGTCGAGTTAACAACAGCGCTTCAGTCGTTTCTTCTTTTCGCTAAATGGCGCCAATTGGAGACTCCAAGCGAAGCCAGGTCCTTCTCCACCTGGTCTTTCCAAAGAGTGAGGTCTTCCTCTTCTCTTGCTTCCTCCGGCGGGTACTGCGTCGAATACTTTCAGAGCTGGAGTGTTTTCGTCCATTCGGACGACATGACAGCTAACATAGCCGCTGTCTTTTAATTCGCTGAATTATGTCAATGTCGTTTTATATCTCGTGCAGCTCATCGTTCCATCGAATTCGATATTCACCGTGTCCAACGCGCAAAGAACCATAAATCTTTCGCAGAACTTTTCTCTCGAAAACTCTTAACGTCGACTCATCAGATGTTGTCATCGTCCATGCCTCTGCACCGTACAGAGTTTTGTTCGTCGAAAGAAGACTTTACTTCTCAATTGCCTACTTATGCCAACAGGTGCTACGGCAAAAGATATTCTGCTTTGGAAAGGGGGTCTCTCATCCGATGTTGTTTAATGTTTTTCATTGGAGGCGTTTTTCACGTGGCGGGTCCCAAACCCATCGCACAACCCTATGGAGAGGATGTTTCGCCTTCTCACTTTAGCTCGCCTTCAAGAGGATGCTCTTTGTCTACCCAGAGGATACTTGGTCTAGGACCGGAAATCGTGAGCTGCTTGAGCCATATGTAAAAGAATCGTTTCTAGCCACTCCCAAGTGAATGGCGATCAGAGAACTTTCCTCACTTGCATGAACTCCATCTCTATTACCTTGTTTCTTTAAACATGAAAACTGCGCATGATTCTGACAGAACATGGTTTCAGTAAAATCTGAGCCTATTCAACGCTTAAGGATGTTACAATATTTTAGAAAGAATTTTGAAGAAATTCAAGCAAATAATTATTTTTTTATTGCGAAAATAAACTGATGAATCTAACTGATTTTTTCATAAATTTAGTTTTTATTTTTTCACGTTAACTAATATTGTATTTCGAAATTTGTTTGAGTTTCGAAAGTTGAGCATGTAAACTGCTGCCGCAACCCGCAACCGCAGTGCAACGGCATCATCAGCAAATAAACTCGGCAACTCATGCGGTGCTTCAACTTGCCACTCAACTCAACTCAACTCGCTTCTGTGTACTCACAGTTGACCGCAAACAGATTTGTGCATCTAATTGCATTCAATTCAATTCAATTAAGTGCCTAGTTAAAATAGTTTTTGTTGTATTTGTAGTTATTTGGTTGATTACAACATTTATGTTTGGTTTCGCTTTCGGTCGAAAGGATTTGCCACCGCCGCCACATTTTCACGTTTCCACCGGCAGTCGCTTGTGGCCAACCAGCGTACGCTGCTCCCTGCCTCTGCCGGCGCTACCTCGCCGTGCCACTCACCGCTGCCACTGCGATAATTACATCATCAAAGGCCTGCCGAGGCACTGGGGCTGGAGCCAGACCCTCGTGGTGTGCGGCTGCTTGTAAGCTCTGATGACTGCTATCCCCTCTAACGGTATGAGTATGTCATTCATTTTGATGCGCACCACATTATTCGGCAATGTGGCAGGCGACATGACATATTGTGGCAGCAAATGCATAAGCATTACAATTGCTACATTTGGACATTTGTTGCTCTTGTAAATATGGCTTCGCTACGTTTATCGGAGTGCGGGTGAATTTTAAACATGCGCATTGGTAGACCTCCCGCCTTCAGCCTCACATTCGTTCCCATGCAGCGCTAACCGAGTCTGTCCGGCTATGAATGCTCTTGACAGTCGACAAGTTGCAATTTGCATTTTAATTTCGCCAAATATTTGTCATTATCACAAAACAATTTCCACTGTCAGACAGTATTTGTTTGCTTTGTTGTTGCAACAATGGCTTAGTTAGGAATAAACTCTCGCTGGAGTTGTTAATTAAATCCGATTAATTCGCTTAACTACAACAAAAATATGTTTTTATAACGATTAATTAAAATGTATCATAAATTGCGATTTGCTTGACGTTGCGTGGAAACAATTACCGTTAATTTAATTAATTCCAGAAGTGCAGCAATGATAGTGACATATACTTTTTAAGTAATAGTTTAGTCAGAAATATTTAAAATACAGACAGACAGAAACCTGTATTTTCACGTAATTTAATACAAACCCTTATTATCGCTTCTAAAATGTGCGCCTGAGCCAAAACAAGTATGCCAAAGCTTGATTTAGTTTTCCAGTTTTTTGTTGTAAGCCACGGCCGGTTTAGCCGCCATTCGTTAAATTCTTGAACAGTTCCATCGTCATCAATAATGTTGCGTTTGATGAATGTCGGATCTTGAGCTACTTTGTTCTCTATTCGACGTCGTTTTTGGGAAAGGTAAGTCTAGCATTGACACGGTTATACCCAAAATATTAACCAAAACGTGTTGAACCGACCTTGAAGAGATGTTGAGATCAACTGCAACCTCCCTGATGCCAGCACGATCTCGCTTGAGACAAGTTTTCAATGACTCCACGACATTCACTGAATACTTTGTGTCTCTCAAATACTTGAGTTCGTGATAAGAGTTGACTCCCAAAACACTTCTGTAACATTTTCAACGATTCTGTAGCCTTGGTTCCACTAGAAACACAAAATTTCAGTTCCAAGTTCCTCGCTAAATTTTTTCCCATAGAAAACAAGGCCAGACACAGCTTTCGCGCCATAAACAAAGAGCTGTCAAACGCGAAGTTTAAATGGGACTGGTCCATGCAAATTTAACATATAATTTAATACTTTCATAAAATATCTAAAATTACTGGGTTTGTCCGGAAAGTAATTGGACTGAGTCGATTTATAAAAAATTATTGAACCAATCGTTACAATTATTTAAAAACTTTCAAAATAGGCTCTTTTGCATCGGCGTAGCTCTGCCAGCGCGATTTCTCCGGAATAGCCTTGAGAGCGGCAGGAGCATCGTTTTCACTTTGGATTTGCTCATTCTTCCCGCCCCTTCAAAAAGACCTAGTGTTACCGAAACACGCCACTTTTTGCTAAAGCAACATCTGGGTAAGCCTGCGTCTCTATCACAGATTTACACAGAGTTTTATCGCTTACCTCTGCTCTAACGAACGCTGCATTTTTGGCTTGCACCACTCACAGAAACACGTCGCGTGAAAATGTTTGTCCTGGATCTCCAAGTAACCGGAGAAAACTGACCAGCCGCTCGTTCGTTAGCTAGGAATGCCCTCTACCGAATCCTGTCGTTGCGCGCTCCTCCAAAGTACAGTCGCAGAGAAATAAAATCAGTCCTATTACTTTCCGGACAAACCGTGTAGATATAGCAGTTGGCTCCACTTGAAGATGTTTCTGATAAAAAATTTTCCAAAAGTTGTTAAGGTTGATAACTGTGTTGGAATTAATTTTTTAACTTTTGCTGACTTTTATCTTTTAAAAGTTTAAAGTAATTGTTTCTCGCAATTTTCCCGTACAAAACTAGGTTCTCGTCCATTCTGAAAAAAAATATTATCTTCTTTTTAATAAGTAAAGCTACTGCGCTTCTATTATAGGATTTTCTAACCTCCGGCTAGTGGCACGTGCGTTGCTTGTTGCTTTATACATATACTATTTGAATTCGATGGAACTTGTACAAGTGTACACCCCTCGCCGCTTGCAATAGAATACGCTTCATTACGCTAAAAGCGCTCAGCCATGCATACATAAATTATTTAAGTATTTCGAATTACTCACTTCTGCCTTTTAATATTTCAATTTTTTTTTTGCATTTGCCTCAAAATTAGATTTTTTTATCGGCAACGTTCACTGTAGCATGCCACAAATAATGTACGGACTATTTAGTCATTAGCTGTAATTAATTTTTATTCGCTTGAAAACACCTTTTTAATATCTTCAATAGCCGCGAACTACACTCGTGTGGAATATGAAGCGTTTAAATAATTTTCAAGCCTGAGGAATTGTCGCCGTCCAATGCAAAGTTGCTATACCGTAAAAAGTCACTGCATTGAGCACTTTACAAGAGAAGAAGTCCTATGGAGTGCCATACATGAGTTCATCGCTAGCGATCTACATATTTAATGCGCTCTCAGCTATCGGCTCACCGTTTCAATTGAGACATATGCGAACCATCAATTAAATCAATTCATCCAATCAACAATCGACTGGGCGATGAACTGGCATTGTTGTTGTGTTTGTAGTGTTTTGTATATTCATAATGAAAACCTGGTAAGGCACAAATGGGCTTTTTAATTAAATTTTCTCCGGAAATTAACAAAAAATAATAATTTTTCTAAAAATTAAGTTTTGATTAATTTTCAAATTGTGAATTTAAATAATTAAAGTTTTTTATTTATTTTTTTTATTGGTTTTTAGCAGAGTTGTGAGTGCTACCCATCGAAAAGCCCATGAACTTTCCCCAATAATTTTCTAAAAAACAAAAAACAAACAATATAATAGTTTTCCTACGTTTCCATTGAATGATTTTGCAAACCTCTAAACAAGTAGTATTTTTCATACTAATAAAAATGACATTTTCTTAGCTTGTAAGACTCTTGAAAGCATGAGTCAGCGTTGTTTAAGAGACTGGAAATTTTTCAAAGTGCTTGGACTTAAATATCTACTGGACTAAGTGGACCTATTTTTCCGCTCCACTTAAGACTTTCCGGTGATGATGGCTCAGCAGTTTAATATTTTGGTCGGAAATTGGCACTTAGGGATGAAGGAGAATTTGTTTCTATGAGTTATTCCCACGAAGTTCACCGAACGCTTTGGGAAAACAAATAATTTCATTCTTATTTTCATCGTGGAATATTCAAACGTCGTTTATACCATGATTCAGACCGACACTTAATCACAAGATTTCGACTATTGAGTAGGTTATCCCACTAATCTTATAAATTTAACAAGATTTCGCCATACAAAAATGAAAATTCTTAATCTCGTCTCCGAGGTGATTTGAATCTAATCTACGCGGAAAACTCTCTGTGCGACTCTGATTTAACAGCATCTGCTTGTCAGCATTGGAAATCTATTACGATATCACAGCTGATTTAGACACTACAAGGAGAAAAAATGTAAACAAACAAATTAATTAAACGCCATGAATCTGAGTTCACCTGTAAATCGACTTCCCAAATAAAAAAATACGTCCTTTATTTCTATTACATGGAAAATATTTAAAAGAAGACGGGTTTTATAACAAAATACTATATAACAATGTTTTTATTTTAATAAATATTAAGCGATGTGAATTCTGAACTATTGAATGGCAAAAACATCTGTTTTATCAACTGTCCAACGGCTGTGAGAACGGGCTAGATTAGTAAAGAGATTAAATTTAATCTAATCACTCAAAATTTTTGGTGGAAACAGTAGGGCTTAAGGCCCTGGATTCCATTTATATCAGCGGGGATCACATCACCTCACTAGCACCCGGTAAACTACTGGAACTATTCAGGTTGCTGGGGCTCTGGGAGGTCATGTGATATAGGAGAGGGCACAATAGACCCTAGGTCGCGGTGCAGAACCTCAATTTTTAATCTATCTATCTAGTATTAGATGTAGGCATCTAAAACTTTAATGATTAGTGGAATAAACTGAATACTATTTGGTGAGTCGAAAAAGTCTTTTCGTATTTGTATTATGTTGAAATGAAATTAAATGCCCTGTTCTGGTCCTCCCTATTAATTTCGTGTAATCAAAGAGCTTTTCAACTTAAGTACATTGGCACACAAGTGTAAGCGCACTTATTTTTATTGCTTATATAGTTAATGGGTTGTTGGTTTTTATTGTTGTTGTTGTTTTTTTATAAGTAATTACTGCGGTCACTTTGCAGTTCTGATTGCCCCACACAATCTGTGCGCTGCATTCACAGGCGATTGCAGTTGGTAATTAATCAAGCTCATCATTAACCAACTCTCCACAACAACAACAACAAGCTGTAGCAACGTGATGAGACATATTGGCAACATTACTCGGCTTCCATTTGCCTGGGGGCAGTGGAATGAAGGGCGCCGTGAACTCAACGCCACACATTCCAATTCAATTTCTGCACACACTCACATAGAGATGGAAACATACTATTTGTATGTGCATGAAAATAAATAAGGGGAGCAGTAATCGAATAGGTCGGAGCAGGAGTCAGCCTGATGCACAGCTTATTGATGACAAATTGTTAAATCAACAATTAAAATAACTTCATCCATCCGCACAGGAGCATTACACGGCAGCGCTCGGTCGCTCGGGCGGACAGGTAGCATGTTGGAAAATCATTTCGTTGGCTTCGATTACAATCAAAAGATGTCATGATGATTTCGTATAGCCACATGCACACACACACACGGTACATGCATGCATGGCTCTGTGATAGTTTTGTGACCTGTCGTCAACCGATCCGATCGATTGGTTTGTAGCAAATGCGACGCTGATTGGTTTCTGTTGCCGTTGGATTGATGTCAGCGCATTGTTGGTGCATGCTGCAGCCGGATTTATGTGGACTTGGAGGAGACATGCCGTGAAAAGGGTCGCCTGACAATACGGCAGGAATTTTAATCTGGGCGAGCACATGAGTCAACTGTCAGTCATCATTAGTGGACGTCTTTCTATTATTGCCTTAGTTACATGAGCTGTGCTTCTTGCTTCTCCATTCTCAAATAACGGTGAGCATTTGCTTCAGTCAATTCGATTGTGTGTTTGCACAGATCTCTAAGGCTTCAGGTAGCTGAAAATTAAAATTAAATGAATTTTATCTTAAAAATTACGCAATTATTTTTATATAATAGCCGCTTTCTCATATCTTTTAATCTCTCTTCCGCCCATAATCCTTATGAAATGCATGCAAGTGAAACTATGTGCAACCTACAATTAATTAAAACATACTTCAGCTGTTTGAGCTTACGCCACCGCTCACTTAGTCCAACTGGAGCCTTCAACTTTGTGGGTTTTGTTTACTGTCTTTTGGGTTTTCATTCGCCACAACGAAATGCTGGCGGCGAGGAAGGATTTGTAGCAAAAACAGGAAACCGCAAATTAAACTTGAAAAATCGTGTTTAGAAAAGAATGTTGAAAGAAGCTTAAAAGGAAAGCACACAAGCATTCACTTGTGGCAAGCTGCAACGCCTAAAAGCTGACACCAGCAAACAATGAAATGCAGCAAAGCTCGGCACATGTGGCTCGCCACACACACAAGCACGAAGAGAGAGAGAGAGTAGAGAGGGATAGTAAGATGCTGAGAGCCTCATGCATGCGGTGATAGCAAGTTTTATTGTTTTGGCTCGCCGCTGCTTACGACTACTTTGTGGCATGTGAAAACAAATACAAAAAAATTATAGAAAAATATTTAATTAAGTGCAAACCGCAACAACAAACAACAACATAGCCACCTTCTGATAGCAAGCAATGGAGTGGCAACTTGGCAACTGACAACTGGCGTTTTCATGACAAAATATTTTATACGCTGGGGAAGAAGGGCAGGGTCAAAGGTCAACTTGCGGTCGCATATGTCCGCAGATCAAGACTAACTCGAATATTTTAAGACATCTACTATTCTAACTAGCGAATCTTCTTCTGACGAGAGACATTTTTGGATGCAAATTTATTAAACATATTCTTCTTCTTCTTTACTGGCGTAGACGCCGCTTACGCGATTATAGCCGAGTTAACAATAATCGTTTCTTGGCGCTAATTAGAAATTCCAAGCGAAACCAAGTCCTTCTCCACCTGGTCTTTCCAACGGAGAGAAGGTCTTCCTCTTATTCTCCTTCCCCGGCGGGTACCACATCGAATACACTCAGAACTGGAGTGTTTTCATCCATTCGAACGACATGACCTAGCCTCATTGTTCTACCGAATGCGATATTCGATTTCGTTCGAAACGCAGAACGTTTCTTTCGAAAACTCGTAACGTCGACTCATCATAATGACCAGAAACGATTCTTTTACATATGGCTTAAGCAGCTCACGACTTCCAGTCTTAGACCAAGTATCCTCTGGGTAGCCAAAAAAACATCCATTTTAAAGCGAGCTAAAGTGAGAAGGCGGAACACACGCCCTCCCCTGGGTTGTGCGCTAGGTTTGAATGGGTAGGATCCAATGATGGCTCAGACAAATTGGCGTCAAATAAAGCCTTTCATTTTTGACGGAGAAGCTCAGTCTAATATGTAGTATGAGCGTTACAAGTAAGTTTAACTAAGGTAACTGAAAAATTACCAAGTTCTATGTTCCTCCAATGAGTTTCGAAACAAAATAACCATCCGCTGAAAAAAGAGAGAGGTGGGAGAACTTGGTAAGGTAGTTGTTAGTAGTGTTAACAGTTAATACATCTACAAAACAGTTTTCTGTTCGCACAAAATAACATATGTAACTGTTACTATGCCTTCCAGCTATGTGTTATTCCTTTTGTGGCGAAATATTTTCGATTGAATTATAACTTGGTACACCTTTTCTTTGTATGTCGCTGCTCATTCATGAATGTAGACTAAAATAGAGTTGATGATATTATTTAACACCGTTAAGCATAACTAAAGAGAAGTCAGGGCAGATTTTAATGTGGCAACCGCCTAAGTTCATGAACTTTGAGTTATTTGGTTAATCCGTTACAGCGCAAAGTTAGTCGATGCGCCTTTCAAGCTTGCAAATTGGCATTTATATGCAGTAATTAACAATGGCTTTTCACTTGTCGTTTTATTTTACTTTTGTTTTTGCTTCCTTTTTTTTAATTAAAATTCCCATTTGAAGTACTGCTTTTGAAATGAACCTAACATAACGAAATCATTACCGAAGTTTGCTTAAGCGATTAAGCAATGGACAAGTGGTACTACCACAACAAAAGCAACTACAACAACAACAACACATTCGAGAGGCTTGTTGGTGCAATGACCGCAGAAGTCAAAGTTAAAATGTCGATTGCTAAAAGTTGCACGATGGGCCGCTGAGCATGCTTAAAAATTGGAGTTTGCTCAATAGAGCGCCGAGGACCATAATTTCGAAACTTCCAATACATTTTTAGTGCTTCCGTGCGGTTCACAGTTTTCTTATATGTATACGTACTTGCTTCGTGTGTGTGGCATGAATAAAAGTTGCTTGTTGCATGCACTCGGCGAGCCGTTTAATTTGCATTGACGCTTGTGTTAGCAATATCGCAACGGATTTACAGCTAATATGCTTTGGATAGGATGCTGGGTGGCAACGCTCGCAATTAGTTCCTTAATTTCTTGCTTCAAACCTGCCAATGGGCCGATAGCACGTTCATAGGCGAGCGTTCGCCAGCGTCGTGTTCTCGAATTAGTTATGCAGCACCAGCATTGGCAGCACACACACACAGGCAACAGCCCAACAGCCCTTTTTGCACGCGTCCACTGCGGCGTACGTTCGTTTAATCGAAATCTGCAGCTAAGTAAATCCCATTTAAGGTCTAGTATTATGCATGCAACTGCAGCTGCAAAGGCGAACCAAGCCAAAACAAAATGTCAGCAACCACAGCAAGCCGCACACCAGTGTGCGTGTGTGTGTGTGCGATACGAACCAAATCAACAACGGTAGCTGTGCTTCGGCGTGTGGACTGGAGGGTGGGGGCAGCAGGCGCTGCAAATATTGATACAAGACTCATTAAACGCCCACTTATCAGTGATGGAGGTCCACGCCATGCCACACCACACTACGCCACGCCAACTGCAGACACTCGAACTGTTGCTGCAGCATTTGTATATGTGTGCGTGTAGTGTGCACAGAACCAACAACGAAAGCGCCTGCAGTTGCATGTCGCTCCAGCGGTCGCCGGCGTCCGAGTGTTGCCACATGTGATATCTAAGCATCGCCGGTGACTGCCTGCCAGCGCGTCGGAGCCGGCATTTGAGCTTGTGTTTGAATGTATGTGTGTGAGGAGGCTCTTCTGTGCAACATTGCCTAGATTGCCAATAGATACTTGCAGTTTTGTGTGTGTGTGTTTGTTTGTTGTTTGCTGGTGTCAGTTGATCTCCGCCGAGCAGCGCATGCAATCAGTTGTGTTGGCCTCATCGCTCAAGTGTGCTTATGTCATATACATATGTGTGTGTGTGTTGTCGTTCGCTGTTGTCCAGCAGCGTTGTCCAGTGGCAACGGCAACGGCAACGGCATGACTAATCTAAATTATGCTTCATTTGTGTGATTAAGTTTGGCCGGGCCTTAAGGCGTCGCAAAGGATTTGCTGAAATTAGGAGAATAAATGTTTAGACTGTTGCATATGCAATGAGCTTAAAGCTGATTCCATCGGCAGCATACACTTGCGTTATTTAAAATATTGAAGGCTTTTAGAGTGCATCGCTGCTGTCTTTGAACGTGGTCTCAAGTAGCACTTTGATGAATTTGCATAAGAGAAATAACAAACAGAAGGCATGAAGTATTATTTTTCGAATAGAAATACATATAGTATATACATGAAAATGATGTGACTACAATTTAATTTGATTATATATAATATAGTATTCCAAAAAATTGGTTCTGACAAGGATGCGCTTCATAAACATTGGATCTGTTGTAAGCTTTGTAAACTCTGACAGTTCTGAGCTAATCAATCAAAAGCTTGCCTATTTAAAGTTTATACCTGTATATGATCAAATATGACCTGGATTGGCCCATTTAAAATCTTATGGATCGTTTCAACACATTTCCGTTAATATTCTGGGCATAAACGTGTCAATGCTAGGCTCGTACCAAAGGACCTTAATCTTTTGCAAAAACGACGTTAAGTAGAGATCGCAAATGAGACGCTTTATTCATCTGCTATTGATTAATTACAGGTTACGAGACTATGCTTCATGAATATGACATCGAAACTTTCCAAAAAGTTAGCAAAGGCTTTATTAATTATTCGAGCCGTAAATATAGATACTTTATTAAACAAGTTCTTGACTTTTTGAAGTTCACATACCCAGAATTATTTAATTATTTGCCAATATTCGCCTTCAAAGTAATCCCCACCAGATGTAATACACTTATGCCAACGATTTTTCCAGACCTCGAAACAAATTTCATAAGCACTTTTTGGGATGACCTTCAGTTCCCTCAGCGAATCTGTTCGATCGACTGAAACAGGTTCCACGGAGCTGCAATTTCAGTTTAGGGAACAAGAAAAAATCCCACTGAGGCAAATCTGGTGAATACGGTGGTTGATCAATGGTATTCATTGCGGTTTTGGCTTTAAATTCCTCAATTCCGCCAAAAAGAACTCCTTATATACGAAAAAATTGGCATCTCCTTGATTTTTGGGCGGCTTTGGCCTTTTTTGGTTTTGGCTCGTTTTTTTCCCTGCATTCCGATGATTGTTTACTTATTTGCTTGTCAGACTCATAAACCCATCTCTCATCGACAGTTATAATGTTCTCCATGAATGTGGGATCGGAATTCGCACGAAGAAGCATGTCCAAAGATACCTGTTTACGGTACTCCTTTCGAAAAAAAGTTTAGCTTTATCGGGACGTGTGGAGCAAGAACGCGTTTCATACCCAAAATATCCACCAAAATCATTCGTACGGACTCGTGAGAGATGTCGAGCTCTCTTGCCATCTCTATAACATTTGCCCGACGATTTTCAAGCACCATATCCTTCACTTTTTCAATATTTTCATCAGTTGAAGAGGTCAATGGACGTCCAGAACGAGGCATGTCTTCAACGATCTCTCGACCGTTTTTAAAGACCTTGTACCACTCGTTGGATTGTGTTTTTGATTAAACTGAAGCACCGCAAGCCTTTTCCAACACTCCGCAAATGAAATTTCATTAGAAATTACAAAATTTGAGACAATTTCTTTGTTCGGTATTCTTATCCATCGAAAAAATCGCAACGCATTGAGGTGTACCGATTTAAGCAGCTGATGTAAACAAACTGCTTGACAGATCGCCCTCATATTTGGCACAGTAACTAAGGACAGTCTTACAAGAGCAAAATATTTTTAAAGTAATTTAAATTACAATTTTTGGGTACTTTTTTGCCGCAATGCATTTTAAATAAATATTTTTAAAAGCTTTCATCCACCTCCATTACCTCAAGCAAGCATATGGTTCAATTCTAAACTGTAGATACTTCTTCATTTGATTTGATATTCACCAAAATCATTTACACTTGAAAGCTTGGCAACCCCAATTTTTCCAGTGCGTAATCAGAACCCCTCAATGTCCCTGCCATCATATCATTAATTAAGCAAAAATCCCCTTTTACCGTTAAGTCGCAAGCCAGGGCGTAATCGTCGGGATCAACAGTTTTAAATTAACGGCTTTAATGAAAAGTGGCTATTGGTGGTAGTGGTATGAATAACCGTTACTCGCCTTTGTCTGCAGCTTATTCAAACAATCTGCTTAACATTATCATTGTTGACGCTGAACATTTTCGCGGGTATGAGATCCTCATTCCTTCTACATCCTCATCCGTGCAACGCAAGTGCGGCTAATTTAAATGTAAAGTGTTGCGTTGCACTCTCAGCTGAGTGTGGGCCCAACGAGAAGTGTAAGGTCGCTCTGAAGGGGTTGCAAAGTTCAGAAATATGTAATTTACAAATATACTCGTATAAATATGTATGTGTGTTATACCCAATAGGAATATCTGCATATTTCAACTCAAGCTCAGAGTATTTGCATTTTGCCATTTTCAGTACAATTTTAGACTCACGCGCTGGAATAACGACCCACCGAAAATCGCACTTAAATCAAATTCACAGCTGAGGCCTTCGAAACCACCTCCTGATTGAAGTTCTGCAGCTTTTTTTAAGGTAAATCAGCTGGACTTTTCCTGGTGGAGCGGCAATATTGTAATGCAGAAAAACAAGTGAGATCTGGGAGCTCTTTATAGGAATTACTCTGAAAATATGTCAACTGCAATCATCCTCCGGGCGTTGAAACAAAGCAAGCCTACGCCAACAAAGGCCAACAATGTGTTAAGGACTTGCAAATATCTGCGAGAGTTGCAGCTCCTACTCCGCGCAAGTCCACACCCCGGCAGGCATGTGCATCAGCTGCACTCATGCTTGTGTTGCACCAATTGTTCCATCATGTTTACATGGTTGGCAGTCGCCTCGCCCCGTAAGCAATATGCTGCCGAAGAGCCGCTACCGCCACCTCGCAATCAAGTGAATTGCACTCTCCAGCCCACACTCCACTGTGGGCTTGAAGCAGGATTACTTGAATGCAAAAATTGGGGTCAGGGTTTCTTTTGTGTGCAAAACATCTGCACAATTCTCTGTGGCATATGCGTCTACATAACGGTACGCACGTATGTATGTATATATGTATGTATGTAACCAGGTGCCCGCCGAAGGGTGGTCCACCCTATCGCCAGCGCGCATCGAGTGGCATAATGAAGCCGCAGGCAGCCATTACGTTCGTTCCTTCGCCGGTTCCCCTCGCATGTCCGCTTATGTGAGTGAATAAAGTCATTAATAAATCATTATTGTGCTGCTGGCATATGTGTAAATGATTCTTGCGTTTTCTTTGTGTTTCCTTTACTTTTCTGCACAATACATTCACTGTTAGATCTTGTCAATGAATATGCATTTTATTTCCTTTTGTGTTTTTCTTCTTTTTTTCAGCGCTCACCTTCAAAATTGAACCTCAGGATGTGGTCGTGCCGGAAGGGCATTCGGTGCTGCTTCAATGCGGTGGCGTGGCACAAAACGGCAAGTCTGCCAAAATACAACCAATTATACGCTGGCGCGGGCCCGACGGGCAGGACTTGGGCATCGTCGGCGACACATTTCGCAATCAGCTGAGTAACGGTTCATTGTATATAAGCTCCGTGGAGGAAAATCGCGGTTTGACCGGCTCCTATCAGTGTCTGCTCAGCGCTGAAGGCATTGGCACAATTGTTAGTCGTGCGGCAGTCGTGTCCATAGCACGGTTGCCAGATCTAAATCAAGACTTTATCGAAACATATTTGCTACCCGGCCAAACGGCGTATTTTCGTTGCATGGTGGGTCAAGTTCAGCCGGGCATTAAGCACGTAGTACAATGGCTGAAGGATGACATACCGCTTGTGCTGGACAAATTGCGCATGGTCGTGCTGCCGAATGGCGCCCTAGAAGTAGATGAGGTCGGCTTCGGTGATCGCGGCGCTTACCAGTGTAATGTGACCTCTGGCAGCATATCTCGTTTAAGCAGCAAAACCAGCTTAAATATCAAAAAGCCCACAGAACCAGGCAGTGAAAGTTTGGTTGCGCCCTCATTTCTTGTGGGCCCTTCGCCGAAAACCGTGAAAGAGGGTGACAGTGTCACTTTGGATTGCGTCGCGAATGGCGTTCCCAAACCGCAAATTAAATGGTTGCGCGACGGCGCGGAACTCGATCTTAGCGATCTTGACTCGCCGTTCTCCATCATCGGCACGGGCTCATTACAAATTTCTTCTGCCGAAGACATCGACTCCGGCAACTATCAGTGTCGTGCCAGTAATACAGTCGACTCACTTGACGCGCAGGCCACCGTGCAGGTGTTGGTGCCGCCCAAGTTCATCAAGAGCCCAAAAGACAAGACGGCTCACGAAAAAGAGGAGTTAGAGCTGGAGTGCGCGATACGCGGTAAACCTAAGCCGCTGATTCAGTGGCTGAAGAACGGTGATGTGATCACGCCCAACACGTACATGCAACTAGTGGGTGGCCACAATCTACGCATTTTCGGCCTGCTGCAATCCGATGCCGGCATGTTCCAATGTGTTGGCACCAATCCGGCTGGCAGTGTTCAAGCAGCGGCACGCTTGCGCGTCGCTCAAACGGGTGAGTAGAAAAGTAGTTATATGCCTTTACAGTTAATATACTTGTACATATATATGAATTAACAGTACTTCTCCGTTATGTACAAACTAATGTAAAATTTCGAAGCGCTTTTAGATAACAAAATTATGCTTTTTGTGTTAAAGAGTAAAAGCTCTGTGAATTGGACGTAAACGCAACTGGCTTAAATAACAATAACGTAACTAAACTAGCAAGACTACTAATCATCCCTGTAAGCGACAACCTTCCAACGTTAAAAATTATCATTTAATAAATTTGGTTCTTTCGTTTCTACTATTTTATGAGGTTAGGGCAAAAGCTCTTATCCCAAAGCTTGAAATTTAACAGCACCGTACACGTTTTTTGTAGGGCGTACATCTGAAACAGGGTTCAATAGTATTAAAATATTGGTATTAAAAATGGCTGGCAGTCGAAATACTTGTCTCAAAACTTAAGTTTTCGAACAGAAAGGAAATTTAATCGGTCCAACGTAATATTTTTATAGCAACTTTGCCACTAGTTTTTACTCAGAATGGTTCAATTTCTTATATGAAAGCTTTGAATTTCTTTTTTCTTAATTTTTTATAACTTTATAGTTAGAATACTTTTTGCCATCGTAAGACATTTAAAAACACCGCCGAAAAGTGATCCCAGAAACTCTACGGTTCATGTAGACCGAACGAACTCAGAGTTGGATTTTTTTTATTCATTCCGACGACATCTTTTGATTCTCATACAACTCATCGTTCTATTGAATGCGATATTCCGTGGCCAATGCGCAAAAACCATAAATCTTCCGCAAAACCTTAACCTTAATAAAGTGACTCATCGAATTTGGTCTTTGTTCGTCGAAAGAGGACTTTACTTCTCAATTGCCTACTCAGTCCGAAGTAGCACCTGTTGGCAAGAGTTATTTTGCGTTGGATTTCGAGGATGAAATTGTTGTTGGTGTTAATACTGGTTCCAAGATAGGCGAAATTATCTACGACCTTGAAGTTATGACTGTCAACAGTGACGAGGGATTCAAGTTGCGACTGCGACGACTATTTGTTTGACGACAGGAGATATTTCGTCTTGCCCTCGTTCACTATCAGACCTATTTGCTTTGCTTCCGTATCCAGTCAAAGAAGGAGAAAGCAGAACTCACGGCTCGGATGTTGACGCCAATGATATGAATGTCATCAGAATACGCCAACAGTAGTACACTTTTATAGAAGACTGTGCTTTTTTCTCATTGGTATAAAAATATTGAGATATGGAGGATTTTAGAAGTCAGGCATTTATATTAGGGCTCTTAAAATTGTGCGAATAACCTGAAAGCCGATTATCCGGATACAGCAAACCGATTGTTATTATTTGAACAATGTCCTATCCGGTTAATCGGCTTAATCCATTAGTCGAATACAAAGAGCTCTGGTTTATATTATTTCCACAAATTAGAACTAGAACTATTATAATTTTAATTTTAATTTTACAACCCTCCGCTCATAGCAAAACGTATTTAATTTTAATTTTATTACATTATTTGCTTTGCTTATTACTTTCGCATAAGTTTTAAGAAATGGATATGCTTTAAATGTGTTCTTTATTGGTCGGTAAATTCGCACTGCTTATTAATAAGTTGTATATTTTGTTTTATTTCATAAATGTGTAAATTGAAAAATATTTGTAAAATTTTCTTTTCAACTTTTTTTAAATTAATTTCCTTTTCAATTTTCTTTTTATTTCCCTTTTTCTTTTCACCACTTCATATTATGACACGCATTTGCATTTCCAACACATCGTGTGCACATTCCCACCATCATCCATTCTGACCTGATGCCCAAAGGCAAATCCAAAAAATACCACACTTCCGCTTCCCAAACACCCAAATCTCCATTACTTCCGTCAGCTTCACCTATGCGCCGACGCAAGGGGGGCGGTTCTAAGGCGATTGATCCTTTTGACACATTCGGCGATGCCATTGACAATTCAATGGGATCGACACGTAGTCTCTCCAAAAGCGCGCTGGATAGTTTACTCTCACAGAGAGGCAGAAAATTACCACGACCTGAGAGACCGCAAAATGACAATGGCTATGGTGAATTTGCCTCACTGAAAGACCTCGAACAGTTGGACATCGAAGATACGGACAGTTCAATGGAGCTGCCCACAAGCACACACGAGTTCAACGTAGGCGTTGACGGTGATGACGGCAACAACGATGACGAAGACAATGAGGACGAAGACGAATATGACGACTTAAATGACAATCAAGAATTCATTGATGCCTACAATCACGGTGACGATCCCAATAAAGTACTGAACTCTTGGAAGAATAAAAATAAGAAACAATTATCCTCAGCCACATCCAATTCACAAGCGGCGTCATCAAGTTCCTCCTACTTATCCTCAGATTTAGATGGACTCGAAGGCAGCATTGGCATAACTGGCGTTGGGAGTGTAGACGGCGGTGTAGATATTCCACAATCCGGTGGCGGAGTTACACATATCCACGGTGCTGTGTTGAGCCGTTTACCAGGACCGCCACACGACGTGGTTGCGCAAATAGTGAAACCACGTTTCGTAACACTCAGTTGGATGGAGCCGAAGAAGAACCCGGTCGAAGTGGTGTCTTATACCGTATTTTATAAAATGAGCAACAGCGAACGGTAAGTGAAAGAGAGTCATTTGTAGTATGCACTTCATTAGTCTATTAGCCATTCACTTTAAAACTTGTGTTAAGGGGTTTTTGAAGCCTCTAAAGCAGGCTCTCCCCTTAAATGAGTTAAGGAAGATTCCTTATTCGATTAAGGGAGTATGAGTCGAATTGCTTTCTCACAAAACAGTTCTATAGGTTTTATATATAATTATTGAAATTGCTCAAGATTTGGTGTCCTTAAATATTATTGCTTGTAATATTGAAAAAGAAGAGGTACAATACATTCATTTCCGCCATTAATTTACGTGTGGAAACTAATATCCGTCTTCAAAATACAGTTGTAAAATTTATAGTTTTGACAATTCTTCACTTATAGTACTTATGTAATTCGTAAAAACCACTTAAATTGGCAAGCAGAACAGCTTTTGCCGAAAGGCAGTAATGAAAATCACATTGCCGACGCCGTTTCACTTTCAGCGCTGCCATTTTTCATCCATTATCCTTGTGAGGGAGCCAACTAAAACCTCACTTAGGCGTCATCAGCGGAAGTCGTTCGAAATCAGCCTGTCTTTGCCGGCTTTTATGCGCCGACCGTAAATTCAATAACTTCATCTAACAGCATCTTCTGCGAAATTGCCAAGTAGCATTTCCTTGTTTTGGCAAAGGCAATTTGCTGCGCTCTTCCTCCCTGTCCTTCATTGGGCCGCAATCACTTTGCATTCTGATTCTACTTTGTCAAATTAAAGGCGCATGAATGCGCCGAATCTAGTCAAGCAGACACTGAAACAGACACTGCGGCCTTTGTCTGTGTCGCTTCTAACGGTAATTGTAATGGGTAGGCGACAAATAAATAATCACTTGCGTGGAAGCAATTTCAGTACAATAATGTAGACATCAAGCTAATAGCCCTGGAAATGGCTGGAAAATTGAATTGGCTAAAGCCTCAAAAATCCCCTAATGAAAAACTATTTAGCGTCTTTGCATATCTACAGTCACTTGAAAGCAATTTTGTTAATGCTAAAATGATGTCGCTTCTCTTTATGCAGCGAACAGAAAATTGTAACCAAATCGCACGATGACCAACAGGTGAATATCCAAAATTTGCTGCCTGGAAAAACCTATCAGTTCCGTGTGGTGGCGAATACGAACTTTGGACCCGGCGATTCATCAGAGGTACATACCTGCAATAAATGCAAATTTAACCTTAGAAACTGCATGAAAATAAGTTTGTTGAACTTTGTTAGGTATTGGAGGTGCGCACTCAACCGGAGGAGAATATTGCTGGTCCACCACGCAACGTCGAAGGACTGGCGACTAGCGAAAGAGAGATTTTTGTAAAATGGGACTCTCCGCTCGTAACCAATGGAGAGATTATGAAATACCGAATTTACTATTCTGAGGTTCGTAGCCGCGAAAAGTCAGCGTATGGTCGTGTTTTGTGAAAAATACTTACTTTTACGTTTTCCACAGAATGACAGTGGTGCTGAGATGTATCATGACAGCACCTCGCTTAGTGCTGTGATCTCGGAGCTTCGTCCATATACTGATTACACTATTAGTGTAGTGCCTTTCAATAAGAATGGCATGGGCGATCCGTCGAATGAAATAAAGGTCAGGACTTACTCCTCCACACCAACTGAGCCCCCCAATAATGTGACACTTGAAGTAACGAGTTCGACGGTAAGCTTGCAATCTAAACACATAAACTGTTGTTTTGAAAATCTACCTTTGTTTTCATGTGTGTCAAATTTATTTATACATTAATCCTATTTCAGTCCGTCACCGTGCACTGGGAGCCTCCAGCCGAGGAAGAGCGAAATGGACAAATCACCGGCTATAAGATTCGTTATCGTAAACTTAAAGACACACCACAAGTGAAGAGCACACCAGCGAATATACGTTACTTCGAATTGAAAGGACTTGAGCGACACTCAGAGTATCAAATAAAAATTGCCGCTATGACAGTGAATGGCTCGGGCCCGTTCACAGAATGGAATCGCGTTATGACTTTGGAAAATGATCTGGATGAGACACAGGTGCCTGGTAAACCAGTTTGGATCAACATAGTTCCCGGTGGTGATAACATCGCTTTGCACTGGGGTCCACCGCAACAGCATGAAATCAAGATTCGAAGCTATGTTTTGGGCTGGGGTCGTGGAATACCCGATGAAAACATCATTGAACTAAAAGAATCCGAACGCTATTATGTATTGAAAAAGTTGGAGTCCAATACGGAGTACGTGGTTTCGTTGCGTGCACGCAACAGTAAAGGTGACGGTCAACCAATTTATGACAACATCAAAACACGTGACGAGGAACCGGTCGATATGCCGATGCCGCTTGAAGTGCCTGTCGGCCTACGCGCCATTACCATGTCTAGCTCATCCATTGTCGTCTACTGGATAGATACGATGCTGAGTAAAAATCAACATGTCATCGATAATCGTCACTACACCGTCCGTTTTGGCATTTCCGGCTCTAGTCGTTTTCGATATCACAACACCACCGATCTCAATTGCATGATCAATGATCTGCGTCCGAACACACAGTATGAGTTCGCTGTTAAAGTGGTGAAGGGGCGTCGTGAGTCGGCTTGGTCCATGTCAGTGTTGAATAGTACCTATCAAAATGTACCAATTACACCACCACGTGAGCTCACGGTACGACCAGATGAACAGAATCCACAAACTGTCATTTTACAATGGCTGCCACCGAAACACAGCCTTGGTCAAATAACCGGTTACAACATTTATTACACCACCGATACAACGAAACGAGATCGCGACTGGTCCATCGAGGCATTCGCTGGTGACGAGACTATGATGATGTTGCCTAATCTGAAACCGTACACAACATATTACTTCAAAGTACAAGCGCGGGTGGGGAAAGGCGCCAGTAATGCGCCGTTTTCAGCGCTTGTGGCTTACACGACTCCGGCGGCGGTTGTGATGCAGGAACCAAAACCGATTGCCAAGGGCATCAGTAACGAGATCATCATATACTCTGTAGCAGGTGCGATTGTATTTGTAGTATTGATTTTTGTGGTCATCATGGTGGTAATGTGCCGACGAAAGCCCCAATCCACTCCTGATCACAACAAGAAGAGGTACGAAGAGTGAGTGCACTATTTTTCTTAATTGGGATTCTATTTTAGGAAATTATTTAATTTTATATATAATTTTTTTTTCAAGTAGTTATCAAAATGTTGGAGTTCCGAAGCCGCCAGATCTATGGATACATCACGATCAAATGGAGTTAAAAAACATTGATAAGAATATTCACAGCACCACTCCTGGTAAGCATATTTATATTATTTCATTCGAAAAGTACCAAACTGGTCTATGCATGGCTTATTGGCCTATCAGATTAACCTAACCTATATTATTTCATATCAACAATTATTCATTTAAAAACTATAAAATGAATCTTTTTAGTTTGCAGCGACGGTGCTTCGAGTAGCGGTGCCTTAACATTGCCACGTTCTGTGGTGCACGAATACGATGTTGATACGCCAGTGCCGGTTACCAATTCGCTCGACAAACGATCCTATGTACCCGGTTATATGAGTACGTTACTTGCAAACTAAACCAATATTTTTGTTATAAGCCTAAATATTTCTTATTTCTCGCCCTCTTTAGCCACTTCGATGAATTCTACCATGGAACGGCCACAGTATCCGCGCACCCAGTATAACATTTCCGCCAATCGTTCGCACATGACTGTCGACACGGGGCACTCGCAACAAAGTCTGACGCAGCAGCCGGGCTCCTTGGCACAAACGCCCGAACATCCTTACGGCTATGAGGGTAATTTCTGGTAAGTAACAAGCGGTAAAAAAAACCTTTGAAAAAATATTCGCTAGGGATACTATTATCTCAATAAGTTAATTAACCTTGATATTTCGAAAAATTGATTTTTTTCAAATAAAGCTGTCTATGCGAACCACATTTGCCTCCTTTTCTTCAAATTACGGCAATATATCAGTGTATGGATCGGGAAGTCAAACCACTTTATCAAATTTATGGTTTTAGAAAATTAAGATGCGCGCCAATGAGAATATTGTGATTAAAAAGTGTGTGTGTTTATTGCTTTTATCTCTACAAAGTTGTCTAGCTCCAAGTGCTAGTTGCTACAAGTGAAGCTCACCTGGTTGTCAATCCCACCTTATTGAATACACCTTGATTACGTAATGACGGCAGACCGGGAGCAAAGTGATTTATGAAAAACATTTCAGTTAAATTTGTATGTTTAAAGAAAATAAAAAATTTTCATAAGCCGACCAAATTTCAGTAAAAAATACAATATTCATATTTTGATTTTTGTTTGTACGTCTGTGTAAACAAATTATATTGTTTCCCGTTTGTGTTGCCCATCCAACCGTCCTGTGAGTGAGTTGAGCCATGACAGCCATTTGGGACAAAATGTGTGAAGTATTCACGTTGCTGGTTCGGCCGACGCGTCGCAAGACCCGCGTTACCTTCAGTCCAAGCACCTTACATCGTGAAATCATTCGGCACACCAAACTATCGGCTTCCCCTAATCCGTTTTTCAACTTTCTAGCCGAAGTGCGTATGAAAGCCAACGGTGGGGAATTAACGCACCCTGGCTGTGGTTCGATGTCGCCGCGGGAAAGTGCTCGCATCGCCAAGACAGCAGGCCGTTTGTGGAATTCTATGAGTGATGAACAAAAACAGCCATATCGAAGCATTGCAATGGAGCAGCGGAAACTGAAGAGGCTGCGGCGAAGGCGTTCCTACCTATCTGCACGCAGGCGAAGAGAACGCAAAACGCCAGTCGAATGTAAATTCCTTTTACCGCCGCCACCCAGCCATACAGAACATCTGTAAATGTGACTTCTGGGGATTGCGATTGTGTTATTGATGCCTTCAGGACAGGAATGATGGATATGTGGATATCCATGTGGATGGTGTGGATATCTAAATTGTGTGCAAATTTTATGTTGATATTGTTATAGTCTGGAAACATTTCTCTACTGCTCTGTTAACGTTACCTTGTTATTCCTCAAGAGGGGCAAAGCAATTCATTAAAATCATTTCAATTTTATTTTAACGTCTAACGAAATAAAAAATTTCATTAGCCGACGAAATTTCAGTAAAAAATACAATATTTATATTTTGATTTTTGGTTGTACGTCTTGTAAACTAAGAATTGTATTGGTTTCCGATTGTGTCGTATATCCATCCGGAGAGTTAATCGAGAAATGCCATCCATATGGGAGAAAATGTGCGAAGTATTCACATCGCTGGTGCGACCAACGCGTCGGAAGACACGTCGGGTCACCTTCAGTCCAAGTACCCTACATCGTGAACTCATACGACACTTGGAACATTCGGCTTCCCGTAATCCATTTTTCAATTTCCTAGCCGAGGTTCGTATGAAGGCCAACGGTGGCGAATTAATGCCAGTCAAATTGTGGTTCGGTGTCTCCGCGCGTAAGTGCTCGTATCGTCAAGACGGCAAGTCGATTATGGAATTCAATGACGGACGAGCAGAAGAGGCCGTACCGGACCATAGCCATGGAGCAGCGAAAACTGAAGAGACTGCGGCGAAGACGTTCCTACTTAACACCACGTCGACGAAAGAAACGCAAACCGCCAGTTGAATGCAAGTTTCTCTTACCACCGGTGCCCACTCAAGAACAACAACTGTAAAGGTGGCTTCTGAAGATTACCATAATATGGTTGACGTCGTCAGAACAGTATGGATGGAGCAGAGAACAAAATTCTGTGCAAATTTAATGTTGTAACCCTCTTCTATTTTCCCAAACTGTTATTGTGTTTCATCAATCCTATGTTACTTGTTATTATACCGAGGTCGCAGGCAATCGGTAATAAAGTGTTTCATATAATACAAACATATGTATATATTTTTAATCCAAAGGGAAAATACAAATACAATAAGTCGATAACATTTCATCAATGACATGTGTGGGTGTGGGTCTTAAAGGAATATTAATGACTGATTAAATATCAGTATGGAAGTGAAAATTTTTCGTCAAGTTCAAGAAAAATACTAGAAACTTGAAAATAACACTACTTCCATTTATTTTATTCTCTGGTAGTCATTTCACTAAGCATTAATAACTCTCGTTAAGCATTAGATCTCAAAACGCGGACCTATTAGGTTATTAAAAAAGCTAAGGAATGATCTGGTAAACAATGATAGCTGTATTAAAGGCCTCTTAGTCAATAGAGTCATTTTGTAAAGGAGAAGAAAGCAGAGAACAAATGATCGTAATTATTCAAAAATGTACCACAAACATGTACTGGTTGCTCTATAATATTTAATATATAAAGGAATCATTGATTGGTTTTAGATCAGATAATGTTTGTAAACTGCGAAAAGATTCATGGTCGAAAATGGTGAAAAGTGCAGAAAATGCTGTTGTTGCGGTTGTTTTAGCGGCAGAATTCTGCGAGTTGACAGTTCTTGGTCGGATAAAAATCTGGTTCCGTTCCGGTTACGTAGACCCGACGGTCGTAGGAACGGTGTCGAAAAAGCTCGCGCAGGCTCCTCACTACCTCATAGATATTTTTTAATATAACATTTTAATTATTTTGTTTCGAAATTCATAAGAGATAACATGGTAATTCTGTTGTACCGTTTCAGCAATCCTGGTTACCCGAATGGTGTCGGCGGTGCTGGTCCAGGTGGTGGCCCCACAAACAACGGTGGTGTTTCAACTATCGAGAGTGCAAAACGTGGTCATCCATTGAAGAGTTTTAGTGTGCCAGGTCCACCACCAACAGGGGCTGCGACACCCATCAATAAACACAGTAAGTAACAAGGCAATTTAATTTTGCAACCCTTTTCATGCAGATTCCGTCGTCATCAATTCTAATGTTTGTTTTACTCACCTCCGTTTCAGCACCTGCCGTAACAATACGTCCACAAAATCAATCGCCCTACAAGAAGCCCTCCTTCTCAGCTGCCACGCCCACGAACCGGTTGCAAAGCGGCTCGTCTGTGGCACACTCCAACGATGAAATACAACGATTAGCGCCAAGCACCTCAACCGAAGAGCTGAACCAAGAAATGGCCAATCTAGAGGGACTCATGAAGGACTTGAGTGCAATAACGGCGAATGAATTCGAAGTTTAACAGTAAATAGGTGTAAACACACGCCATACGAAAGTGTCTACGGCCGAAATGTGCTTCAGATAAGAAAATTAACAAATGCGCAGCCAACATAATCGGTAAAAGTATTGAACGATGAATGAAAGGTTTTCAAAACAAAAAAAGAAAAAAAAACAAGAATGAAAAACAACAAAAACCTCGATAAACTTAGCGAATCAAAATGAAAGCAAACAAATGAAAACATTAACATTTCTCTTTCGTTGGTTTCGTGCTAAATTTGCAGTTTTCTACAGAATGTGCGCTAAATGAATTTGGAAATGTTTGGCTGCTAATTCTAATTATTTGCCATTAATATTTAAAGTTTAAGAGCTAGTGCATTCGTATATATATATATATTTAATGCCGATCTTTTCGTGTAAGTAAAGTAATATTGGATTTTTTACAAGCGTTAAGGGACGTAATAACAAACGGTTAGAATTAATTGATTTCTAAGTTTAAGTGCTGCTTAAATAAGTTTCAAAAATGTGTTTTAAGAGTGCTCTTGATTTTGTTATAAATTTTATTTTTATGAAGGAACCGTGACATGTACATAACCGTTATATGTAAGAGCATTGTCGTATATGTATGTATATGTATTTATCGACATTTTACTGAGTAAGCAAATGAATGAAAGATTAAAGTTTTTGAGTAAAAATAATAGGAATTATACCACAGCCACAGCTATATTAATAAGGAAACTCAAATCGAAAACGAAAATGATAACGAAGCTGAAACAATTGAATTAAAATAAAAATTATTTAAATATTGAAAATTGTTGAACCATACGCAGAAGCCACACCAAAACAAATCTGATGTGAAACCTTCAAATGTTAACATGTATGAAAGCTTACGTACTCCTATGTAAGTACATATTAATATATACTAAGCAATACCATGCTGCCGTAAAGTATGAGCTATTCCGCGTTAGTTCACGATGCATTTCCGATTTGCATTTAATTTTGTGCGCTATAAATTTCACTTCGCAAAGTTGTTGGAAAGTGTTGGCTGCAACAGTTGTTGGTTGTGAATTCAAGTCCTTGCAGTGCCATAGAATTTGGACCTTAACAACATTTTGGCGAGAGACCGCAATAATCTATCCCTGAAAGCCATAGCGCAAATCTTCATTGCATTTGAAGTTACAACAACTTACAACAACGGGAAATACTAGCAGCATATGTGGGTACTACATATATATTGTTATATAGACATGTTAAACTACTGAAAGTACATGTAACTCATCTCAGACTTTGTGTATATGTATTTGCACTTTATATTTAAATATGCACAACTGAAATTACTTGCCGCTATATGCATCTACTTGCTATCGAAATCTTCTTAAAAGTAATAACTAATCTAGATTTAAAGTTACAAACGTGCATTTATATCAAAATATCGTGTTCTTGTAAACCAAAGTTTTACTACAAAAACATTTCACACAACCGGATGTTTAGTTTTTTTTTTTTTAATATTGAATCCCTCACCTTAGTGTAATTTACTGTTTCTGTTTTTACGTCATCCAAACGGAGTTTTTCTTTTTAGTTTTCTTTCATTTCCATACAAAAGTGCCATTTCACTGCTCATAAAAAACCTTAATTTACTGAGCGCACAAATCTTTTAATATTTTTAGTATGAATTTATTTTAATTTTCGCAAAACTTGTGTTCAAGTATAATTTCGGCAAATTCTTGTCCTCTAAGCTATTTTGCCAAAACATAAACTAAATTTTAGAAACTACTATAAAATGCCTGCAAATCTACTACTTACGGCAATGCAGCGCGCGGGGTGTTTACAAAACCTCAATGGAAAAAAATTAAACAATTGGAAAAGCGTTTTGTATTAGAATTTTTAATTATTTATATTATTTAGATATAGACATGTATAATTATGCACAATGCTGTGAAAATTGTGTATTCTAGTTACTTTTCATATAAGGTTTTATTATTTACGATCAAAGGTCATACAAAGTCACATACTTTTTATGCATTTAAAAAGCCTTATGTTGAGCTGAACAAATTTCGCGGTTTTTTTGAATTTTACAAGTGCATAAATGGGCGCACTAAATATTACTGAAAATTACGCATGTATATCATTTGTAAAAATAATACATACATACATACATACACACATACACTACACGAAACTCAGCTAATGTATAATTTGTACTGGAAACCAGACCAACGCATTTAGAAGATCGAAAATGTTATTGGAAAAAGCAGTTATTATGCAAACAACAAATGGGAAATGATCTAACCAGAAGTGAAATGTTGAAGGTTCTATTAAGTTAAAATTTTAAATTTAATTAAATTAAAAAAGAGAAACATTTGCCATACCCACTCGAATACAAATTAAGTTCCATACATCTCTGCTAACCCTTTTGAGAAGCACGAATCATACACTACACACATACATACATACACACATATTTCTCTACTTCGAAAATCATATAATTATCTATAAAGAAATATATTTACGTATTACTTCGTGTTAAGCGTAATCATAGGAATAGGTGGAATTAGCAGAATGGTGAATTGCAAACAAAACGAAGACTTTTGTTACTTTTATTATTCAAAGAGAAGTTCTTATAAGTATATATACATGTATGTGAGAATTTTTATTACAAAATGCATTTTGTATAATAAAATGAACGTTTCGATTAAGCACACATATAAAATGAAGAAATATTACCTTCTTAAGTAAGCATACTTAGCTATAATAACTTTAAATAATAATAATATTAATATTCTACTTATACAAAGTAAATGCAAGCAAAGAAATTGTGAATTAAATGTGAAAGAAAGTACGATAAATTACAATGTATAATAAATATAATTTATACAATTCAAATTTTAGTCGTTTTCATATTTAGTAGGTAAAGGCTGTCACAAAAAAATTATAGTGTTACCACGACAGTCGGGTCTAAGTAACCAGAGCGAGCCTGGATTTTTATCCAGCCAAGGACTGTCAACTCGAAATTACTTCAAGAATGTTTTCTGTCTTTGCAACAACAACAAAAAATTCAGACAACGAAAATAAAGAGAAAACGCTCTCTTTGCCAACAGATTTGAACTTGATCACGCACGATTATTCTCTCTGAGGGGTCTATGTTTGGCTGGCAAGTGCAATATTACACCAGCGAATCTAAAAACATTAATTTTGCTTACACCTAAGCCTTCACAAAGAAAAATTAAAATATAATATCCTTCACAAAGTTAGTATACAACTTGATTTTGTTCGATTAGTTTGTATATGGTATAGCAGTCCGATCTGAAAATATATTAGGAGATTGTACCGTTATCTTTGACAATAATCCATGCCCAATTTCGCGAAGAACAATACGACAAGTGGATTTTTATCGATCCGAAATCAGCAGTTCCGACAAATGAGCAGCTTCTTGGAGAGAAAAATCTGTGTGCAAAATTTCAAAGCGATATCTTAAAAAACTGAAGGACAAGTCGGTGGACATAGCTCAACCGACTCAATTCATTACGCTGATCATTTATACAGCTGCGGTGAAAATAATAGTAGTGCCACTGTGGCATATAGTTTAGTGTTTATAATTTCTTATGTTGCTTTATTTGTTTGACGTTCTCCTTAAAATACTATTGAGTAAATATTGTACAATAAAAAAGTACCACTATAACTATATAGCTTAGCACTTGTTATTGAAATTTCGTTTGATTACGTACGTGTGAGCTTTTAAGGCAGTCATAATAATAGTAGTGCGTGGATTAAACTATAAAAGCACAAATGTAAAATATTTATTTGGATAAACAATTTTGAGAAAAGTAAGTATTATGTTTTTTGAAGAATTTTTTTATCATTTTGTAAAAATCTGATTCAAACTTTGTCAAAATGGCACGAGGTAAGCACTACATAGCTTATCAGCGCGATCTTATAAAAAAAACTTTTTTCAAAAGGCAAAACGTATAAAGAAGTTGAAAATTAATTTAGTTGTTCACCGACGATGGTTCGAAGTGTCTTACAATACAAACCGAATCATGAAACACGTGGCCGTCAGCCGGAAATAACTAACAGAATGGCTAAGGGCCTAGTAATATTACCAAAACAGAATACTTTTGCACCTGCAACGAAAAAGAAAAAATAACTGGGTCTAGATACAAGTGTAGAAATAATTCGTAGACATTTGCGAGATTTACTTAGGTCAAGACAATGACCCAAAGCCTACAAGCAAGTTCGCTCAGCAGTGGTTCTGGAAAAAATGAGTTAAGGTCACGTAGTGGCCTGCACAGTCTCCAGACCTCGACGTAAATGAGAATCAATACCAAACAAACGATGTGAAAAACTCATTGCTTCAATACATGGGCGATGTGCTGCAGTTATAACCAACAAGAATTACGTAATTCTCATATTCTTACATTGGGACAAAAAGCACCCGGAAATTGCAATTATACTTCGCGGGTAAATGATATTTCAAAAAAAAGTATTTGGCTAAGTTGGTAGGACTGTCCTTAATTACTATGCCTACGAGTGGTACAAAGCCTTCAAAGAAGGTCGAGAGATCGTTGAAGACATGCGTTGTTCTGGAGGACCTCCGACCACTTCAACTGATGAAAATATTAAATAAGGGAAGAAGATGGTGCTTGAAAATTCTCAGTATTAGAGAGATGGCAAGAGAACTCGACATCTCTCACGAGTCCGTTCGAATGATTGAAGTGGATATTTAGGGTATGAAATGCGAAATGAAAAACTGATCTTTTTTTATAAAAAAGAATAGCGTAGACAGTTCTCTTTGGACATTCTTAATCGCGCGAATTCCGCTCTCATATTCATGGAGAGCATTAAAATTGCCGTTGAGACATGGACTTATGAGTTGTAGATACAAACAAGTCAATAATCATCGGACTCAGTCGATCGAAGAGCTAAAACAAAATTCGCTGAAGGAGCTGAAAGCCATTCCAAAAATTGGTTGTGAAAAGTGTTTCGAGAACTGGAAAATTCGTTGGCATAAGTGTATTACATCTGATGGGAATTACTTTGAAGGCGAATATATGTAGATGAATAATTAAATATTTTGGGTTTTATTTACAATTTCCGAGTACTTTTTTGGCACAATGTATGTACTGTTGTCTGGATTGCAGTTTAGCATATAAATATATTGTATTTATAATTTCATTCTGTGTCTTTAGCAATCAGAATTAAACTTAAAATCTCCATTGTGTTTGAGTTGTACGCTACGCTCTGTAACTTCACCAAATAAACTTCATTTTTCTAACCAATAACAACACTCAAGAGGCAGATATTTTTTCTGCTTCTAAGTTATCTAACCGTTTGAGTTCAAGTTGGCGGTTATTTTGTTTCACATCCGACATCATGGCGTAGTGGGGAACACGAATTCGGCAGCTCAAAAAGCACAGCACAATCAGGCGTCGATAAAAGTCGTTAAAGTGGCTTTACGATAAAAGCTCTTTTCGAATCACGTAAAAAAGCTGCGCCTTCATTAAGCCAATTACGGCCAGCATAAAAATTGCCAAAGAAATTCAAATCAGTTGACGAGAGACGTTCGAAAAGTGGAGTTGGCATCGGTTTTGGCACAGCGGATCAACGGAAGGGAACTGCGAGTCGATACTAGAGCCATTGGCCGTGCAGAAAAAGTGAAACATAAAAAGCGCGATTTGCGATCGGGAAGTGTTGTAATGTGAATTAAATTGGTGTGCGGTGGTAGTGGTGACTTTGAATCGTCGGGTGTTACAGTGACACAGTGAGTTGTTTGCCAAATTGCTTCTTTTAGCGCCTGTGAAGTGTGCATAATCGCTTCGTGCCTCCTTCACCGCATTTGACACTTACTCCGCAGACATTTTATTTGTAATTTATTTTGTGTTTCTGCTGGCTCCAGCCCAACCGCTCTTTGTTCGGTTATGTGAACGTTTAATTCGGACGAATTGGGAATTTTGATGAGCGTTCAGCAGTCACACATCAAATATTCAACTTTGTAAGCATAGAGACGGCTTTTGCGTCGAAGCATTCGAGTCGCGCGCAAAGAAATTCACTTCCGACCGCAGAAAGTAAAACTTAATTGCAGCAAGTGAAGCAAGTGTTGGTCGCGGCCAAAACGAGAGCTTGTAGAATGAGCGGTGTGCGCGGATTGTCCGTCAATTTGTGGCGCAACAGCGTCAAGAGTAATAATGTTTGTGGTCGCGTTGTGGCCGGAGCCAAGTTCAACGAGATCGGCGATCACAAGGCATTTGCCACCAAATCCGGAGCCGTGTCTTCGGACAACGTCCGCGAAAACTCAAGTGCTGCCGCGACGGCGGACACGGCCACCAGCCCCGAAATGGCCTGTCCGCATTTGGCCACGTCGAGTAGAAGCGGCAGCAGTGGCGTTGCGGTGCATGAGACGAGCGAGTGGCAAAATGCGCTGCCATACAACGAGGTACCCGGTCCGAAGCCCATACCCATACTGGGCAACACCTGGCGGTAAGTATGTCCACCACACATATAAACATTTAAGCAGTGCTATGTTCACTGAAACCATGTAAAGCGTTGTAATTGTGGCTGCGGAGCAGTGATAAGCAGTCTGAATTCACTTTAATGCGGCACTTGTGCTCAATTCACCGAAATTTCAGCGCGTAGTTAGTGCATTCATGCTTCGCCACATGCCGACATTTACGCGCATGCGTCTATGTTTGTTTTTGTTGTAGTAAAAATAGGAGTGCGTAGCTTTTTACTAATTTCTCATATAAAAAAATGTGTTTTGTAGAAAGAAAGAGCCGAAAAATGCAAATTTTTTCATTTTTGGCCAACTTGCACTGCAAATAATGAAAACGAAAGACTTCAGCGACGAACTTGCTTTCACTTCTTCCACAATCCGAAGTCAAAGTGTAATTCGCCTGGGCTTTATATCATTTCTAAAGTGTGTTCGTGCACATAACGAACAATCACGAGTGTGACTGTGTGCGTGTGTAATTAAAAGTACAATTTATAGCAGAAACATCACATCACCGTTATGTGGAATTTTATGTGATTGCACGCACATACTTACATGGATACACCATAAGTAATAAGTGTTTGTAGTGTTGTAGAGTGCCATAATTGCTTTCTTCAGCTATAAAGCGAGCAATCAAAGGTTTTGTTACAAAATCTTTACATGATTTTTGTTGTTGTAATGGATCTTTAAGGTGTGAAGTTTTTTCTTTGTATGAGCATAGATTTAAAAAGAAAAACTTATATCAAAAATTGAAATATATGTATGTATGTATGTATGTATGTATGTATTATCTCAACTTTGTCGTCGAGGTTCGTCAATTAGCCTATTTTAGTCGATAGGTTCAAAAGTCTTGAACTGTAAAAATTACACAATTTGAATAGATCAGAGAAATATGCCTTATTAACTTTGTTGTTGATGTTTTAGCAGAATTTGACTGCTGTTGTTGGCAAACTTAGCTCATCCTTTCCCGACAAAATAGAAAAATAGCAAAGTTTCGTGTTTATTGACTTATATGCGTTGTATCATTTCAGTGAGTGTTCTTTTGCCGCTCGTTTACAAAATACCAGGCTTATTGTTATAATATTGAGTAGTCGAAAAGTCTTTTCGTATTTCTAATCAAATTTCAACTAATATTTTTTACATTTATAGTAATCAATAATTGGTCGAACACTTTTTGCCATCTTTCCGCTAGAAACATTATTCTATCAGTGTAAAACTTTTCTGGTTTCTCGGCGAAAAACTGCAACAAGTAATTTTCACAGGCTTCTCTTGAAGCCAACTTTACTCCATTAAGGGAGTTCTGCATTGACCGAAACAAATGATAATTCGATGGTGGAAGGTCATGGCTATATGGTGGATGCATCAAAACTTCCCAGTCAAGCTCTTCCAAATTTTTGCCAAGTCATCAATAGATGCTTTGTGGTCATAGCGTTCGTCCATCGATGGACAGAAGAAGCTCTTTCAGTGTTGATCAGTTCTGGCCGTTTGTTGCGATTCGCTCACTTCATTCTCATCAGTTAGTGACTAGCGAAAGCGTAGCAATCCTATCATTTCGATCCAGGCTGTAGCAGCTTCATCATGTGAATGATTTTTTTCGCAATTCCATTCCAACACTATTTAGAATTAACCTTTCGATGGCGTCGAACATTCGACTTCAGCGACCATTTGTTGAGCTTCACATTATTGTCGTATTTGATCAACTTTTCGTCTCCTGTTGCCATTCACTTCAGAAATGTTTCGATTTGATACGGCATCGTTTCCGTAAACTTACTTAAGAAACTCTAAAAATTCTCTTGGCGCTTTTAGGTAACTAACCAGGTACTTAACCAGTAGTTGCTTTGCAGGGAATTTATTTAAAACATTATTCAGAACTCCGTACAATTAAAGGAAATGTATAAAACATTTATCTCCAAAGACAATTTCCAAATTTATTTGAAATCAAGCGGCAACGCACGCACTTTAAGGGCTTTTAAGCCAACCTCAGCCATTAACTAAACATAGGTATTTACCTAGCTGAGTACTATATGTTATTTGTTTAGTCATGTGCGCCTACAGTAAGTTGCCACAGCGGCCTTCACCAATGCCATCGAGCCATCATCGCCCACATTGCACATAATAAGCGCAAATAACAGGCAGAAGCGCTTTGTGGCGCAGCTCTTCAACTTGACCCCGATCCGGCAAAGCAGTCCAAAGGCGGTTTACTGCTCTTGTCTTTCTTTCCCTTAAAATATCTCGTAATTTTGCGTTTGTTTGCGCTGCGCTTGAATGCCATCGAAACTGGATTTATTGCATTCAGCATTTTATTCACACAAAAAATGATCGCGCATACTTTTGCCAACAAGTTTTGCCGCTTGCCTGCCTTTCGGTTATTGTAAATATGTATTTATGTAGTTTTTTGTAATTATGTGGGCTGCCTTTGCAGTCGCGTGCGCGCAGACTTACTTTGTGTCTTCGTCACAATTATCCAAAAAAAACGATGATTGTACTTTGTTTTAAGTATATTTAATAGTTTGTGGTAAAAATTTAGTCGTCAAACACGCCACCCCAAAGAACCCTGCAGGAAATGGTAATAGAACCGATTTGAATTTCTGGAGTTCTGGTGCACTCGCACATTAATACCACTTATAAACATTGCGATCTTTTAGGGAGTTGTATTTGCTCTACAGAGTATTCCTATGCTTAGATAACTGGACGAATAAAATCCAAATTTATAAGGCCCGCTAATAGTATATATATATATATATATATATGTAGAATATGGTATGTATTCAAATTTTCGAAGTTGTCTTTATTCATCTTTGCTTTACTCTTTAAAAGTAGCGAATCCCCCACACCGCACCCCATCGTTCACACGGCAATTATGTGAGAATATCTGTGTCTTCACTTGTAAGTCGGTGCCAGTTGCGTGACGCAGCAACGTTTGATCAAAGCAAAGTGATCTCGCAGTGGCTTTCAGCATGCCAAATTGTGTGCAAAACCGTAGTAAGATACTCGTCCGTCGGTATTTCGTGTAAGCACACGAGCGCATACACTGACTTGAAATATAGGAATTCTGAAAAGTAGTTTTTCTGGTCTTGTTTTTATTTTCATAATGTATGTATTTACATCTCATCTCCAGCAAGTTCGCTTCTAGTATTTACATACATACATATATATATATATGTGTGAGCATAGAATGGAAATGTTTTTCACTTCGTTTATAGTCTTTCGTTTCTTCTTTTAAAGCAATGATTTTTGAATTCGTATTTTGAATATGTAAATCGGGTATCTCATCAAAATGGCTAGCAGTCTAATAAAAGAGCTTAGTTTTTTTTTATAGAATTCATTTCATTTCATTTAATCAAATATGTAGAGCATCTGCCAACAGGGATTACGTGATTGTGGCAGTCCGTGGTGGCCGTGTTTGTTTGTGGATTTGTGTCAAATTTTGTCAGTGTGTTTAGCAAGCTTTGCTACTTCATCATGTCACGTTTCACTTTGATGCAACGTTCGTAAATGGTCAAAAATTATTATGCAAATTCCGGTTCTCTATTGGCTACTGGTTTTCTTTTTCATGGAATATTCAATTTCTCAGATGAGGTCCATTTCTGGCTTAATGGCTTCGTCAACAAATAAAATTGTCGCTATTGTGGTGAGTCAAATCCTCCTATGGTTCAGGAAGCGCAATTGCATCCCCAAAAATTGATCGTCGGGCCTTGCTTCTTCCGAAATAAAGGCTGGAAATACCGTTACCATCAAAGCGAACGTTACAACACGATGTTAAGCGACTTGTATCCTTGTAGTTTTCTAAAATTAAAGTCAAAATTTTGCAATAATCAAAACTATAATATATATTATTCATATATAAGTTAGCCATTAGAGACTCGATGTTTCTTGAAATAGGTTTATGACAGTATAATGACTACTATGTCGGTCTCGTTTCTGACCAATTCAGCGATGTTATCGACAAGTTTTCGACTACTAGAGCCTAATCAGGAGCGATGGCGCAATACTTCGACGAGCTCTACAGCAGTAACGTATAAACGTCTGTAAACCATAGTTGCTGCGGTGCAAATGGAAACTGTATCGGATCCATAAACTGCACAAATTTTATTGGCAGCTTGACATCTAGATATTAGCAAATCACTCCATTGTCATCCCACTTAGAGGAAGAGGAGCTCATATACACGATGAGATATGAGAATCGACCGTTCAACATTAATTGCATATATTCAATTCTCTACACGAGCGCTCCGTAGGGAGTCAACAGCCGTAGTATATGTTTTTTCCATAATCAATGGTACTCCAGGGAACGCTATGTAAGGAATTTTTTAGGTTTTTGCTTACACCTTGGGTTATGCATATTATTGATATTGTTTAGTAAGAATTCCTAACTTTTTGTTTAAATAAATCCAATGCTCATTGGAGATAGTGTGGCTTCCGAGCAATGAAAGAATTTTTCAAATACTTCAAGTAGTTTTGGAGCGTATTCAATTCAAATTTTGGGATGTTATATAACAAAATATAGATTTGTAGAAAAATCTTTTTTTTTAATTATTACACATTATTTCACGACTTTGTGCAATTAGTGCAACAAATTTCTGCAGAATCCTTTAGTTTTAATCATCGCATACGTTACGGTCACCTTCCTAAGGCTTTATAATGCGCTAAAGTCAATCAACAAAACGAGTAACAATAACAACGACAATAACGTAAACAACTTGATTGTAATCTATTGAACACTACTCGCTTATCGGTATTTTCCTTCAACAATACTCATTCACATTCATTAGCACACTTAGCACTCGACTGACTCCTATTATATATTTCAAGGTCAACAAAAATGAAGCTTTTTTAACACCTTTTTCGGCATTCCACTAGTTGGAGGCTGGCTCCCTCCACTTCGGCAGTGTTTATGAGCAGCTTGCCAACGGGACTGGTTTTCTGAATTAGTTGGGCCCGGTGCCGGTTGCCCTTCTGGCGCTTCCCATTCACCCGTTGTCACACCGTTGCACTCGCACAACAACACAATGCAGCAACGACAACAACAATGAGCATCTATGGCTTTGACTAGCCATCAACTTGACCGCCTGCTAACTGAATATTAGTGTATATTTATGGCCCTCACAACCTTCGAGTCTCAGTTGGTGGTAGTGGTGTCAGTGGCCGTATCTCCGTGTAAGCGACTTGTATAATTTACCCAGCGGCTTACTTAGTCACCTAGATGTTGAGTGACCAAATAATGATCAATAAGATATTTATAGTTATTTGCATTCGTTTGAAAAATCGCAAACGGCAATTTATTGTTGTTGGTTGCAAGTGTTAATTGTTTACTCGTACAGTTGTTGGTGAAAAAAAGTTTGAGCTGCTTAACCAAATAAAATACTTCACACTCTTTTGCAAAGTGAGCTCGTAACTGCTACCGATCGTGATATAGACAAATGTATTTGCAAGTGCAATTATTCGAATGATTTTAATAATAAACGGCACCTACAACCTTTGGCGGAGTTCAACTAATTTCAAATGCAATAAAAATATTTTTGTCAATTCAAGGTGATGGAGCGAACCTCCTACTTTTCGATAACTTTTCTTAGCACGATTGATCTTTAGCTTCCAACAGGTTCTGGGCTGTAGGGCGGATGCTGGAAGCGTTGGGATGCCGGCCTTGGTTAGGTAGCTGTTCACAAGAAAGGCGATGTGAGCCGGGGCGTTGTCGTGGTGCAACTTCCAATCGGCTGCGATGTCTTGTCGAACCCGATTGAGCCGTCATTTGAGTATCTTGTCTTCCACGTAAAACTTGGCGTTGACGGTTTGTCCAGGAGTAGCAAGTTCATGGTGGACGATGCCTTTGATGTCAAAAAAGACAATGAGCATCGTTTTCAGGTCACAGGTCTCCCAGCACAGTCTTCAATATTTATTACTTAGACCTTAGTTCTGACGAAACATCATACATATCACGTCGCTTGGTCCGTGCCTCATATGTCACACTTCTAATACAGACTAAGCTTCCTTTTTGTAACGTTTTATGCACACATAAAACATAACAGCACTTGCAAAGTGCAATTAATGCAAATTTGAGCCATAAAATTTATGCACGCACCACTAATAAGCGTTGCGCAATGCGTGAGATTCATACAAACTGTGCGCAGCTTTTCGAAAGACCGAAGTCGCAAAGTCACCCTCCCATTGCATAACACTTGCACACACACACGTCTGCTCCACTCATTCCAAATATTTATTTATTGTCATTTTTGTTTTTGCTTTTTTTTCTAAACACAGAATGATGCCCATAATCGGCCAATACACGATATCTGACGTCGCAAAGATCTCGTCGCTTTTGCACGAACAATATGGACGCATTGTGCGCTTCAGTGGCCTCATCGGCCGCCCGGATCTGCTGTTCATATACGATGCCGACGAAATCGAAAAGGTGAGTACTTGAAAAATTGAATACAATTCTGCGGAATATGGTGGGAGTGTCCCCATTTTCGAAAAAAAATTAGTAACTTTTTGTTTATATCAAAGCAACATTTTCTATAACAAAAATGTCTCAAGCTCAAGCAATACACTCGATCATCTGAATGTTTGCATTCGCGAATTTACTCGCAACTATGTTGAGCTTTGTGTCATTTAAATCTCATTATATGTATTAATATTTGCCTGAAGTCATCAAGAGGCGTCATGCCGAACCCATGTGTATTCTCTTCGGTCATGCAAGCAGACAACTTGTCACACTTTGACAAAATGCCGACTTGAATTTCACTTGAGTTCAGGTTAGGTTTTTTCTTTTTTCGCCTTCACAAGTACAATTTTTATGTTATATGAGAGAGGTTTTTTATAAAAAGATCTTTATCTCAATTTCGGTCGGCCAGTTAATGGACCGAATGTTAATCTGCGATTCTTTTCTGAAACGAAAAGAAATTGAACCATTTCTAAAGCGAACGGTAACAGGAGACGAAAAGTAGATCAAATACGACAATAATGTGCGAAAAAGATCATGGTCAAAGCGTGGTGAAGCTCAAAAAGTTATGCTAAGTGTTTGGTGGGATTGGAAAGAAATATGATCCACTATGAGCTGCTCCAGCCTGGTCAAACGATTGATTCTACATTTGACTGTCAACAACTGATGAGATTGAAGAAATCAATCGAAAAAACTGCTAGAACTGATCAACAGAAAGCAGTTCGTCTTCCATCAGGTCAATCTTTGATGTCTCGGCAAAAACTGGCACAGCTTGGCAAGGAAGTTTTTATGCATCCACCATATAACCCTGACCTTGCACCATCGAACTATCATTTGTTTCGGTCAATGCAGAACTCCCTTAATACATATTATGGTTCATTAAGGTTCATTATAAATAAAAAAATAAGTTAAAGTGTGATTAGAAATACGAAAAGGCTTTTTCGACTACCTACATCCGGATCAGGCTATAATAATTGCGATTAAAGCAATGTCGGAGCGTGAACTGGGAGAACTCACTCGCTGCCCATATACTAATCTACCCATTATAGCTTTTTATATTTTTTTCCTTTGTAGTGCTATCGCAATGAAGGTGCTACACCGTTCAGACCATCCATGCCAAGCTTGGTGAAATATAAAAGTGAAATTCGCAAAGATTTCTTCGAGGACATCGGAGGAGTAGTAGGCGTGTACGTACAGACAGTCGTAGATATTTAAAACGAAACAAATGTGCTTATTGAAAGAATCTCTCTTTTTTGTTTTTTGGTACAGTCATGGCGAACCTTGGCGTCAGTTCCGGTCACGTGTACAGAAGCCGGTGCTTCAGTTGTCAACCATAAGGCGTTACTTGAAGCCTTTGGAAGTGGTCACAAATGACTTTTTAGAACGCTGCGAACAGCTTCTGGATGAGAACTCAGAACTGCCAGAGGATTTTGACAATGAAATCCACAAATGGTCATTGGAGTGTGAGTTTGTGATATTAATTTAATTGTTTAATTAGCTCCAACTCACAGATCCTTCCATTTTTACATCCAGGTATTGGACGCGTTGCCCTCGATACAAGACTCGGTTGTTTGGAGCCCAATCTTACGCCAGACTCTGAACCACAACAGATTATCGACGCCGCCAAATATGCGCTGCGCAATGTGGCGACCCTTGAGCTGAAGGCTCCATACTGGCGTTATTTCCCTACACCACTTTGGACACACTATGTCAAAAATATGAATTTCTTTGTAGAGTAAGTTACTCATTTTATCTGTTAGGTGTCAATATTTGTGGATATTTCTTAAATTTTTATTAAAAATCATATCAGAGTTTGCATGAAATATATTGGCAATGCAACGGAACGTTTGAAACAGCAAGGTCCAAGTCGTGACGGTGAACCATCGCTGCTGGAAAAAGTCATACTCGCTGAGAAGAATGAAAAGGTGGCTACCATTATGGCTTTGGATCTAATTTTAGTAGGAATTGACACAGTAATGAACGCTCAGCACGAATCCAGAATTTCTCAGTAATCACAACACGAATTTCTTAACAGATTTCTATGGCAGTGTGCTCCATACTCTACCAGCTTGCAACGCGCCCTGCCGAACAACAAAAAGTGCGTGAGGAACTTAAACGCATATTACCCGAGGCAGACGACGAACTTTCGATACAACGACTCGACCAAATGCACTACCTGAAAGCGTTTATTAAAGAGGTCTTCCGCATGTACAGCACAGTAATCGGCAATGGCCGCACTTTGCAGGAAGATACAGTAATATGTGGCTACAGAATACCTAAAGGTGTAAGTAAGAAACGTGTGAATCACTCCGATTTCTATTTCAATTGCTTTTACATTTTGATTACACATAGGTGCAAGCAGTTTTTCCCACACTTGTCACCGGTCAAATGGAAGAGTTCGTCTCTGATTCAAAAACCTTCAAACCGGAACGATGGTTAAAAGCCAGCCAAGGAGGCACAGGCGACCAACTACATCCATTCGCATCTCTGCCATATGGATATGGAGCCCGAATGTGTTTGGGTAGACGATTCGCCGACTTAGAAATGCAAATTCTGCTAGCTAAGGTATATATGTAGTTAGTCACCTCTAACATGTAAATTTTTTTTAAGTATCAAATTTATATTGAAAAACTGACTTAAGAATTAGTAATCGACCACTGAGTCTATGGGAGGATTGTGTTTAAAGTGAAAATGAAAGTTTAAAGACCTAAAGAAATGCAGCCCGAATACAGCTGGTACATTAATTATTCATAAAATATCTATTATATTACCATTAGTTGAAATCCAATAATATTATTTTCGAAGATTATAACCTCAAAACTTAATTTTTTTAGCTACTGCGAAATTACAAGTTGGAATATAATCACAAGCCATTGGATTATGCCGTGACGTTTATGTATGCTCCTGATGGCCCATTGCGGTTTAAGATGACCAGAGCGGAATAATTGCTGGCATTGCATTTTAAGACTATTATATTTAAGCGTTCATTTACACACGATTTTATGCTGAATTCGATATATACATATGTATATATATACGTGTAAAGAAATATGTATTTATATATATGCATATGTATTTTCCTTTATGCAATTCATATTTTATTTTACTTATGGTACAAGTTACACTTAGCATAAAAATACATTAATTTAAAAAATCTTAAAATACTTAAGAGAAATAAAAATTTGATTGTTAATATATTCAAAGTAGTGGTTTCTATATACTGACTTCAAACATAAAAAATATTTCTGAAATATTCCGTATCTACTATTTTTCAAACTCTTCCATTCAACGGATTTCTTTATATGTACAATTTTTGTTTGACAAGATGTCCTCATATAATTTTCCATCGATTACTGTCCAAGAGAACTTTACAATCTTCGACGGAATTGTTCAGGTCGGAACATGATATCACATATGTAGTTGTCATTAAAACTGACTGTTCAAAATTATGTTATTGTTATTGTAGCTTCAGTGCAATCAAATTAACGCTTTCTCTTGTTTACTATTATATCGAAACTGCGATACAAAAATAGTCTTTTTATTTACTTCCTGTACATTAAAAATACACTTCAACTGATTCTCGTCGTCGTTTGTATTGACGACTTTTAATCTATTCTATTCACTTTCCGATATAATTTTGAAAGTAACAATGATGCCTTATTTTCGCTTCCATGCTCGATACCAATTTTTTACGGTTTTCAAACTTTGTTCAGCATCCAGTTTAGTATCACCTTTTAATTCAACAACAATATCTGGTTTATACGAATCGCGTGCTTCTTCTAGCACTGTTCCAAAAATTTCACATTCAAGATTTGATTTTAATTTCTTTTCATTGTATCCACGTTCCTTTAGACGATCAAAAAGTATAGTATTGGAACATGTGACCACAAAAACTGCTTCAAACCATCGTTCAGGGAAAAAATCGCATCCATGATATTCAACTATATTTCCGCCTTGTTGCATAAGTGGCTCCAAGTAGTCCATTAACTGAAGGGAATATAAATATATGTACATATGTACATATGTAAGTAAATTTGTACAAATGCATAAACGTAACTCCGTTTATACCTTGTCTTCATCAAGAATGGGACAATCGTACTCATCATCATACTCTTCAACAAAGTTGTTTTCCTTAGCAATTTTAGAGCAATCCAACCACTTCAATTTTAATTGATCGGATAACCTTTCACACAGGTACGACTTTCCCGCACCTGGCGTTCCTGAAATAAAATTGCTCAACAAATTAGCGATTCTTAAACTTGAAACAACAATATCACCTTCCTCCTTTACCTGTTATCAATATATTTGGTTTGGCATCCACCTTCTCATCTGTTGTGGCCATTTTATTTTTATTTAATAATAAAGTATTCGTTTATTGTTTACTAGGTGATTATTTACTTTAATTTGTACAAGCGCGTGTTTTAGTGAGTTTCTGTTGATTGTGCTAAATGTCAAAAGTGAGAATAAATAAACAACAATATCTCAGACAAAAACCAACCACCAAAATTCCTCAGAATAAACCCACTAGTTATTCATATAAAGTGGCTACCTCGAATAATTTTACTTCTTCCTAAAACGAATGTAGTTTTTAAATTCTTATTGGTCTTATTCTATATATTTTAGCTTTTATTCAGAAAAATACCAGTGAAATTAAGTTTAGGTTGCTGGTGTTAAAATCTATACATACCAACAAAAACATTTCTGTAACGATATCTTTTGGATGCAACTTATGTCAGTCTTGTAAAGTTAGCTTGTGCTAAAATTAAATAGTAACAGTTATTTTCTTAAATGGATTTATTTGTTGGAGCATAAAGTGAATTAATTCTCAACAACTCAAGGTCAGAAAGTACGAAACATGGAGCATAACCAAAACATCATTCCGTAAGTAGATTTCGTTTGGTGCGGGTCGATGGATCCTCGCTTAATTGATATTTTTCTAATGTCAATAGTGTGGACGTATTACGGTTTTATGGTAGGCTTGAAATGGAAATAAATAAACCCACGCTCGATTTGCCAAATCTCCCGACCACCGATGAGATCGCTTTAGAAATGGCTAATAAAGTGTGTTTGGGGAATTCTGCTCAAGCTAAGCAAAAAATATCTCTAGATACTTCAATATCTTCTGACAAAACAATAGTCCCTGATACTAACTCACGCAATGTACATATTCCTTACATACTCAACGGGGAGTTGTTTGAGATACAGACTCAAGAGGGTGAAAATGTAACTGTGAAATGTTGCAATTGCCCACCAGATCGCGTATATCGTGGTAGCGTGCGATCCACAGGCAATTTCCATATGCATATAAAGGTGAAAAGCAGTACAAAAATAATTGAACAAATTTAATTGCGCAAAATTGAACTAATTATTGTACTATTTATTTTAGAGGCGTCATCCTGATTTAATGGGAAAAATATATGATATGAAAGTGAATGCCTTGGTGGAAAGGAGAGATCGATTTCTGCGCAATCGTAAATCCACACGTCGTCGTAATACGAACGTCAATAGAAGTAGGACATCTTCATCTAGGAGTGAACAGCGATTGGCCTGCCCGGGGCAACCAACTTCAGAATTATTTAAAATTAAAGCCGCGTTTCAACGGCATCAACTACAGCAACAACAACAAAATCGTATTCAACAAGATCAAAGCCAGCAACAACAGAAAAGGGAGAAAAACTCGAGCATTTTGCATAAGGTAATTAACCGTGTTATTATTTAACATACAACTGACAAATATAAGCAAAATAATTAATTTGTATAGTACATAACTGTAAAAATATTTATATTAAATATCGCATAGCAAAGTTATTTATATAAAAACAATCTCTTTTAATTCAAGAACAAAAAAAAAATAAAGTATTAAGAAACCGTTACGAACATATCAGCAGAAAAATCCATGCTACTCTTTAGAGACAATTTAGAGCACCGTTAAAATATCTTGCGCTTCGTTACTGACGCTGATATTCACATTTTTTTTTTTTTTTGTTGCTATTGTTGTTTGCATCTCGGAGTATTTCACATTAACAATTTCCTTTTTCACTCTTCTTTTTACAGTGGAATGTGATCGATCACTTTCTCATTACACCTGCTTTTGAGAGAGCACGTGATATAACACTGATGGAAGCCTATAATGAGCAACCACTCAATTACAGCCTCAAGCAAAACACCGTTTCAAATATGAGTTGTACAGAGAGAGCACAAGAAGTCAATGCAAACGATGCTGATACGTCCGAAAATTTTAATCCAAATAACATTTCAGTGAGTATCGAAAAGGCATTGTTTTCCTTATGAAAATAAACGCATGCCATTTTACCCTAGGGAACAATAGACACAAGCGAGCACATAACGGGTTATGAAGTAATGTCTACGTACAACAAAGCAAGCAATAGCGGTATGAATTGCATGACAATAAATCAACGCACTCAAATAGAGATGTCTCCCTTCGCTTTCAGCCAGCCTGAGGAGCACGTGCCACTTTATGCTAACAACAGCGATCAGTCCTTGCTCGGTCGCGCTACAACTTTAACTGCCGTAACCCCGTGCCCGAGTGATGTGAGCAGTTACGATGCTGGTCAAGATCTTGGTGACAGGTCATATGATTTGAACTGCAATCACGTGGGTAGCATGATTAAAGATGAACTACTGTTACCCGAAATGCAGCCAATCGATCTCTCTATACATCCCACATCTTCTGGGTTGTCAGGTTCCTCTGGATTCAGTTCTGGCGTAGATGCCACACAATATTTGAATGACACTACACATTTCAATACGTCTGTCGGGAATACTAAATCGGATAAAATTATTTTACAACTGTCCTCCGCATTACAGAGTTTGCATCGTGAACTGCAAACGTACAATCAAACTAATAACAATTGGCTTTGCCTGGAAATAGCAAAATTTAAATTTTTGCATCCTGAATTTGAATATCATAATTAGAAATGCTGCTATTATCTAGCAGGTCTAGATACTAATTTGGATATTATTCACAAAAAAATATTTATCGTACATGAATTGAAGTATAAAAAACAGATCATTTTGTAAGTACCTTAATTATACTACATACATATATTAAGTTAAACTATTAATTTTAAGCCTTGACCCGATATTTATTCATTAATATAAATAAGCTTATAGTTACAATCATATCTACCTTTCAGTTCTGAATTAAAAGTTTAAGTTTAGAATGAAGTTATTTACGTTATAATCAGCAACTTGTTTGTGTGTTATCTGTACAATTACATGGACTTATATTATTTCAATAAAATGAAAAGTTGGAAGTTAAAACTGTTATCAATTTCATACATGCTGAAAAGTTATTCGATGGTAGATATGATAATACTGAATTTCTGCTAAGAAAATATGTACTTTTTGTCCCTTTCTTTACATTCATAAAAGATGTCTATCATATTTTTATTTGTATGTATTAAGATTCCATTTGAATGCACACAAGTTAGAATGTACTCGAAGCCTCCACGAATCAATTTCTATTTGAAAGTATTGAAAGGAAATTAATTATCGCGAGTTTTGCATTTTTTATACTCATCTACACTCGCGGATTCTGTGTAAGTCACCACCGCTTATCATTTAAAGTCATTCGGGGTTGTTTCCATAAGTTTCACCCAAGACGAACCCTCATGCATAACTACAAAAAACTGCTCTCCACTCTCGCAAGGGTGTTTTTTACATGCATAATTGTGCCCCTGCCAGCTGGCCTGACTAACGATGCACCCCTTCCACCGTCGCGCTTTACACAATCTTACCACATGGGTATTGTTTATGATTTAAAAAAGAGACACAAAAGCAGGTACGTGCTCGTGAACTCCAAACATAAACTCCGACAGAATTATGTATGTAGATAAGGGTAGAAAAAAGTAATCTCGCTTTTTTACTAATTACAATGATATCGAGAAACGTCGAGCCAGCAAGAAGGAAATCTTAATTTTTGGAAATCAGTTGCTTGGCGTATTTCATCTCAGCCACAATTGTTCTCCAATATTATTAAACAATTTTTATTGCTAAGTTACTGTCATTCAGAGCCATTCAAATATGGAAAATAAGAAGGAGTATTTACGTTGTTTGATGCTTTTCTATTTCCGCAAAAATAAAACAGCTACCGAGACGAAAAGGAAGATTTGTGCGGTGTATGGCAATGATGCTGTTAGTGAGCGAGTGGTACAAATTTGGTTTTCAAAATTTCGAAAGGGCGACACCAGTTGTGTGGATGGGCAACGTACTGGTCGTCCTGGAGTGGCAGATTGTGATAAAGTGAAAATGTTAATCGAAAGAAATCCACATTTTACTACAAAAAAAATTGCCGAAATAATTAGTTTATCAGAAAAAACCGTTGCTGACTACTTACAACGTCTGGGTTACGTAGTTGATGGGGATGGTTGGCGCTTTGACGACTCTGCTCCAAAATGTAATGACAACAACAGCAACAAATCACTTAATGATGAGGAGACAAGTGTTGCAGAGACGGAAGCAATCGGTTACTGCAACGAAGAATTTGCATACGAACATGCTCTCAATTGTAATGTTCAAATCGCCCCAACGGAAGAAAGCAGCCCCACTCCCCGTCCACCACCTGCTACTTTCGCGGATTTTACATGTATTGAAAATGATAACTACCACGATATTATAATAGCAGGAAAAGAAAATGATAACATTGGCAACACCGGTTCAACTACTTTGCCCTCATTTTCGGAATTTTTTTCCAATATGTAAGATAATAACATTGATAATATTTCAATTATAGTTAGTTAAAAACAAATAAATATTACATTTCAATTATTTTCAGTTATACCAGTTACCTTAGGGGTGACGACGGATATTGTGCAATCGAAAATATAAATATCAACTCTGTGGATACTTTTAATGGTGGATACCCGTTAAAAAGTTACGATTAAATTATAATCTAGTCAAAAAAAAAACTGAAAAATGTTGCAATCAAAGAAGACTTATTATCTTCGAAATCCTGCGAAGAAACTTAGGTCTCTAATAACAAACACATAGTTCCTCTTTACTGCGAGTATACACTAATTTATTGTATTATTATATAAATACGTATATAATCAAATTTTCAAAGAGCATTTACATACTCTTTGTATAACAATGTTATTATTTCAATATTTATTATTTTTAATATAAGCGTCATGTGAGACGCCACAATTTATATAAAGAAAATAAAAGCATAACCTAAGCGAAACTTGATTCCTATTTAAATGGCCTAGAATAAAAATGTATATTTTACGAGAAATAATTTGAAGTTTTACTTTTTACATGAAAACAAAAAATAACCAATAGATAAATGTATCCGGTGGTCATTCGTAATACAAGTATAGTCAATAGGAATTTCTAAAGAATCATATTGAGATTCATTTCGTCTTAACCTAATTTGACCAGAAAGACCGGATTCTCTATTCAGTGAGTTTGGAAAGCATTTGTAAAATTTTTCTGTTAATGTCTTCATATATATGCGATTCCAATTCTCGCTTTATTGGATACGAATTCATAATAAAATTGTACGCTTTTTTTCATAGTTTTGGTATTCCCCGTTTTATTTTTCAAATACTACCATTTTTTCCATTTTTTAATAATATTGCTAATATATAACAGAGACTATACACGCTATACAAAGTTGCGTACGACTGTACAGACATGCACAGAAAGCTTCCGTAAGTAACACATACATTAATTATTCATACATTCTGAATATTTTTAAAAACGTATACTGTTTTTAATCAAAAACGTAAATTCAATAAATTTCCGTCTAAATTGCCCTAGCCCGCTTTTATATAACATCATTTATGATAAAACCCTACAAACAACTTAAACGAAAGCCGCAACAATGCCTATCTTTGAAGCAATTTTGGCATTAAAATTGCAACCCTGCGCGTAAGCAAAATTTATTGTTGATAAGATTTTTCAGGACATTTGTTTTTTATACTTTAGTTATAAAGCAACACATTCATTAAATCTTAACAATGAAAAAACCTGATGACGTAGAACATCTAATTGATATCGATTCGAGCCAAGACGAGGATGATATTAGTTTACACAAAAGTAAACCTACAAAACTTTCGAAGTCCAAAGATGAAATGCAGGAGCAAGATTCCGAAGACGACGATGAACCTCTGGCAATACACCCAAGAGGTGCGGAGCCAACTTCATCTGGGGTAAGCTTATTTTACAAATCCTTTTCAAAAATTAGCATGTTATGTTTCCATAAGTTCGTTTTCTTGTATTATACCCACAATTTTTCAATGCAGCAATGCAACAATGAGTCATTATCTCCCCTTATCTCCATATTCAATGTTTATTCTACAAACATTAATAATCTTCGTTTTTTAAAATAGTCACACCGTGGTGGTCTGGAGCCACCAGGCCCCGATACAAACTCTATTTCCATGCCGTCGGAAAGTAATAGTCTAAGATCAGCACATAACTTAGAGGCCAATGAAGTAAGAGCCAATGGAAGACAAACTGAACCAACTTTTTATATTCGTTCGCGTAAAAGCACTCTAAACACCACTGCGCTTAAAGATGACGTCTATGAGGTTCGTTTTAATGTTTATTTTTTGCCAGAGATTCTTTTAAAAATATAATTTTCTCAATCTATTGACAGAGTTTGGATTATGATGTATGTGATAACGTACTATTCAAAGAAGATCAAAAATTCTCCGACAATGCGCGTTTTAACATTCGAAAAGATATTCTGCGTTGGATAATATTTATACAAATTGGTGTTGTGACCGCGCTAATCGCCTGCGTTATTGACATCCCCATTGAAGAGTTGTCTGCAGTAAAATACACGTTTCTCAAAAACTGTACGAACCATAATTTCTAAATGCGTAGTCTTTATACCAACTTAAGTTTCTGAAATTCTAAAGTTTTATCCGAAGTATTTATGTGTATGTATATGTAAATGCAAAATTCTAACTTTTCAAAAAATCAATTCGGAAAATACGGTTTTAATATTTTTATTACGAGTATTGGTCATGAAGTAAATGTATAACGAAATGATCTTACTTCTAGCTGTTGACAACAACGTAGCTGCTAATATCAACCCCGGAGGAAATTTGGTTATTCCGTATATCTATTGGATGGCAATGAGCATAGTGCCAGTGGTATTGGGTGCAGCGTTAGTAACTTATGTAGAGCCAATAACTGCTGGCAGTGGCATGCCTCAAGTAAAAAGCTATCTCAACGGTGTTAAAATTCCTCGAATTGTTCGTATAAAAACACTGGCTGTAAAAGCGGTAGGTGTGGTAACGGCGGTAGTAGGCGGACTGGTGGGAGGAAAGGTGATTTTCATGAAATATATATGTATAAAACGCTTACTATTAATATGATTTCAAAATGAACAGGAAGGTCCAATGGCTCACGCCGGCGCCGTGGTTGCTGCGGGTATATCGCAAGGAAAAAGTACAACGTTTGTTAAGGATTTTCGAATTTTTCGAGCTTTTCGTGATGATCATGAGAAACGAGATTTTGTATTGGGTGGCGCTGCAGCTGGTGTTGCTGCTGCTTTCGGTTCTCCAATCGGAGGAATGTTATTCTCGTTGGAGGAGGCAGCTAGTTTCTGGAACCAAAATCTTATTTGGCGAACCCTGGTCGCATCTATTATAAGCTCGTTCACGCTAAACATTGTCCTTTCCGCATATCATGGTTTGAATAATTTTACTTTTACGGGCCTATTTAATTTGGGCAAATTCGAGCAACCCTTAACATTTGAATATTTCGAGTTACCTATATTTATGCTCTTCGGCGTAACTGGTGGTCTCTTAGGTGCCATGTGGAACTCATATAATACGCACATTAATCGATTTCGTTCACGTTTCATTAAGTTCAAATTTGCACGAATTCTAGAAGCAGCACTTGTGGCAGTTATCGGTGTGACATTGGCATGTGTTATGATTTTCTTCATAAATGACTGTCGCCCACTCGGAAATGACCCAACCGATTATCCAGTACAAGTAGGAAACAATTTAAATATATATAACATTTTAGCTTATCTAAAGATGATCACATAACATTTGCAGCTCTTTTGTGAGGATAATGAATACAACGCCGTAGCAGCACTTTGGTTCCAAACACCGGAGGCGACTGTACGTTCACTCTTTCATGATCCACCAGGTACAGAAATATATACAATAATTGACTTTATTTTCTTGTAATCCATTTCGTATTTAACTTTTTTTCGTTTTCTCATAGGCTCGCACAAAATATTAACGCTAACGGTATTCACATTAGTTTACTACTTTCTGGCTTGCGTTACTTTTGGTCTAAATGTATCTCTTGGCATATTTATACCAACGGGGTTAGTAGGAGCCGCTTGGGGCCGTTTAGTGGCCATGATCATTTTCTATATTTTCCCTGAAGCGGTAATTGACGAGAGTGAAGATAATCGCAAATGCTATCTTACCCATACTTTCTCTTTTAGACATTTTTGAGTCCAGGCAAATATGCCCTCATCGGCGCAGCGGCCAATTTAGGTGGAGTACTGCGTATGACTATTAGCCTTTCGGTCATACTCATGGAGACAACCGGTGTGGAGACATCATTTTTCTTCCCTCTGATTGTGACACTAATTAGTGCAAAGTGGGTCGGAGATTACTTTACTGAGGTGGGCTATCATTTAATTGTAGAAATATTTTAAGGTCAAATTTGTTTGCCTACATTTAACTATAATACGGAAAATTTCAATTTTGTAGGGCATCTACGACATTCAAATCAAAATGAGCTGTGTGCCGCTATTGCCATGGGAGCTTCTACCGAAGTATAAAGGGCTCAAAGCTTCTGAATTAATGAGTACGCCTGTTGTCTGTATAAAGAAATGCGACAGTGCGAAGTACATATATAAAGTACTGCGGCGTTGTAAACATAACGGCTTTCCAGTAGTGGAGGATGTAAAGGGTGTTAGTAAAATTCAATTTTGACTTTTATATTTTAAATTATATGTTCCTATTATCTGCTGTTCAGAATAATCGAGCAAATGGTCGAGTTTGCGGCATTGTTTTGCGCTCACAACTGATTGTGATTCTGCTGAATTCCTTTTACGAAGAAAAGAAAAACTTTTGGGAGAAAGAGGTTTCAATACAAACCTTTAGGAATGTTTACCCACGTTATCCGTCAATTGACGTAAGTAAACCATTTTAAGTATTCAAACGCGCAAATAATCTAAATACTTTGACCCCTCTATATTGCAGAGCGTGCGCTTACCAAATGAAAAAGAAAATTATACAGTAAATTTGGAGATTTTTATGAATCCATCGCCAGTGCGTGTTAGTCAAGTAAGTTTTCTATAATTTAGGTTAACTTAAACGATATTCATTTACGGATGTTTTAGTGTGATTCAGCATCGAAGATATTTAAAAAGTTCCGGGCGCTGGGCTTGCGTCATATGATTGTGATTGATCGTGAAAATCGTGTTGTTGGTATTATTACACGCAAGGACTTTTTGTATAAATAATAATTTGCACGAACCTATGTATTTAATATAAAATATGACTGTGTTGTTATAATATGCAGTCGCAGTATAAATATCCAGCTGTGGATTATACGATTTTATTATTTCGAATAACTCTTATATTCTCATACACTAATCCCGTTAATTAATTTGACTATTTACTTTATCGTGTATTATTTTAGTAATCGATATTCGTATATACCCTTAATGTAATTTTGTACTTGCTATGTACTGTAAATTATTAAAATATATTCTAAAGTATGGACTGAACTCCGAAGTCACGTAGGAGGATAAAATGCGTAATGTTTTAATGCAGAAAACCGATTGTGTATTTAGTTGTGGGCGACCCTTTTTTGTATTTTGTTTTTTGATATTTTTACAATGGTCGTTAAGCGACGATATTAGAAAAACGATCAAAATCAAACATTTTTCTTGTTCTAAATTCAACTTAACTGAGTTGGGAAATAATAAGGAGACATTTAAAATTTTTCGCTTTTTATTTAAAATATCAAATGCAGTAACGTAGGTTTCTTTCAAATAAATTAGTTTAATACAAAATATCAATACTATTGTAAAGTATACAAACACAAAAACACAAATTATGCCTGCCAAAGTCGCTGGGGGCTAAGGCAGGTAAAATCATAAAACGAGTATCTACAATAATATTACAACTGTAAAACAAAGCATTTTAATCTAATTTCAAGTTGTTCGCCTTGAAAATTAAACGATCCAAAGCGCGATTAACGCGTAGAATAACGAAATATCCAACAATCAGAGCCGTCAGGCTGACAAATGTTCCGATACCCTCGTAAATGAAGCGCGGCGCAAAGATTTTCCACACCATCAGATGACGACAGTGAATGGTGCAAGCCAGCATGGCACAAAACACCTGCAACCGAGTGGATGTATGAAATTAATTAGAAATATACAAATAAATAAGAAAAAATTGAAAATAGTTTACCTTAATTCCTTGTAGTATTAAAAACTGTACTGCGAGTTTAAATGAACTGGCAAGGAAGGTGCCTTCATTTTCGTACAGCAGAAATTCGCCACGCATCATGTCCAAGCCAATTCCTTCGACCGTTGATGTGGCGGGCGTCCCATTTGCATTCGTGTTTGCAGCGGTTGTACCTTTTATGAATTTCGGATGAAGCGCGCAAAGTGAGAATGTTAACAAACTGAGCAGATTGTACATGCAAAAAAAGAAGACTTGTCCACAGAATGTGTTCAATATAACTAGGACTCCAGAAATTAGGTGCGACTTCCCGAGACCACTTGTACGACCAACGAAAGCAGCGCGCCAATCTATCTGCGATAGGGTGGTTTGATGGGACGTGGCAAAGAAGCAGAAATGTGCCAATAAAAACCAACTGACTATACCCGTAAATGTTGGCTGTATGCAATTCGCTAACGTAAACAATTAGATATCAGATGAGATAAAAACAAGTATTAAGTAGTCAACTTTAGTGTTCTTACCTAGGTTCACTGCTGTTCGAAAGCGCAGTGTGGAATGAACCAAGATGATGACAACCGAAATCGCTATACACGCGACCATACCGATTGTAGCACGCGGTTCGAGTAGTACAATCAGCATCATACTGAGAAACAGTCCAAACACGATAGTGGCCGAGGAGTACACGGTGGTCAGCCCATAGACCATTGCATCCATCTGGTTTACACGAGCCTCCGCGTCGTCATACATGCGCTTGATCTTCTTGAATATCTGCGGTATGACGTTGTCCCACGGCCTAATTTGAATAGGTGTGCTAAAGTTGGGCAGAACGTAGAAAGTCAGCAATGGCGAAACGCACAGCACAACTATCTGCACAAGCATGAGGCCGTAAATTACCAGCGCCATGGCATCGATGTGCGCGCGCTTCACATTTTTCACGGCACTATGGGCAAGCAACAAATGCCCGCCAGCACAAATCGAAGCTATTGTGGGCCCATAGCGTGCGAGCCATACATTGGGCGAACCGCCGGTTAAGCTACCGCTGTGCCTTAGATAGAGACGGGAGAGCGTTGTGTACAGCACTATAATGACCACCGCCAATATGTAGGTCTTGGCGGTTGCGGGACGTTTTATCGAGAAACCGTCAGAGTTGCCTGAGAAGTCTACGCAGTTTCCCTGTTCCTCTCTACAACGAAAGAGCGTATACGTGTAACGAACGATAATAATCGCCAGTACGCTAAACAGTAGCAATTGCGCGATGGTGGAACGTAAAAATTGCGACCATTTGAAGCGCTTATTCAGTTCAAGACGCAAACATTTCTGAAGGATTTCATACGCCAGCAGTAGAATGGATCCTACCAATAGATATGACAGTATTTTCGGTTCCTGTATGATAAAGCTGTTGGAGAAGAATACACTGACGGCGATTATGAAAATAATCCGAGTTGGCATATTGCCGAAACGCTTCACCGCCGACCAATTGTTGGCAATTGTACGCCAATTTTGCAGGGCGTGGAAAATTAGAATAAATGCGCTGACGATGTTGGTAAAGAATATCACGCCGTGGTCCTCCGATTTAAAAGAGAAGTTCTTGAAGTAGCGATACCCAAAGAAACCAGCCGCAATATTTACGAGATACGTAAATGTAACTCCCTTCGGTGTGAATATACGGTAGAGCTCTAAGGCATTTAAGTTGTTGACTACCAGAAATGAAAAGAATATTGGCAGCAGCGTAAACAAGAGTCCCTGGGACATTTGCACAGCATCGAATTTCACCCAAATTTCACGGCACGTGTTGAGAATTAGTCGCATATTAGCATTTAGATCACCAATAAACGATTTGAAGCCCGCTTCATTGTAGACCGTCTTGACGCGATGAGTGAATAAGACATATTCGTTATGCATATTCTCCAATTCGTCCACGCTGAATGTACGCTTGTTCTCCAAAGCGTAATTGAAGAAGTACTTATACATCTGTTGCGCATTTTGCCAGGCATGGAGTAAAAGTGTCTGGAATTTGTTCATGTACGGCACTTTAATATCAGGTACGATGTTGAAATTGATTAAGCCCAAATTTGAGTAGGGTATGGGGACACCCAGTATAGTGGCCAAGGTGGGTACGAGATCGATCTGAAAGACACAAGAATATAGAATATTAAATCGTGAATAATAATAGGCACTTATTGAAATTGCGCAAAACCAATACGAATCAAAATAAAGGAAAAGTTGAAAGTTGTCTATGAAGTTTGCAATCAAAAAGTGGCATGAATTGGATTTACTTGAAGAAAGCTTTTTTCTTTGATTGTTGCTAATATCTGTTCTCATTTTGAAAATAATCAGAATCAAGGTAAATATCATTGTTTAAGAAGGCACAACTTGACGAGTGTCGTAATGCTATAACAATTGCACATTATCTCTGCCTTCTTACATTAAAATAGATATGATTTTAAAATAAATATGTACATTTTGGACTGATAAGAAATTTTACGCATTGCTACATTTCGATAAGGGCGATTGTTATAAATACGTTGATGAGTTTATCTCTCGCTTTGGTGTTCATAAGCTTACCTGCTGCATAGTTGTATTATCAGAACCGAATTCGCTGCCGATGAATTTGTTGCCTTTAGTATAGGCAAATAACAATGCATTAGTTTCATCTTCGGTTTCGCCTCCATGATCGCCCGATGCTGTCATGCCATGATCACCCATCACAAGTAACGTTGTATCACCATCCATTTTTGCTATAACTGATCTAAAAAATAAAGCCAAGTAATTGTTATGCTTATTACTAACTATTGAATAAGTATATATGTGACCTACTTTATGACTTCGTTCATTTCATTGAGTTTACGGGCCATCTCTTCATGTAAAGGTCCGTGTTTGTGGCCACAATGATCAACGCCAAGAAAGTGAGCAATAAGTACCTGCCAGTCATCCTTTGCAAGTTCTTTTGGCAATAACTGTTCAATTTTGTTGTCGACTGTATCCAAATCGAATATGTCGAAGCTGGGATAGGAATAAGCTCGTCTAAAACGTCTAGGGTACAGATCTGTCCATGTGCTATCACCCAAAAATACTATGGGCAGATTATGCCTGACCAACTGATCAATAATATTATCTTCGTTGATTTCGGGTGAAGCGAAGTTCGAACCCATGTCAACAAAGGTTGGTAAACTGCCGGTTGTAAGACCTTTAAGGCGCTGTAAAGTGGTTGTTGGTGGATCGGCTTTAAATTGCATGAGGTGTGCATTTTCGGGCGAACTTTGTATCAAATCGTACATTATTGTCAGCTTATTTTCATAAGGAAGTGGATTTGAAATATTCTCCTTATAGATACCAAAATCATATTTTAGTGCATCAATGAGCAAAATAATCACTTTAGACTTTTGGGGCAGACACAAATTGGAAGTAGCGTTGACATCCTTGAAGATTTCTTGTACAATTTCCTCACTTAAAAAATATTCCTGTAAATTAAAAATATATGCAATAATTTTTCATTATTAATACAATAAATTAATGACTTACATCACTTTCATTTAAAGATAGGCGTTGACATGAGCTAATATCCGTTTTGGATACACGTGAAAGAAGAAAACCTCGCGAGAAAAGCAGAACACCAGATGATATCAAATAAGCCAACCATATTAGCACGAAAAAATAGCTCCACGCATAATTCATGGCTTGACTAGGTTAATTTAGATAAAATCTATTAATGTATATTATTGCAAAGCAGCTCCAGTGATTCCGCTTAGCGCTGACTAGAACTTATTACTGCAATGCGTTGAGAACTTGTTTCTGTTTTCTCCTCGATACCTTTTATCTTTGCATATTGAGTTTTGATTTTATATCTCGTGGTCAATGAACGACTTAATTTTCTGTAATAAATGCAAAAAATACTGTGAAACAATAAATAATTTCGTTTTTTATTGCCGTTTGAGAAGAAAACGTCAGCTGTTTATGGAAATACGTTCTGTCAGCTCACATATGTACATATGAATAGAAACGACTTAGCAATAATAACTTAGCGACCTTATTTTTAGAAATGTATGGACATAATAATAATTTCGCTTATAAGATAAAATATTTTTAGCTTCACAAAATATAAATAAACCATTTATGTTGCTAAAACATTTCAGTAAATACTTAATATTGTTAACTTCAACTTTTATATATTTACATCGTTGCACGTTGCGGGTTAAAGGACTTTCACTGTAGATGTCGCGTAGTGCAATAAGTTGGCAGTACTGCCTTTTAGATTCCATAGCGGGCGTCTGTTAACGGATTTGAAAATGTGTATTTGGAGTCATTTGTGGCAGATGTTGGTGTGAATTTGGTTTAGTTTACTATTGTGAAAATTATTTGATTTTGGTGAATAAATATAGAGAAAGAGAGGATTTTATATAAATTCTATTTGTTCAGTTCGAAGTTAACTACTTTGCCGGACAAAGACCGAAATGGAGGGATTATTGAAAATAATTGAGACGAGTGACGAATATTGCAATGAATTAAAGGAGCTTAAAGAGGTAAAGATGTAAAATTGCTTACAGATTTGGCGGTTTGCTTATTTTGTAATTATTTTCAATTTCCTTTAAAGAAATTTATTAAAGACTTACGCAATCAGCTTAGTGGTCAAAAAACCGCAATTCTTGAGCCAATTACGTTGGGTCAGTTGCCTAACATCACCCCTCAACAAAAAAAGAAAAGAATTAAACGCTTGTCGGATCTGACAGAAAGCGACAGTGAGTACAAAAAGTCAAATTCTTAAATTGTAAAATTTTTACGTTTTAATAATTTTTAAAAACAGATGAGGCCATTCCTGAAAAAATTTCTCCTCGCCTCTCAGTGCGTACGAGTAACTCTAAACTTCTTGCTACAGCCGATACCATGGAAGCTGAGCAAATTGATGTTGAACACGTCCCACCAACTCCCGATTTAAATCCAACACCTGCACCAAGGAGTGCAAAGGTTCAAAACAATGAACAATTAGAGGAAAAATTGATGCCACCTCCTCTAGCGCCTATTACTGCGCAGAGTGATTTAACACAAGTCGCTGCTAATAAGGAAATGTCATTCTCAAGACCACAACGTGCAGCAAAATTGAAATCAGAAAAGAACCTGAAAGAACCAAAACTTAATAATAAAATGCGTCGTCCCAGTAGAAACACCACTATTAAGGTGAAGTTGGAGCATGAAACACGACCCTCACAAATGCACGAAGTTGATGATAACACAGTTCAGAGCAACAGTGATGCTTCCAAATCTATTGCTAGCATCACATCTGAAAATTCAGTAATAGCTATTCCAACAAAAGCTCCATCTGTGGTGGAGCTGAATTCAGACGATGAAGCCACAGATACAAATTCTCAACGTATGTATAATAATTTTCTTTAATTAATTTTTAGTAAAAAATGTATTTATTTTTAAATGGTAGGCAATTCTACAGAGGACGGTAAGACTCGTAGCCTACGCATCAAAATTAAACGTGAAAAGAGTAGTATTGGAGTTGCTGATGACAAAGCAAACGTCGAGCAGTCGGCACCTTCTACAACACTAGAATCGTCAGTTAGTGCGCAACAAACTGTTCCATTGCCAAAGGTAGGCTTCAAAAAATTAAATCATCACTAACTAATCATAAGTAATTTCCTAGATTCCAATAAAATCTGAACCTGGTAGCGACGATTCGACACTGGCTTCCACCACTCTTTCGGTTAATACTACCGCTAATACTAAACGTCGCAAGAAAAAGGATGCTGTGCCCAAACCTATAAAAGTTGAAAGATTTAGCGATATTGATGCAACCGAAACTACCCGTAAAACTCGTAAACAAACCCGTGCGTCTGGTGGATCTGTTTATGAAGATGCGGTGGATCACCCAATATCAAATGAAGCTGTTAGCACACCGCCCACGCGAGTTTCACTAGTGCCACCAGAAGTCGCTGCCGCTGCAGGAATGAATGAGACTAGAAATAATTCTGCACAACCCGAAAAGACTGGTAACTTGACAGTAGTAACTGGGGCTGTCATAAATGATGCTACATTTTGTGCAAATGCAGCACAAACTACGTTCCAAGTGGATGCTGCACAGGCCACCTTTGTTGTGGATGGTCAAAATGCCAATATGACTGTTACAATAAATAAAAAGTCGGGCGGAGCGGTCACCTCGGTGGGCGACACAACATACAATGTGCCCGTCAATGACAAAGCCAATAATTCAACTGTCTCGTCCCGTCATTCGATGGAGACTGCGAAAGACACCACACATCCCCAACAAGATAGCCTAATAACAGAGGATGAGTCATTTGAACCAGAAAAGCCAAAGGGTAAATTAGCAACCCTGCCAAAACCTGGTCCAGCTTCTACAAAATTAGGGTCAGCTAAGATTTTCAAAATGCCTACCCGTACAAATGAACTATTCAAGTAAATATATACCGACTTCTTATTTTGATATAATTCTTACCAATTTTTTGGTTTTAGTCCTCTTGTGCAAAGTCCGGTGAAGAAAAAGGTTGAAGCTTTCGAAAATGCTGCTATAGCTGCACATACTACAGAGGTAACCAGTTCCGGTCGTCCGAAACGAACTAAGGAAAACACAGCACCGGTAAATCAGAGTTGAAAACAATTCTTTTCTTATATAAACTCTAATATATATTTTCAGTCAAGTATAAACACGCCCACTTTTGGAAAGCTCGCATCCGCGCCTGCACTAGGAAGGTTCCTAACACCAACGCAATCTTCTAATCTCACAGGCACACTAGCAAAAGTAAAGAAAGTGCCAAATAGTGCGTCTAAAGTAATACCGCATTCAAAAGGTATTGCTGGTGTTAAAGCCACTGCCAGTGCAACTACTTCAAAAACTTTATCTCGCGAAAATAGCGCCGAAGATTTTCGCAAAGGTTTGCATAACTTAGCCGAGGAGCGCAAGAAGCAACGAGAACAGAAGCATCTCATCGCCGCACAACAGCGAGAAGCTAAAGAACGGGAACGTGCTGAACGCGCAGCGAAATTAGTGAAGGAGCGCGAGGAAAAGCGACTCAAAAAGCAGCAAGAGGCTGAACAGAAGAAGCAAGCGCTCGAGGAGATCCAGCGTAACTTGCGACAGCAAGAAGATGCCGCCAAATTGAAGGCAGCCAAAGCAAAGGCCGAACAAGAACGTGAGTTGTTGCAACAAATGAAGCAGCAACAGAATACTCGCGCTGCTGCAGCGAAAATGTTGCCACCACCACCGAAACATCAATCGAAGTACACATTCGAAATGTTGCATGAAGATGATTCAACAGATGAAGAGGGAAAGACTTCGTATAAGCGGCCACCGCCGCCAACTTGGAGCCGAAGTATGTTTAAAACTATAACAAAAATTTCACTTTTGTAATATGCATTTATCATTGTTTTGTTCAACAGGTCACGTACGTGGCGCGGCAATTCGTATGCAGCAATACTGGCCTACGAAAATAATTGACAGCTTCTTTTCGGTGCAACCGATGAACCCGGATTTGCGTTCGATCTTTCCCAATATTAGCTCGCATCATTTGAAACGCAATTCAAGCGTCCTATGGACAACCCCGCCACGTTATTCGGAGCTGCCAAAATATTAAACGTTTGCTCTGTATTCGTAAATAATCATTTCGCTTTGTATATGACATATAAAATAGAGATTAGTCTGTTAATTAATTTGAAATGGAATTTTAGTTGTATTTAGTACAAGTAGCTGCTTGCTCGAATTATTAATCCTTTTATTGTTTGTAATTTGCACTATCCTATTCAGACATACACATATGAGGAGTGTTTTTCATATATACATAAGGAATTTTGTAAGCATTTTAACGTGTTTGATTATCATGACACATTTTGCACTTTTTTACAAATAAAATAAAAACAAAAACAAGACAAAATGATTAAAATTTTATTCTCAAGAAAATATGATTGCTTGCAATGTTTGCAATAAAAATGAAATTGTTGCTTCACGGCTGTTGTTGTTGTAGCGGCAGATTTCTGCCGAGTTGACAGTCCTTGGCCTGATAAAAGTCCGGGTCCGTTCCGGTTACGTACACAGGCACAACTGTCGTGGGAACGTTACACGGTGCTTTGGAGTGCTGGACCACCGTCATCAAAATCTCATACAGAAACGCAATGAAGCGGAACGGGAGTGATAAAACAGCCTTTACTCTACACGCAACCGCAATTATTACAAAAGTACAGAGCCGCAACAAAATCCTGAGGTCGCTAATCGGCAGGACTTGGACCAAAGACACACGTTGTTGGCAACATGCAAGGCATTCGGCCGGAAGGTCATAAACTACGCCGCCTCAATATGGTCGTCTGGATGTAGAGATGGAGAAGGTACAGACCTGAACACTGCACTCCGGGCTATAACAGGATGTCTGCCATCGAGCATCTACACAGTGAGGCTCACATGCTCCCCGTGAAGAAACAAAACACACTTCCCCCCAGACAATGCTGCTCGTGTTTTCGCAGAAACCATCTCTGCATTTATCTGATAGAAGCAGTGCTCCCTCCTAGAAACATTCGAAGAACATTCCTCCAACACGTTGGGAACTAGAACTTTATACCGACCAAATTTCGAACGCAACCAGTATCCCACAGGCACTTAATAGAGGTATCAACACCTTCATTGACTCCCTTTCAGTGACTGGCGTACTTCGAGTCTAGACACTACATATTGCAGAACAAGAGCTCGGCTTGCCGCGTTAAACAAGAATATTGGAGCAACCTAAACTCCTACTTATCCAGACTAGGCCCTGATATACAAAATCTATGTCCTGCATGCAACGATTTCCCGCATGGCAGTACTCACCTCCACGCATGCGCAATGGAACCAACTTACATAACTCTTCTAACCATGGTGCGAACCCGTCGAAACAGCTCGTTTCCTGGGCTTACCGTTAAGTGATTTCGGTGACAGTTAACAACAACAACAACAATGGTGGATGACGCAGGAGCATGCGACTTGGGCTTAACAACATCTACACGGACGGATTAAAAATGGCTGATGATTCCATCGTCGCAGAGCTAAAAAGCAAAACAGACGGATGACGGTGGGTTGGAATGACTTAAGGACATGCATTTCATCGTCCAGACTATCACATTTATTCATAAAGACTGCAGAATGGTCGTTGTCCTAGTTACAGGTACCAAATTACTAGCATCACATGCGAGCCGGATGGGCATTAGTATCGATGAAATATGCAAAAATACAGGGAAGAGAGTTGGTGGAACTAATCTTCTGCTTCTGTTCGGACTTACCTGGAACTCGTCTTAGATACTAGAAGCTTCGCAGTTCAAGGGACTAGATAAAGCAAGTTATATAGCAAATCTCTCTAAAACAGTCGCATGCAAACTAATTGGGCAACCCATTCTGCCGCTTCTTTGACTGCGGCTGAAACAACCGAAACTTGCTAAAACGCGATCTTAAGAAAGAAAGAGAACAAAGCTCTCGTATTGCAAGATACCCAAAGGAAGCATCCATCTTGCACCAAGAACTTTTCTAATACAAAATCCTACAGCTGTAATTCAACCCGGAGCGACTGATATTTGAGATAATTAGTTGGAACCTTTCGAAACTGAAGCCGAGTGAGACTAGTTCACATTTGCTTGACTTTAAAGAGTTTACGGGATTTCAAACTGTGAAACCTTCAGAGCGTTCCTTTTGCCACATCCGACTGATGTTGCCCTAGTGGAGACCTGCAAGTCAATGAATCTGCTAAATTCATCATGTAAATAATCAATGTCGAGCTCAGCAAGTGTGACTCGTTACTTAAAAGACAAAATAAGAGGATTACTTTACAAAATTTCTTGGCAGACATCAAGTTGCTCGGTAAACAAAGAGTTCGTAACGAAATATTGCACACGAAGGCCGTGAAAGCTCTTACGAAAGCTTTGGCAGCCGTGAGTGAATCCTCATATTTCTTGCTAACGTCTTTCTGTCTTTCCCATTGCTTCTTGCCATCGTTGCTTCATTCGATTTATTGGCCTTGCCTTGCCTTGCGTTGCCCGCGATAATGTAATGAGTACGTGTTGCCATTGTTGTTGTTGCTGTTGCTGTTGATCTCTTGTCCGTCGTTGGCTTTCAGTTGGTAATGGAATTCACCACACTTTCTTGCGGTTTGGACTAGCTGGCAAGCAACCGACTTCAGTTGGCGCGGCGCGATCAGTTAAAGGCGGATCGTGCTTGTGTTAAGACGTCTCCAAGCGAACATTACAAGTGGTAAGTGCGCGCAACCAAGTGAAAGAAGCAGCTATACTCGGCTTTGTTTGGTGTGTAATGTGTAACTAAAGTGTAAGCTCAAGAGTCGCTGCTGAAATCGGTTTGAATGCGGTCGCAGGTCGCGGGTATGGATTGTGTAAAAACAAGAATAACAAGCGCTTTTGCAACACATATACACACACATACATACAAACGTACTTTGTAATCGAATGTGGTGTGTGATACATTGGCTCATCGGAGCCGCGGAGACAGGTGAAAAATGTCACTCGGCAAAATATTTACTCACAGATGTGGAGCCTAACTCCAATAGTGCCATATGGAATCGGAAATCGGATATAGGCATTTGAAAACGGATTTGAATTGTTTGGTTTTTGATTTCAAAGCAACGCAAAACTTAATGGACAGTGCCATTTTACGCGCACTCTTGTGCTTTGTGTGTGTAGATTTGCCCAGATTGAAAACAAAAACAAAAGCAAAACACAGTGTGTGCAATAGGTATCCGACAAGGCGCGGAGCGGAGGCAGCAACCGACTGCAAAGATGGCTTAAAAACTTTCTTTTTCGTCAGCATTCGTTCACTTGTCGGAATAATCGGAATAATGCGCGCATGTGTGTGTGTGTGTTGCAAATTCGTATGCCTGTGTCTGTCTCTGTGTTTGTGCGCGCAAAACTTCGCTCGATGCTGACGCGAGTGCGAGTCTAAAAATGAAAAAAAAGAAACAAAAACAAAAATGAAAATAAAAACAAAAGAAATTGTAGAAAAAGTGGCTAAAGTTGCAATGAGAAAGATATACATATGAATTGCCTATAAGCAGCGAAGCCCATGTGCGTATGTGTGTGTGCCTCATGGCAGGCAATTAGCGAAGGAAAACAAAAACAAAAGCTAACTAATGGAAATAATGAATTTCGCTGTGGAAATTGGTGCAAGCAAAACTAAAAGTGTAACATTGTGACATACATACATACATATGTACATACATTCATACATACATATGCACTTAAGTGTTTACATACTCACGCCAAAGATACACCCAAAGGCACATTCCTTCCTAAGTGTGGCGCTGTGTTGTGCTTTACGCTAATATTATGCGAGCGCTAAATTAGGTTGCACAGCGATAATTAATGCTCACACACACACACACAGATCCATTTGACGTGCCAAGTACGCTTGACAAGAAGTGTGTTTGCCTCGTTGCATGGGAATGGCAAACAGAAAGAATCGCACAACCAACTGTCAATTTTCTTTAACAGCGGTACTCTTCACATATACATACATACATATGTATGTGTGCACAAGATATTCGGAATATACTCCAGTCAATAGACATTTTTGAAAAATATATGACTTAAATAGTAAAAAAATAGTGGCGCCTTTGTAAAGGTCAAGGCAGTTGCATCAGACTACCTTTAATCTGCTGTCACTTTTGCTGATGTCATAAATCATCGAATATTTACGAGAACTGAATCGACTAAAATCATCCCAGTTCAATATTCGTCCGCCTTGTCCAAACTGTTTCGAAGCTCTGATTCAATATTTCTGGATTGAAATACCAAAATCAATCGTTTTCTTTTGTATTGTTTTGTTTTTGTGATTCAAAAATTAATTTTCCAAAGATTTCATGCAAAGAAAATGCGTTTTTCGACCGAAATCTGATCACGAATAGATTTTAAATACCACAAAATCATCAAAATGTGAATAGAAAATCCATCCGGGGCTGGGTCACCTTCGGTACATGCTGTCGCAAAAGCCTTTTAGCCCACGATCGATCGTAAGAGATCTATTGATCTAGTGATCTCTTTGCCCTCAGTAAGGCTAGCCTCTCCCCAATTTTGGGGCTTTGAATGGGCTATTGCCCTACTGGTGTCCACGCAATAAGGCTGGGAATGCTACCAGACGTCATCTGCCGAAGCTGTGTGGAAGAAGATGAGGTGGTAACAACTCAACACTTACTTCTTGACTGTTCTGCGTTTGTGAGGTCAAGGTTTAAACACTTGGTTCAGTTAATTCTATCTCCTTTCAGCTCGCTATTCGAGTTTTTTCCTTATTAATCGCAATTCTTTTATGTTGAAGCAACCAAACTATAAATAAAGTGTCAAAGCAATACAAATTTAGTAAAAGACTGAAATGAAATAATTAAATTTTTTTAAGAGAAATTCAGTTTTTTGTTATTTTTCCATATCTGAGTGCACAAATTTTCTTTCGAATGATAGCTTGATTGCTGTTGTCGACACACACCGAATGCCTCCCAATTGACTTGGTAGCTGACACTGCAGCAGCTTCAGTTGACGTGTCGTTGCTGCTGGCAATGTTGCAATTTCGGCAACTGTAACTAGCAATTTAGCAATCACGTTTGGCATTCGCTGCTCGGGGATGGGTGGCTGGCACGTCGATCCTCCAATGGCTCAGTTATAACAACGGCACACACTTTTCGGTTGCACGAGTTATTTAACGGTGTTTGCTTTTGGAGATTATTGCCATTTTTTCGGGCGAATATCTCACAGGAGATAGTACCATGACTGAAATGGGTTTTCAACTAATCGAGCTTGTGCAGCTTGCATAATTTATGGCAGAAATTTGCTGATGCTTCATAAGATTCAATATTTAAAATATTACGAATTTCTAGTTTTCCATTTGGCTTATAAAGATAAACACTGACGGCTGCGACAAGAACAATAACGGTTTTCACTGGTATTAGAGCTTAGCCATTGCTCGACATACTTCTACTGATTGTATATATCTTGAGAACCACTTTGATTGCTAGATCACTTAGCAAAACGTGAACCAAAAAGACTTTCTGACTTTTCTTACTCAAACAACTGATTCAATCAGAGTTCATAGTGCCACATGTAATTTCCGGCGCTTTGGACTAGGGTCCGATGTCGGGAAGCAAACTGATGAAGAAATTAATATACAGTTTTTCATACGATCTGTGCAACACCAAGCATCCAATGCAGCACAACACAGCAGATATTTCCAACCGCACCAAAGTGAACTCCACGTCTAGTGCTGCGGCATAACTCGTTCGACAGTCTTGCTAAGTTGGCTATAATAAGCACTTGCATGACACTAGAAGCTAACAGTGACGATAACCGGACATTCAGGTGAAATGAAACTGGAATGACAGCACATTACAACAACAACGAGCGCGCAGGCAGTTGATCAAGTGGCGAGAACGCCAAACCGACAATGCCGTACAAGTTTTCCGCACTCGTCTTCACACAAACACACGCACACATACATGGTAGCGGACGTGTGAGACAATAAACAACAATATCTGCAGAGCACAACAAATGGTAGTTGCAGTGAATGCAACAACAAGTCAATATTGTTGACTTTTTTCAGCGGGCCAATGTCAAATCCGAGCTCTGTGTTGTGTACTTGACGTTCTTGATACTGTTACGAGCGATTGCTGTTTGCTTTTTCGTCCGTGGGTCGGTTGGTGTGTTGGTGGTGCATTTGACATTCAGCTGCGTTCCGAAAATTGCAGCTGAGAAACTGTTACTTGTGCTATTTTCTTGTGCCATTTTCCGCAGCAACTGCCGCGGCGGGTTTTGCTTCCTTTCAATGCAGCTTGTGTGTGCGATCGTGGCTGTGTGTGATTGTTGTGTATGTATGTGTGTGTTGGCTGAAAGTAGGCAAATTGCATGGTGTGCTGCAATAAGTATGTTGCAAGAATAACAACATAATAAATTGCATTGTCGCCTTGTCACCAGCAACGCCATCGAAGAGACGACACACACACACATACACAGATGTTTAAATAAATAAAGTGAGACGTAAATTCAATTCGGTCATTGTGGCATTATGCAAACGAATTTAAATAATTTTCAAAGTTTTATCATTTAGGCTTCTACCGTTATTATATTGGAAAAAACACATACTCGGGTCCGCGTAAAAACTAAAGTTTTACAGTTGAAAAGTGTGAAAGTGATTTTCAAATATTCCACCATATTCGCAGCAACTTGCTAGTGCGTGTCGAAATCTAAGTGTTTTCGGAATTACTCGCTCGTTTTGTGCGTTGATTGGCGCTGTGCTATACAGATCATCGAGTGTGTGTCTGCGCATGCGTGCGTGCCGTGCCGTTTATTCATTTGAACGCCGTTTGCCGTTAATACATTTCTTTCTGCAATTTCGCTGGTCCACTGCAACGCTTTTGCCACGCTATTTGCTGCAAGTGTGAAGCGCTTGTACGGCTGCGCGTGGATTAGGCTGCTGCACCGCCGCTGCTGTTGTCGCTGCTGTTGCTGCTGGTGTGTAACGAGACGCGCCGTTGAAGTGAAGGTGAGTTTTCACGCTACATAAATAATAGAAAGCTCAATGATGAGTCTTGCTAAGCCGCTCGTTTAAGCATGGATAACTAACCAGCTGACAGCGTGCTCGTACATACATAGCGGTGAAATCTAAATCTGCGCAAAAAATCACTGCTAGGCCGGATTTAGAATTTCACGTGTCGATATGTTTGTAAATGTGTCGTATATTCACATAGTAACGGCGTTATTAGTGCAAACTATTTTGTTTTCAATGAAGTTCCATCTGAAGACTTTTCCTCCAAAATTTCAAACTTCTAGTTGAGCTATTTATTCATGAACGAGTTGGCTCACTTATCGCAAATGCGCATTCTGCAAACTTTAGTCCCTTTTAATGGTGGAAATTAATCAGAAGTGACAATGGTGTGCAAGAAAATAGTATATGTGACCTGGTCTACGAAAAGGGGGCTTAGGTGTCAAAAAAAAAAAAAAAATAAATAAATAAAAAAAAAAATTGAAAAAAAAATAAAAAATAGATTTTTTGACACCTAAGCCCCCTTTCCGTAGACCAGGTCACATATATACTTTTGAGAGTACAAAAGTATTTACTAATATGTCCATCTTGTACCTCCCAGCCGCCTTTGAGCTCAAATTTTACTTTGCTCTACTGTTAAAGCTAACTTTTTCTTTTTCTTCGTCTTAAAAATAACAGAAAAATTTTATAAATTAGTAATAGGCAAATATATAGTCAGATATGCATATATATTTGGTAGTCGAAAAAGTCTTTTCGTATTTTGTCATTAGATGTCATTGCAGTCGTAGATCTCCAGTGCTACGAATCCCATTGGGTCATACTATAAAGTGTTGGAAAGGTGAGATTAAGCTTTAACCAAAAAAAAAAAAAAAATAATAATAATAATCAGGAAAGCAATCCACCAATGAAATTTGTGAAGTTTACGGAGACTTTTTCAACTGCCCAATATATATATACATTTAGGAATACAAAAAATACTAATATGACCATCTCTTGCCTTCCTGTACCTTTTGAGTTCATATGCCCGTTTCGAAAATACAAAACTTTGCTCTACTCTTAAAGCTACCTTTTCTTTCTTTCTTCTTTTTCTATATAGTAGAAAAATTTTAATAAAATATTAATAGTCAGCTGTGTATGTGTGTATGTAAATATACTCCTAAATATCTATTACGCCATTGCATTTAGTTGCTTACTAATATCGATTTTGATTTATTACTCATGGCGTTGTTAATGGTCCATTGAGGGCCATGCCATTTGAGGTTCGTGCCCAAAGTCTTTTGTTTTGCAATCGTAAACTCATGACTCAAAAACTACCTCAATGTGATTGCATAACGGCGGTAAACCCAAAAATATGTGCCGAAAACTAAATAAATTTATTTGTATGGGAAACAAAACAAAAAAAAAATTAGGTGTATGTAAAGCGAGCCATATGTATAACCGAATATTCGTCGTAAATGTGACGCTGAAAATCCGCATTCGGCTAACTGTTAGTGCGCAGTCAGCGGAAAGTGTCAGTGAGTCATATATGTATGCCCACAAACACAAGGCAGTCTTCTCGTGTGTAGCTCGCTTCCAAAAACACAGCGGAGAAAGAAAATAAGCAGCGAGTTGAGAAATAAGACAAGTCGAAGTGAATATAAAACCGCAGATGAAGGCTGCAAAATTTTCACCGGTGAGTGCCCTTCTGCGAAAGCAAAAGTAATTTTGTGAACTGGTTTTAACTGAGACAAAATATTGTGCATGGCTTTGCAGTTACTAATGCTTTACATATGTGGTTTCGTATACATCCATATGCACATATGTATGTATGTAACATATACACTCGTACACTCGTATTTGTGGTGTGTCGCGTTACGAAGTGTTTTATATTTACAATTATGTCTCGTAAATATTATTCCTTTAATATATAAATCTTGTATGAAGGACGGCTGATGCGATTGTCTAATCCCAGTCACACTGTGGAGCGGAATGGAGGCGCTTGCCGGGGATTTAGTAAGATTTTTTTTAAATTATTTCTTTCAATAAGCATCACTGCTTAGGTCAAAACTGTTCATTTAATGAAAATGTTTGTGTTGCGGCGGACTGCTATTGTATGTATAAACTGGTTTTGTTCGGATATAAATCCAGGGTCGTTTCACTTACCTTTTGTACTGGAGATACTACGAAACTTAGAAACATTGAGAACAATGCAACCATCCTTTTTTGCTTGACGGCAATCTCTTCCGTAAAATGCTTCATTGTATCACCAGATCATATTTGACGCCGACTGTTTTCACACATTTTAAATTTTCCGTAAAATCCTGTAAACTTCGACTAGGTGTCGGCTCATATTCTTACAGGTTCGATGTCATATTCATAAATCAGTAATGATGTGTTTGCTGATTGTATAATCTTCAGATGTCAAGCATCTCTTTTACGATCTCAGTTGTTTTAGTGGCAGAGAACATTCCTGAAAAATTTCGAGGCATGGTACCGAGTTGACAGTCCTTGGCCGGATAAAAATCTGAGTCCATCCCGACTACGTAGACCCGATTATCGTGGGAACGGTTTGTGAACTCTATTCGAGAAAGCTTTTGCAAAAGATTCTGATATAACGTTGACTCTTTAGTTGACTCTTTATACCCAAAATATTAAGCAAAATGTGTTGAGTCAATTCATAAGCTGAGATTCTTGGCTATTTTTCTGATGCGAACACACAATTACTGACATTTGGCTTTAAGGTAAACATTTTTATCGTTTCGCTTTGCGATGGTTGCTTAAATAGAACAGTCCGGGTTAAAGAGTTGAGGGTTTATCAGATGGTGTGTTTACTATGTGTCCAGTCTAAGAGTAGGAGTGTAGAAATAAAGTGTTGAAAAGTCTGAAGACTTTATTAAAGCAGCTTCCTGTATACCAAGCGTAAAGTATCAAATGCTTGTTCCCAATGACTGCGGAACGAAGCCTTATATACTTATTTCTTTTACATGTCAGGTTTCATCTAAACTTCCAGTGTGGTGAATAGTTGAATATATATTTTTTGTGTTTAATTGAACCAGCTTTGCATGGGAGTTTAACTCCTTTTGGTGCCTATTTCGGGGTTATCTTGTGTTTGAGATGAAAAATCGTTTCTGGAAGTTTTGGCATTGTATTAACTTGAAATTCTTTGTTTACTAACTAAATAGTAAAAATAACGGTACAAATAAGCGAAGTTATGGCGGAAGTATTATCAAACAGACGAAATGCTGTTCTCAAGACCCTACCACAAACCACTTCACTTCACTTCGTAGGCTAAAAGTGGTGGCAGATATTTTATCAAAGAGTTGTTTTTGTACTGGTTGTGGCATTTTATTTTCCGAACTCATAGTCACTCCATTTATAATTCTAATCGCTGGTAGTAAACATATAAAATAATTACAAATGGAAAATAATTGCAAATGTCTTGTTATATTCACGCTCTTTGCACGTGGAAAGCAACTTCCCGAGGAAATCGTTCAAATTGGCTGTTGAAGTCAATGGCACTAAAATCGAGAAAAAAGCAACTGAAAACAGTAGTTGGCTGGGCAGCAAAGTAACATAATAACAGTGGTTGGTCCAATACGTACAGAGTTGAGTAAGCAGCGGAAGAAGAAGAAGCAGACAAAGCACAGCACTCGCGGCGTGTTCAACCTTTCTAAGTGCTTTCACTTTCGTTGAACGCGACATCGGTGTTTCGGTTTCGGTTGCGACTTCAACTGCTCTGCCTTGCTCTGCTTGTTGTTGTTGCGCCGTTGAGAGTGACTGAACTTATTTTCTGGTAGTGCAACAACTGCTCATTAACCGTTGCTACATTTACTTCTTTTATAGCTCACTCTTTGCCGACTTTTTTCGGTTCGCGCCTCGCGGGGGTTGCTATTAACCCGTGCTCTTGCTATTTATTTTCAAACATGCAATTTATTTTTAGTTAAGTTGTCTGTCTTCTCTCCATTAATTTTACTTTTTGCTTCCCGCTGGTCTGACATTGGCCAGTTGGCTTCATGTTTTGCATTCGAATGCTTTTCTGGCTTGATTTTTTCACAATTTCTCAACTTTTTATTCGGTTCATTGGAAGAAATCGTTTGTCTGTCGGCTGGTGCACTGTGAAGGGCATTTTGTTGCAAGCGCAGCAGTTTTCGTTTTCATTCGCACAGCTGCGCTTTGTACAATATGTGTAGGAGTACAGTTATTTGGTAATTGTTGCTTGTTGATTTTTTATGCGTTTCAAGTTTCTGTGTTGTTGGAGGACTGGCGATGTTGTAACCAAAGCGAGAGTGCATTTTTTTTGATTATAACGAACTTCGGTTGTAATTGCATCAGCTTTTTTGAAGCGGATCTGGTTTCTCTTTCTGCAAGAAGTCCTTTGCTAGTCTCTAAAAGGGGTCTTGAGGCTTTGCCACCCGCTTCGTTTCCATTTTGTTGGGCTAATCTTATTATTATTATATAAAACATTTTCCTATTTCGTAATCAGAGCTCTGGTCTTTCACGAACATCCGCTCTTGCACACTTTACTTCTTCGGGCTCCCTTAAGGTGGTTGTTCGACGAAATCTTAGTTAGTTGTTGAATCTCTAAGCTCAAAGTACAACAGTCGTTGTGTTTTACAGAATACCTGCCGTTGACGGCCGAACCTCACGGTGTTTAAAAGCACTTACTAGATCAAAACAATGGGTTTATCAGCAATATATGTTTTTTGCAAGTATTCTTTGGTTCAATTTGGGCAGGTGGAAGGTACACCTTTCCCACCTTAGTCGGGTTTGAGGATGACCTATAACCTTTGCAGTGTTGTGGTTCCGGCGCCCGACCGCAGTGCGACTCCACACTTAACTGAATTCGATTCTACCTGCCTTTAGGTTTAAATCACAGCCAATACGACCAATACGAATCTCCCCAAAGGGCCAAACCCAATGATCAGGTTGGATCGAGTTAACTGTTCCTCGTGTTACCAGACTTAAGCCTACGGCCAGACCTTGTAGATTACCAGTTGAGCACCCATAAGACTGCTAAGATTTGAAACTTGAACTTCAAATGTTTTTTTCATTAGGAGGAATCTTAGTCAAAGTCAGTTCAAGCTGAGTATAGCTATTTCTGACAAAAACTATGCTGAAATACCTTGGCAAGCCAAAAAAAATTGTAAATGGATTCTAGTCGCCTCTTATGACAGGCATACCTTATCGTGGGCAAATTCTATCCCCTGCCCGCTGGAAGAATGAAATACAAGTCCACTAAATATCGTCATGGTCTACGGATCGTCATCATATCAGCTACATTTGCACCGCGACTTCGCCTCTCCGCACCTTGACTAGCTCCACATAGAAAAAGTAAATATACTTTTAGAAACCTTGGCTATATTTTTTCCAAAAGAGAAATGTTCAAATATTAGTGTTGAGCTATGACTGACTGGCAGCATGTCATAATAATCAGCAAATATGGGCGCGATCAATTTCGAACACTTTCGCTGTATAAATCTCAAATAATCTTTCGTTATTATTGCTTATTTAGCAGCTCCACGGCAAATACGAATTTATTCACCACACACATACACTCATATCCTTTGAATTGGTGAATTAGCATCTGTAGAGAGTCTATTGTACGATCTTAAAAAAAACTGAATAAATTTGATTTACAATGCAAAACCAGTTTCACGAATCTTCATCAACGGTACATTTTTTACTGTTATATTGTCTTTATGCTAGCTACATATGTACATATGTGTCTATTTGAGTGCGGCAAAAATTAAATTGAATTTGTTGAACGGCAACAAATTTAGTTATTTGCATATTCCCGCTTTGCATGGTAGGCTATGGCGAACAAGAAAAAGCCAACTGGGAATACACCAAAGGTTTCTTTCTTTATTTTTGCACATTTTTTAAATAAAGTATTCACGCTGATTTTTGCTGGGAGAAGCCTACAACTTTTATTATTAACATCTAAATGTTTGTATTGGTCATTAATGCTTATTTCAAGCTCAGCTTGAGACCCTCAGAATGAACCTCGAACTTGTTTTTGTTCTGCTGCCATTTACCTAATGGCTCACCCGTTTAATCTGTTGTTAATAGCTTCGCTTTTTGCAGTAATCTCTTAAACTATTTCTGCCAGCGATTTGCATTATGTAACAAGTCGCCATTGTTTAATGTTCGGTCATTTGTCGTTTGAAGCTTAATGACCGCTTTTTATACTCACGTTTATGGTTTAGCAAGCAGCCCTGGCGACATCGTTGTGGCAATAAACCTTACGTAATGCAGCCATTGTACTAAACTTATTCTAGATTTTTACAAAGTGAGTCATTGAACTTGAGAATTCTTTAAAAAAATGGAAAAATTATTCAACAAACGAGCTTTTCTCTCATAAGTCTACTTTTACTGAAAATAATTTATGTAAAGTGGCATTTATGAACGCGAAAAAATTTAAAATACACTAATAGAAAGATGTAGGGTATTTTTGTATTTCTAATGAAATTTCAACTAATTTTTTTTATGTTTCAATGAACTTTAATGAGCCAAATATGTATCATTTTGGTTGACAATCTTTTGTCATTTTTCCGCTAGAGACATTAATCCATCAATCCAAAACTCTTCTGGTTTCTCGGCGAAAAACTGCGACAAGTAATTATTACAGACTTCTATTGAAGCCAACTTTACTCCATTAAGGGAGTTCTGCATTGACCGAAACAAATGGTAGTCCGATGGTGCAAGGTCAGGGCTTTATGGTGAATGCATCAAAACTTCCCAGCCAAGCTCTTCCAGTTTTTTCCGAGTCATCAAAAGTGTGTGTGGTCTAGTTGTCTTGAGGAAAGACGAAGCCCATTCTGTTGATCAGTTCTGGCCATTTTTTTCGATTGCTTGCTTCAATCTCATCAGTTGTTGACAGTAAAATGTAAAACCAATCGTTTGACCAGGCTGGAACAGCTCATAATGGATGATTCCTTTTCAATCCCACCAAACACTCAACATAACCTTTCGAAGCGTCAGTCCTGGCTTTGCGACCATATGTTGAGCTTCACCACGCTTGGACCATGATCTTTTTCTCTCATTATTGTCGTATTTGATCCACTTTTCGTCTCCTGTTGCCATTAGATTCAGAAATGGTTCGATTTCATTTAGCATCAAATGTTAATTCGATCCAATAAGTTTTTTCACAGACAGTTCATGTGGTACCCAAACATCGTGCTTCTTTTTGTAGCCAGCCTTTTTTAAATGGTTCAAAACCGTTTGTTGATGAATGTTAACTTTCTTGGCGATGTCTTAGCTGCTTACGTGACGGTCCTGGTAAATCTTTTCCATAATTTCATTGACTTTTTTAACGACAGGTCGACCAGGGCGAGGTGCATATTTTACATCGAAATTTTCAGAACGCAAGCGAGCGAACCATTTTTGTGCTACAGGAACGGATGCAGCATCGTCTCCATAAACTTCACAAACTTCATTGGTGGCTTGCGTGGCATTCTTCCGTTTTGTATACAAAAATTTTAAAATATACTATATATCGAATTTCTTCATTACTTTCACTCATTTTTGAACAGCTGTATCTTTTTTTCAACTTCCCCGAATTGAATTTTTTTTTTGGGTTGAAATGAAGCTTAAAATCTGACCTTTCCAACAACTGTCCAAACCTGGAGATATACGACTGCAACGACATCTATTGACAAAATACGAAAAGACTTTTTCGACTGCCCAATATTTTCATATAAATATGCTAGATTCTGTTAAATTAGAGAAAGCCTGTTGATTAAATGTTGTTGATTCAAATATTATTTCTTAAAGTGAAAACTTTTTCTATCACTTACCGCATAAAGTCAGCACTTTCCCAAGCCAGAGTAGCTTTATTAACCCAGCACCTTCCAATTAAGACAGCATTTTGAGCCGTGAGCGGGCCCTTAATTAATTGCATTTTCCATCATTTGATACATGTTCATAAACACAATTTCCATAAAAATATAACGCAAATAAAAATCATTTAAAGAAACTCATTTTTTATTACAGCATGGAGTTTGGCAGTGATTGTGAGCAAACATGAACGTCTACCACTCATCCATAGGCACGAGATTTTGAACTAAAGCAAAGGGAAACCGAATTAGGAAACACGCATTTATTGTAACAGTGAAGCACATACACACACACCAACTGTGAACACAGGCAACGACAACTTCTAGTTTAGGTTATGAGCTGCAAAGTGGAGCGACACAGCAGCGCAACGCGGCCGTTGCCCACAGCCACAGCTACAGCAACAACAACGGTTATGACGCTCACCAAAAGGCGAAAATCTCACAAAGGCCCAAATTCCTCGCTGGCCGGCAGAACGGCGCCGAGGAAGACTACGAGTTGGCCGCTTTCCGCAGCCACGATGCATCACAGCTTCGGCCCGGCGCACTCGCTCCGCTGGCTGGGCGTGCTGGTGCTGCAGCTGCTGCTGCTGGCCACACGTAATATCGGTAAGTAATGCATACGTAATTTAAATGTCAACAGTAAGATAGATGGCGCATATTGTGAGGGGGCACAATAAGCTTTTGTGCGCAATAAATTCCATGCGCTTGTCACTGAACGCTTCTGAGGTGCTTGGCGAGCTCCACCTGCAGCATTTGAAGCAGCTTAAGTAGTTCTTTGTAACCTGCTCACATTGTGTTTTGGTTATCTCCGCGTCTATTTGCATTTAAAACAGCTACGCGTAGCTGCGTGTGTGCGTGTGCGTGGCTTGTGTTTGCTCGTAGTGTGCGTGGCTTGTCACTCGTTTGGCGGCTTTGTCATTCTTGTTGTGAAAGTGCGTTTACACATGTGTACCTCAGCTCCGGTTCGAACGTTGGACTGACATCAATGTATTGAGGAATTCACACACACACACACACATGCATTCCAACGCTGAAATGTAAGCTCTTGCCCGTACATGAGCGGTTTTGTGGAACCAGTGTTTAATGTACCGGAAAAACGTTGTTGTACGTCACAACAACAATGCAACAAAGTAATAAAATAAAATACGCACTTTATTTTCGTAAAGGTGGTTCGCAAAGCAATTGGCAATGCGAAAAGCGTAACGAACGCGCGGAGATTATTTAGCTGCTGGCGCAGTCCTAAATGCCGTCGCCTACCAAATTCTCTCGACTCATATCTGCATGTGGGCTTTTACGCACATAAATTATCTGTTTGCCTTCATGCATTACGTTAATCGACTGTGACTGCTGCGCCATTTTGAGTTAGAGAAAACCTCGAGTCAGCAGAAGGGATGCAGGTGAAAGCGAACTTTTATATTCTTCAAACCACTTTTTAGTATTAACTTTTAATTTTATCCCATTATATCAATTTTTTTTATGGTTGAAATTTTTCATTAGGATTAACTTCACAGATGTAAAATATAGATTTTGTAACAGTTTATTTAAATAATTAAGCTAAAATAAGTTCATGAGTCTTCAAATATATGGCTCGTTCTTGCAGTATTATTATAGTAATAAAACCCCCTTGAGATGTTTAGTATTTCAAAGGCTAGAAGCACAGTGTCAAAATGGGTTTGGCTCGCTTCTTTGTAAGCTTTTAGTAATTTTTTTTAATCCACTTTTATATTTAGAGCAATATGCTGGCTTAAGGTATAATCAAATTTGACCCGAACTGATAAAAAAAAATGTCACGTTTTCTACTACAAATTTTTATTAACACATTTAAAACAGACTCCTAAGTACAAGCATGTCAGCGCTTAATCCAATTTTTCATATACTTTTGTAAGCCTCGGCTGGGACCGCCTTCAGTGCTTTCAGAGAATTTTGGTCCTTTTGCTTTCGGCTCGTTTTTGGAGCGAGATTCGCAAGATTGTTGGACAGTATCGACAAGATTGTCATAAATCACGTCTCGACACCAGTTATGTTCCGTTTGATAAATGTAGACTTCTCAGCAATTTTCAAACATTTCTTTTTCGACCTCTACTCAGTAAATAGACTGGTTTGGAAACATATAATACCCAAAACATTAACCAAAATGTGTTGAGTAGAATCATTTGAAGTGTTGAGAGCCTCTAACAGTGATCTATAGACGACTCATATGAAGAAAGTTTTCAATGACCTCACGACTTTCACTGAATACTTTATGCCTTCCACCAGACTCCACAGAATACTTATGCCACATTTTCAATGGTTTCGTAGTCGTGATTCTGATTCCACGGGAAACACAAAATGTGGACTGCTATGCGTAGTTCTTTGTGAAGCTATTCAAAAGAAGAACTCCTGTTTTCGAACTTATAAATTAGCAAAACGCTTAGTAGTCAATACAAATTTGCTCAGGCCTTTAATTTCCACTCCCGCCAGTTCCGTGGAAAGTCTGAAGGTAGGCGCTCCAAGTGTTAAAGTCTTGACCTCCAAAACGCGAGACAGGCAATGTTCGGAGCCTTCCGAAGATGTTTATGAACGCTAAGTGCAGGATGGTGTTAAGTGCCATGGTTGGAGTGGAACTTAGTGCACCACACATGCTGATGAAAGCCGCCCGTTGAAGGCTCTCGAGTTTCTTTGCAAGTGTGGTATTTTCCAGAGCCCTCCACCACATAAAGATCCAGAGAATATAATGGGACCCCACCTTTTGCAGGCTTTGGCTTCCATGAAAGCTTTCTGATGTCTCCCATTTGCGGCAGCGGTGCCACCGGAATCTTATATCTTCTAGTAAATAAACTGCCAAATTTCTTACGACCCTGAGATACCCGTGCGTCAACTTGTACTGAGTACTCAGGAACTTTCCTTTGACCATAAGTGCTATATCGTCTGCATAAGCAGTCACCAGGTCGTTAACGATCCATAGAAGAAACCCATCAAAACCATTATTTCTCGATCTAGTATTCATTCACTATTTATTCATATAAGTATATACATCTATAATATATCAATATCACCACCACAAAAAGTTTTCTTCACCTGAAGCAATCTCTTAGATAAGCCTAGTACGCGTATGTGTAGCAAAATCCCAACAAAATTAATATTTATCTCATGCTTATGAATACGCTTCCATATTTACATAATATCGTATTAATAGAAAATTATGTACCGTTAGACAGTTGTGTTTATGTAAAGCAGTCGTTGAGAGCTATACGTCGGCGCGCATAACTCTATTGCCTTGACGTGAGTGCCACATTATGATGTGAATTAATTTAGCTTTATATAACAAGTACATAAAAGTATGCCCATGTAAAGTATATTTAGAAAACCACATCAAGTGGAGCTAATTAACAGCGCAAACATATTAACTGCCATGAGAACACAATGCTCTTTTCACCACCACTCAGTTACGGCGGTCCCGCCTCACGCACCTTCTCGCGTGCAGATTGAGATCTACAAAAGACTTAAGCAGCGAACCGCTTCCGCTGACTTGCGCCAGCCACCAATGCCAGCACTGAGTTTGTACTATTTACAAGGTATTTTGTGCGAGGTGTTAGCTGTTAATTAAATAAGCTTAAGAGCACTGTTAAGACGTACCGTTTCGCATTGCAGATGACCCAAATTAATCGAAATGTCTGCGCGCGAGCTGAAGCTGCTCTAAGGTATCGCTGTACTTGGGTACTTACTGTGAACAATAATAACGAAAGTGTTGTTGATAAAGAGCCCAAAAGAACCGTTATTCGACCGATGTATGCTTTGCAAGAAGCTTGTACTTTCGGCCACACAAAAATGCGCAATTGATCATGTTAGTTTAGACCTCGAGCCGTTGTACTCGCCCGACCGATACCGCTAAGTATTTGTTCAACCCAAAAACAAGAAAAAATCACAAAAAATAAAAATAAAAAAAATAAAAAAAAATTGTTTAATGAACGTCCGAAATATAGCTAACAGCTTTTAGCTTCTAATGTCATGTCTTAGTGTGAGCAGTGAAGCGCAGGCCACTTTTTGCTGCCCAAAACGGCTATTTACTGACGTAAACACGACAGCTGACGATAGCGTTGAAGCTATTCGGGCAGTTATCATCGCTGTGCTTTATGGTTTTCTTTCATCTGCCATAGTGCTTCACCAAAGAAAGAAAGGTGGGCAAACAAAGCGCAAAAATATCCAATTCTTCGGCACCTAATTTCTAGAAAAAGTGTTGGCGTTTGCTTTTTTAATTACCTCGTATGCTCTTTTGGCCGAACATAATATCTTTTCTCGTGCTGTGACCTACTAAAGTCCCACAAAATTAATAAATGTATAGCACATACATGCTTGTCTGTGCATGTGGCGGCGTGTGTTGCGCTTGTCAGGTATGTGAGGCGGCGTCAATAAGCCGCAGCGTGAGCAAACGAGACACGAACAAGTGGTGAAGCTGCAGCATTCAAGTGTCTTGTGTAGGTACTCACATTTTACAAGATACTTTATCTTAATTGGGCGCATCAGTGGGCCGCCTGCAAAGCAAATATGTATTGAAATAGTAAAGAATGTGAGAGGGGTAATACAACAAATTTATGAAAGATGGGTTCAGGTCACTTCTAAACGAAGTTTATTCTTCAGCATTTTAGTATTGAGCATGAAACTGCTAGCCAGGTACCGCAGACGTAAGAATTCAGCGATATGAAATGTGAACCACAAATATTCACGAAAGATTAGCTTCTAAAGGAATTACCAAAAATAGGCGACAAACAAGTTCACAAGTTCAACGACTTCTTTCGCTTCCAAATGCGCATATTTAAACGGCTGCCAAGCCACAGCATGCCACATATTTATATAACTAATCCACCAACACAAATGATGATGGCTTTGGTGACTACACTTTGGTCACTATCCAAATGAATATGTCTGCGTTGTCTTCGGAATATTAATTCAGTAGCCTTCTCACATATACACACAGGCAGCATTTTTCTCATTTCATCTTTTCTGATTTTTCACATTTATTCGAGAGTACGTACATTTGTACATATGCGATAGCGCACGGTTGTGTATGTACAGAATTCTTTTAGATTGGTTCTTGTTAGTTACAATTTAAATCACGTCAAGCGACCAGCTCCAAGCAGCGGGAGAACGCGCAATACTGTTATACATTTAATTGCAATTGGAGCATTGATTCCTAAAATGAGCTCAGTGAAACATGCCAACCACTTTTCGCGCTCGGCATCCAACTTGGCTAGGGGAAATGGCAAACTGGCCATTGGAACCTGTTAAACCGCCAATTACCAGCGATGACTACATGAAAACACACATGCACCCATACACACACACATCACACACATATAGTGTACCGTATGTGTGAGCAAAACGAGACAAAAAGCACTCACCCAAAAACAACTCATTCAAGCGCTCAACATCAACAACACACACACATGGAATGGTACGAAGTTGTGTGCCTGTATGCGTGTGCGCTGATGTGCTTATGTGAAAGCGTGCTTCTTAAGCCAATAAGTCTATTAATTTAATAGTTTGGCCAACATAGAACTGAATATGTCCGATCAGCGACAATGTCAAGAATGCCGTTGTTGTTGGTGCTTTGGTCGAAGCAAGAAGCAAGAATTCAAAGAAACTAGAACTGTGTGAGCTTCTTTTATGGCGGCACAGAGTGTATTTTGTGCTATACCTTCTTCTTCGGCATAATTTTCACAGAGTAATCATGGGCAATTTAGAATTTTGAATAATTAACATATGATATCATATATAGTTTCCCAAAGTTAGACTAAGCCGCGCTTGTTCAAGGTCATGTAATGATTTAAGAGGTCTTGTAAACATGTAATTCGAACTTCAGTCGGTATTTTCACAAGAATGACCTAACATGCAAAGACATAATATTCCGATTTTCTATACTTCTCGGTCACTCTCTGAAATGTTTTGTAAATGAACTCATGAAACATGAAATTATTGCCATGAAAATCGCAAAATGTGCCTACAGGCGCTACGCCTTTGAGCGATCAAGTGCAAATCGTACAGTTGCGGCCAAAACCTGTGTGTATGTCACAGTACCCCGTTAAAGCTGTGCAGTTTTTGTTACCAGCGCTATAAATTGCCGCATCTATGTTTGGTCGTTTTGACCGCTAAATAGCAAGCGTTAGTCGCCCAGTTGTTTGACTGACTCACTGACATGCTGACTTGATGCCGCCGGTGCAGAAGTTCGGGCCGGCGTCCGCTGGTCAAAGCTGAAGCCAACGCATCCAACCGGCAAAGCTCAAAAAATAACCCAAAAGACGCACATGGAGCATGACTAGTGCAGAGCACTGAGTACTGAAATGTTATAAATTGTTGTTGAGTGCTTGAATTTGTAAACAACAAACCGCCGCTAGATAATCTAGAGCCAGCTCTCGTTCTGCGGCCGCCTAGCGGACTTTGCTGTTAAACGGTATTTTCTTGTTGTAAGCGTTTTTGCCTGGTGTTTTTGGTTACGTATGACTGACGGCGATCTAAAAATATGTAGGCAGCTATGTGGAGTTTCTAATTTACCGCCACATGTGGGCACATGTGTATTTAAGGGTGTGCGTGTTCGTGTATGTAAATAGAACATTTAATGAAGCGGCATGAATATGCATGGCGTTCTTAAGTAGGTTGGGAAGTGCTTACATAAATGGGAGAATCTGTTGATTGGCTGCCGTGCGGCGGTGAAGTCGAAATGCGGCCAAAGTTTGAATTACAGCTGGTCGGCTACCCTTTATGACAAGCAAATATCATATACAGCTTATAAGTAGCTTCTATGCATTAAGGCTTTCAATTTTTTACACAGTTTTTACTTTTTCGGCCTATCGGACTGTCAATCATAGAAACGTCCTTATTTGTTGCTATTAACATTTTAGCCCAGAGCTATTTGTCATGATAGCTACGTAATTTTTCATGATAACTACGAGCTTGGTTATGCTGAAATCCTCGCACACTTTGATTTCATTTAAAAATACTTGGATTACCAGGCTCCAAGCCTAGCCATATCAGTCTACAGAGAAGGAGTTGCTGGCTGAGTCTTTTTCTGGATCAAAGCTTGCAGGGAAGGTTAGTGTAGGAGTACTTTGTCGAGAACTATTTATAAACTCTAGATTCAGACTTCCTGATCGTTGCAGCGCGTCTTTCAAGCGATAGTTCTGCTGTTCCGAAGCGTAGCCTCTTTCTGAGTGGTGATTATTCAAGGAGAGGGCCTACATTAGCCTTTTGCTCGCTGACCGTACGCTCGAGAATAGTGAGGGGATGTTTAGATGTTTCCTCTAGAAGCTCCTTCTTGCCGAATATAAATCGTAAGAGGTCTAGTGATCTTCTCGCCTTAGGTAAAATTCACCGTTCAATATTTAAAAGCGTCATAACTGCACACCGCCAGATTCTAGATCTGCTTGGAAGAGACACTTCCTTCTCGAATGTCTTGTCTTTGCCAGATCAAGACAAAAATACCTTGATTCTCTCGCTTTCAGACATTCAGGTGAAAAAGAAAAAATAGAAATAAAGTTCGTTAAGAAATGTGTATAGGCTCAAGTTGTTTTGTCGAAAGTACCCTTGTATTTGGAAAATTCACAAAATTATGTATTTGGCAGTTTGGTGTGATCTTTCCGACATCATATCAAAATACATCAATTGTGATATTATCTCCATTTGATATGTTTGATTGTCTTACTGGCACTCTTCGTAACTAAATTAAAACCGTATTCCACAGTAGCTTAAATTGAGTAAGGAAGGTTTTGGGGCTTGAATGAAAATATATATGCTGTATTATAGGTGTAGTATTAATAAAAATGTAGTAGATTTTAGATGGTGCTGTGACTAAGACTTTTCTGGGATTCGGGTCCAACTTCACTCAAGAGAAGATAATTACCTCTGTGTAAACTTACCCGCTAGGGCAATCGCGTTTATGGTTCGATTTGACTCACATTTGGTGTATACTGGAATCAGTACAATGAAAGACTATACTAACTCTGGCTATAAAATACAAAACAATGCAATTTACTTCAATAGAGGCTGAGATTCAAATTTTAATTACATTTTTTCAGTGAACGTTGGTTAGTTCTCATATGGAAAACGTAAAAAAATAGAAATTTTTTCCTTTCCAAACTATTTAAAATTATAAATCTGCTTCAGCGATTTCACAATCGAAATTGAGAAAACCGGGAACTGCGAAAAGATTCGATAAGTATATTGAAAAGCCACAAGCGGCACAGCTGGAAACTTTTGTTAAAACCAACAAAATATTGTAGTGAGAAAGGCAAGAGAGTGTGCGTCAAGGAAATAATGCAACCGGTGGCGAACTTGACCAGAATTTCATTCAAGATTTAAGGCATTTCATGGCCCTTCATAAATATGTGAGCGCGAATATGTGTTTTTTACCATAAACGTAATGAATGAATGCTACGGAAACAGGTTGCTCACTTCGCTTTGCCACTTTTTGGAGAGGCGCATATAACAGCACATTCCGAATGCCTCGACTAAAAGTGCGTACGCTTGAGTCGTGCGAGCTGCGAAATGCGCAAAAGGGAAAGTTTTTCGTTTACCTGCTAACTTCTTTTCATCAATCATGATCACAGTTAAACTCTTGTGTTAAGTGCGGCAATAAAAATTTATGCGTTATGCTGAGTGGTTGCATTCAAATTGCGGACTGATTTTAGACGGGTTGTTTGCGAGCTTTGATTTGAGTTTTTCCATAAATTTCTATTTACGTTGACGAAACAAAAGATATACATATATATTGGTTAGTCGAAAACGTCGTTTTCGCATTTTGTCAATAGATGTCGTTGCATGAAAATAATGAAGAAATTCGCTATATTTTGTAATTTTTGTATAAAAAAGGGAAGAATGCCACCCAAGCCACCAATGAAATTTGTGAAGTTTAAGGAGAGGATACTGTATACATGTGTTACACAACAACGGTTCGCTCGCTTCCGTTCTGGAAATATTGACATGAAAGATGCACCTCACTTTAGTCGAAAAAACGGCCAGAACTGATTAACAGAAAGGGCTTCGTCTTCCATCAAGACAACGCTAAACCTCACACATCTTTGATGACTCGGCAAAAACTGGGAGATCTTGGCTGGGAAGTCTTAATGCGTCCACCATATAGCCCTGACCAATACAGAACTCCCTTAATGGAGTAAAATTGGCTTCAAGAGAAGTCTGTTAAAATAACTTGTCGCAGTTTTTCGCCGAGAAACCAGAAAAGTTTTGCATTGATGGAATAATGTCTCCAGCGGAAAAATGGCAAAAAGTGGTTGACTAAAAACATTTTTCGTTCAAGTTCATTACAAATATAAAACAACAATAAGTTAAAGTTTGCTTAGAAATATGAAAAGACCTTTTCGACTACCCAATATAATTGATCGATCCATATCGAAGATGATCTATAGCTTCATACAAGTTAAAGAATGCACAATTCACCAAATTCACCGCCGAAATCCACAAGCAACATACTGAGCTACGTTTTCTTAATTATGTAAACAAAAGACTTAAGCACCGAACTCGACAGCACTCGTGTGCAATTGACTATGCACACTGACTACATATCTACACACACATATGCAAGTGCATGTTAGCAATTTATTTACAATTGGTGCTGCATGGCTGAATTCCTGCGGCAGAGCGCTAGTAAATTGCAACAGCAACTATTCTAAAAACGAACGACGGAATGAGCAGATAAGCGCTGTAAACGCAAAAATCGTGTAAATTTGCAAACCTGCTGCCGACATTGCAAAAGCAACGCTATTGCAACGAAAACGGAAGAAAAGAAAAATGAAAGAATTAATATTTGGCGTTGAAAAATAGCGTTGGCTCGGCTAGTTGCTGGTTAGTTGGCACCGACGAATTTGTCCATGCATGCCAGCCGACAGCCTGCAAGTGGTGCCACATCAGCGCAATCGGCGGAGCAGCGGCAGAAACATGTGCAACCGCGTGCAAGGCAGCAACACTTGTGCCAGTTGCAACTGGCTCCTCTGCTCGGGTGTAAAATGTAAAAGCCCGTCGACTCCGCGCCATTGCACGCCAGCCTGCCGGAGCGCCAAGCAGCCGTGGTGAGACGCAATCACACGCCAATTCTGGCAGCAATTTGATTGTAAATTGCGCGCTATTGTTGCAACACCAGCTAAGATAATGGCGATATTGCATTGGTGGCAGCCACGCGAGCTGCGAGCTGCGAGTTGCGAGTTAAGCAGATACTCAGGAGTGTTGAATTTCATATTAGAAGAGACCTTGATTAAGGTCATTCGCTTCACTTTGTTTGCGGGAAAGAACTCGAGTGGCCAACTAAGTTGCCTATGCATGTGTGTTTTAAGTGTGTGTGTGTAGATGCATTTCTTGTTGCTGCACTCACACAATGTCGTTTATTCTTATTGCTGGCGACCAGGAATTTTTCCATCTTGGTTTCGCTGTTGTTATTATTTGGATTATGCAGCTTTGGTTCTCGATTAGAATGGCGAGGGGCAGAAAGTTCTTGCTTTCGGACATAAAAACCAAAAGGCTGCTCGGTAATGAGAGTTGACAAGACAATAGCGTAAATTATTTCATTGAAGTTCCTTTCCATGTAACTATGGATCTTGTAATTTCATTTATCTATTAAAACAATAAGCTTTATGCCAAAGTGACAAGATCTGAACAATTTCTTCGGAGATTCTATTATTGCCATACAACATAACTCTCCCCAAATTTCATGAAATTATCTCTTGGAAGATTTTCCCTGCAAGTTTGTACTGCAGCTATAAGCTATAGTGGTCCGATATCGACGGTTAAGAAAAACTGAAGGACTAGTACGCGTTTATGCAAACAGACAAACAGACGAACACAGCTAAATCGACTTAGCTCGTCATACCGATCATTTAGACTTATAATTTACAAGGTCTTTGACGTTTGCTTCTGTGCATTACAAATATCTGTGGTGATCTTTATATACCTTATTCAGGGTGAAATAAGGCCTAATGGCCCTATTCCTGTGAATATGCTATGCACAACTTAATTCCGATCGAATGCACTTGTGGCACGGCGTTGTAAGACGGTAACATTGTCGGCGACTCAGAACCTGAACGTCTCTTCGCCACGATGCGCAGGTAACACCCACACACTGCAACAACAACAACAGTAAGTATGTAAGAAAGCCACAAATATGCGGCACTCTCAAAAGCTGAAAAGCAGCCTGTGAGCTGGCACAGAAGCAAGGCAACGTTGAGGCAAGTCCGCTTGAGTGACCGCGTCGCCTGCTGAGCTGCCCACTTGTTGCACTGAACATGAGTGCATTTTAATTTGTTGCCAGCACGTTTTCTCAGTGCTACCACAAATACCTGCATGCACAATGTAGGCATAAATATCAATTTTTGTTGTTGTTATGCGTATTAGCAGCGACAATTTGTATGCAACACAGCGGAACCACCAAGCCCACAGAGAATGCTTCTGCAGCATTTTTGCTTGTTACTTTTAGAATTAGAAATATCATTTACATATTTCCACACACATACATGCATACATACACGAATATTTAGTTAAGTATGGTGTGGAAGATGCAGCCGTTGTGGTTGACCGAGCCCACTTGGCTTTCCCAGAAGTGCATAAGTATGCGCCCGTGTGTTGCCAGATAAGACTTTAAAGCAAGTGTAGTAGTAAACATTTGTTGTTGTTTTGCTTGAGTAGTTGTTATTGGCCGAAATTATTTGCCTGTGGCGCAAAATGCTCGAGCAACAAATGAAAGCCTCATTACATGGCTTTGTTTTACAGGTTTGAGTCGCGTTTCTGAGATTCGAGTGCATGAAACGAAAGACTTAAGCAACAAATTTGTGCCTAACAAAAATATGTAAACTGGCAAAGGGAAAAGTGAATGGTTTTGCAAAGAAGAACTATATACATATGAGACACATATATACAGACCATCAATGTTTGCTTTTAATTCCTGTTTCTTCTGGAGTGGAGCTTAAATGCTTTTAAAAATTATATTTTATTTTATTTTTTGGTCGATTTCATGTAATCAGTTTATTTCGATTCTGAATCATTAAACAATAATTTTTATTTTACTGCCAAGTCATTTTGTTATTATTCTAAAAAGTATAAGAAATTTTTTAAAAATTCATTTTTAATTTCATGTATTCATGAAATACTCTTTCTATGTCAATTTTTTTAAATTTATTTTAATGCCACGAAACTTATTCTATGAACTTTTTTTGTTGTTAAGAAAATGGCTGGAATATCAAGTTGATAGTTCCACTTCAATTAGTTAAAAAATAACTATCAATATATGATTGTTATAACTTGCTTGTTGGGTAAAAATCAGTATGACGTATTGAGCATAAAATATGACTGGAACCGAGTCCTAGATATAAAAATCTACCTTTTTAGCTTGACCAGAGTATTTTAAATTTGTCATAAAGTATATATATACGCCAGAGACATTAAATTTTAACTCCGAGATGGTATGAGAAAGCTTAAAGCCGGTGTGAAAATTGGACAGTGGGCGTGGCTACGTCGTCTCAGAACCTTACCGACCGATTTCGACTAAACCCCGCTTACTTCTCATACAGCACAATTTTAAAATCCATTTGATTCTTTCACTTTCCAGTACATAAATCAAGAAGAAATTGATTTAACGGGATTAAACTTTGTAAGTAGTAGTAGTATATAGACCTTATGGCCAAAAACTGTCCAAATCCAACCAAAACTGTTCAAGCCTCAAAATACCGGAAATGTGGACTCCAGTATCCATAGATGACTTTTTACTGAAAATATCGGTCAATGTATGGGATATACAATTGAAATTCAGAGAAATTTTTCTCCTAATAATAGTATCTTTGCGTATTAAAAATGGGTTGAATCGGGTCAATACCTCCCGGAGCCCCAATATACCAAATCTAAAGATTTTAGAACTTCCGAATGACTTTATACCGCATATATCGGCCACTATATGAGCTATTTCGATGAAAATGAGAGAGCGTATTTTTTACATAAGAGTATTTCTTTGTGTCTAAAATAGTTAAAATTAGGAGAAAACTTGGCTTAGCCCGTATATAACCATTACCAGGATTTCTTGAACATCTCGCTGACTATGCAGCTATGATTGCTGACCTTAATGAAACGCAGTGAACATTTCTTTAGTATTTGGCATGTTAATGTTACTGTATGTGTTACTATCAAAATTAGATAAGATCGGCTCAGTACTATCCTCAACTCACATATTTTACTGAAAGAATTTCTCGGACTTTGATTCCTGCAATTTGCCAGAGTATAAGATGTCCTTTATTCCTAAAAATTAAAATTTAGTTAAATCAATTTGAAGTGTTTGTTTTTATCACTTTAAATACTTTTCATAGTTTGTACATGCATGCACATGCCATATCACGCAACAAATATTGGCTACTTTTTCAGGAAAGCCAAAATTGCATTGTTTGTTGTACACACACTTGATTGAAGTTACGTAAGTGACACATATTTAGGTGAAAAATAAAGTTACATAACATTTACTTGGCACCGCGTTCGATTTGAAAGCGAGGCCAAGTAAAAGAAGGCAATGACAGGCGAAAACGAAAATAGTTCCGTTACACTTGTCCAAATGCGTATGCACTTAAAAGTACCTGCACTTATACAAATGTTACTCAATTACACATAATATTATACATATGTATGTATGTATGTATGTATGTATGTATGTGCATATGTGCATAGGTGTTCATGTGTCATGGGAATGCTTGTGGAATTATTAAAAATCAAAAGTCTGCTTGCGTCTATCAACACGCATTTTGAATTAATTTCGTCATAATCAACTAATAGCTGGTGCCAAGTGGCGTTGTTGCTGTAGAACAAAAACAATAAAAACACTGCACATTTGGTATAAGCGAGTCTTTGTTGTACGCATAAGCTTAAGTACTTGCCTATTTACATGCGTAAGTGTTACCCTCTGCCCTGTAGTGCCCTGAAGAAAAACCTAACGGCTTTTACAAGGAAAAAATTTAACTCCGGCAGCATAAAAGGGTATAAAAAGCTATATGCAGGTTGTGTCAAATTTTAGATCGACGTCTGAAAAATTGAAAGACTAGTTCTTCTTCTTTTTCGCTAAGTGGCGCCAATTGGAGACTCCAAGCGAAGCCAGGTCCTTCTCCACCTGGTATTTCCAACGGAGTGAAGGTCTTCCTCTGCTTCCCTCGGCGGGTACTACGTCGAATACTCTCAGAGCTGAAGTGTTTTCGTCCATACGTACGACAGCCGCTGTCTCTTAATTCGCTGAACTATGTCAATGTCATCGTATATCTCATACAGCTCATCGTTCCATCGAATGCGATATTCGCCGTGGCGAACGCGCAAAGATCCAAAAATCTTTCGCAGAACCTTTCTCTCGAAAAATCGTAACGTCAACTCATCAGATGTTGTCATCGTCCATGCCTCTGCACTATATTGCAGGACGGGAATAATGAATGACTTATAGAGATCGGTCTCTGTTCGTCGAGAGAGGACTTGACTTCTCAATTGTCTAATCAGTCCAAAGTAGCAGCTGTTGGCAAGAATTATTCTACGTTGGATTTCGAGACTCGACGAAATTATCTACAACTTCGAAGTTATGACTGTCGACACTGACGTGGGAGCCAAATCTCGAGTGCGAGGACTATTTGTTTGATGACAGGAGATATTTCGTCTTGCCCTCGCTCACTTTGGCATACATACATACATATATACTTTATAGGGTCTCCGCCGTTTCTTTCGGATTGTTTCAAACTTCGTGGTACACTTAATATACCCTTCTCAGTAAAAAAACGAGACTCCGAAGTACGATTTTCATAAAATTAGAATATCGCTAGTGTCAAGTTAAAGACAGTCGTAAAGACCAGGATTGCAAAGCATTGGATTTTCCTGCTGGGTGCGCATGCGCTCAATTTGCTTATACAATACTTGACTTCGGACGCTTACTGCGCATAAGTGCAGTCATATAAGTGTTTCGTAATTGCTGTCGTCAAAAGCAGCAATTTGATTAGTCATATGTGTGTGTGTGTGTATGCGTGTTTCGTTTTTGGCGCCGACAGCGTGAGCTGGCTGTGACTAATTGCCGTTCGCATAGCCTGTGTGCTGTGCCATTTTCCAGCCATCACTTGGGTGTTGTAAGCCGCTTTCGGCTTCCCTTTTGTCGAAATTATTTTGTGTCGCCATCACGAATAGTTGATTTGATTTCACGGTGTCTTGACTTTTACGAGGAGCTGCGAGCCTCCCGACACATTTCGGCTTTGCTCAATTTAACTGCTCTGGCAACCAAACCACCTTCGCTGTTTGCTAAACCCTAAGTAAATCGGTTTTCGGTTGTTTTCTGTTGTTTTTGGAATGGTGCGCTTGTTGGGCTTATCGTTTTCCGTTACAGGAAGTTGCAGTCAGCGAGCGAATGAGTTACGTTGTACAACTTGTGAGCCAACGAAATAGAAAGTGTTTTTCGGAGCACACACACACACACATACATGTGAGTCTACGTGATTGTTGCTGTAGGTCGAAAATGTTGCACACATGCTGGTTGCTGGTTGTTTGTTATTGGCTTATTTCGCTTATTTCACCGTTATGCGTTCATAATGTAAGTGCGCTGGTGGTAATCTTTGTCGTTGTGTGCAGTCACATTTGTTGTTGTACACACACATACATGCCAAGCGTATAATTTGAGTATTAATTAAGCCAAACGGTGGAACTAATGTCTCGACAGCTGCATGTCGACGAACCCTCAAGCCTTAACTTTTGGCAGAAACAATTGGCCAACGCAATCCGAAGTTATGGCGAACACAATGATTTTTGCATGTCAAAGCTTTGAAGCATATTTAAGCTTATAAATTGCAAAGTCAAATATTTTCCAAACACATTGGTATAACGGTCTCACATGAGCTGCGCTGTTGCTCAACAGCAGTGGCAGCGGCGGCGGCGGCGTCGGCTCAGCAAAGCTTGTGGGCATTGTTGTATGGCAGAGATTAGCTGTAGACAGCGCATTGTTGATCTTGTCCGAAGCCTTAAGGAAAGTAAAAGTTGTTGAGATGTTTTTAGTTTTTTTTTTTGTTGCATTTTACTTGTATGCAGCACGCGAACACTTTTACCTTCAATTAAGTGGCTCCAAACTGGCTCTGGACAACAATTAGACCACTCGCTGACACACACCCACCAGCACGCATAACGGTACATAGATTGACACAGACAAGCGAAAATAGTTCAGCCTTCAATTTTTATAGATATACATACATACATACGATGCATGTGCGTATGAGCGGCGCGCTTATCGCCAAGGCAGGCGGCGCAGATTTGTCAATTGATCATTTTCCCCGAATGTTTATCGACGTGGCCGGTGCTTTGTGAAAGTGTTTACCTTTTAAAAACACGATTAACATAGTTTATTGTTATTGTAATGCAGTGTTTATTTTTGTTTGTGTTGTTTGTGTTATGTACGCCACAAGCCCCCTTTTTCCAATTCCAAATGAAAATGAAACTGTTAAGTCAATTGTTGTTGTCGATGCACAATTACTGCAGATATGCCACACGCAGAGTATGTGCATGTGTGTGTGTCGCGGCATTGTTGATTCAGTTCACTTTTCCTCTCATTTAATTGCTTCGATGATTTTCATTTTCCTTTTAAAAAATTAATTTAAAATGATTGCATTTTTTAAACGCTTCACTAAGCGTCATTCGATAACTTCTTGCGGCTGCGGCTGCGGCATGCTTTTACTTTTGCCTACGCTCCAACTGCTTCACTTCTGTCGACGCCGACGGCACCGCAGTTGCCGGGAATGTGGTTGGCAAAAGCTCATGTTTGAGCATTTCAAGCGAATATTGGCTGAAATTATCGAAATATTAAAAAAAAGTGTTGAAAATGTTTGAAAAATTGTCCTGAAGACAAGGAAGATTAGAAGAAATTACTTGTGACTTATCAGGGTCTCCTTAATATGGATTATTTGTTTAAAAATATAAAAACTAAAACGTTCAATAATATATATACTTAATTGTAAGAGAGACTCACATACCGAGAACTCCGTGAGATTTATAAACGTTCAATGGGCGGCGCTTATCAGCATGTGTGGTGCATTAAGGTCTACCCCAACCATGGAGCTCAACGCCATCATGAACATATTGCCCATGGACATCTCCGGAAGATGTAAGCCCAGCCCAGCGGCCATTAGACTCAGTGAGTCTAGGTTCTCTCCTCACTTGCAATGGTTTTCTGCCGGATCACTTGGATCATGGAGTCGCCAAACCTAGATCGGGGGCTCCTTCTTTACCCACATACCGGCAAGAAAGTTGTAGGTAAGAAGAAGTCGTTGGAGGAGAGGGGCAATGAGTTTCTTCACGGACGGGTCAAAGCTTGGAAGGAAGGTCTACTGCCGAGAGCACTCTATTAACTCCATTTTCAGACTTCCTAATAATTGTAGTGTCTTTCAGGCCGAGGTTGTAGCCATTAAGGTAGCCTTTTTCAGAGAAGTGACCGTTCACTCAAATAGCAGAGTGGCGATGCTAGCCTTCAACTCATTTACAGTGCGTTTAGGGCTCGTCGAAGACTGCCTATCCTCGCTTTCAATGGGTGCCAGGCCACAGCGGAATCGCAGGAAACTCTAAAGCTCATAAGCTGGCAAGAAAAGGCACCTTAGAGCCGTTATTGGTAGAATGGGAGCGGATCGGTACCACCTTATCCTCTTGGGGTCTACTATTAAATAGCTGGGCTCGCGAAAGCTTGATCAAGATCGATGACAAAAGATCAGGGATCTCTTTGCCCTCAGTAAGCCTATCTCTAGTAGTGGGCCTGTTACGGTCCATTGCCCTCTTGGCGTCCACGCAGTAAGACTCGAAATCCTACCGGACGCTATCTGCTGAAGCTGTTTGGAAGAAGATGAGGTGGAAACAACTCAACACTCACTTCTTGACTGTCCCGCGTCTGGGTGCGCATACCTTCGGACATCCCTCCGAGCTGGCGGGAGAGGAAATTAAACGCCTGTACAGGTTTGCATTGGCTACTAAGCGTTTTGCAAATTTATAGTTCGAACACGGGAGTTCTTCCATTCTATGGCATCACAAGGGACTGCACATAGCAGTCCACGTGCGATCTTTTCTATCAGTCATCTAACCTAACCTAACATCACCTAGTGTTAATAAAGATGAAATGTCAAAAAAGATGATATTTCAAAAGTAAAAACACAAAAGAAATAAAAAACCATTCTTATTATATACTCCCGTAAATAGCGCCACGACATTGAGCGCACAAAAGACTGCAGCAACGAACTTGCCACATAAATTTCATTAAAATCTTTAGAGCACGTAGAGTCGCCTTGGAGCTTGAACTTGGCGTTTCAATTCAATAACGGATCTCAAATTTAAGGTTAAACATTTAATCATTGCCATAACGGTATTAGATTACTCAAAGACACTTCGGAGCAGCTTCCTTCGCCACAGTACCAAACTGTGCCATGTGCCACATATTTCGCCATTGTCATGGAGACCACGTGATGAATGTCACTTATAAATGAAGGCAAACATACAAATTACTTGTAAACTGAAACTGTAAAAGGTGTTGCAAATCACATTCAAAACTAACCAATTGAGCGATTTTTTTTTGTTGCTTTGAAAAGTGAAATTCAAACGTGTAAACAAATACAATAAACAAACATTGCCATATCACTTTATTTTCGTACAAAGGAATGCATTAGCACACATGTGTGTGTATCACGTGTGTGTATGTGTCTAAGTTTAGCTGTGTGTCATTGTGTTGGTACTTGGAACACATGCTTCAAGTCAGAGAAATGTTCAAGTACGTGCTTTGCTTTGTGAGCTGGCGGCTTTGCTCTTGAAGATAGAGATCGGCATCAACGCGGCAAGCCAGTGATTCTGGCGGCCATATCACTGTGCGTTGTAAATCAGATTAACATTGTCTTTCGATGTCTCGATGTCTGCAGGCAATGCCACTCTGCCACTCAGCCGCAATGCCACAAATGGCTCTTGTCAGCTCGTTCGACGCTCAGCTCGAGTGCACGCCAGATTATCTCTACGCCATCTGGGCTGCCACTCCGCCGTAATGTGATAGTCGCGCTGCACACTATTGAATTAAAGAATCGACGCAGCTGAGAAGGCGAGGGGCAAGGTAAATTGAAGTGCTAATAAAAATACACACGCGTGAAGCTATGAGTGCGGAGCCATGCAGCTTTGTATATGTGTGTGCAGCGCAAAATGAAGTCTAAGAACGAGCGCATTAAGAGAATGGGGGGAATGGGGGAATGGCAATAGCAATAAAAATTCACTTGATACTGATATTGTACACGTACGAAAATGTGGGCTTTTGTGGCAGGTGAAAAGATTTCGCTATGAAGAAAGTGTGAAACGATCGTGTTATGTGTCGTGTGCAGAACATATTCACTTTTTCAACTTTCACTTGGCGGCTGCAGTTCTAACTTTTATCGAATCGCTCTTCAGAATGACAACTGAGGCTGGATCCATAATACATGTTGGGATTCGAACTCTGTTAAAACCTTAGATTCACATTTGTGTCCGGTAGAACACGCTGAATAGAGGGGGTACAATCTTCTATAAGAATGTAAAAGATGCTGGCGTACGCCGATGACATCGATATCATTGACATCAACTTCGAAGTCATAGATAATTTCGTCTATCTCGGAACCAGTATTAGCACCAGCAACAATGTCAGCCTCGAATTCTCGCCAACAGGTGCTGCTTCGGACGGAATAGACAATTGCGAAGTAAAGTCCTCTTTCCATGAACAAAAACCAAACTCTATAAGTCACTTATCATACACGTCCTAATAAATGATGAGTCGGCGTTACGAGTAGTCAAGAAAAAGTTCTGCGGAAGATTTATAGTCCTTTGCGCGTTGACCACGGCGATTGTCGCATTCGATGAACGATGAGCTGTAAAAGATGTACGACGACATTGACATTGTTCAGCGAGTTAAGAGACGCGACTACGCTGGCTAAGTCTTGTCGTCCGAATGGACGAAAATACTCCAGCTCTGAAAGTATTCGGCGCAGTACCCGCCGGGAAAAGCCGAGGAAGAGAAAGGCCTCCACTCCGTTGGAAAGACCAGGTGGAGAAGGACCTGGCTTCGCTGGGAATCTCCAATTGTCGCCTAACAGCGAAAAGGAAGAACGACTGGACAATCAGAAGATATAAGGGTTCTATGGCAAATCCTTTAACAAAAGTTAGTAAATCTTTGCACTCAGTAAGCTTGGTCTCCGATGAAAACCGCTTTAATTTTGCAGTTTCACAATTATATATTAACTAACTTGAGTTCTGCTGGATTTAACCTTCCATCAGTTAAGTTTCAATGAGTGGCTTGTGAGAGCCATTTGAAGCCATTTTCGTATGTCACACATACGCACATTTTAATAGACTAATTAAGCGCTTTAACAGTCTCAGACCGGTTCTAGTTTCTTCAAATATTCTAACTTTTATTATACATAGTTTGCCTTAACAAATTTACTTTGAGACTTTATTATTTCAGAATTACAAAATATCCCCACTTAGTATTGGCCTAAGTATGTAGAAGGAATTTCGTAAGAGGTGCACTTTCTTATCTCCATTACGAAAAAGTGTAATGATGAATATACCATTTAAAGATTTTGCTTCGCTCGAACCCCTTTCCACACAGTGACTAAACTCCTTTTGTTTTTGCTTTCTTTTAGAATGTCGGCAAAGCGTGTACGCAGGTCCATCCATTTCGCAAATATCTCCAAAATCCATCAGTCATGTGTTGTCTGGGGCCCCGCTGCTTTTGCACACCTCGCCGAAATTAGTGCTCGAGAGTACAATTGCCGATACAAATAATATTGCTGCTGGTTTACTAACGACGAAAGGCGACATTGAACGTGATGACAACGAAACACGCCAGCACATACGCATGGAACGTTCTGCACAACCAATATTGAACGAAAACTATCCAAAATCTGGACCTAATGATGTGCATTTTCCCAGCGATGCGGAGAAAGAAGCTGGCGCTGGCCATTACTTCCAATACAACATTAAACCGACAAGTACACTCAATGATGGCAGCTCAGAAGCGCCGGAGCGGACACAAAGGGCTCGCGTTGGCAAAACATTGAAGCCTTCTTTTAGTGGCATTGCGTCTACGCCTTTGCCGGCCACCACTTCAGTATCGGAGTCTTTTTTAGCGAAAGGGGGCCTGCGACCGCTTACGTCGGGGTCCCCGATCAACCCGAGCCGCAGTACTGCTACCTCGACAGCGGCCACTGCCACGGCCTTGCCGCATAATCCACGTCAAAACTCTAATCCAGATATACAGGATATAATAACTGGTATTGTGAAGCTATTGAATGGCAATGTTAACGTTCATGCAAATACACAAGGACTTCGGCGGCCATCTGCTAGTCGTATTAATAATCGTGGGCCACCACGTATATCTGATGTGCAGACATTACCGATAGATTATGATACGCAAAAGAAACCATTAGGCTCATCTATTCGTCCGCCGCCATATACAGGGCCATTCGATCGTCCAGAGCGGCCATTTATTACAGGTGTACCGATTCCAGAGCAAATCGTCCCGTTGAGGCCAGGATTTATTAGTCAACGTCCGCCATGGCATCGTCAGAAACCACGACCTCCAATTACTACTGCTATTGGAGGTAGACGTCCGATACCGCAATATAAGCCAATGCCGAATTCACAGTTATCGCCTCCTGCCGCTGAGGAGTCCGCTGCCGCTGTCAAAGACACGCCTGAAATGACATCACCACAGCACTCAGGAGAAATGGAAATTTCCGTCCCTCCAGACTATAACGATGCAAACGGTGATGTGCCTAAACCAACTGACGCCACTTATGATTCAGAGTTCTCTAATGAGGACACAAATTCTCAATATATTGAGGTATCTGATCAGGACTCCAATGAAACAGCTGATCCAGCTCCTATGGCGGTTGACAAAGACGAATTAGAAGAGGAAGATACAGCGCCAATGCAAGCATCCCCACCGCCTGCCAAAAAAGATGAGCAAAACAATAAGAAGAAACCCAGTAAACATAAGGGCGCCGACAAGAAGAAGCACACTCAAGAAGATTATGCAGCAATAATCGAAGCCAGCTCCGCTGCACACACTGAGATGCAAATGTCTTCAACATATGCACCAATGCCAATGGAGATTAGTGAAGGTGCCACTATTGACCCATCTACAGAGGAGGTTATTTTCATGACGCCTAGTAAGACACCAACATTGGAGATCAGCTCCCAACTGGATGATGCAAGTTCATCTACTGAAATAATTACTCAAAGCTCCATTATCACAACAGCCTTACCAAATACAACTAAGAGCGCGGTTGTGCTGAGCCCTTCAAGCAGTACTGAACTGTTGGCGACCATTCCACCTGCTTCAACTAATACCACACCCAAACCACTTTCCACCACTACTACTGCCCGACTATCAACTACCACATCTTCTACTACCACTACCTTCACCTCTGTCGCCCCGCCCGTGACGACCCCTGCTAACACCCTCCCCATGCCAGTGCCTCAACCTCCATCTGACTTTCAACCACGACCAGGTTTAGTTCTTGACGATCCAGAATTCAAACCAGGTGGACGACCGCGGCCACCCAGACCAATTCAATCACGTCCCGTTGATGTGCAACAACAACCATCATACAATATACAACCCACACGACAGCACTTGCCTCCTGGCTATGGGGAAATATTTGACGTAACTCTATCGGCCATACAAGGTCCTGGGTCCGCAGGCGGTTCGCAACAGACGATTAATATTAAACCATATGGCACTTACGGCAACAGTGGGGGACAACAAGGCGATATAATACTATCTGCCGCAGGTGATGATGGTTTTGTTTCAATCGATGGTAAGCGCACTTACATCAATCTCTTTGGTGATCCAACAGATCCACCCGCAGGAGTACTCACTACGCCGGCGACGGCTATACCACAACTACCTGGAAGCGGTGTCACTGTAGGAAGTGGTGTTGGCAGTGGTAATGGTATTGATAACAGTGGAAATGGTGGATCCGGTGCAGCTAATGCAGTTACTCAGAACAACTTACCCAGTCTAGGATCAGGATATGGTATACCAGAGACAGAGGTTGTAGATTTGGAGCCCACCAAGCCCAATAACGTAAAACCACAATCGTCTACTACTAATTCCGGACCAACGAGACCTCACTATCGTTCTCGACCAACACAACCACCTGTGCGCATCGACACCTGTATTGTGGGCGATGATTCGACCTGCGATCAAGCACAACATGAACGTTGCAAGACCGAGAATGGTGTATCTAGCTGTCATTGTAGACCTGGTGAGTAATAAAATAAAATATGTTTAGGACTCACTCTATAATTATTTCTTATATAGGATATTCGCGGCGGAAGCATCGAGAACCCTGCAGAAAGGTCATATCCTTTTATCTGGGCATGCGTGTGGATCGTATTTACGAGCATCGTATTGTTTGGGACAATAAACTTTTGGACAAACATAGCGAACCCTATGGACAATTGAGCTACGAGTCGATTCGAGCAGTAATATACAAGACAAACCCAAATGAACCCCCACAAGATGCAAATCATAATATTTGATCTTCTGCTTTCAGATCGATTCGGCAATGTCCATGACGCCCTATTCGGATGAATTCATGGATGCACGAGTTAACAATATTTACCGTGGTGATCCAAATCTGGGTGGCAGCGGTGTTTTTGTGAACATGACCATCAAAGTAAGTACAAATCAATATGCATTGTCACGGTTCCAGATCTAACAGTAATTTAAAAATTTTTATTAGCTGGACGAAAGTGTGGAAACTTTGAGGCCAAACCTGCGCGCTGATGTTCAAAAACATTTGTTGGGCGTACTCCACCGACGCAATAATAATATTGGTAACTCTGTTCTATACGTGTCTTCGCCGGAGGGCTCCATAACTGCCTTACACGACCTGGACGAATGTCAGTCTCGTGAGTTAAATGATTGTCATGCGAGTGCGTCATGTTCCAATTCATGGGGAAGTTTCCGTTGTGCCTGCGAAGTAGGGCTCCGTGATCCATGGGCCGATCAACCACAGCGCGCTGGTCGCGACTGTCAATCTTGTCCGGACTCGTACTGTAACAATCGTGGAACTTGCAGTTACAATGAAGAAGGAAATCAAGTTTGTGCTTGCGATTCCAGTCATTATGGCGGGCAATGTGAGATTGATGGGGAAGTATTGGGTGTGGCCATTGGAGCTTCCTTGGCAGCCGTTGTTATTATTGTGTTGACTTTGGTTTGTCTAATAATGTGGTCCCGTCGTTGGCAACGTGAACAGAAGAACGCTATTGGTTCGCCAGTCTTTGGTTACATGAATACGGCGCCAATGAAATCCGCTGGTCTGCCGGGACAACCGGGCTATCAAGTGACATTGGAGGATCGTATGCGTTGGGCACAGATCGCTGATGTAATGGCACAGACAAACCATTACGGGGTAAGTCCGATTGTGAGTATATCGAAGAGAAATACAGAGGCTAGCTGCGGCTACAGTAGCTCTGTAATAGCATGTGTTGTATGATTATTTGAATCTTATTTATCTAAACCCGCAATATTCTTTTCAGGCTGAACCAGTCGGACCCACACGCCCATCATCGGCAATGTTCGCTTATCCGAATCTACAAACTATGGGTATGGGCACTATGGCAGGCATGTCGATGCAGGGCACCATGCAGATGCATCAGGCAGGCAGTATGGCACCGCCAGTTCCTCTGCCACGGTATGAGTGTGTATACCCCTCAGACAATTCCTCAAATACGAATAAAAAGTTGTTCCACATCAAACCAATCTGTCTTCCTGTTATAACTTTTGCCTTTTTTTTCAGAAGACTGGGGCTGAGTGCACGATCGAATGGCATGCGAACCTTGGAGAACTCCAGCTCAAGTGAGGAAGAGGATCGAGCTGATTTGCTCGGGCGTAATTTTCAAGTACCGCGACCAAAGAGTAGAAGTAATGGAAGCATAGCGGTAAGTTTTTAGAAGAAATGAAAATAATTAAAAATAATGGTAGTTTTTCGGTAAATTTATAAAGTCTCAACTAATGGAGACATAAATTCGTCTACACAAGGAACGAGGTAAGAAAATGTAGTCGATTTCGATTCTATTAGTTGTAAAGTTTCGTAATCTGTGTCGGCATTTTCCTTTCTATCACGGAATTGGGTTTAACTGAATTCCCTACGCCAACAACCTATTAAGTCGCGAATTTACGTTTCATTCCATGAATCCGATTTTATTCATACAATACCTCAAATCCCTTCTGACCAAAAAACTTCTTTATGTTTCGATACTTTCCACAGAATCAGTCGGGCATCTACTATGACGTAGATTACGAGCCATCAGGCAATGGCATCGGTAACACGAGTGTGGATCATTTGTACGGCTCGCAAAATCAGTCATCCTCTCACTCACACACGCACTCGCACTCACACAGTGGCAATAATCACATACCGGGACCACAAGGCATACCAATGAGCACCTACACATCCGGACGGGCCCCAAGTAGTTACTACATGAAATAATTCCGTTATCTACTACTACTAGTATGTATGTATAATGTTAGTATGTATGATTATGCCTGCTTGCAGTAATGCAGTCGAAGGTCGACGCAGACGCATTAGTTGAACTTCGGATTTTCGAAATCGAGGGTCACTTCAATTCTTGTAATATGCCTTAAGAGCTAGTCGTTAAGAGAATATGTAGCTGTAAATAAGAGTTAATGAAATAAAACGATACTATTAATTTATTGTATTTAAAATCATACCTAGTAAGTCAAAGTAACTGTTAATTAAGCCCCTTTTAGTTAAGCTAAGTCTATTTATCGCTCCCATACTAACTTCGACTAACTTCGGCTCAAGAGCACTTGTGTCGATGTTTAAGTACCGCAACGCAGTGTCTTGAAGAATGCAATATTTTTTAATAACTTTCGAATTTGTTTATAAAACACCAACACAGTTGTTATAAATATAAGTAAATGTAAAAACTCAGTGTACATACGTATATATTTTAAACAAATGTAATAAATTTAATAGAGACCAAAAATATGCGACAACTTTCTTTTCGACATACATATGTACATAGATACTGACAACCTGGCGATTAGCGACACGGTCGCCGAGAGATAACTGAGCTCCGTAATCATTGTAGTGAAATGTTGGGCGCTCCTTTGCTGCTCACTTACCTGGCTTGAAGGGAGGTGAGATAAATTAGTTAATCTAATTAGTAGGTATAACGCGGGTACAATGCGGAAGATGTGTTGCAATTTTTTGGCAGGTAGGCAGCATCAACTGAAGTTAGTTGCAATTCGCAATGTCAAAAACCAGTTTAGTTGTTTTAAAGTTGAATTAATTTCAAATCACCTAAGTCGTTTTGTAAACAGCATTAGGGGTATAAATAAAAGTCAATAATTTCATTTAATGCAATGTCTTACCAAATTTATTGAATTCATTTTTATGGACAAAGAAGTAATAAAATACTCTCTGTGAGCAATCAAGCCATGTAAATTATAAATATTTTTCTCGTTAATGGTTAAAGGGGGTGTGTAAAATATGCTACGGGCCAATATTTAATTAAATCAAATACTTTATGTAACCAACACACTAAAATAAATTAATTAGTTATAAAATTAAGAATATCAAGAGAAAGCAACCATTTGAGTTGAACAAGCCTACAGATAAAAGCGTAATTGAAATGAGGTTACAGTCAAATAATGCTTACAAGTAACATTTGGAGATAAGCAACTGAGTGTAACGCTTGTCCGGGATGTATGTTATACCTTCCTATGCGTATGTAAAAACAGAAAATGCTTGATTGCATGGTGATGCAGGATTATCTCGTTACACTTGGCATCATCTATTTCTTCTTTTTGTTTTTACCCTGAGCAGCAGGTTGGGGTGCGCCGGTGAGTGTGGCAAGATCCTTTTTCAGTTGCAGCAGTATTTCCACTTCCGGTTTCCACACGCTGGCATCACCGCTTGCTTTCAATTGGCGCACCTTTTCGCCCTGTATGTACCAGAAAGAGTGTTCTAATTTACATAAACTACTTAAATGAATAGCGGTTTCCTCACCTGTTGTGTAATACGTTGTTCCAGGTCCTTGACTTTTTCGTCGCTGGCCACTGGCGTCGCCACAGCTGCAGGTGCAGTTGGTGGAGCTGCTTGAGCGGCAGTCAGTTGCTTTTTGAGATCCAATAAGACATTTACTTCGGGTTGCCAAACAGCTTTGTCTTTCGTTGACGCCTTTAGCTGACGTACTTTTTCGCCTTGCAAACGGACGGCTTCCTCCAACTGAGCCACTGACTGTGTGCCGTTGGGAAGTGCCGAAGGCTTGGCAGTCGCCGAATTTGTATTGGCTGTTGTCGATGATGGCTGGCTGCCGTTGGTTTGATCCTGTACACCGCCAAACTTCTTTTTCAGCTCTTCAATAAAGCTCTGCTCCAGTTTTGTGAAGAGGGGTGCTGGTTTTCCAATGTTGTGACCAGTGGGCAGAAGAATGTTGATAAACGGTTTTCTACAAATGTTTAATTCAAGGTTGAAATAAAATTTTAAATACAATATATCGAGCACTTACTCTGGATTTAGTGGTGTGGGTTTAGCATTTAACTGAGAGAAAAGTGTACGCGCAATTGTTGGCATGTATGGTAACATAAGATTGGCCAGGAGCGCAGCGATGTTGGCGCAAATACCAATGATGGTGGCTGCGCGTGCTTTCTGCTCATCGGTGCCCTTTAGTAGCACCCATGGTTGCTGAGATTGCATGTAACCATTGCCGTGACGAGAGATCGAAAGCAAATGCCGTATGCCGTCTCGCATTTTAGCCTTTTCAAGTGAGTGGATATAACCTCGTACTTCGCGGTTGATGAGTGCCAACAGTATGAGCTCATCCTTTGTTAGTGTCATGGTCGGCACGACGCAGTTAAAGTTCTTTTCGCAGAAGACTAATGCACGGTTCACGAAATTACCCAAATTGTTTAACAAATCGGAGTTATTACGTGCAGCCAAGTCATTCCAACTGAAGCTGGAGTCTTGACCTTCAGGCCGTGCGGAGGCAAGATAGAAACGCCATATATCAGCAGAAATACCAGTTTGCTAATTAAAACAGAAAATTTTAAAACATCAGAAGGTAAATAAAAAACTTTTGACTCTTACCTGAGCGTCGTTGCCAAACACACCAATACCACGGCTTTTACTGAATTTACCATCTTCGTAGTTCAAATACTCTGTCGCCATAATATTAGTTACCATAGTGTGACCCTTGTTGGTCGCCAATAGTGAAGATGGGAACACAACAGAGTGGAAGGGAACGTTGTCCTTGGCCATGAACTGGAAAAGCTCTACTTTTACATCCTTTGATGGTATCCACCACTGTTTGTATTCGCTGGTGTAATGCTTCGTCATTGAAATATAACCGTATGGAGCATCGAACCACACATAAAATACTTTCTTTTCGAAACCAGCAAGTGGCACGGGTATACCCCATTTCAGATCACGTGTAATACATCGAGGTTTGAGACCTTCTCGTAGCCAAGAACGAGTAATTACGCGGGCATTATTAGTCCAGCCCATTTCGGAGCCCTCTAACCATACACGTAGTTGGGGTTCGATTTTGGGCAAGTCGAGGAAGAGTTGGTCTGAGGACCGTATTACAGGAGCGCTGTTACAAATTTTGCAACGTGGCCGAATTAGTTCGGTGGCATTAACTAGCTTGCCACACTTATCGCATTGATCTCCACGTGCATCTTCATATCCACAGCCAGGATGAGGACATGTGCCCTCCACGAATCTAAGCACATCACAAAAAATTTCAAATAATTTTCAAGAGTTTCGCCAGCAATTTAAATACATACCGATCGGCCAGAAATCTATCACATTTCACACATAGTAGCTGATCAACGCTCTCGGTGAATATATAGCCGTTGTTGTAAACATCATGAAATGCCTCTTGCACAATTCTGAAAGGTTCATATTTTATCAAAACTCTTTTTTCAAATATTAATAGTCTTACTCAGTTTGCTGCTGCGATGACGTGCGACCAAAGAAGTCAAAACCAATTCCAAACCAGCGATAAATTGAATTATGCAGATCAAAGTATTTGTCACATATTTGTTTAGGAGTGAGGTTCTCAGCTAATGCCTTGTTTTCTGTTGCTGTGCCATACTCGTCTGTACCACAGATATATAGAGTATTGTAACCAGCTGCGCGGGAATATCTACAAAGAATAACCAAAAAACATGTTATATTCATGTGCTTAAACACAAATGCTGTGCCACAAACCGAGCAAAAATATCTGCAGACAACACACAGCCTATGATGTTTCCCAAATGTGGTACGTTATTCACGTAAGGTAAGGCAGATGTTATTAAAACGTTACGTTCTCCTGCCTTCGGTAAAACGGTTCGAGGTTCAACGCGTTGTGGCGAAGACACGTGTACAAAACTGTTTTGAGCGTTCGCCAACTCATCTTCCGTGACAGTGTCTGCCAAGTTTCCAGTTGTATCGGCTAGTAAATTCTCCGACTCAGATGCTGTATGCACGCGGACGGGAACATGGCTTAGACCACCATAACGGTTGGAATTTTGCAAAGATGTGAAAGTTAAGCCAGCTAAAGGAGTTTCCGCTAGCACCGCTTGAACTTCAGGTAGAGCAGTGATTTTTCGATACCATGCTTTAAGATGCTCTATATTCTGAGCACCTTTCAATGTGCCATCGGGTGCCAACAAGGACCATACAGCGATATCTGCTGCACTTACTTTATCTCCCGTTAGAAAGGCTGAGTCTGCCAAACGATCATCTAATTTTCTGACTAGTAAATTTAGAACAGGTAATGCGTCAGGATTAGCACGGTGGCCCACGGACAAATGTTGGGACAGGGCGGGTGCCAATTTTACCGTTGACCATTCTAGCCACTGTAATATAAAATAGTTACATAGTACATTTTTAACGAAAGTAATTTAAATTTGCTTTACTTTCTAATTTATACTAACCTCATCACGAAGGGCACCTTCATCCGGAAATAGATATCTGGCAACCGCATCCGTCGAAAACAATTTCAAACCACTTTCTAGTTCCAATATTGGCAAGACTAAAAAATCTTTGCTGGCAGGGTCTGGAAATAACAGTTGCTTATTGCATCAGATTGCATTACAATCGCGTTCTTCAAATTCATGGAAATTTACTAATATGTGACGAATCGTTCTTACGTGCCATTTAAATAAAAGTTTTGATTGTCAGCCACTCACACTTACCATTTAACGTGACTTTAATGACTTCCACTGATTTATTGGCGAACTTCGCCAACAGTTGTAATTTTAATCCAAACGGATTTCCTTCGTTGGTATAAATTTTCATATTTGGTATTTTATCCACACCAATTTCTAATATCTAAAATCGCACAAACACGCGATAGTTATTCGATGACAGATACCAATTGAATTGGATTGAATCAGTTGCCACGACTTTTAAGAAGTAAATATTGCAGTATTGCATTGCTTAGTACGAAAAACATACTCGAGATATTTGGTACCTATTCTAGTGCCATATGATAAATCTCTTTCCGATGCTTAATACATTTATACGCTTTTCGCGTGATTGATAAAAATATGTTTTTCTCATGCGTTTTTTGTTTACATATTTTTGATTTTTAGGTTAATTTATTTCAATTCCAATTTCAGTTAAATCAATACAACGTTACATAATTGAATCATGACATTTACTACTAATTATCGCAATACTAAAATTATTAAATGTACTCTTTTCTATACATCAGGTTGACGACATATGACCCACTGTGGCTAAACAGCTGATCTGTATCATTGTGAATTCTCTTTATTTTGACATTTAATATTCATTTCCATACGGTATTGATAAACAAAGTATAGTTATTTGTTAAAATAATTTTGTAAAATATACTTAAACTTATTTAAGTAAACAAAGTGAAATGGGTGAGCGCAAAGGGCAAAATAAGTACTATCCCCCTGATTATGATCCGAAGAAGGGCGGACTGAATAAATTTCGTGGTACGCATGCACTACGTGAACGGGCCCGGAAAATTCATCTGGGCATAATCATTATACGTTTTGAAATGCCCTACAACATTTGGTGCGATGGATGTAAGAATCATATAGGAATGGGTGTTCGTTATAATGCGGAAAAGACAAAAGTGGGCATGTATTATTCAACTCCTATTTATAAATTTCGAATGAAGTGTCACCTATGCGACAATCATTTTGAAATACAAACCGATCCTGGAAATTTGGATTATGTGATTCTATCCGGGGCACGCCGACAAGAAAATCGCTGGGATCCGTTACAAAATGAGCAGGTTGTACCCGAGACTAAGGAAGTACAGAAACGACTATTCGATGATGCGATGTACAAGTTGGAACATCAAGCCAAAGATGTCAAAGCTGGCGAGGATGCAAAACCGGTGCTGGAACGTTTAGTTGAACGTAATCGAAGTGTTTGGGATGACAGTTACGAAGCGAACTGCCGTTTAAGAGCAGAATTTCGGGTGAGTGAGTCATATTTATAAAATTAGTTTAAAAATATTAATTATAAATCACTTACAGTCTAAAAAGAAGGAACTTAAAGCACAAAAAGAACTTGATGATCAATTACTTGCGAGAAATAGCCTTGATATAGCGCTTTTACCAGAAACTGCACAGGATAAGCAAATGGCTGAGTTGATGATGCTTCAAAGCAAAACAGCCCAAGAAAGAGAAGCAGAAAAAAGACTGGATATATTAATGAAACCTGCCCTCCCAGGCGCTACCAAAACGACGTTCGGTGGACTGAAAAGGCAGAAAATACTAAATACGCATCTACAATTTGGAGATTTGGGTATTAAAAAGAAAACCGAACCATGCACTCTTTCAGAAAAAACAGTTTCCACAAGAGAAGAAAATCACACCCAAAAGGAACATTGTACGCCATTGGAGAACATAGAACAAAATGAAAAATTGAAAGAAGAGGAAGGCAAAGTAATAAATATGCCAAACAGCTTGGCTCTAGTCTGTGATTATAATAGTAGTAGTGGAAATGATAGTAGCGATTAAATAAATTACATACAAAGTTTTATTATCGAAATAACATTTGAGTACAACCAATAACACAATAAAATTACAATATTTTAAAAATAAATGTTTTACAAAGTAAACACACATATATTATTACAATTTACAACTCTGCTGTTTCGCAGCCAGATTCATTATTTCCAATCCCTGGGGCTTCACCACCGTTAGCATATAATATGGCAAATGCACGCTCACGCAACTCGTCGTGATCTGTAAATTCCTTCAAACTGTTAAAAAAAATATATTGGATAAGTTTTGAAAAATTTATTAAAATTATGCACTTTGTTTTTAACTTACACATTTTCCACATCGAGTAGCTTTTTATAATAAAAATTTCTTTCATTTAACATCGCTGCGGTCTACGAGTTATAGAGAAAAGAGGCAATTACAAGATTCGAGCAAGAAAAGGTGTCAATCAATATGCACAAACCTGCTCAGCCAGTTTATCCCGAGTCTCTTGTAAATATTTCAAGCTCCTTGGTGAACCACTTTCATCCGGGATAAGCTGCGTTGAATTCGCTGTTGGTGGCGTCATATCCGAACCTACTCGGTTTAGTACTTTTTTCGTCGTTTTTGTCTTGAGATTAATTTGCGGCTTCTGTGCGTTTGGAAGCTTCACATTTTCTTTACCGGCTGCATGCACATCATAAAACTTCTTGAACCATTGCAGAAATTCAAAGTTATCCTGAAATCGTCCTTTTATCAAACGTTCAATGGGCACGGACTTTTCGTAGTTTATACGTGTGAACGCCATTTGAAAGAGTTTTAAATTGTGCAAAAATTCATGTTCCAATTTTGCACCGACTTTTATCTTTTTCATACCGACCGAATTGGGAAAGAGCATTTCCATAATTTGGCAATAAGCAACACCTATTAAGATTTTCAATTCGTAATTATGCTTAGGCTGACATACAAATATCACTAGTACCTGAGCAGAGATCCTCAATTTTGGTATATTCACCTTGGACGGTTGTATTAATCCAACGCAACATTTCGTGGCGCGACAACTTCTCTGAAGAAGCATGCGTTAGAGCAACTGGAATCTTTGCATCCGACATGGCTTGGGTACTCATTTTTATAATTTATAATTAATAAAATGTTCACTTTTTGTTATATTACTAATAAAGTTAATAAACTAAGCCGATTTTCCAATGTTTGCTTTTAATAACGGATCAATCAGTATTTTACACAGCTTTGGCGCCTGAACACCCATAAAAACAAACACAATCAAGTAGCTGGTAAAGAAACTGTGACACCCAATAAGCAACCCACCCTGTAGGAAAAAAATAATTTTTCATTGGAAACAAAAAATTTCTGCACCATTCCAATTCACACTACGATAGAACCCTGCAAGGCAGTATGATGTGATATATAATACTTGTTAATTTATAAGATGGTTGGCCTGTAGGAAATACTGTGTGTTTTGATCTTGATTTTTTACAACGAGAAAGTTTTTATTGTAATTTTTATTAACATAGTTTTTGAGGCCAGCAATAGCGTATTTTACTTAATATGGCATACATACAAGTATTTATATAGTTAGAAATCCTTATGTGTTCTTGATTATTAATCTTACGATCTTAGCGTGACAGATTCGAAATATTTTTTTCATATATAGTACATATTTTAAATTTAGAACTCGTCTAATATTTTATTTAAGTCACAGTAGAGAAACTTATGTCATACACACTTTAGAACAAAATTATTTTAAATTTTAACAAGATTTTCCTAGAGCTTACTAAACTTCTCCACCTTCTTGACAAATTCTATAAAGTCTGCATACAACAATTGGGGCATTTCTAAAGCAACAAAGTGACCGCCATCTTTATAGTATGTGCTGTGAATCAAGTTCCGATATTTATCTTTGAGTTGATTGTCGTGAAAGTGTATCAAATCGTGTTTGAAACGTGCACAACCCGTCGGCACATCTGTCGGAACACTATCCATATGCAGTGCGCGTTGCTCGGGGGAATGATGTTCGGCGAATAGACGTGAAGAGGTCGTTATGGAATCAGTCAAATAATAGATCATTACATTATCCAGGAGCGTATCCAGCTTGAAACGTTTACGCAGACCACCGTTAGAACTATCTTTGTAGTACTTATTCGTCAAAGAAGACCACTTTTCCAAAATGTAAGCGGCTAAACCGACGGGATTGTCAGAGAGCACAGCGCCAATTGTATCCGGTTTTGTAGCTTGTAGATGATAGTAACCAGTTTCTTCAATTAAACGTTTTATTGCCTCCCAATGTGGGAACATCTCCTCAAAGCCATGGCGGAAGAAAAAGTTTGGCTTTATGGCATTTAGAATTCCCTTCATAATTGATCTACCCGTAAATACAGTGCAAAAATTTGAATGATATCCAAGTATATTTTCTGGAAACAGTGTTGCCATATGCGAGCCGATTACCGAACCGAAACCACCGCCTTGTATGAAGAATTTCTTATAACCCAGGCGAAGCATCAAGTTGCGCATAATGACGGCGACTTGCGCTGGTCCCAGACCTTCCCTCGAAGTACCCTGTAACGAATGCCTTGTCAAGCACATGTTCAGCAATAAACAGTTGTTACAACTCACCTGCGACCAAGCGAAACCCGGTATACTCGGCACTACCACATCGAATATGTACGGGTTGTTTTTATCTAAATGCGTTTGCTGCAGCTTGTGCATGAGCGGATAAAATTCCCGTATTGAGCTGGGCCAGCCATGCAGCAAAAGTACAGGGTAATGGTGTTTGCCAACCTTGTTCTCGTCGTAAATCATTAAATGCAAAAAGTGCATACGCAGGCTGTAAAGAAATTACAAACTTTGGGTTTAATTTAATCATAAGGAATATGCTTGGGGTTCCATCCAGAAGTGACTAATGGGCTTTTATAGGAATTTAGTTTAAGAAAAAAATGAGATTCGTACTGATATGTGTGAGAAAGTCGCTGATGGAAAGACTTTATTATACGTTCGAAGATTGGTTGAAATTTTTTCGACTTCTTCTCTTCTTTTCTGCCAAAACTTACCCCTGAATTTCGGTTGTAAAGTGGTTGAACTGCCACATGAACACTTCACGTTCGCGCCAACGTGGCATATACTTATCACGCCAATAATCGACAATTTTCAGTAACTCCTGAGTGTTGAAACCATTTCTAAAATCTGGAGTCATTGACTCAGTCAGACGTAATGTGCGATTCAATCTCTGTCGCAGTTCGTCAATGGTCTGCAAGATGAGTTGCGTAGAAGTTATGATTAGACTTTAGGTGAATAAAGACAATATAGTGTGCCATACCGAATCCGGGAATATGAGTCTATTACCAACCACCTCCGATGAGTTTTTCACATATGCAGCCCAGTCTTCTGGTTCCGCGCCCTCTCCCCACCATTGATGTAGGCTTAGCCTTGGGACCTCTGATTCGAACACCGAGTTGCTTCGTCTGTAAGCGAACATAGCCCCAATAAGGCAAATAATACCGAGAGTCCATTGAAGTTTCTTAAGCCCTAGCATTGTTATTCTATGTAGTCAAGTGTTGTTTCTTAAAAAAGTACGAAATTTATTAACAACACGTCACAACTTTTCATTCAACTGCACTCTTCTCAAGCGTTGGCCGTCATTTGCGGTCTTTGCGTATTGCTAGACGTCCACTGAGATTGTGACCACGCCGCAAGCCAATTAATCTGCCTGCTTTGTTATCAGTTCGCAGTTGGTTTGACGTTTGAGGACGGACACTTTCATATAAATTATTGGAGCAATGGGTAGCTTGGCTGCTTGACTGACAGAGTCGAGTGCTTTAAGATATACAAAGATAAGACTACTGAAACTTAAATGTTATTCAGAAGAGTATTGAAGTTTTAGTGAACCGAGAACCAAATCAAAATTTCTAATTACATACTTGATGAAGTGTAAGTCTATAAGCAGATAGGAGTGTTTAAAAATAAAATAAAATATGTTTTATATATAATATAGAACACATGTTACTCTTCCAATAAGTTATTATTTTATGTGAGAGAATGCTTAACAAATGTCTTCCTAAATTTCGAGCAAAGCTCTGTTAGTTTTTACGTTTTATGTAAAAAACAATTAAGTTTCAGTATCTATTTCAAGAAGAGAGTTTAACTACGTGTATTTGTTGTTTTCTCTAATCTTATCTAGTCACTATTCCATTTCGGTGGCGTCTAGTTAGTTTACAGATATCGTTTTGAATCTTGATTTTTTATTTACTTTACTTAAAGTTCTTATGGCTAATTTTCTTGCTGTTCATTGATAACTTTCCATTATTATTCTAGGTGCATGTGGAAATAAAAAAGGTAGTCCAATCGGTTGCGCTAATAACCCATGAAGTACTTGTATTAAAGCCTCCCATAATAATTAAATGGCGTTTAGAAGTGAGAATTTTTATAATTCCACTCGAAATTACAGATTCTTTATATAAAAGAGAATTCGCTGAAAATTGGAGATTGGCGATTCGAACAAATAACAGGCCATAATCAAATAAAAATAGGTATAATAGAAACACCGCTGGCTAAGTGGATCAGTTCGGTCCAACTTATGGTTGTTTTCATGCAGGAGAATCATTAATATCAAAAACGATGTTTATTCTTGTGTTTATTCTTTGTAAAGTCGTAAGAATGAAGAACAGCGTTTTATGTACGAAACGGTCTGACATAAAGAAGCCAATGGTCAGCAAGTTACTACTTCATCTAAACAATGAATTGGTTAATTGATTTCGTTTACCCCGTGATTTTGTTGACCTTTTGTCAGGCATAAGCTTTCTACTGGTGTCTAGTTCGGTTCGGATTTATCTCTTCTTCCTTCATTCTTTACTTACTCAGAACTACAACTACATTGCCAACCTTGACATTGATACAATTTTCCGTCCTAATCTCAAATCCGTAATATTTTATTTGCTTACGGACAATCTGAAGAACATCCACATACCTACCCAACAATTTCTTAAAGGATTTAAATTGGAAAATCTACATTTTAAATCCATTATAAATTACCTTTCTTAACAAACACTATGAAGTTCTTTTAGAGGTTTTGCGGTTTCTCCTTTGTGAAACACACTTTTTACTAGGTTTTCATATTTATACTTCAATGCGATAATCACGGCTAGTATTATGTCCGATTTAATACGCGCACAAGCCATGGGGCTATGCATGTGTATGCGCTTCAAGATAAACTGACAATCTCTTTCCTCAACCAGTACGCCGTGTAGAGGCGTTGCGAAGTTGTTATTGAATTGGTTTTATAATTTATCGTGACAGTGTTCGTGAAGCGTCAATACTGAATTTTTTCGTCAGACCACCTGGCCAGGCTTTTCCAAACTACTGATTGGTCCAAGCGTGGACAATAAACCACGTCCATGACGGCCATCAACATCAACTGGCATCGTTGCAATATCGAAGAGATCTGCGAAAACCATTTTGAAAGATCATTTGAGCCTAAGAGAGCAGGATTGGTTCCAAAATCACTAATTTTTCGAAAACAATGATTTCCGACAACGAGGATGTTGTGAAACGTATTATTTCTGGCGATCAGTCTTGAATTTATGCTTACGACCCGAAAAAACAAGTTAAAGCAGGTCTAACAGTTTTCTTCGATTATTGAGGTGTGGTGCATTATGAATTCTTTCCGATCGGCCAAACTGTCAACAAGGAATACTGCTTGATTGTTATGCGTCGTTTGACTGAAGCTATTCGTAAAAGAGGTCGGAATTATGGGCCGACAACTCTTGGCTTTTGCACTACGATATGGTAACATTAATTCTTCGTGAATTTTCGCCAAATTTTCAACCAATGTCGTGCAGCAACCACCTTATTCACCTGATTTAGCTCCGTGCGACTTATGGCTATTCAGCAAACTCAAACCACTGCTCCGGGGAAATCGTTTTGAATCAATTGAAGGCATTAAGCGTGAATCCCAACGCGCGTTGAAGGTTATTCCGGAAGCTGCCTTTAACAACTGCTTCGAGGATTGGAAAAAATGTTGGCATAAGTGTATTGTGGGGTTAAGAAGGACGACTTTGATGAGGACGACATAGATTTTGAAAAATAAATTTAAAAATTATGAACAAAGTCTTACTATTTTTTGCTCAAACAGAATATATTTTAAGGTTTTAAGGAATTATTCTGAAATTAATTGAATCTGTGTGCGCGTGGAAAATAGCTTGTGCTCAATAGGTAATAATTTATTAGTGGATGTTGTACCGTTAACTGTTTTGCTGACAGAAACTACTACCCCATATCCACGAGCGTCAAATAAAGCGTATATTTGACACCCTGTCCGTGAAAGAAAGCTTTCATATTAAAATTTGAGAGCCAATGGATTTCGTAGCAATTTTAAAGCAGAAGTGAAATATTTTAAAGTTTATAAAGGGAACTTTTCTCATTACGAGTAGTTATTACCTTTTGTTATTGTACAACGTTGCATGAAAATGATTATTATTAAAATTTAGTTTACAATTTTAGACAGTTTATAGAATTTCAATAAGTTACTACCACCACGACTAATATGCCGGTATACTTATATACAGTATACATACATACATATATAAAATTATGTACGTAAATGTGCAGACCAATTTAGTTTCGTGACATATTTTTTGCGTTCTGCCAACGCACTTTGAGAAGTTTTCGCACGTGTTCGGTGTACAAATTCGTGGGCTAATTTAGGGGTCACTTGAACTTTTACTGGCTGACGGGGGCGACGTTGTGCGCAATTTCAACTTCGAAATTTATGTTGAAGAATAGAAAAGAACGTCTTTGTCTCCGTTACAACATGGATCGGATCTCATAAGCCCTTCTTTTAAAAGTAAGTGTCAAAAAATTAAAAGCTCCATCCAATTTCTAAATGAAGGAATCAGTAGACGCGATCTCCAGGTTTGAAAACAAACAAAAAGGCTCAATAAAAATAAAAGTTGATCATTCTTCCAATGTGTATTTGCATTAGTAGAATTTTACAAGGAGCTGCCTTTATTCCGTTATGTCTGAATTTTTGTATGCCCGTCTATCTTGGAATCAGCATTAACACCAACAAGAACGCAGCCTCGAAATCCAACGTAGAGTATCTCTTGCCAACAGGTGCTATTTCGAACTGAGTAAGTATGTAGTTCACCGTTCCGCAATATGGTCAGATGAGAACATCTTATGAGTCGGCGTTGCGAGTTTTTGAGAGATAGGTTCTGCAGGAGATGTATGGTCCTTTGCGTGTTGGCCACGGCGAATATCGCATTCGATGGAAAGATGAGTTGTACGAGATATACGAGACATTGACTTAGTTCAACGAATGGAGAGACAGCGGTTACGCTGGTTAGTTCATATCGTTCGAATGGATGAAATCTCTGAGAGTATTCGACGCTGAATCCGCCGAGAGAAGCAGAGAAAGAGGAAGACCTCAACTCCATTGGAAAGACCTATGGAGAAGGACCGGACTGAGCTTGGATTCTCTAATTGGCGTCAAACATCACTTAACGTTTGCTAATTACAAAATTTATTGTAAAACGCCTAGAACAATTTTTGTGCCAAGACACCCCTTATTTCTTCTATTCTAGAGAAAGAAGCTCAAATGTAGATTTATATAACGCTTGAGTGATAATTCGCCAACACCGCCGATATTAATTATCCTAATTCACCACACTTTAAATAAACGCCCCTGGCGGTAATTACAAGTAACGGTAAATGTCCACTGCCCATTTGCTTAAGTAGGTTTTTGTTCTTTAGAAAGCAAACATTGTCTTATTGACTTTTCACAGCATCAAGCGTCGGTATCAATGCAGCTTGGGATATGTATGTGTATGTGCGCGCGCAAGGTATTATATAAATATTTGCTTACCATTTAGCTATGACTTGCAGCATTAGCTTGTCTTCCTCTGCTTTATATTTAAGTGTTTTATTGGCCAAAACACTCCAACATCATTTCAATTCATTTTCAGCTTCATTTGCTAAGTAAATACACCACTAACGGCACTCGGCCAGCCACTCGCCAAAATCAAGGACGCACTCACACATACACATATACACACACATATATATAATATATACATGTATTTAAATAAGCCTCCATTGACTTATGTGTGCGGCATCCACCGCGAGCCACAGCAGCCGAGGCCAGTCTATCAGCAGCAAAAATTCGAATTCGCCACAGTGTGGATGAGTTCATTGCTTTGGCTTCTAGATTTCGTTTGAATGTTGCCATAGAGCAATAGAATTTTAGTGGCGAAACAGTGAATAAATTTTACTCGGTTCTATTCGCAGATATGGGCTGCCTAGGCAGAGATGACTGCTTTACAGATTTGCATGTCGAAAGTTACACTGGTGTCTGTGTAAGTATGTGCATATGTAAACTTGGTATAACTGTAAATTTGCTTTCCATGTACTCAGCTTAGTGTACTTATGCATATGATGTGCAATAAAGATTAAACAGTCAATATTACCTTCGTGTTTATTTTGCTTTTCTCTTCCAATAATATTACCTTAATAACAGCAAATACATAACTACCGATGCACATACCTATTTACAATACAAATAAGCGAAAATGGGTATAAAGTCGATTCAAGACATTAAGTACATTTATGGGATTCTTCAACTGGCGAATTATACAAAGCAACAAAGTGGTATAAAGCTGGTCTCGAACCCCAAATCTGCTTAGAACTAGTGCGTAACCCCTTGAACTAGATTAGCTCCATTAAGGCGAAGATTTTGATGAAGACGAGTTTTGTTCTTTGATAAAATCGACGAGTTATTATTATCTTCCTAAGTAGGATCAAAGATACTACTTTTTTCGACCTCATCGTCGGCAGTTAATTATGAAAAGGACAATAAGGATATCTTGGTCTCTTATGACTTAACTCGAAATAGTCAGGATATTTAATCGGCTGGGGACTGCCAACTTGGAAACGGTATTGTAGGAGATGTATTGTTCCACAAAATAAGTTAAAGTGGTTCAATGGATTTTATTTAATATATGTATATATTCAATACATATATTCATCTTATTCTTCTATATTGGTGCAGATACCGCTTATGTGGTTATAGCCGAGTTTACAACATAGCATCATTCTTCCTTTTCGCTGTTTGGCGCCAATTAGAGATTCCAAGTATAGTTAGGTTCTTCTCCACCTCGTCTTCCCAAAGTGGAGGTCTTCCTCTTACTCTGCTTTCCGTGTCGAATACTTTCAGAGCTGGAGTGTTTTCAACCATTCGGACGACATAACCTAGCCAGCGTAGCCATTGTCTCGCAATTCGTTGAACTATGTCAATGTCGTTGTATGTCTCGTACTGCTTATCGAATGCGATATTCACCGTGGCCAATACGCAAAGGCCCATAAATCTTCCGCAGAACCTTTCTCTTGAAATCCTGTAAAGACGACTTATCAGACGTTGTCATCGTCCATGCCTCTGCATACAGCAGCACTTGTAAAATTTGGTCATTGTTCGTGGAGAGGGGACTTTATAGGGTTTGTGCGGAAAGTAATTGGAACAAAATTTATTGAATTCTTTAAAATCTTTCAAAATAGGCTCCTTCTGCGCGGATTCAGTGCGATTTCCAAGAATTGAAGGTGTCACGGAAGGCATTCTCCGTAAGAGCCTTGAGAGCCAAGGTGCACGCTGCTTGGATCCCCCCTGCCGTCACAAAAGAAGCGGAAAATTGCCTTTGTCTTGGAATTATACTCAAAGATCCATGACTCGTCACTTGTGATTACGTTATTCAATATTTGAGACCGTCTTCGCGCACACCTTGCGCATGTTCAAGTGCTCCGTCACAATGTCATGAACCACAGATTTTGATAAATTTAACATCTGGGCAATTAAACAAATCGCTGGACTGAATTCAAAACTTTTCGCACACGAGTCTCATTGTCGGCGTTTGTGGAAGTCGCAGGTCTCCCAGCACGGTCTTCTTCAGCGACCTCTTCCTGGCCCTCCGAAAAGGCCTGGTGCCACCGAAACACACCACTTCTTGCTAAAGCAACATTTAGGTAAGCCAGCTTGATCATATCAAACGTCTCTGTCGCAGATTTACCGAGTTTCACAGAGAATTTAATCGCGTATTTCTGCTCTAACGAACGCTGCATTTTCGGCTTGCACCACTCACAGAAACTCATCGTGCGAAAATGTTCGTCCTGACTCTCCAGATGCTCGGAGACAACTGACCAGTTGCGGCGGAGGAAAATCAGTCTTATTACTTTCTGGATAAATCCTGTATTTCTCAATTGTCTACTCAGTCCGAAGTAGCACCTGTTGGCAAGAGTTATTCTGCGTTGGATTTCGAGGCTGACGTTCTTGTTGATGTTAATGCTTGTTCCAAGATAAACCAAATTATCTACGACTTCGAAGTTATGACTGTCAGCAATGGTGTACCTTGCTGCTTACATGAAACTTGTAAAGTATTAGGATATGTTCATACCTACATATATATGTGTCGGGGCACCCTAATGTACCCTACATACAAACATGTGTTGAGAGTTTTCATGAATTAACCGGTGTATGTTCGAATCAAAGTTATCATCATTGTTATATGCGGAATATTGATTTATATTACAAATACCGAGCCATAAACTGATACCGTTAATGGATTAGACTAAATAATCTAATCAGAACATTGAAAATTCCCACAATAAAGCAATGGCATCCGATTTAAAAATAAAGATATTGTTAATGCGAGTATTATATGATGATTGGCAGGTGTAATCCGACAATTTGGTAAATACCGAGTTAGCGCGTCAAAACAGAACAGAATTTATGTCTGAAAATTACTACAGGAAGAGATAAGTAATTGCTATTCATATCAGCTTAAGCATTTATGTAAGCAATATTTGTAAATATTTATGTGGGCCTGCAGCGACAACAATGTTCATATGTATAACTTGAGCATTCACCTGGTCAATCAAATTTTACATTAACAAAATATGTATTCAATAATTTCTCTGGCTTTGCAGTATAATCTTCAACATTAATACGTCGATGGTCCAGCTTGCTGTGCTCGAAAGAGAAGGGGCAGTTCAACTTTCAATTGAAGAAGCACTATTTAAAGGAAATTTCTTCGACCACAGAGCTGCAAGCTATATTTTGCAAAATAGCAGTTCTGCGATTCCATTATTTTTCCATCTCTGGTCATATCAACAATGTGGGATCTGTCTTCTTTCACTTTGTTAATAGCTTTTGCAGCTTATTTAGAAGTAAGTTCTCTTCTGTTGTATAAAACCAAAACATTAAAGTCGCTCATTTTGTCGATCGCAATATAATGACTCCACTTCTATGTTGGTCTTAAGGTAAGTTTAGATTCGATGCTACAGACAGACAGAGTTCTCCTTTGGCAGCTTAGAAGACCAGTCTTTTGTCGTCCCTAAAAATCCTACATAGTTAATCATCGTCACCTCATAAATCTACAAAGCGCTTGAGGCTATCACAAATTCATTGAGACGACTGATGTTAGTTTCGACTGTGTCTACGGATTCATCGGAAAGGTCTTAAGGCCATACCTGACGAAATCTTTTAAGATACACCAAAGGGTAAAAGATCTATGTTAACCAGTTAAAAATTTTTAGTTTTGACAACTTTTTGGCTGAGCAACTTGAGCTCGCTTGGTATGCTCAAAACTCTGATTACACATAGCAACGTTGTATGATATAGTATAAACATAATGATCGAAATTAACGGTATAACCGAATTGATTTTCTATTTGACAATTTTTCAATGTCTGAATTCTGCGCACACCTTTAAGACAAAAATTACAATCAACGATTTTCCAGTATTCCAAGTAGCGACATTTGAAGCCTTCCTCAGTTGCAATTTCCAGTCGGTCGTCTCAACTTAGAATTGCATATGCGAGTAAATAGCAGGTTTTCACATTAATTCAATATTATGGTAGGTTCGGGTTTGTTTACACTTGCACTAATAGCTATATACACATATACACACTCGTGTATCTGCATATCTATGTCTATACACATAAGTTAATAAGTTCGTATAGAAATAGTCCACTGCTGGGCAACAATAACAATCGCGTCAACTTTCATAAACGTGGGCTGTCGGGCCCCCACGAAGGCGCCGCACAGCCACCGACACTTCTCAGCAATTTTGTTTTGCTATCGCCTTCGCATGCCTATGCACTGTTGCTGGCGCTTGCTGCTCACCACTATAACCTGTTGCCTGGCCGCACCGTGGCGCTTTGTTGCGCAACATTCGCTCAACGTGGCCGCCGCCAACCAAGTAAGCAGCAGCATGTTGCTTCAGCACGGCCTCACGTGTTTTTATCGTGTCGTACCTTTGTTTTCGTTTACATTTCTGTTTTCGACTTCGTTTCTCAATGTTGCTGGCGTTATTACTACTGCGCCATTGTTGTTGTTGGAGCATAGCCATCGCATGTTTTCAGTTTTGGCATGCCGTGCTGTGCTCCCCGACGTGTAAGCAGCGCCAGTTTTCGTTTGCCGTTCGAGTGCTATGTGTCGTCGCGTAGGGGGCGGCGCGTGCGAGTCAAAAACAGAATAAATATCAGCCACGTTGGATATAAAATCGAAAGCGCTTCGAACACTCACTTCGCGCACATACCATAATTGTACCGTTGGGTGGGTGAGCAGTTTTGACAGTTGACGAATGGAATAATTAAATTCCACAAAAGTTATTGTAATTATTATTGTTGTTGGTACCGGTCGACCGGAAGCATTGTGCGTTTGCGATTCTTGAAAAACCTGTTAAGTTCATTTGTGCTTTGATTAGCCGCTGAACTGTCACAACGCCTTGCCGCAGAACACCAATGCACTGGTGCAAGCTGTGTCGACGCAGCAGAATTCGCGGCAAACTGCTTGCATTGCAGTTGTGCTTGTGCTTGTTATTGTAGTTGTAGTTGGTTTGTTTGTTTTTTGTTTTTCAGTTTTTGTTTGGCTGGCGGACCTGTGCATGCGTAGCGCGGTGTGCAGTATTTTTAGTGTTTGAGCAAGTGCAAATACAGTCGCGTGCACAGCTGCATACGTGCGAGTGTTCATGGGAAAGTGCATCAAGGTTTTCGCCGCCGTGGCGAGTATGAATGCCAAAAAATGTGTGTGTGATTGGGGTATTTTGTTGCTCATATTTGACGCAAATATGTCGACAGACCAATCATAATCAAAATTTCGTAAACACTTTATTGCTGAGCGCGGCGAAGTGCCGCGTTTTTTGTGGGGGCGCGTCTGTTGACACGCCGCGTTGTTTTGTTTGCTGTTTGTGATTTCAGACTGTGCTGTGAATATCCACAAATTGATACAGCCGACTCATACAACACATACATACATATGGACCAACGTTCAGTTATGCGCATTTGAATTATTTTTGTTGTTTCTTATATTATTTTTTATTTTTATATTCTTGAAGGCAGTTGAGAGTTCGTTCCTCGCAATTTATTTGCAAATTTTAAAGAATATAAATTGATTTGTTTTTAGGCTCAAAGTTCACTGTGCAACGTGTGCACGTCAAATGCATTGGTGCTTTCGATTTCTTCGACTTATTAAAATGGCCTTTGGAGCATTTGCTAAGAATATTGAAAATCAGAACGCGCAAAATGTGCGTAGGTGGCCTGTAGGAAAGAGTTCCCCCATTCCCAATGAGTTTGCAGAAAAAAGTAAACCTCAAAAAGTAAAAAAGACGGCTGCGTTTTAGTCTATAAGAAGTTCAACGGACTCCATAAGTTAAGATAACAACAAAGATAACAAAGAAAAGCTTTATGCATATATCTCCACACAGCAATTTATTGGAGATCACCCCGGCCAGAGATAAGTGCTTCAATTTGATAGCTCTCTCTTTCTGCGGTCAGCATGCACCATAATGTAAGCTTCCAAACTTTTGAGTCTACTTAGAGAATACGACCAAGTAGAAAGAGTTGCTGAATTTAATTTCTTGATTTTTTAGTGTTAGTGGTGCTCCAAGTGCGTCCTTTTGCCGGTAAGAGGCCGTCGGACCTTAAGTAATATTTATCATTCATTCGTCGCATTTTTTAATCCAAAACGCTATAAAATGTCTTATCATTAGTTGACTACGTTTTCGCTTCATAATAGGTCTCAGTTCGTTGGTTTAATAAGCCCCTATGTATAGTATATTACTCAACAGCTTACGCATGTTCTGCACAATTGTAATGTATAGTATGTTCTTCAAATATCAGTCATTAACGGATTGTTGGCTGGATTGGGACCGGACATAGCAAAGCAATGAATATTTTTTAGTGTGTGAGATAAGTTATTTTTATTGACGTAACTAACCAATTGTCACTGGTTAGTAGGATTTTTTCGACCTCAACGACATACGAATAGACCTTTTCGACACCCAATATTACTAATTCGAAAAAAACATGTTTTAATTAAAATATGAGTTCAAGTACCAGATTTCGAAAAAATAGACTTGCACCAACCACGACACGATTTACTAAGACTTATTTCATTTACTTTCAACAGTTTAATACAAAAAGGTTAACGTAGAATATAAGTGGCCTTATTGGTAGAGTTTTTGGTTATATTTCCCACAGGCAGTCAGGCAGTATTCTGGTGTAAGCCATTGTGATTTTGGTTTTGGTTACTTACTGAACTGGTTTCATTTGCGTTGGTTTCAAATTAGTGAGGACTTTCTCGAAGAAGTTAATCGAAGTCAATGTAAAAATTAATATCGCCTAGAACTTCACTACTTCCAGAAGAAAAAGCAGTCAGCAGTCGATTGAGACCAAATTACTGTTCTAAGTGTTCGTCAGGTGGTTCATAAACAGTTGAATTCAGCGCAAAAAATCTACAGGCTGCACTGTAATAGTTAAGAAAATAAAAACACGCCCGACTAGATAGTCGATAGCATCACTCACACTGGGCCGTTCAACCACTTGCTTGTATGCCAGCTACAATGCGCACACCAAGTTAGTTTAAACTGGTTGCAAAGCACGGACGCGCCGGCATAAATAATAATCAAGTGTGATATGAACCAGTTATGTAAATATGTAAATAGGCGAAACACTCTCAAGTGCATGCTGATAACTGAAGTGTTGGCGGAAAATTATTCATAAATACGAGAACACATTGTAGAAGAGTTTGTAAAAATACTTTGGCACAAAAACAATTGGCTTGTATCGAAAAGTCAGGTTTCTAAATGGCAAGACATTCGATATGCAGATGCACAAACATATGTGTGTGTGTGTGTTAATGTGTGAGTATTAGCGGTGACGACTTCAATTTTGCATTAATGAAACTACGTCGGAAAAAAGCCGAATCTGCGCTTTGACCGCAGTTTTAATGAGCATTCATAAAGTTGTAATTAAGTTTTCACATTTGCACAAATTTTATTAGCATCGAGCCAAATAACGACGGCGGCCTAGTGAAAATATTCCAAAGGGCAAACTGTCTGACTGCTTTCGGCCAGAAGTGACAGGTCAAGGCAGATTTGGCATTTGCTCAGGCTTCATAAATTATGAGAGCAACTTGTTCGCACTTCAGCCCTATGGATAGACTAAAAAGTCGAGTGGCTGCGTAAATAATTAATCTTATGGTTTTAAAGCAAGTGGCCTTAGGAAAAGTAGGAATTATTGTTATCCGACCACAAAGTGGACCAATAAGTACAAAAAATAGCTGTTGACATATTAAAATAGTTCTATCACATTATATACTCGTGCAATACTGCTTTATATGCATACAGCCATGAACACATAAATAGCGCTCATGGTCTTCAAATTAAAAAATCGGTTATTTATTCCTTAAGTTTATCAATTATGTATTTAAAAAAGCATTAATTTTCATTTGATTGTTGAAAGCCGCTCAGTAGATTTTAATGAAATTTATACAGCGATCGACTATCGAAAGATTTTTTTGTTTTTTCAAAAATTTCGATTTTTTAAGACCAATTAATTAACTGATGATTTTTTCCCAAGAATTTAGACAAAAATTTCCTGAGGCCGCCATTTTGTTAATTTTTGAAAACAAAAAATAAAATCCTTCGATCAGGCCCAGGATTATCTATTTATAAAACTTATTTTATTTTGTTCGATTGATTCTAGATGAGTCTCCAAGGACTTATAGTTGTCACCGCAAGTACTTTTTTTTGGAACTAGGTCAATACAAACAACTATAACTTTGGAAATTATTTTTTTTTGTTTTTGAAATTTTCGTCAAGTCAACACATTCGATAAAAATGCTATATTACTACTTTTATAAATAACACGATTTAATAGTAAAAAAAATACTGAAAATTCTAATTTTTTCGTGCCTCTGACTACCTCTAACCCCTTAAGTATTAAAATTGGATTTTATTATTAACAATTTTCGCATAAAATCAACTTAAGTGCTATAAAATTGACACGCAAAAAATGTGATAAAAAGGAAACGGTATTTTTGTGCAAGGATATAAGCTACATAACAGTAACAAATAGGTAGATACATATAAAATGTTTAGTTTTAAACCAATTTTCGGTTGATAATTTATTTATATGTCCATGGCTGTATATTATGTCGTTGCTGGATTTTCGTTAGTTTTTGCTAATGTTAATCATCCGCCATGGTTCATTTTAAAAATAAATTGTGGTCAACCCTCTTCAAAATTTTACGAAAGATGTCAACCTTAAATGTGTGAAACTCTTCATTTCTTACAAAATATTGGGTAGTCGAAAAAGGCTTTTTGTATTTCTAATGAAATATAATTTACTTCTGTGAACTCGAAACATTTAGTTAGAAATTTTTATTAATATTTTAACTGCCTCAGATTTACAACACTAAATTTGTAAACGAACAAAGCCGCTGCCACAAACACTCATTTATATTCTTTAAAATGATAATAAAATTATTCTGATAGTCCCCATCGCACCTGACAGCAGCAAACTCAGAAGCGTATCAATTCGCTGTCAAGTTCGGCGTCGCCGCTTTGCGATCAACAATTCAAATTAGCGCTAATTCGCGTAATTAAAATGCTCCGAAATAGCTTCTCACACCAACGCAAACAACCGCCGTTTCGCTCACAACTCGAGCGTTCGCTCATAAAAAATCAGGTTTATGACCAGCTACCGTTTAAAAAAGGGTCCGCATCCCTTGCAATGCAATTAACAAATAACTGACCAATGGCACTGTGTCTGCTTGTGTGTGAATGGATGTGTGTGTGTGTGAGTGCGCGTGGAAAGCAGCCAATCTCTCTCAAGTTCAAAAGCAAACTTTATTACTTTCTTTAGCCACATAGAACTAATTCGTACTTTAAAGAAGCAAAACTTGAGAAAGTCTTCGACTCACACACACACACACACACATACACACATGCAATATACAGGCATTAACACGTACATACGCTTGGACATGTTGAATAATTGAGAACCTGATGGCAAAAACCATGACTTTCTTGAGTCAAATGCGGTTTTTCGGCAGAGAAACTGTTTCTGAAAAGTTTTAGTATAACAATTTCCAAACAACCAGCAAATAGTGGCGTCTCGAAATTACGTTTAGGAGGGGTCTTGTCACTAAATTGTTGCTTCTGGCTTATCGGAAATAAAAGCGGAATAATAGTAGGGGTTACGAAGAAGGATAGAAGAGTTTCTATTTTAAGTATTTGACAATATAAATTTGTCCATTGAATGAGAGATCCGTAGAAACTGCCCTTAACGATTTTAAATTTCATAATAGTGTAGTTTTTTCTTCAAAAACACCATTTGAACCGGCCACCGCAAAAAGGGAGTAGTAACCACATTAGTCTCGCAACTCCTGAACGCATTGCTGGGGCGAAGCTGTCGGCCACACAAGCCACCACATTTATGAAAAGCAAACTGACAAACAAACAAACAAACATAAATTTCAATTTTCCACCAAAATACCGAAGTGACTAAAAGGCCAACGCTATGGATCTCTTGGGAACTTTCAGAGTTTTTGAACTTTTGTTGTCGCTACTGCTAAGCTCGAGAGCGCTGCTGGAGTCGGTGAAATCGGTGGAAAAAGCGCAAGCCAAAAAGCAAATTGAAAACTGCAGTCAGACGAAACAAAGGCAACAAAAAACTCAGCTGCCAACGACCGAGTATATTTTGTTGCCACAACAGCTACTTTCTGCTGCCAACAAATGCCAACGCGCCGCTTAAAGGGATAAGGGAAAAGTATTAAAAGTGTCCGAATGATGATTGCCTTGATTGCGATTATCACTGGCGAATACATGCGGCAAGCAGTAAGCAAACGTAACTGGGCAGCTGACACCATCTAAGCGTGTTCCCCAAAGGATTTTTACGTTCAGCATTTAACATTAAGTGACAAATATAAAATCCTACCATGAAATAAACATTCAAAAGGCAAATATGTATGACGAGGCGCTGCAAGCTGAGCACTGGGAGTTTAATGGCGATTTTGCACAAGAAGATTTACCTAACGCTCAAGTCAGTTGTTACAGTTACCCAAAATATCGCTGATATTGGCTGTTGGATGGACTAAACAGTATCGAGAGAAAACTCTTAAATTGTTTGTGTAAAATTTTTGCTGATTTTTCCGACTCTGACTTTCCTGCCACGAACATGGAGTTGCTTAATTCTGCAATAATTAGGAGGAACGCGTTTTTATTACCGCTAATTGGTGACCGTAAATAGTGAAATATCGGGTTGTCGAAAAAGTATTTTCGTATTTTTAATCAAACTTCAACTTATTTTTTTTTATATTTATCATGAACTTTAATGAACCGAATATGTACCATTTTGGTCGACCACTTTGTGCGAGTTTTCCTCTAGGACATTATTCTATAAGTGGAAAACTGATCAGGGATGGTTTCTCGGCCAAAAACTGCGACAAGTAATTTTTACAGGTTTCTCTTGAAGCCAACTCCATTAAGGGTTCTGCATTGACCGAAGCAAATGGTAGTCCGATGATACAAGGTCGGGGCTATATGGTGGATGTATTAAAACTTCCCAGCCAAGTTTTCCCAGTTTTTGCAGAATCATCAAAGACGTGTGTGATCTAGCGTTGTTCTGATCGAAGACTGTTAATCAGTTCTGGCCGTTTTTTTAGCTTGTATGTAGATGTAGAATCAATCGTTCGACCAGGCTGGATCAGCTCATAGTGGATGATTCCTTTCCAAATCGTTTGATTTCATTTCGCTTAAGCAAAGAATGGCAGATGTTAATTCGATCCATTAAATTTTTCACAGACAATTCATGTAATACCCAAACACTGAGCTTCTTTTTGTAGCCAGCCTTTTTTAAATGGTTCAAACCCGTTTGAGGATGAATGTTAAGTTGTTTAGCGATATCATGGCTGCTAATGTGACGGTCCTGGTCAATCTTTCCCATAATTTCATCGACTTTTTCAACGACAGGTGGATCAGAGCGACTCAGACTCCCGTTGAGAAAATATGCACTGTGAATTTAGTAAGGAAGGAAGTTAGTTGCTTTACAGGTAAGCAGTGAGAATGTTCGTTCAGATCCATGCTTTCGTGATCCTGAACTTTGCTTTTGAAAAAGTAGCTTTGATTGCCGGTCTTATTGCGAGGTCGTTCGTGACGACAGACTTAAAAATTGCACTCTGAAATCGCCAGTGCAAAACAATTGAACTTTGAGTCGTCTCAGATGTTCCACTGAATATTTCTATTGACCTTGAAACTGCAAAGCATATGAAAAAATGCTAGACAAGTGTGCGTTCTAATAGTTCTGCCATTTGCATCAAAGTATAAATATTTATGCAACTAAACAAACGCAAGTAAACAGTTTGTAAATATGAAAATAGTTATGCACATCCGATATGTTGCCTTCGTGAGAGCTTACGTTTGTGTGCGCGTGTTCTGCACGCCACTCAGTGCATATTTTTGAAAGCGGTGTCTGTGCAGTGTTGCCGCCTTTTGAGATTGCATTTGCAAGCAATTCAAAATTCATCATCATATTTCTTCCATGCCACCACCCACTCCTCGCTGTATCGAGACACGCAAGCACTTAGCGCTGTATGTATTTACATATGGGTGTGTGGGTGTCGGTGTGGGTGTGGGTGGCGCGGCAATGACCACAATAACTAGCGCTAAGTGCGCGCATTATTTGTGGTATCGCTAATGAAAATGAATGGGGGGCGGCGGCGGTGGCCGCAGGTCATTCCACTCTATTCCGAACAATCGCTTCCAAGTTGCGCAGGTGAACTTCAGCGTGGCTGCCGCTTTGTGATTTGTCATAATTTAGAAATAATCACCATATTTCAGGAATATTTTAAAGTTTCGCGCTGCGGATTCATAGAAGCGATATTAGCGCGGCGGTGAACTCTTATCTGCGGCGAAAGCAAAAACGGTTAATATTACTAAATGTTTAAGTTGAACTAAAATAAAATTACAGTGAATAAACACGCTCAAAAAATTGCAATTGAAAAAGTGAATTAGTAATCCGGAAGCTGGTCTAGTGTTTTGATAAACTTTAGCACACACACATTCATATTTAGCTGGCAAATCAGCGTTGTTTACAAAGTGAAAAAAGAATATTATTTAAATATGCTGCGCACAATCGCCGATAAACTTATCGCCCGGAGCGACGAAAGACGGAGAAATGATCGGCAAAACTGCAACAAAAACACCGGCTACAACTTTGTGATAGCCGTGTATGCTATTGGTAAGTACTTACATATGTAACAATGCTATACTTCTGTACTGAATTTACATTTGTACCGCTAACTGTCGACCACGTGACACTTCCGGCACCAGCTTACAGCCTACCGCCTCGAGAAGACCGTTCCTACCCTCCTTATCGTGAAGCACGGAAACTAATTGTTATTTAACTTCCTACTGCACCTCGTAATACAAAAAAGTGGCGTGATGCGAAACATATAATGATTGAGTTTATACAGGGTTTGAGGTGCGGTGCATGCTGCTTGGACCTCCTCTGTCGTCTCAAATTGCTTGCCTTTTATCGGCCTTTTCAGGCTAGGAAACAAACAAAGTCCAGGTGGGCGACCTCTGGGCTGCATGGCGGCTGCGGAAGCGTTGGGATGCCGGCTTTGGTTAAGTAGCTGTTCACAAGAAAGGCGGTGCTAGCCGGGGCGTTGTCGTGGTGCAACTTCCAATCGGTTGCGATGCTCTTGTCGGACCCGATTGACCCTTCGTTTGAGTCTCTTGGGGACTTCCACGTAAAACCTGGCGTTGATGGTTTGTCCAAAAAGGAACAAATTTATGGTTGATGATGCCTTTGATGTAAAGAAATACAATGAGCATCGTTTTCACTTTGGATTTGCTCATTCTTCCGGTCTTCATCAGCGACCTCTTCCCAGTACTCCAAAAAGGCTTGGTGCCACCGAAAAACACCACCAACATCCCTGTCCATGTGCTCGAAGACAAGTAACCAGCCGGTCGTTTGTTAGCTAGGAACGCTCTCTACCGAATCTAGTCGGTACGCCCACGCTCCAAAGTACAGTCGCGGTGGAAGAAAATCAATCCTATTATTTTCCGGTCAATCCCTCTATATTGTGAAATAGCCAAAGACCGAACTGAAAAAGCCAATTATGCAATACGTGGTTGCTTAAAATCAATGAAGCCATAATCTGGTCCGTTTTCAGTAAACAGTTAGACCAGTAATTATCACAACGAGAAGGAGAACTCGAATTTCTTTTAAAAGCCATCTTCTATAGAGGTGATCGTGGAGACTTATCCATCTAAATTAGCTTCCCTAAGATTCTTTGCTCGGTGTCATCTCACCGGAGATTCACTAGTGTTCGACGTTTGAATTCTTACGCTTTTGCCAGCATAAAACTTGAGAGCTAAATGAGCATATCAACATTTCTTAAATATTATGTAAATACATTCAGAATTCAACAAATGTAACGGTGTTAGGACTGTGCTTACGCACACTCTGGCCAAACAAATGGTGACAAATGCCCGACTGCTGTTGGTAGCTGAAAAGAAACCAGAATGCTGGTGATTAATTTGCATTTGCAAGATTCGCCAGTGGAGGCAGAAGCAGCAGCAGCAGCAGTTGCAGCCGGAAAACAGCTACTGGATCCGGTTTTGTGGTTTCCAGTTCAACATCTGGTCTTACCACAGGGACACTGACGCAGTGTTTGCCGCACTGGCGCAAGTGCTCACGCATGCAGCGCTGCCAGCCGGTTAACTGCTTATGCGCGGACACACACACACACGCAAAGGCATACTGTAAATGCAGGAAGGCGCTGGGATGTGTGTGTGTGAGTGCGGCGTTGATGCGTTGAGCTGCGACTAATTGTCAGACAGTGGCACGAGAAGTGGCTTCTTCTTTTCGATTTATTTAGAGCGTGTGCGAGCGAGGATTTAATTGGCATGGGGAATGCAACCAGAAGAGCCAAAAGAGCGTAAAAACAATAAAAACAAAAGCCTTGCCATCATCCACAAATAAAAAAGAATAAAACGAATAAAATATGAAACGCTTGAGCTTGTTGCAAGTTGCATGTGTGATAATGTCGTCGTTGTGGACGAAAGGATCTGCTGCCTTTTCGCTTTCTCGCCAAATAGAAGATGAAAGGACAAAACCAGTCGTTCATGCAGCAATTCGCACATACTATATACATATATGTACATATGTATGTGGCATGTCGGCACTTGCAAATATATGTATGTATGTGTATGTGTGTGCGTGTGTGCGAACGTTTGCTGGCACAACAAGATAGCCGAGAAGGTTGGCCAATTAATTAAATTAAAATCGATTGCCTCAATGTGTTTGCATGCCACAAGTGCAGTTAAAGCGTAAACAATATGCACCAAGCTGCTCGCACTTGTATTTATTAGCAGAAATCTTTCAATTCAAGCATTTGTAAAGAGCTCCTTCCGACGAACCGTCGTGCATTTGAGCGTGCGCATCCGAAAGTCTATTTCAATTGCCGGTTAGCCGTTCGAGTGGTGTGCATGTGTGTATGTGCATATGTGTGAGTAAATAATTATGAGTCTTTGTACAAGCGTTATTTATTATTAGGGTGGCACATATCTGTAATTTAGGTTCGCAGTATATTCATATATTTTTTTATAATGGGTAGTCGAAAAAGTTTTTTCGTATTTATAATCAAACTTCAAACTATTTTTTTTATATTTATAATTTTAATATATTTATAATGTCTTCGCTGGAGACATTATTCCATCAGTCTAAAACTTTTCTGGTTTCTCGGCGAAAATCTGCGACAAGATATTTTCACAGGCTTCTCCAGAAGCCAACTTTACTCCATTAAGGGAGTTCTGCATTGACCGAAACAAATGGTAGTCCGATCATGCTAGGTCAGAGCTATATGATGGATACATCAAAACTTCGACCATGATCTTTTTCGCAGATTATTGTCGTATTTGGTACACGTTTCGTCTCCTGTTACCATTCGTTTCAGAATCCGCTAGATTTCTTTTTGTTTCAGCAAAGAATCGCAGATGTTAATCGGTTCATTAAATTTTTCACAGACAATTCATGTGGTAGCCAAACATCGAGTTTAGTTTTGTTGCCAGCCTTTTTTAAATAGTTCAAAACCGTTCAAATCGTGAAAGTTAAGTTCCTTAGCGATGGCATGGCTGCTTTTGTGACGGTCCTGATCAATCTTTTTGATAATTGCATCGACTTTTTCAACGATAGATCGACCAGAGCGAGGTGCATCTTTCACATCGAAATTTCCAGAACGGAGGCGAGCGATCCATTGTTGCGCTACACGACCTGATACAGCATTGTCTCCGTGAACTTCATCAAATTTCATTGGTCGAAACTGCCGATATCGGATAGCTATACCATATAGTTGGCATAAGAGTCGTATAAAGAAAACCGGAGCCCGAGAATGATGGCAGAGAATTATTGGGAAGAAAATTGCTTAACTCTCCGGGCGCGGGATCTCCAAGCCTCTCTCGTTTACTGGCTACTATACAAACCAATCCGATTCAAAACAAGTTTTTGAATGACTTTTTTATTCTCACGAAATGTTGCATACATTTTTTTCAAGGCAACGTTTTAATCCTCCAACTTCGTGTTCAAATAAGAAAACAACTCACTTTCTCAAAGTATAGTAAACCAGAATAATACATATATCAGGTGGTCTAAGGATGCTAAAGGCTCTTGAAGAATTTAGTTAAACAAAAGCATTTTGTTATAACAACAAGAAAGTGATCAATAAATTATTTTCATAGTGACCAAAGTTGACAAATTGATGTCGCCAGCTGCTTGAGTGACCTGCTGCTTCATAATTATATAAGCTTCGCTAAAGAATGGTATACCCTAATGCGTCGTTAGGCATGAATGTGAGCCGCTGAGCTTATGTACATTCGTCAGTGCCATCGCCTGCAGGCTCCATCGCTTTGGCTTGGCATTTGCTTTGCTTTCAATTCACATGTATTAATTTGTTTTCACTGCAATCATCATCATCGCCAGTTAGTTTTCGAAAATCAATGACTGTAACCATCGAATTCCATTTAGTTTAATTAATTGAAAATCGTTTAATTTTTGTTGTTTTGCATCGCCTGCAACGTCTCGGAGAGCCACGCTCGGTGCACCTATCTGTGCATTTGAATGCGAGCAAACCCGGATGCCACATAATTACATACACTTCCACATGCTTATATGTATGTGTGTTTGGCACTTGTTTCTGTAAGCACCCTTCTTGGCTCGGAAGTCAAGAAGGTATCTGGGTGGTTCGCACCTTCGGGGCTATTGAGGATCGGCAACGGTCGCCACACTTTGGAGAGTGAAACCACAAGCTGAAAAGCCATCAGCGCACACATTACGGTACTTAGTGAGCAAGCACACACACACACACGCACATGCACATGTATTCATATGTATGTGGCTGAGAAGCATTTAAGTGCATTGATATTTACATACAAACGCAAACACCGCCTTACTTACACGCAAATGCATATATGTATGGGTGTGTGTGTGTGTTTGCACATGTATTTATGTGCTTGCATTTCGTATTACCACCAGGTTCGAATTGAGTTTGCAGTACAATTTTCACTTTATGCTTTTCATTTGCTCATTTTTGCAATCGCCTCGCTTGTAAATGCTTGTATGTATGTGTGTGTGTGTGAGGTATGCAGGCATTTACCTGCGCTCGTTTCCCTCCTTGTTTCCGCCGGCATTGTGTGGACGTCGGCCCACATTAGAGCTGTGCTTGACTGCTGGAGTGCTTTGCTAACGGCTTTGCCGCTGATATTGCCACTGCTATTAAAGCAACACCTATGCAGACGCTTGTGCATTTTTGTTGCATGTATCTGGTGCAGTGATGTAGTTAGTATTGTTAACACTGCAGCCATTGTTGGGCTTTGTCGGCGTCGACCAACCGACACTGTGACAAAAAAAGCGCCCAAAAGGCTGAAGAACCACTCGATTTTGCACCGGCACTAGTTCGTGTCTGAGCTGTCAGCAATGCTGTCGGGCAAATATGAGCAGATTCTTCATATTTTTTTAATTTTTCAGGACATATTTTTCATAGATCTGGCATTTTTATTCGATGTATCTATTAATGTATGTAAGTCTTAAATTTATAAAGAATTCACCAAAATTCGTTTTTGGTCTAGTTTTCGACCGAAACCCTTGGTTTTGGCCTTGTTGGTTCTACCTTGTTGTTGGGTGGAAGTAAAAACGCAGGATTTGTATTACTGAGCCCAGTTGCCCATGCATAAATGTATGTATGTATGTGTTTGTGCCTAGCGCACTCATATGCGAATTTACTCCACAGTAATTAGAGTGTAATAATGACTCGAATTCGGACAACGAGTTGTAACAATTGCCACAGTTCTAAACTTGTACGTTCTTGCACTCGCAGTCGCACATGTGTATGTGTGTGTGTGAGCAAAATGAAAACAGCAGTATGGCCAACTAATTACTTTTAACTAGCCACTTTGATTAGGTTGGCGTTTAAAGCCTTTTTTGGGGATTTTTTATTTAAACTTTAGAATTTTAAAACATCAAAATTTAAACAATTGAATTTAGAACTAAAAGGGTGAGTTCAATAAATAGCCAATAGAATACTCCATTACTCCGTTCTGAAGAACAACAAAGCGGTGGGGGTCGATGGATTGTCGGCCGAGCTTTCAAACACTTCGGCGAAGAACTGATAAGGAGCATGCATCAGTTTCTTTGTAAAATATGGTCGGACGAAAGCATGCCCGACGATTGGAATTTCAGTGTGCTTTGCACAGTCCACCAAAATTGAGACACCACAATCTGCGTCAAATACCGTAGGATAAGTCTCCTCAACATCGCTTATAAGGTTCTATCGAGCGTATTATGTGAAAGACTAAAGCCCACCATCCAACAAACTGATGGGACCTTATTAGTGTGCCTTTAGACCTGGCAAATCAACAACTGACCAGATATTCACCATGCACCAAGTCTTGGAAAATACCCGTAAAAAGAGAATCGACACACACCACCTCTTCGGTGATTTCAAAGTTGCTTTCGACAGCACGAAAAGGATATGCGTTTATGCCGCGATGTCTGAATTTGGTAACCCCGCAAAACTAATACGGCTATGTAAACTGACGTTGAGCAATACCAAAAGCCCCGTCAGGATCGGGAAGGATCTCTCCGAGCCGTTCGATGCCAAACGAGGTTTCAGACAAAGCGACTCCCTTTCGTGTGAATTCTTCAATCTACAATGTTTGTCCGGAATGTATTAGGACTGATTTTCTTCCGCCGCGACTGTACTTCGGAGTGGTGCAAGCCGAAAATGCAGAGTTCGTTAGAGCAGAGGTACGCGATTAAATTCTGTGTAAAACTCGGTAAATCTGCGACAGAGACGTTTGATATGATCAAGCGGGCTGACACAGAAATTGTTTTAGCAAGGCCTTTTTGGAGGGCCGGGAAAAGGTCGCTGATGAATGAGAATATCCAAAGTGAAAATAATGTTCATTGCCTTTTTTGACATCAAAAGCATCGTCAACCATAAATTTGTTCCTTCTGTACAAACCATCAACGCCAGGTTTTACGTGGAAGTCCCCAAGAGACTCAAACGAAGGGTCAATCGGGTGCGACAAGACCTTGCAACCGATTGGAAGTTGCACCACGACAATGCCCCGGCTCACACTGCCTTTCTTGTGAACAGCTATCTAACCAAGGCCGGCATCTTAACGCTTCCGCGGTCGCCCCACAACCTAGATGTTCCCACGGACTTTTTTGTTTCCTTGCCTGAAAAGGCAGATGAAAGGCAAGCATTTTGAGACGACAGAGGGGATCCAATGTCCCTCGGATCTCGATGCTATTTCGGAGAATGCCTTCCGTGACGCCTTCAATGCTTGGAAATCGCGCTGGTAGCGTTGCATCGTCGCAGAAGGAGGCCATTTTGAAATTTTTTAAAGAATTGTAACGATTGCTTCAATACAATTCGGAAAAACCCTGTATGCTCTTTTCGCATTGAATTCATAAATATTTCATATATTTACCCCTTTTACTCACATTTCTGGGCCAGCAGGCGTACTTTACCGAAAAATTTTTGATATTTTAAACATTTGTTAATGTCTGGCGGTCAGGGACTATTATAAGCCTGGATAATGCCAAAGTTGTTCAACCTTGCGAAAACTAGTATTCTTAAATAACAATAAATAGCCTCAAAAGTTTTTTTTGTAACGCCCGAATAATCACCATCTGAAAAACTTTGTGAATTACTAAATGTGTGGCCATCTTTCTTCCCCTTAACAGCTGCAGAGTGACATGTATCCGAAAATAACTTATGCAATGATAAAGCTTAAAGTTTTCTCGGAGGACTGCACACGACCTTAACCCCAAGTGCTTGCCTCGGTTGAATTTAAATGAGAAAAGCTGCAGATCCAGCAGAAACGTGTCAACATTAAAATAGTTCGGTTGCTGTTCTTTACGCCATATCAAAATCTACATTCATTTAAAATTAATACATTCACATTTACATGCATTTATAATTAGCGCTTCTCAATATTTTGCACATTGAAATTATCACACACACACACATACACGCACGAACACAAGCCGTGCTGCAGTCACTTCCCGGCGAACACTTCAGAGCGTCGCCGTGGCCTACCATATCCAGTTGTGGTTTTGCGGCGAACTTTCCGTATCGAGAATACGGCCGAGCGAGAAGCTGGCAGCGAGCGCTGACGAGGATGGTGCGGCCGGCGATACTTTGTGCTGACTTACTTACACAGAGTTCCTTTGCTGGGCTCATGGGGAGTCGTTGAGGCGGAGCGCATTCATCGGCTTATTTAAGACACAGTTAACTGTTGCAATATTCATTAAAAGTTGACAATGCACATAGCCATAGCCGAAGTGTCGAAACGAGAGGACAAGTGGCAAAAAGCCGCTGGATGCTGCAACCTTCCGTCCGGAAACTGTGCGCCATCGAGAACACGACACTGGTGGAAAATTGTAACTAAATCACTTAGCGCCGAGATGAATTTTCTGGTTAACCGAGTAAACCCTTGATGTTTTCTTCAAAACAACCGCCGCCAGCCCCGGCCTTGTGCTTCGTTAATGTTATGCTGTGCCGTGCTGAGCCGGCTTTGTGGCGCTCGGCTTCCTTCACGTCGCAGCCCAGCACATTAGTGCTTTAACATTGTCATGAATTTTAATATAAATTAACTAATTAGGCGAAATGGATTAGTAGAATATTTTCCACTTTGCGAAGGGCATGCAAACACTCATAAATATGGCGCGCTCGGGAAATGGGTTAAAATGAGATGCTGCTGCGCTCTGCTTTTTGTAAGGGCGGCATTGCAGTTACGGAATGTTACTGTTCGTAGAAATAGTGTTTGGATGTGTTTCTGAGAATGTTTGCGTGTTGCTTTGGCTGGATTATGAGTTCGAGGATTTTTGCAAAGAGTTTTCAAAATAAATCAATATAGTTTTTTCTAAGATCCATGAGAATATCTTACTCGTCTTTAGTTATTTTGGTTTATTTACCTGGGCATCAATAAATATATGTTATTATTGAAGTGTTGTTGTTTGTGGGAGACAAAAGTGATCTTACAACCGTTTCTTTGTTTCATTATATGATCAGTTGACACAAGTGAGAAACGTCAAATCGCGACTAGTCTGGTTCTATACATTTCTTGTCAAGTGCATCTGACTAGTTTTAGTTAGTTTAACTATGATTTACTCATGTCAAGAATACGCATGATCATAAATATTATATTTCATCGACCCTTCTTTTGAACACATTAATACACATCTCTTGGACATTATGAGAGATTTTGCGTTAATGGAAGGAACTTTATCTCAAAGTAGCTTTAGCAGTGCAAAAGAGTCAGAATGTATTTTGCCTCCATTATAGCCTCTAATTTTTATTTTAAGTTCGCTCTTAAAATCCTGTTTATTCCTAGTTTTGTTCTTATAGCAGACCCCTTCTTAAGATCTGTATTTATAGAAGTACTAAAACATTTTCGAGTTGAAACTGAAATGATAGTTTGTGATTCAAATTCTCTCTCTCTTGCGTCACAGGTCATGATGTTGAGAGAGTGATTATCCGTCAGTGACTCGTTGGTTGAAGCCCTGGTTTGAATGGCAGCTACATATTATAGCTCGATCTGAACAATTTGTTCGGAACCTATAGCAATGTCTTGGATAATAGTCTGTGTCGGATTACGGGAATATATCTTGTCAAATAAAAAAGCTTTCCATACAAGGACCTGAGTTTTATCGGACAGTTTGATTGACGGCTAGAAGCTATAGTTGTCCAATGTCGGCGGTTCAGACAAATGAGCAACTTCTTAAACAAAAAATTTCGTATGCAAAATTTCAGAACGATACTCGTATATCAAAAACTAAGAGGCGAGTTCGCATATGTATAGCCGGATAGGAGGATATGACTAAATCGATTCAACTCGTGGCGAACTTGGTAGGGTTGAGGGCATAAAAATGTTTTCTTCTATATACAACTGAAAAATGTGTCTTATAGAACCTACATAATTATTAAGGAGGGGACGCGAAATCCTCCGTGTGCTTGGCGACTTTTAATATTCTATTACTTCAGAAGGTCTTTATCATAACGTCATATTCGTCATTTTAACAGCCTGAATAAGCGGTTGAGGCCTAGCCACCTTTAAGTATAAAAGCAAAAACTCTCCTTCTCCCTTAATACACAGCTGAAAGTTCCAATTGTTTCATCTCTTTGAGTGTATGTGTTATTTGCTTCTGATTCTTTCGATTTTATCTGTTTTTATATATAAAAATTACATGTCACATTGTTTGTCCGCGATGGACTCCTAAACAACTGGACCGATTTTAGTAAAAGTTAGCACACTGTGTCCAGTTCGAACCAACTTAGAAGATAGGATAGTAAGAACAATCCATAAATAAACAACTGGTTGCAAGCGTATAAAAATACAGCTCTATTAAACGGACATCTCCATTAACCATGCACATTGGCCGGTCGCACTATTTGTTGATGTTTATTAAGTACAATCTAAGTATGATGTATACCACAGCAACGCGTGGTCAGATTTACTAGAAGAACTATAAATTTTGGGCTTGGCATTTTTTTTGGTTTGTGTTAAATCAACTGTACTAGTGGTATATTGATCCGGTCATCTGCTAAGTCTTGATAACCTTTTGGCAGACCGGCTATAGTAATGTTTAAGTTTTCTCCTAAAATAACTTTAATTTCATTGACTTAAGTTTTTTTAGTACACATTCAAAATAATTTCTAATAGATGAGTGAATGCTCTTGGCATTCAAATTAAACAAAAAAATAATAATAAATAAATCAGGAAAAATATCATGGGGAAATCAACACAACATCACCTTTAAATTAATTTTTTTTTGGCTTGAACATGCACCGGCCTAAGCAAAATCTGATTTGGACAGTGTTGCAATGCTTCATAATTTGAACTTTTAAGCGCAATTAACTATTCTGGTCACACATACACACATAGTATGAATGTGGATCTGTGGATGTGGGTTCATATGAGCAATGTAGTTATTTATTAAAATTAAATTGGAACTTTTCTGCCGAAAACCACAGCCGTGAATTGAAAAATAAATATTATAGCATCGAGTGAAGGCCGAACATCGCAAATACAAAACGCATACATACATATGTACGTTTGTAATTCCAACAACGGCAAGTGTTCAACAGCCTTTTTTCGCACATTCCACATAATCATCTGCATTTTTATAATGAATGACATGCATTATTCATACTCCAACGGAACGCAGGTGCACTCCTCGTCCAGGTCTCATGTGCAATCGGAACTCGAACGTATGGCACTGCGCAAATATGGAACTCGTAAAATCCCAATTTAATTCGTATGCCGCTTATGTTCGTAATGAAAAGCGCAGGTAAACAGACAGTCAAGCAGTCAGCGCGACTCCGCGACACGCCACGTCAAATATTCAGGCGTGCTTGTAGGTATTTGCATTCGAAATATGAGTGGGAGGAAATGCACATTTATTTTAAACGAATTTTCGGGTTTCCCCAGCATCCAAAAGCGGCAATAAATCCTTTGGTTAACGGAGCCAAAGATTGAACCCGTTTACCGAATCGATTTCAGTCTTTAGTGGAGTCAAAAGAATCGATTCGTATTTTGATTCAATTTGGAATGTGAATTAAAGCGAGCGGTCGAGTCTACACAGTCTGTTCTCACGACAGTTGGGTTTATGTAACTGGAATGGACTCTGATTTTATTTTGGCTAAGGATTGGCAACTCGGCAAACTACCTCGAAATTTTTTCAGGAATATCTCTGTCGCCACAACTACTTTACAGCCCCTTTTACGGTGAACAACTTGAGATACTAGATGCAATGCATCACCAGAACCAATTCAAAGATATTACGAGCGGTTTAATAAAGAGCTTCAAGGCTGTTTCTGAATTATCGGAGCATCGGTAGTGCCTTCAATTTCGTCGAAATCAAGTCCACAAAGAAACCTTGCTGATCACGAAATACCCAATAATGTCGTATCGGGGCTTCCAGCCCACACATATATATGAACCAATATGTATTTAAACATCGCCTTTAAATACACACACAGCCGTTAAATACACCAAATGCGCGCACACTGAAATGCTGTGCATAATTTCCGTTGGCGGTCACCGGTGTGTGCAATGTATCCATCATGCGTGACCTCAACGTAATTATGTTACCATAAACAGGTCGCTCTCCGCAAGTACAAATGCACATACGTGAATCGTAAATACATTGGCACATATTGATTGAATGCGTGCGTGTGCGTATGTGTGTGTGTGTTTGGATGTAAAAAGTGTTGGCAGGATGCGACGGTATTTTAACTCAATGTTGTGGAATAAAGCGTAATTGATTTGCAATTTTACTGGTGCAGCTCATTTCCTATTAACATACCTAAATAGATGGCAGCGCGCGCCTCCGACTGCGACTGCGAATGTGTGGGTGTGGATGCAATTTCACTTGATTGTGGAAGGTAAATAAGTAAACCCGTCCATCAGCCTGCCGCGCTGACTGATGATGTGCTAAAAATACTCGCCCAGCGTTGGCTACGGCCAGCAGCTGTGCGGATCCTTTGAAATGTCACAAATTCACACAAAATAAACCACAATGGCGGCGCGCATCCCCATTTTGCATTTGCGACGCGTTGAAATGTCCTTTCAAACAATCGCGCAATTTTCCAGCCGCCGCCACGGCGTGGCACACTCACACGGACTTACAGTTAGGTGGACTGTGACGCAGTCGGGGATAACAGCTTTCGCAGTGCCGCGGCTGACAGGCGTTGACAACTGTCCGAGCGCTTTATTGGTGTGGACAAATGAGGCTCTTGATTTGATTTTGCGACTTATTCGCGCTCGAAATTATCTAAAATGATGTAAAGTGCGCCAAAGTGACAATTCATTTAACACGCGTCTGTTATTACTTGCCCACGAATTGTCCTTGTAAATATGGGCATTCCTCTCCTTGAGGTTTCATACTAAAACAACTTGTGAAAAATTCCGAAAAAAAATTGTTTGAAAGCGTCTTGCAATTATATAACGGCTTTAAAGATAAGTAGCTTGAAAGCTTACAAAATCAAGAGTATTACTTAACAGCAAAGGGAAATATAACATCAGTACATGAGTATAAGGTCTATAAATACGAACCTGCCACACAGTTGAAGTAAGGAAACTGCTACAGAGCAGTCAATTTTAGTTCAGTTTCCCATTGAACCAACCATCCTTGTCTCTGAACAGATATATATTGGGTAGTCGAAAAAGTCTTTTCGTTTTTTGTCAATAGATGTCGTTGCAGTCGTATATCTCCAGTGCTACTAATCACATTGTGTCACACCACAAAGCTTTGGAAAAGTGAGGACTAGCTCGTTTCCGTTCTGGAAATTTCGATGTGAAAGATGCATCTCGTTTTGTTCGATCTATCGTTGAAAAAGTTGATGAAATTGTGGAAAAGATTGACCAGGACCGTCACAGCAGTCATGACATCGCTAAGGAACTTCTGATCAACAGAAAGGGCTTCGTCTTCCATCAGAACAACGCCAGAGTCAGTCTTTGATGACTCGGCAAAAACTGGGAGAGCTTGGCTAGGAAGTTTTGTAGCATCCACTATATAACCCTGACTTTGCACCATCGGACTAGAATATGTTTCGGTCAATGCAGAACTCCTTTAATGTAGTAAAGGCTTCAAGAGAAGCCTGTGAAAATTACTTGTCGCAGTTTTTCGCCAATAAACCAGAATGTTTTTACACTGACGGAATAATGTCTAACGGAAAAATGGCAAAAAGTGGTCAATCAAAATGGTACACATTTGGTTCATCAAAGCTCATTATAAATATAAAAAAAAAAATAATTGAAGTTTGATTAGAAATACGAAAAGACTTTTTGACTATCCAAATTTTTCTTCTTCGTGATTAATCCTATAATCTCAAAGTCTGCATCTGCTATCACTGAAAGCTTCCTAGACAATTCCAGGTCTGTAAAAGCTTCCTTTAGTCTATAACAGTAATTTAGGATAGGAAAATTGTTCAATTAGAGACTTCTTTTAGACAACCAGGGACAAACCTTTCAATAGATTTGTCAATTATCTATCGCACTGACTTGTGAACTTCTAGGTTTCTACTAATGGGATGTGGAGAAAGACCGAAAAGCATTTGGAAGTTATCTTATCGAACTTACAAGTTTGTACCTCTCCAACAAACTCTTTGATTTTATGTTTTTTATGGCACCATCGGCAACAATGACCGCAATATTTATGCATTTTCCCCATTGTGTGAGTTGGATGATGGATTTTTTGTGGTCAGAATTGAGGAATAACAACTTCACACCTTCGCAGTTGATGTTTAATATAACATTCATGGAAGTGCATTGACACAAATTGTATTTAATGGCATTATTGTTTATTTATCAGTTTACGTTGATAAATAAAATCACTAAAGAACTACTTAAATCAAAAAATCCATACATAAACATCTCCTCGAACATCAGGGCAGTGCGTGGTGCTCTGAACAATAGTATGATAATGCAGCATGTTCGATGATTGGAATTTAATGTGTGTTCCGCCAAATCCACAAAAAGGGGGACTCCAAAATCTGCTCCTACCACAGTGGGATAGCCTCCTCAGCATCATCTATTGTCTGAAAGATTCAAGCCCACGGTCCACAAACTGATTGGACCATTTGAGTGTGGCTCTAGCCTTTGGAAGTCAACAGCTGACCAGATAATCACCATGGGCCAAATCTTGAAAAAGACCCGCGAAAAGAGAATCGACACACACCACTTCTTTGATCGATTTTAAAACTGCTTTCACAGTACGAAAAGGAGCTTGGTATCCTCGCAAAAATAATACGGCTGTGTAAACTGGCGTTGACCAATACCAAAAGCTCTGTCAGTATCGGGGCGGATCTCTCCGAGCCGTTGGATACCAAACGAGGTTTCAGAAAAGGCGACTCCGTTTCGTGCGACTTCTTCAATTTGCTGTCGGAGAAAATATTTCGGAATCAAAATGGAGTTCGTCTATGTTTAATTAGAAATTTCATGCTATCTTTTCTCGGGACTTATAAAAAATATACACCCCTAATGTTTAACTGCACGCATATCACATTCATTTGGGAGTTAATAAAACAGCATCACTGCATATGCGAACTCAAATAGACATGCCAGACTCGTGCCTGGTCGGCATACCAGCATGCGAGCCAAAAAATAAAAACAAGAACAACAACTCGGAAAAGTAAATAAAACGAGAAAGGGAAGCTTGAGCGAATTATCAATAAAGTATATGAACAAATCATGAAGAAAGGAATGAATGAATGGCGCGTAGAGCCTGCTGGGGCTTATATCCGTGCAATTCATTGCCGAGCAACGCAACGTAACGCAGTGCAACGTAGTGTTTATACTCGTGCTGTATGAATACACGGAAATGCTTTACAGCCTTTTCCTGCTGTTTTCAATTTTCGATGCATTTCAAAAATTAATGGCAAGTTGAGCAAATATGTGTTCGAATGTCTATAAAAACGCTGGCAACCGCAGCACGCGGCCAACAACAATTCGGTGCGCACGCAGCGGCGGCAGGTGAACGGTGCTGGAATGCGGTGCTGAATGCGTGCGGCTCGTTTGCCTGGTACGCCGCTGCTGCTGTTGTTGTTGTTGATGCAGTAACGCAGTAACGCAGCCACCAAACGACCGATGACCGATGCTGGCCGCTCCGAATATTCGCATATTTATACATCCTGCACATACTTTACAAATACCACACGCAAATAAATAAGCTGGACGCGGGCAAATAACTACACACACGCACACACATGTGTCTGCGGGTTTGTTAGAACCCATTTATGTGTGTGTATGTGTGTACGCAGAAAGACGCAATCGAGCTTTCCGTGCTGTGTAAACTGGCCGGCAGCGTGCGATATCCATGCCAGGATACAAAGGGAAGAATTGCCAAGGATGCCACGCCGTGTGTGTACGCGGGCGTGTGAGTGTGAGTGTGGTGTGTGAGTTGTTCAATTTTTGTGTGCTCACTGTTTCGCTTTTTCCCTTTTTTCTAGCATTGCAATGCCAACATTTGTTGATTTATAGTGAGACTCTGTACTTTTTGTTGTCGTTGTCGTTGCTGTTGTTGCCGCAGCGGCGAACTTTTTAAACCGGCAAAAACTAAAATGCTACAGCAACAACAGCAACAGTGTGGCGCACGCTGCAAGCAGAAAAGAAATATAATAGAGAAAATGGAAAATGAAAACAAAAATAGAAATAAAAGTGGGAAAATAGGAGCAAAAGAAAATAAATTGGAAAAAAGAGTAAAAGTTAAATGGGAAAGACAATGACAAGAATTGCAGCTGCGGCTCGAATGCTAAGCAAATAAAATATTGTATGGTTCATAGTCGTATGCACACAGCACACACACACACGTACACATGTTGTGTATGGATGGAGTGTATATGGTGAAATCAAATTGGCTCAGAATGGTCAATCCGTCTGGCCTTAAGGATATGTGCAGCAACGCACACACGCATACACAACCAAGCGTGCTTCCATACATACATACATCCATACATACATATATACATACATACATGTGTGCACATGTTGAATATTCATTGTGACAATATCAAATGAGACAGAAAACGGAGTACTTAGCTTGATACGATATATGTATGTGCTTAGTTTTGCACGCAAGTGTAGCTGTGTGTGTGCGTGTCACAAGTGAGCAGCTTGTTACTTCTGAGTGTCTTATTATTTTTGAAGCATGTGTACATTGCATATATATACATAGCTCTAAGGGCATCTGATAAAGAATTCAAAGATTATCCAGCAGAATTTTGCCAGTAGCCACTCACACAAACTTCAAAGGCCTCTGGACCATTGCTGGGTGTGTGACCATAGTTCCTTTGATTTAAGTGCCGATCCTACTGAAGAGATAAAAATTACGAATGAAGTTTGTGGCAGTACGCTAAGGAAAGCCAGGCAAAAATTAATATGAAACCTTACTAATTAATAACCAGAATATAGGTTAGCAAAACCGATATTGCATCCGCAACCATATGTATGTCTCCTTATAATGAATTCAAGTGAGTTATCTGTAATACGAGATCTTGTGTTCCTTCAACTCACCTTCCCATTCATAACAACAGAGTAACGGTTATTCCAATAGGGTTGATATGATTTCTAAGAGTCATTTGGACCATTTTTAACACGTCATCATCTTTAATTTATTTGTCGTTGTATTCAGTAATGCCTACAATTTCATCATGGAAAGATATACGCAAGAACAACCTTTACAAATTATTCAAATTATTTTATTGTATTCTTTTATTATCGAAAAATCCAATTGTAACTTTTCGTGCGTTTTAGCCATAACAATCGTCTGCGGGTGTTCGCTATTCGTCGAAGCGTTGGAAATTTCGAGCGTCTATTTTCTTTACAAAATGCTCATGTGACAATAAGACAAAGATCCGCTCGAAGTAATGAAAATATTGCTGCCGTTTAGGCAAGCGTTGCTGAAGACTGTAATTTGTGGATTCCAAGGCGTTCTAAGGAATTAGGACGGTCTCAAACCACAACCTGGAGGATTTTGAGAAAGGACTTAGGCTTGCATCCGTATTGTACTCACTCAAGAACTGAAGCCCTTGGTTGCTTCCAAATTGGGATCACATTGCTTCGCTAGCACCCAGCAGAATATTGGACTTTATCAATATGATGGAGCTATGTGAGTCTTTGTGATTTAGGAGAGGGCACAATAAACCTAAGGTCGCGGTGCAATCCTCATGTTATAATCTACTGTGATGTGAATTTGCTGATTTTGCTTTGAAAATTTTGAAAATAATAACGACTTTTTAAGAAAATCTTCTCCGATGAGGCTCCCTTTCACCTGAATGGTGCGGTAAATAAACAAACCTGTCGATTCTGGTGCGAAGAAAATCCGGAAATTATTCATGAATTCATGGTGGGGGTTTTATTCTCGTGAAATCATCAGTCCATACTCCTTTCGAAACGAAGCTGGTGACAACGTTACTGCCAATAGAGAGCGGTATAGATCGATACTAACCAACACATTAATGCAATAATTGGAAGAAGTCGATGTTGACAACATCTGGTTCCAACAACACGGGGCTACGTGCCACGCAGCAACAACAGCAACCGAATTGTTGCGAGAAAAGTTTGGAGTTTCGATTGTTTGAAAAATTTGTGACACTGAATGGTCTCGAAGAAGTTGTACTTTAACACTATAAGACTACTTCTTGTGCGGCTTTTTGAAGGCATTGGTCTTTAGCAATAAAGCAGACTCTCTTCAAGCTTTGAAGTCAATAATAAACCTGCTGTTCATGACACACGACTTGATTTATTCGAAATACTTGAAAATTGGGTGCATCGAATAAGCTCCTGCAAAATAAGTTGTGGAGGCCACTTGAGTGATGTTATATTCGGAACTTAGTTGAATCAATTGTACTGCACATTAAATAAAAAATATTTGAATTTCCTTAATCGAATACGATTGAAAGTCTGACAATCTCACCCGTCCGAGTCTGGCACTCCTCCTATTGGCTCTGGTAAAGTAACTATTTATTACTTTAGAGTATTGATCTGATTGATTTCGATTTGTGGAAATTGGGCTTCGTCTCCCAATGGTTGACTGGTGAAGCCAGGCTAGCGCAACTGCAAAGTTTTCTGCAATTTGAAAATCTGAATGACTGAATTTACAAAGATGAATATGGTGCTTGTGTAGCCACGTTTCGGGCGAAAGCTTGAAAGCACACGCAATGTGCGTAATCTGCCAGCATTTGTTGCTTGTACCTACAGAGTTATGCGAGTCACTCGAACGTCTTTGCTTTCAACGAATTCTTAACTTCGGCACGTCTTGGCCAACTTTTATCAAAACGCCGCATCTCTCATTTGTCCAAACTGATCACAACACAATATATGTGCGTGCGGACACATGTTTGCTGCGAATATGCACAGCAAGTAGGACGGCAGGTCAGGAGAACGGCAGCAAGGCATATAACAGCGCACAGTGCCATCCTCTCGCTTAAGCACTACCACAAACAAACAAGCGTGTGCGATAAATACGATTTGGAATCTACCCAAGCTCCATTTATCAGCGTTATTGACCAAAGGAACTGCAATAAAAAGTGCAATATTTCAATTTAACCGCTTGGTGGCCTTTTACCCCAAAACACCGCATATCACCAGCACCAGTAACAGCATCAGCGCCAACGACGGCTGTCCCTTAACCCACCCAGCGCTGTGCGGTCACCGCGCTTGCCGACACTGCCCCGCCACTCCGCCCGCTGAGCCATGCTGCTGCTCGGCAGCTGTGCTACTTTGTTGTTGGTGTTATTGTTGTCGTACACTACGTTTGCTAGCAATTTAACGTACAGAGGATTTTATTACCCTCGATGCACATTCTCAACTTTGTTGTTCAGCCACATTGAGTGTCGCCATCGCCACTGCCGCCGCCGTCGCCCGGTGTGTTGTGATGAGTTGCATCTTCATACGTACAAGACATTTAGTTTCACGATGGGCGCAGTACACACACTCACACATACGCTTACATCGGCCCAATAGACGGTGGGTGGCACTGCGTCGATGGTACCACTGATTGCAGCTACCGACTGCAAGTTGCAGCAACTCGAAGTTTCTCATTTTGTATCAAAGTTTCTTGCTACGCGCACCACCGCGCCCCCTCCCGGCAGGCATGCGGCCACAATTATTGTCATCTCTAATGTGACGACATTTTCTGTAAGTTTCGTTTATACTGTTTCGCTTTTCGTATCGTTTCAGTTGCAATCCTCGGCAGCGACCTGGTGCCTGGCGTTCGTGGTGAGGAGTGCGGCCAGGAGGAGTTTACGAAATGTGCTGAGCCTCTGGATATGCTACATTTAACCTCCGAATTATCCATCGGAGCTGCCAAGAAGGACGAACTGCTTAAACTTTGCAAGTAAGTCAACGTTATCAACGAGAAAAGAAAAAGTTTCTTTTTTCAATTATTTAATTCCGCATTTACCCTCCACCCCTTCTGCCTGACGCACCGCTGCTGTTGCATGCCTTACCTGGTGGCCACCAGCAAACTGACTGCGCGCAGTTTGTTGCGCCGCTCATCACTGCGAAGCACTAATGGCAGGGTGCAAGTAATTACTAAGTGTAGTCGACTTTCTTTTTTGGCTGTTTCTCGGTCTCTTTTTCTTCATTCAGCGCAGGAATTAATTGCGCTGTGCAATTTGTGGTTTTTACTAGCAAAATTAATATTACCTTCTAATTTCCAGCAAATGTACGGGCGAATTCTCGCATTTTGGCTACAAACCTTAACACTATCAGCTCAGGCCATCGTCCATTAAATCTGGTGCAATCAGGTGTCATAATTATAAAATGTGGCGCTGCCTTAATGCGAGATTTTAATTATTGAAGTCATAAATGGAGTTGCTTAGCTTGCGGAATTTCGAAATTACAGTTACTTTAACGCAATCGCGAATTTGATAAGGCACAGAGTTATGGGAAACCGCTGTTTAATTTCATTGAATTCTCGCTTTTTTAGAATTAATTATGTGATCGTGCTTCGCAGTTAATCGAATAGCTTTAAGTAAATCCTTAAAAAATCAGACATATCTCACTAGCACAAATCGAGCTTATAACGTTTGGATGGTTTTTAGGAACGTTCGTCGGGGTTAATCCCCCAAAGCATTTAAGCTACTTGATCTGCTATACTTGTAGACACCTTGAGATCGAAAAGTAGGCGGCGCTCCCTGTTGATGGTTGCGGACAGTCGCCTTTGCTTTACATTCATCAAGAGATGTCCCGTCGCTCCCATTCTTGTTGGTATGTTTTTAAGCTATAAATATTTTTTGTCTTCGCAATAAATTTAGCAATGTTAAGGATTTATGAGTGGATCTTCTTCTTCTTTTACACTACAACTAGTTGGCCCATTACTTGTTAGGTCATGCCAGTTGTATATTCAAACTGCACACAGTTTACTATGCACTTGATCCTTCCATTGAATGTGTGGGCGACCTGCTGGGCGCTACTGAGATGATGTGATCTCTGGCGCATTCCTGCTACCTCCTGCCAGCGCTGTTCTCTCTCCACTCTCTCTTCCATGCGGAGCAGTTTCTTAAGAGTGTGGGACCCTACTGCGATGCATGCTGGGCCTTGGAGGCCGAAGCAACCGCTTCATAAGTGACAATAAGTCTTACAATCATAGTATACAGCCTTCTAATGATATTTGCCTTGTTTCCCCAGGATCTGCCGGCCAGGCGTTTGCATATCATTAACGCTTTGGTGGCTTTGGACAGCGTTAGATCCTCATGCCTACTCCACCGTAAGGATGAGTCAAATTTGAGGCCAGGAATTTGACATCTTTGGACATTTCAAACTCCCTGCTCCCAAGGGTTAGGGGCCTCAAGTCCGGAAGAGATCTTCGCTTAGTAAAAGGGATCACGGTTGTTTTTGCCAGGTTGACACAATACTTAGCCCTACCGTGTTACATCAACCCTTTGCTAAACTCAAGTCCCTTTGAACAACGTCGCAGAGAGTTGTCTCTCGCCATTACGACAATGTCATCGTCGTACCCCTGGCAACGATTCCCATTGCTTTTGAGCAAATCAACTCATCTACTACTACTACTAGGCACCATAGCAGGGGCGATATCTTGCTCTTCCCAACAGTTGTTTCAGCTACCCTAGTACGCAGTAAGGCCTCTATCAATCTGCATACTGGAGACGTCCCGTTCCTTTTTTCCAGTGCCTTGATCATGCTCGCGTGAGACGCGTTATCAAAAGCACCTTCAATGTCAAGGAAGGCGATCCTGTAGTTCAACGACCTTTGGCCATCCACTGGTCTCGACTCTAAGGAACAGTTTGCTGGAGGATCATCTTCCATATGAAGGAAGATCAGCGAGATGGATCTGCTTCTCAATTACCGAACCCAAAGTAGCTTCTGTTGCAAATTGTTGTCTGGTACGGGGGCGCTTGCAGATTTTGATGGAGCTGATGATGGAGTCCTCTAGTATCCACAGATCATAGTGGGAAAAGCGGTATTTTTTACAATTGTAAATATAAATTAACTTAACCTTGTAATTTTCTATGCCACAGCAAAAATTTAATGCCAATGTGCTGTCGAATCCATTACTAAAAATGTAGACGAGCTTTGGATCAACTTCCAATTTTTGATGAACGTTTTTTTCACTTCAGAAATAATATTGATGGAGATGAGACCTGCCTCTGCGACTCGAATGAAATTGCGGGAGTTCTTTAATGAAGTTGGCAAAACATTTTCTTTTTTTAACAATGCATCAGTGCTTCTACAAAGCAGAATACTCAAAAATGTTGTTGTTTTGCTAATAGCATAGAAATTTTGGGTCCATTTACACCAAATATATGTATTGATTCTACATATTTACGAATGTGTGCTTCTGTATGTAGCGGTCCATTGTTCGGCTATTTACGCCGATGAAGAACGCAACACATCGAAGCGCACAGAAGTTAACTCGAAGTTTTGATTTTAAACTTCATGTTTTTGCTCCTCTCGGACGGTGTTTACGTATGTATCTGTGATATCAATGCATTCGTCCACTTGCCAATTCATTCGTGCGTTCGCTTACGTGCTCTCTGCGCTCGCTCGGAAGATACAATTTGAACGGCAATTCTCATGGTGTTTTTCTTCGTTTAGACGAGACTCCACTATTCCGACAGTTATCGTGTGCCTATTTAGTTACACGAAAATTTGTGTTGATTGCAACTACCACTCCATGGCCGGAAGCAATACGTTCTTCATTGTGCTCGTAAATACCGTTATCATTCAGTGGTCAACCTTTGGCACTTGGTATGCAGCACTCAATGCGTTTGTCCACTTCCCACTAAGCCAATGCTGCGAGTGGTTGCTCTCTTTCGGCAAAACAAAAAAAGGCACACTCACACTCGCACACACACACACATACACACATGCACGCGTTCATCTAGCGGATAAAAATCGAGTTCATTAAAAATTCCAAGCGGATCATCTGTTTTGTAAAATGAGTCTGAAAAAACTTTCGGTTCGTTACATAAGTAAGTAAAAGCATGTGCCAAATTGAATTTCCAAAACAAATTTTTTTGTCATCCCAACGAGAGGAAGGAGGTTAATGCGGTTATGGAAAAATCAAGAATTCGTATGAATTACAAATGAACTCTGCGTTGCATTAAACACGTCATGGCTTAAAGTTATTAGAATAGGTCAAAAGTTGAAGTTCTCCTTTATGATTACACAATAGACTTAATATTTTATTGTGGTCTTCTGTGTTCTTCAGAATGGAGTACACAAAGTCCATTATTATTGATTATAGTGTTTTCGTTGCGACCACTCGCCACAATTGCTCACTTTAGAGCAGGCAAACTCTTTAGTTAAGAATACCAAAGAGCATGTGTAGGAGGCTTGCACTCAACTCTGCTATGAAGCACTTCAAGCTGGCCACGCTGGCCCGGAATACTTTAATACCTTTTATTGCTTTTACAACTGAATTGCAGTCAACTAAAGAAATTACATAAAAATCTTTTCTTCGTATATATAAATGATCAGAGTAACGAGTTGAGTCGATAACTAACTAGTCTTCAGATTCTTAGATATTGATCTGAAATTTCGCAAATGCCCTTTTTTCCCCAAAGAAACTGGGGAAACTGTCGGAACCTCCGATATCTGACTAGTGTAATATTTAGTTGCCATGAAAACTGTTTAGTTAAATGAAGTCCTTCTTTGGAAGCTTTTTTATTTGTGTTTGGTTTTCTAGCTCCGGTGGAACCGAAGTTAAAGGTTTTTCCTATTTATAATCCTCTTAGTTTCTATCGTGAGATCGCTCTATTAAAGAATGCAAATTTCTCTGTACATTATGGTCGTGAGAGAATTGTAACGCTCAAAAAACATTTTTTAACAAAAATGGGCTGACATGAGCGTCGGAACGCAGGCTGTAATTATACCCCGGGTTGGTAACCGAAATAAGAGTTATCCAGCAACTCATTAAATTTGGTAAAAAAAACCTGATTCTTTTCTATCCTCCCTGCCCAATAGGCTGGGCATTCGAATAGACAATGGTTTACAGTCTCATCATCTTCCTAGCAGGCTCTGAATTCAATCGAATCCACAATTCTCATTTTCTGAAACTTTTATCTTAAGGATAAGTGATTTGTGAGATACGAGGTGTGTTCAAAAAGTATCGCGAATCGTAACTGACAGTTTTCTTCGATTACAATAGCGTGGTGCATCATGAGTTTTTGCCACAGGGAAGAACGGTCAATAAGGAATATTACCTGCAAGTTATGCGCAATTTGCGCGAAGCAATCCGCCAGAAACGCCCGGATTTGTGGAAGAACTAAAATTGGCTTTTGCACCACGATAACGCCCCTGCTCACACACATCGTTGCTTGTGCGCGACTTTTTGGCCAAAAACAACACACTAATGATGCCGCAGCCACCGTATTCCCCAGATCTGGCCCCCTGTGACTTTTTCTTGTTCCCTAAACTGAAGAGACCCATGAAAGGACGACGTAACGCTTCTCTTGACGAGATAAGGACGGCATCGAAGGAAGAGCTGAAGAAAATAAAAAAAATGATTTTTTGAAGTGCTTCGAAGATTGGAAAAACCGTTGGCACAAGTGTATAATATCTCATGGGGATTACTTTGAAGGGGACAAAATAGATATTCATGAATAAATAAATAATTTTTGAAAAAACACAAAAGTCGCGATACTTTTTGAAAACACCTCGTAACATATAATGTAACTGAATTCGCTTTTGCCTGAAAGTAGGAGCCCTTTGGTCTGTCCACTATTAACACGCCAGTTTTGTTGCTTGTGTGCTAGGACTTGAGGTGTCTCTCTAGGGACGATGACTTCAAACAACCATTGAAGGAACTGAATGGCCTGGGGCAGTATAGGGAATTGTGTCTAACCG